>CM071567.1:310867307-310942387 GCA_036426205.1 Ascaphus truei | reverse complement strand
CAGTCTGTGAGTGTGCCCTGTCCCAGAGCAGCTTAGAAGGTAAGAATCAGTCTGGGAGTGTGCCCTGTCCCAGAGCAGCTTAGAAGGTAAGAACCAGTCTGTGAGTGTGCCCTGTCCCAGAGCAGCTTAGAAGGTAAGAATCAGTCTGTGAGTGTGCCCTGTCCCAGATCAGCTTAGAAGGTAAGAATCAGTCTGTGAGTGTGCCCTGTCCCAGAGCAGCTTAGAAGGTAAGAATCAAATCTGAGAGTGGTGACCTGTCCGCAGAGCACAGCTAGAAGGTAGAATCAGGTCTGTGAGTGTGCCCTGTCCCAGAGCAGCTTAGAAGGTAAGAATCGGTTGTGAGTGTGCCCTGTCCAGAGCCCTCTAAATGTAAGAATCAGTCTGTGAGTGTGCCCTGTCCCAGAGCAGCTAGAAGGTACGAATCAGTCTGGGAGTGTGCCCTGTCCCAGAGCAGCTTAGTAAGGTAAGAATCCAGTCTGTGAGTGTGCCCTGTCCCAGAGCAGCTACAAGGTAGAAGTAAGACCGCAGTCGGTGAGTTTGCCCTGTCCCAGAGCAGCTTAGAAGGTAAAATCAGTCTGTGAGTGTGCCCTGTCCCATAGCACTTAGAAGGTAAGAATCAGTCTGTGAGTGTTGCCATGGTCCCAGAGCAGCTTAGAAGGTAAGAATCAGTCGTGAGTGTGCCCTGCCCAGAGCAGCTTAGAAGGTAAGAATCAGTCTGTGAGTGTGCCCTGTCCCAAGCAGCTTAGAAGGTAAGAAGAATCAGTCTGGGAGGGTGCCTGTCCCAGAGCAGCTTAGAAGGTAAAACCAGTCTTGAGTGTCCCCTTTCCCAGAGCCCTTAGAAGGTAAATCATTCTGAGTGTGCCCTGTCCCAGAGCACTTAGAGGTAATAAGCAGGTCTGTGAGTGTGCCCTGTCCCAGAGCAGCTTAGAAGGTAAGAAGCAGTCTGTGAGTGCGCCCTGTCCCAGAGCAGCTTAGAAGGTAAGAAGCAGTCTGTCTGTCCAACCCCTTGATGTAGATGGCCGAATATGGGTATCTACTTCATGAGGGGGAATACTATAGGACAATATTCGGTCATCTACGTCATCAAGGGGGTTGGATGGTGATGAATGTCCTGTCCAACCCCATGTGATAGTTTGAAAAATGCGTGTTGCTCTCAATGATGCACATGACTAACGCGTCTCTAAACCCTCCCCATTACAGTCAGACCTATGCATCTGTTGGCCTGACGTAGGTTTCCTTCCGCAGATGGAGCTTTTTCAAGGGCATTCAATAGTTCCCCTACACCTACAGTAGCCCCAGTTTCAATAGAGTTCTGGTTGCCTTATGTTATAGTGTCTGATTATGCTGGAATTTGTGTTTAGCAGGGCTTAGGTTATTAGGCTCGGAGTACAGGGATACAATTAGATGGATTGATAGAGGTTATTACTAAACCTTAATACCTTGTATGCATAGATCATTGACCGAATTCGAGGTCTGATATCAGGCATTCCCACAGGTCAGTACCTAAGGCTATGTCGGATTTGCTCTACCAATGAGAAGTTCATTAAACCAGCTGATTACCTCAAAATGAGGTTCTTGAGAACAGGTCACATCCCCCATAACCTCAAGAAAGCATACAAAAGATTAATCAATACAGACCTAACCAGTCAATCTAGACCTCAACAGCAGAATACCAGAAGGTACATTGACATATAATTAAAGATGGGTGGAAATTAAGACATTCTTACAAAATATTAGTACATCTTACAATCTGACCCGGAGCTCAGAGGTGCTAAACTATCAACCTACAGTATAAGATAAAAAAACATCAAAGACATTCTACTGTAGTACACAGCCGCCTCATCAAATTACTCCAAAGGACTGGCTGCAAAATAGAACTTACTTACTGCAACTTACTGCTGCAATCCATGTAAAGCACGTTCCTTTAAGCAACCCTGCAAGACCCTTTGGAACTCTAATAATGACCATGAATACACAATAAGAGAGTTCATAAACAAAGACGGCAGGTGTGATGCATCTTATTACATGTCGATGTGGCATTAAATATGTAGGAAAACCTACAGACAACTGCAAAGACGGATCAGGGAACAGTTTAATTGGGTTACTAATGAGCTTGACACACCAATAGCCAGGAACTTTATAATAACTGTCATAATAGTGACATCAACTATAAAGTTTTGTGGTATTGAATATGTTCAACTCGGTCAGACGAGGAGATTACAATATAAAACTATTGCAGAAGGAAGCCCAGTGGATCTACAAATGAAAAACAGAAGTCCAATTGGGTTCAATGAGGTATTCACTTTCAGTCTTTTCATTGAAATAACCCCCATCATCCACATGTAGACATGAACTTCACAAAACAAATGAGTCATAAAGGTTTTTAAAAATTTCTTCTATTTTCATACAAATGATACATTCATTATGCTATCGGCATTAAATCACACTACATTATATATTAATATGCAAGATATACAGTATATATAAATGTAAATAGATTTTTAACAGCACATAATATACTATATCAAAGTTAATTAAATATTTGTTGCTTTTTGTATTTATTGTACTAAACCTCACTGATCTATGCGCACAAGATGTTTAGGTTTAATAAGAGCCTCTGTTAATCCATCTAATTGTCTCCCTGTACTCGGTACGCAATGACAAACTAAGCCCTGCTGAACACAAATTCCTGCATAAACAGACACTTTGACACAGTAGTGTCCAATAGGAATTCAATGCAAGCCGCACTTGTGACTATCATCTTTCCATATTCGCCACATTCTTGCATCAGTAGCGTCGCACTCGCGATTCCGAGCCGGCATTGCAGCATGTGCTGTCCCCCCCCCCCCTGCAGCCGCCAGTCATTTTTTCTGTAAACGTTCTGCCTCTGAATACCTTTTCGGTGCCCACACAGCAACTTTATTATTTTTTATCCTACACTATTCGGCTTTGATCCCATGAATCACTGTGGCCTACAACTGGATGATAACCAATACTTATCTCTACTGAGACCCTATATCTATTCGGGTCCACTTCATACTTGGTTAGGTAGACACAGGCTTGATGGTGGTGCTGTCGGTACCATCTCGCAAAGCTTCACACTTAGAGGCCCTGCACTCTTCCCCACAACAGTTTAACTAGTTGCCGGAGAAGAGCGTGGGACATCTGTAAGTGCCTCTTACCCTTTCTCCGGTATCTCCTGATCTCTGCGATGTCGTGGCATCACGTTGCCATGACAACGTGACGTCGCGCCATTGCCGTGACAATCTGATGTTTTATGATGCTGAGCTGAGGCGATGCCGTAGAAGGTAAGAGGCGTCGCGCTCTCCCTCGGCACCGATCCCTGCTAAATTGCACGCCGACTCTGGGTAGACAGAGTACTGTTTTTTGTGTGTGTATATATAAAGCCCTACAACCCCATCACTTCACTCCGTGTACGTATTAGATTAGCTTTTAGATTAGCCATAGACATCAGTTATTACTGTTTTTAAGGTGGTTCATTGATTTATACAGTTTTAAATAATTTAATAAAAGTGACATTTTTTTAGGTCTTTAATTGTTGATGATTTAAAATCAATTTATGTACATACACTAATCTCCATCTTTATAGCCACATTGTACACCGAGTGCACATAATCAAATAGGTGACGTGGTGTCTGTTTTGTTGTTCCAATATTCGGGTGCAGTTTTGAAAAGATCTGAAATTGACCGCGTGCCTCCTGTTTGTGAAAGAAAAAAATTCCCAAACTTTTACAGCTCTTTAGAAATTACAGTTAAAGACCCACTTTGAACATCCGATGTAGAATATGGTTGAAGGCGCACCTTGAATATCAGATTTATTATTGTAAGGTATATACAACATACCATGATCCAGTCTTACATTTAAAGGTAGTTTGCATTAGAATTTATTAAAGTACAATCACAAATTCATAACTATAAGAAGTTTATTTTGCAGCTTTGGTCCCAGACAAGGAAGTGCGGGTCAGTGTGAAAGCGCTGGCGGTGAGCTGTGTTGGAGCTGCTGTGGCTCTGTATCCTGAAGCTTTCTACAGCAAACTGTATAAAGTGCCCACAGAAATGGTGGAACAACAAGGTACTGTATGTCACATCTCAGGGTTTGTTTTGCAGCTGAAGGCTCTATATAAAAGGGTCACATCGCTGTGTAGTTATTTGCAAAATATTGTATGCTTCTTTGCAGTAGATGTATTGTTTTTCACTGTGCTTTTACTTTTTGCACTTGCAGGGCCAATAGCCCAGATGAATTGTGATATAAAGATTGTGCCAAAGCTTATAATGAATTGACACAGACACCTCCTTCATAAAGGTTCTCCGCAGTCATTCCATGTCAGTGTCTTTTGTCCCAGGATGACCAAGAGTTCAGGTCAAGGCCTTAACCCCCCCCCCCCCCCCCCCCCCCCCCCCCCCCCCCCCCTTCCTTAAAAACAAAAAACAAAAAACAAAAAAACAAACAGGAAACTTGTGTACCGACTAATGTTTGGAAGGCATTAAAGCAGCATTTCCTCTAGCACATTAAAAAAAAATGCACTTATCTATGCTGCCGATCGATCGGCGAAGCTTGTTCCCAGGGTACGCAATACGGCTGCCTATTTCAAAAGAGGAAGTTGGGTGGCTTCCTAAATGGTTGCCTTAGCAAAACAATGACGCTTACGATATTAAATGTCATTATAAAGAGGTGTGTGTGTTAGGAAAGGCAGTATTCTCTATTACTACACAACTGATATGCTTTAAATGCCCTCTTTGATCTGTTGAAATCCACTACTGATGAGATCTCTTTGCACTGTAATTATGGAGGGAAAATGCTCTACAGCCTGTTAATTATTCTCTTAGCACAGTGGGTCTCAACCTCTTAGGAGCGGGGGCACAACTGGAGGATTTTTAAAAACTTGGGGTACCCCTACTCATCAGATCTCACTTGAAAGCACCCCACTGATCCTCCTCACCCACACACAGATCTACCACACTCGCCCTTTCTTGCATACTCCATATTCAGACCCCCCCTTCATACACACTTATCACGTTCACACCTCTTGTTATGCATACCACACTCAACACCTTCCCACACCCTCATTTTCTTACTCAAACCACACACCTTCCCTCTCCCCACACACAACACTCACCTTCTCCCCTACACAAAGCACTTGCCTTCCTCCTCTGTACAGAAAGCTGGCAGAATTTGTCCCCTGTAGTCCCCCCTTGGCAGGAAGACTGCAGCACACCAGGGAATAGATGAGAAACACTGTATTAGCATGTTATGTTTAATTCATTTTGAATAAACATCTCAAGTTAGGAGGATGTACAACGCCGCATGTGTAGGTTGCGAACGTTTATTTGTTCGCTATTAATGTTTTACTGTCCGTACAGTAGATGAGGGTTGGTAAGGTGGTGTGGGGGTCGGAGTCCTTCTGTGGGGCCAAAACAAGCAAGTATTCCTACAGAGTTACCTTCCTCCGACGTTACATCCATTTGGGTACAGTGCTTGGCATTTTGTCTATATATTTATTTATAAAATGTTTTACCAGGAAGTAATACATTGAGAGTTACCTTTTGTTTTCAAGTATATCCTGGGAACAGAGATACTGTATAACAATACTTTGTAATTGACTTTATAACCCTGTTCTTTTAATGTAACAGACATTTCATGGACAGTTGGTTGGAAAATTGGGTGCAAGGGATAAAAGGGTTGGAGAGTTTCAGATTTGAAATACAGCAATTTTACACCAACAAACGGCAGCAAACAGCTCACACCCTTTGGCTGCCCTTCAGCTGTGCACCTTTGGGGCGACTCATGTGTAGACTGAAGGGGTACAGAATGGTTATGTGTAAAGGGGAGCAGCTCTTGGGGAACTCAATCACGCGTCCGCCTTTGTGGCGACGCAGATGTAGACAGACTGGGTTCAGAATGAATGTCCTGACTATTTCATCTGTGACGAGTGGAGGACCCAACAACATAGTGTTCTTTCTCGCCCGTGTGGTAAACGTGTACTGTACATTGTATAGACCAGTGTTTTGTGACTGCTGCCTTGTCAGCTGGGGAGGGCCTGAGACTTGCAAGCTAAGCTACTGCTGATTAAGTTTACTTGGGAACTGCATCCTTAAAGCACCGCATCTCCATCATAACATAGTTGATTATAAATGTTCTTTCTAGAATAGTCTCTGAAGATGGCTGGTTTACCAATGAAAATAATTACTTCACCTCAGTCTAATTCCACGGATCAGTTCTTGTTCCAATAGTTTATTCAGAGGCAATAGGAAGCATTCTGCATCATACAGGTCTTGACAGGCATTCTCAGTTGTGTGGAGAACTTCATTTTCTGTTGGTAACACTTTTAAGCATTCAGCAGTTCTGATCTCAATACAGTCATACCCCGGTTTAAGGACACTCACTTTACGTACACTCGCGAGTAAGGACATATTTTCAATAGCACCATACCCCTGTGTCCGTACGCTTGCTTCGTGAGTACGGACACTTATTCTGCCATACAGACCGCTGTAGTAGGGATGCGCTGATTCCCCTCGCCCAATAGGCAAACGGCAGCTCGCGCATGCGCCTGTCAGCACGTCCTGAACAGCACTACCGGCTCCCTACCTGTACCGAAGCATCGATAAGTGAGAAAAAGGTAGTGCTTCACTTTAAGTACATTTTCGCTTTACATACATGCTCTGGACCCATTGCGTACGTTAATGCGGGGTATGCCTGTACATAGACATAACATTTATACCTCCTCCCTGGAAATCTGGACCTCCCCAAATATTGGCCTGCCCCAATTAAAGTCTTTCCGCAGCTGTGCTTGTTAATTCCTGCTATACCATCCTATACTCCTACATTCTACTCCTTGAATTCACAGCATCCTCCCTAAACATAACAACAACACAGCCTTATTATTAGCCTTCCCATAACCCTGTTCTTGTAGATAACAAATATGCCTCATTACATTTCTAAGGCCACTTTATTCAGTATGACCTTTTACTTTCCGTTAGATAATGGAGTCTGCCTTACTTACATCAATTCTCTATTTCTTCAGTTAACTATTTAGTTGCTAGCTATGCAGTTAGTGTGAATACATACAATATGGCACCTCTGTTGTTCAGACTTAAAATCCTTCAGTCTCCTAACTACTCTTGTCTGTATTTAACTCATCCTATTCTTTAAAGGGCAATGGAGACAGACATATAAACCACATTATTATTATTATTTGCTAAATAGATTGTTGCATTTATGTATTTAAACATTTATGTAATTAACAGACATTTCCATAGAGTATTAGCAGAAAATTATTATTATAATTTTTGGTCATTATATTGTCCACACTTTTTTCCCCAAAACCATTACACTGGGTCAAGTGCACATGTCTAGTTTGAAGTACCACGTGACAGTATTGCCTGTTTTTAGCCATATTACTGACCGTTGATTAGCTATAAATTTACGTTGCCATTTTATAAACACCTGTGTTTCTCATAATGACTACACAAAATAGTAAGTAATCAGCCTAAGACGCAATATAGTATTCTTGATTACCGGGGATTTATTTTGTAGTGTTTGCATTCCCAGTGATTTCCCCTTTTTATTTTAGAAGAGCAATATGTTTCGGACGTTCTGAGTTATATTAACCATGGAGACCCTCAGGTTAGAGGAGCGACAGTCCTCCTGTGTGCGACCATTGTCTTTTCTATACTCCACAAATCACGTTTTGATGCAGAAAATTGGCTCATCCGTGTCAAAAGCTCTACAGGTAACACACGCATTTTGTGTTATAAAGCACATTTTTCTTGTTGTTTTTCTGTTGGCAGAATGCAGGGGGCTGACGTCTCCATTTCTGCTGTGTAACGCTATTTTCATGTAACGAGGGGTGCTTTAATGTTTTATATATAAATGACATGGGAAACCTTATCTAGATTCAAAAATAATTCTAACACAAAGTGGCACATATTTTGAACCAGTTTGTGTCACAAATTGAAGCTACACTAAAAGGTTACTTGATTTATGAGTCTGATTACCAACAAAGGTAACTTAGTTAAAAATGTATTGGAGGTGCAACTGGTGATTTAGTTCCTATAGGAATAGTTAGAAAGGGGGTTTGTGATAGGAGAGCTCTCCGTCAAGTTTTATGTTCCCGTTTGTGCACTTTTAACCGCCAAGCTGAGTTGGATCAACTTGACTTTGCAGTGCAAGATATGTAAGTGTAATGTTTCTTCTCTAGGAAATAACTTTTCTGTGGAAGATTGCATTCCTTTGTTGCAAAAATCCCTGAAAGATGAATCCTCTGTTACGTGCAAATTGGCTTGTGTTGCTGTCAGGGTAAGTGGAAATGATCAATGTAATCTATTTAAGCCCATATTTGCTGTACAGTGCTAAGCCGTAGCACATCTTAATATCAATTCATTTGCCTGGCCCTTAAGGTGTCCTAAGCCTTAGTACAGTTTAGCATGTCCGAGCGATTGTATACTGAACTCCTCTCGGCTCATTCATGGTTATAACTTTTCATGGTGACGATATATTGGGAATGTTCATTCTTTGTTCTCTTGTCTGCATGGCAGCCTCCAAAACCAAAGTGGGGAGAAATACATGTTAATGTTGTGAATAATTATTCCTACATAGGATGAGGCACAAAAGAATCGCATGATGCATCATAATGTATAAATAATCCTTGCTTGAAATCTACATTTTCCCTGATTAAAATCCATACTGTTTTAGAATTAGAGTTAAAAAATGCTTGGGATAGACTGAAGTGTGAACGAAATTATAGGATCTGGTGGGATCTGAAGTTTCACAATAGAAAGGTTTGCAAACACTGCAGCCAGGGATTCTGGGTAATGACCTGCAAATGAGCACAGTTTGTCACTCTTTTTACTTCTGTTAACATGTATGATAAGTAAAGGGTGATACTGTGCTAATTTGCATGTCATTACCCAGAATCCCTGCTAAGCAATAATGGGGAAAGGCAGGATTGCAGATCTGTATGAGACATGCAACTGCACCACACGTGGTGTTTTTATTTACTGTACGGTGGAGGGTTTCTGTCACTTTTTTTATTTCTCCCCCCCCCCCCCCAAATCCGCCATAACTTTTTTTAATGTCTGGTTTTATAACAGATAGGAAGTTGGGCGGACTAGGCGGCCAAGTGGTTCTTATTTGCCCCCCAAATATGTACTATGTTTACTACTTTCTATCTGTAGTCTGCCTGTACTTTGTATGACTGAGATGCAAACCTACTGAATTATCTACGGTATGTCTGCATTGCTGAGCCATCTAATGACCTATTTGTCTTCTTTTTTCAGCATTGCATAATGAGTTTATGTTGTAGCACCTACAGTGAGTTTGGTTTACAGTTGCTGATCGATCTGCTCACGCTGAAGAACAGCTCTTACTGGCTTGTGAGAACCGAGCTTTTGGAAACTCTTGCAGAGATTGATTTTAGGCAAGTTAATATAGTGCTTCACAAGGAGTTTAGAATATTATTTGTTCATTTAATATTTTGACAAATCGTTAAACACTTTATTTTGATAAACCGAATTGAAAACTTACACATCTCTTAAATAACACCTACTGTATAATACAGTATTAATCTCTACTGTAACCCATAATATCAGAAGTGTCTTTCGGATCCTATTTTGGTGTTCACAACAGATTAGTGGGCAATAAAGGTTTAACGCTGGGGTTATTATATTGGTTTTGTCAATTCAAGAAGCTTAATATTCAGAAGGCTGTATTTGTGTTATACAAAGCCTTGCATTCTGTTGCAGAGTATGGATTTTCTGGGGAGAGCCTGAACAATTGCTTCTTCTCTTTTATAGTAATACTGCACCCTGTTGCCTACTAATGGTCTCTACCCCATGCCATATTTTTTGTTTTTGGTGAAGTGATTAAACTTTCTCCAGAAAACCTGACTGAGCTTGTAGATTCATGTTGCACTGAAGTGGCGTTGAGTCCGCATGCAGCAAGGGAAAGTGTTCTAAATCAGGCCCGTCAAACTCAGAATAGTGTGGGGGGTAATTCTTAATTCCGACTGCAAGTCTCTGGTTACACATCAGAGCGGCGGAAGGAAAAAATTAGTCACTACAACCTGTATGTGTGAATGTCACTGGTATCTCCCCATGCACCCTCTTTCTCTTACCCACCCCATGCATTCCCTTTCTCTTACCCACCCCATGCATTCCCTTTCTCTTACCCACCCCATGCATTCTCTTTCTCTTACCCACCCCATGCTTCCCTTTTCTCTTACCCACCCCATGCATTTCCCCTTTTTTCCTCTACCCACCCCAATGGCATCCCCTTTCTCTTACCAACCCGATGCATCCCCTTTCTCTTACCCACCCCCCCCATGCATTCCCTTCTCTCTACCCACCCCATGCATTCTCTTTCTTCTCTTACCCACCCCATGCATTCCCTTTCTCTTACCCACCCCATGCATCCCCTTTCTCTTACCCACCCCATGCCATTCCCTTTCTCTTACCCCCCCATGCATTCCCTTTCTCTTACCCGCCCCATGCATTCCCTTCTCCTTCCCACCCCAGCATTCCCTTTCTCTTACCCCACCCCTGCATCCCTTTCTTTACCCACCCATGCATCCCCTTTCTCTTACCCACCCCATGCATTCCCTTTCTCTTACCCCACCCCCTGCATCCTTTTCCTCTTCCCATGCTTCCCTCTTACCCACCCATGCATTCCCTTTCTCTTACCCACCCCATGCATCCCCTTTCTCTTACCCACCCCATGCATCCCCTTTCTCTTACCCCCATGCAGTCCCTTTCCTTAACCACCCCTGCATTCCCCTTTCTGCCCTTTCCCCCCCCCATGCATTCCTTTCTCTTACCCACCCCATGCATTCCCTTTCTCTTACCCACCCCATGCATTCCCTTTCTCTTACCCACCCCATGCATTCCCTTTCTCTTACCCACCCCATGCATTCCCTTTCTCTTACCCACCCCATGCATCCCTTTCTCTTACCCGCCCCATGCATTCCCTTTCTCTTACCCACCCCCATGCATTCCCTTCTCTTACCCACCCCCATGCATCCCTTTCTCGTAACCACCCCTGCATTCCCATTCTCTACCCACCCCTGCATCCCCCCTTTCTCTTACCCCACCTCCCACTGCATCCCCTTTCCCTTACCCCCATAACCCTTCTTCCACAACCACCATGCATCCCCTTTCCTTACCCACCCCATGCATCCCTTTGCTTTACCACCCCATGCATTCCCTTTTCGTCTTGACCCACCCCATGTCATTCCCTTTCTCTTACCCACCCAGCCATGCATCCCTTTCTCTTACCCACCCCATGCATTCCTTTTCTTACCCACCCCTGCATCCCTTTCTCTTACCCACCCCATGCATCCCCTTTCTCTTACCCACCCCATGCATCCCCTTTCTCTTACCCACCCCATGCATCCCCTTTCTCTTACCACCCGCCCCATGCATCCCCTTTCTCTTACCCACCCCATGCATTCCCTTTTTCTCTCTCTCTCTTTCCCCCCCCCCCCCATGCATCCCCTTTCTGTCTCCCCCCGTGCATCCCCTTTCTCGTTCTCCCCCCAACCCTCCAAATCATCCTCCTTCTCTCCCCTCTTGCTCCCCTCCAATCTCCACGTTACCCCATCTCCTCTGCTTCATCTGATCCAGGCTGCATGGTGATGCCTTGTGGGCCGTGTGTTTGCCATGTAATAGATCAGAGGTGCAGAAACATTTAAGTCTGTGCCCCCCTGCCTGCTCTCCCCCTGCTCGCACCCCCCCCCCCTCCTCTTTACCTCTTGACCGGCCTCTTCTGACGTCACTGTCATGTGATCCTTCTTAAGTCAACTTTGTCACTCAGATGTTTTTTTTTCCCTTTGCAAACAAATGGCAGTGATGTGCTGAAAAAGCCAATTTGTACGACCTGAAACGTGGGTTTTTGTAGAATGGGATATTGGACTTGAATAGTAATTTGTTTTATCTATGCCCTAATTTCACAGGTTAGTCAATTTCTTAGAAGGAAGAGCTGAACATTTACACAGAGGAGTCCGTCATTAACTGGGGTAAAAGAAGGCAACCCTGTATTTATTTCATGCAGTTGAGTGATGAAATGTGAAAGCTGTGCTGCAGTTTAGCTAGAGATTTAGCAAATGTTGGGATGAAAACAATTGGTACATAGTTAAGTATTGGACAGTGTGAGAAAATATAGGTACAGATACAACAAGTGGGGGGGGGGGGGGGGTTAGTTGCCTGTTAAAAAATTTTTTTTTCCATGTAAAATAAAAAAAATGTAGGGTACAAAAAGCAGCCTGTCCTAAGTAGCACTAACAGAAAAGTCAGTAAGTGCTTGTAGCCGACGCTTTGTTTTTTAAGCAGTATTACTTCCATACGAGCATTTTGCACCCACAATAATCTGGCCTAAAATGGCTTTATATTCCCTGAATTTCTCAATGTCCTTTTCGTAGTTATTGAAGCTTCAGGATCGTGTGCTGCATAATGTGATTATCAGCCTTCTTGGCGATGAGGACGCCAGGGTGAGGCATGTAGCGGCGGCTTCGTTAATGAGGTACGTGTGAAGTAGGGGGATCGGCTGCATACATGTTGTAGGCAGGGATATGCTATGATCTGTTATAATAGTAGTGTTAAACATTCATTTCCTGCATTATACAGTAGTACTTTCACATGTTCCACATTGTTTAAAGCTTTGCCTTGTGTTGGTTTGTAACTTTCTACTAAATGTGTATCCCTGTTTGAAGGAAAATTGATGTCTTGAACCGAACTATTAGAAAGTTAATCTCTAACATACCACCAAATCTCTATATTGTAGATCTCCCCTAAACTTGCTTTCCAAGTACGAGAGCGTCCCTCTGCAAACCATTGTTATAGAACAATATAGTAGACGGAATCCATTGAAGCTTAATTTCCAGTTTGTTTGAGGTCACTGCCCACACATGGGAGGAAGAACCAATGAGGATGAGACCAGCAGAGGATTCTGTGATAAGAAAGAACTAAGTCTCTGACAAAGGGACAATCCTTAAAGCTGAAATAGTTTTTGTCAGTAGATTGAGGTTGTTTAGGTCATTTAGCTCTTGATTTAGGTCAAACTAAGAACCCAGTGGCAGAAAGAATGAAATGTTAAAAAGCTGCAGTTCAAGCAATATCCTATGTGTGTTTTCTTTAAATAAATCTGTTCTGTACTATGAGAAAAGTACTTGTAGCATTAAAAAAAAAAAATTAAGACATTTTTAGTGTTTCTTAGGCCTCGGCCAGGCTCCCTGCTGGCGTGCTGAGGCGCAGGGAAAGCGGGTGCTTTCCCTGGCCTTGCGGTTGCTTACCGCACGCACTGTCAGCAGCCGTCAGGGGGCGGGCCGGGGGCGTGCGCGTCACTGGCCGGGGGCGGGGGAATTTAAATTTCCCCTAAGACCTGCGCTTCCTCAAGCGCGCGGAAGCGCAGGTGAACCCCTACTAAAGTCGCTCTAATTGCGGCTGTAGGGGCTCAGTGCTGAATGGGAGCGCGCGTCAGCACGCTTCCGCCAGCAAGCGCTAAACATGGCCAAGGCCTTATGTAGGAAGCATTTTTGTTTCTATAGAAACCATTTCCATAGTCACATCCCCTTCAACTTCTGAGCCCTGCCCTCTCTCTAGCAGTGCACCAATTGTATCTAGTAACAGCCCAGTCTGCTGGACTACATTGCCCACAATGCTGTGCAAGAACGGAATTAAATAACCCTGAGCAAGCGATCGATTTCAGGAGAATGTATCGATCTGCATCTTGGCTAATCACTTGTCAGTGTGCAGATTGTATTGATGCTCCTATTGAATGGAAAAAGAAAAACCCGGCAGCTTGACCTGCAGCTTTAAGCCTTAGAACTGTGCTACTAAAGTAATCTTACGTAATCTTGGCCTAAAATTGTCCATTTGTCAGCTATTGCATGATAATGTACCTCTGTATTACACAGTCTGTGGCTTCCATCATTGATTTCAGAATGTATAATAAATTCCTTTATTGTAAAACTTTCTGTTTTATTGCAGGCTTGTGCCCAAGTTGTTTTACAATTGTGATCAAGGGCAGGCTGACCCTGTTGTAGCAACAGCAAGAGACCAAAGCAGTGTATATCTCAAACTTCTCATGCATGAGACTCAACCTCTATCCCACTTTGCTGTCAGTGCCATCACTAGGTGAGGGAATGGTTTATTAACTCCGTGAGCTCCAGAATAAGTTTGAGCGATTTACAAATGCATTTTTTGTTCCTATGGGGTTTAAATATATCCACTTATTTTCTTAATGACAAATGAGCACAAGAATACTAGAGATATAGTTACGGATACAGTTTCACCGATTAATTCCTTAGCATGGTCTTTTATTATAAAGCTCGGCTTTAACATTGTGTCAACTTGGATAAGGCCTTAGTCTGAGGTTCTCAACTCCAGCCCCCAACAGGTCAGGTTTTAAGGATATCTCTGCTTCAGCACAGGTGGCTCCAGCTGATGGAGCCACCTGTGCTAAAGCAGGGATATCATGGAAGCCTGACCTGTTGGGGGGGTTTGAGGATTGGAGTTTAGAACCCCTGACAATGAATTGCAAATGTAAAAACATTTTTAACAACTTGTCCTTTTTCTTTAAAATTAGTCACAAGGGGAATTAATCGAATTAAAATTCTTTGCTTCACGGCATGAAATTCTGCTAATGCATTTGTCATTATCTGAAATGTTCACGGCATCCCACTGTTAGCTTGTGTTATTTGGGGATGGATGAATACACTGGAAGCAATATCATTGCAGGGAAGATTTTAACTCTCAATGTAATGGATAGTACGAATAGTCCAAGTTCCAGATTTTGCACAGCAGTTAAAGCTATTTCAATTGTCGTAATGCAGCCGTCCTCCAGACGGGGGCTCCCTCCCCCTTACCAGGTCAGGTTTTCAGGATATCCCTACTTCAGCACAGGTGACGCATTCGAGAGATTGAGCCACCTGTGCTGAAGCTGGGATATCCTTATAACCTGACTTGTTAGTCGCCCTTGAGGAGTTGAGACCCCCTGTCATACTGTATAATTGACCAGCCTCTGAAAGCAGGGTGCCCGCATTATATCTTACTCCAGATGAAGCCAAAGTTATTGCAACTCGTGGCTCGCTCTCACAGGTGAAAAAGGTGTGATAGTCCCTCCCCCTTCTCACGAGAGGCTGATTTTAAACAATGTCCGCTTCACCCCCGCTGGCCACGGGTTGCAGTAACGTTCGCTACATCTGTATCTTAAAGTCTCAAAATCTGCTCCTTTTTTTTTTTTTTTTAAGTTTTCCTTATAAAATAAACATATGATTGCTAAAAAAAATTAAGATATTCTAGCTCCTTTTTTTTTAACTCTTAATTAGTTGCATAGTAATTTTCTACATCTCTAACATATTTCAGGATCTACCGAGGATATAATACGCTGCAAAGTCCAACAGATGTTAGCATGGAGAACAACCTTTCCAAGGTCATCACAGCAGTGTCGCACGCACTAACCACATCCACCACACGGGCACTGACGGTAACTTCTTGTGTTAGGATTTCTTTTTTATTTATCTTATTTATTTTTCACTTAATCTGTTTTTTTAATACCTACTATGGATTACTTTCACCAGCAGCAAAGGAAAGGGTTCTTTACAGTAAGGGCAGTTACAATGTGGAATTCATTACCCATGGAGACTGTGATGGCAGATACGATAGATTTGTTAAAAAAAAAGGTTGGATATCTTTTTAGAAAGGAAAGGTATACAGGGATATACCAAATAAGTAAACATGGGAAGGATGTTGATCCAGGGAGTAATCGGATTTGCCAATATTTGGAGTCAGGACCAAATTAATTTTTCCCTATGAGATATTAGATGATATGTAACTGGGGTTTTTGTTTGCCTTCCTCTGGATCAATATACTGTAAGTACAAATATAGGATAAAGTATCTGTCATCTTAATTTAGCATAGGTTGAACTTGATGTATGTCTTTTTTTAACCTCATCTACTATGTAACTATGTAACTTGTTTACATAACTGTACTTTAAAAGCACACGTGATTTTTACTATGTAGTCTAAGCATAATATAGCTTAAATGCAATTTTTTCTAGTTCACCCTTGTGTTGGCAGTTTATACAGGATTCCATTGACTTAAAGCACTTAAAGGGGAATTTGGTCTTACCTGGTTTCTGTTTGGTTTGATAAATGCAACAGTTCCTTGCATTTACAGCAATGCAATTATCTAAGCTGCCGATAGATTTGCTGTCTCGTGATGCATCGGGGAAGAGGCTGCTTGCCAGGGAATGCACTATGGCGGCCTATTTCAAATGAGGCATGGGTTTAGCTTTTTAAATAATTTCTATAGCAACTCAAGGAAGCTTAATTCAAAGGGGCATAGAGGGAAACTTTGTTTTAATGCAGTATTATTTAATACTACACACCTGATTTTTTTTGCCTTCCTCTGGATCAATATACTGTAAGTATTGATATAGGATAAAGTATCTGTCGTCTAAATTTAGCATTGGTTGAACTTGATGGACGTATGTCTTTTTTCAACCTTACCTATTATGTAACTATGATTTTGTATTGTATTGTATGTCTTTATTTATATAGCGCCAAAAGTGTACTCAGCGCTTCACAAAGAATATAGTTTAGGGAATTATAATTATACAATAAGTGCAGCAAAATCAGACAATAGGAAAGGAAATCCCTGCACTGAAGAGCTTACAATCTAAGATGTTTAATGGGAAACTTACAGAGACAGCAGGTGAGGGAGTAAGTGCTGTAGATGGCAGTGTTTGGTCACAGTGGGTGGTAGGAGTGACTGAGTGTGGGACATTAGCCATGAGGGCAGGCTATTGGGATGCTTGATTTGTGGGGTAAAATTTAAGGAAGGTCAGTGTTAAATGAAAAGGTTAACACCATTTACAGGGGAAGAGGTGGCAGGGAGGCATGAGTGAGATCAGGTGTGTATGTCTGGCTTCAGGCTTAGTGAAGATCCCCAGCAGCAGGAAGGAGTAGATAGAGGATGTGAATAGAGGATTTGTGTGGGTGTTTTTTATTTTGGGGTAAAGAAGTTGTTGGGAGAGAGGTGTATAAATAATGGTGCAGTGGGGAGTGGAGATGTTGTAGAGAACAGAAATGCTCACAAAGGAGTGAGGAAACAGTAAACAGTAAACAGAAAAAGAAATAGGGAGGGCATAGTGAGATGCAGGAGGAGAGAGTTCCAAGGTACTGGAGGATAAAAGTGTACAAATAAATCACAGATGTTAAAAGTTAATGTCTCACAGTGGCAACGTGTAATGCAGAGTCCAGAGCTTCCTCCAATCTTCACCTCCAAATTCAACTCCAAAATTAACTCTTGTAGACACTTTTGATGTACACTTATGATGTGACGCTTTTGATGTTACACAGCCTTATGGCTAAATAGCCATGCTACAGTGACTTAAGTACCCTATTCACATGCATTTTAAAAAAACAAACCAAAAAAAACACACACATAGGATTTAAATGCTGCTTTAATTGATGGTAGTGGCGTATGAAAACTTTCGGGATACCTCTTGCATCAGCAGTCCTGGCTACACCTTTTTTTTCTGTTTTACTATATGCAGCATGTGAGTAGCTTTAATGAGAAATAATTACATAAGCTGTCTATTAATTTGTTCGCTCGATCATGGAAAATTCCCCCTAAGGCTTTCGAAATAACTGCCTTCTGACTGTGCTGCACTGAGAAGTGCTACATCTGCAATGTAACATTATATTGCTAAGTGTAACACATTATTATTACAGCTTTCAGCTCGGCATTAGACCGTCTGCTGCTGGAAAAACTGCAACAGATCTGTGTGTTATACTTTGTTGCCAAAGGGCAGAGCTCAGAAAGGTGCTAAGTAGCCAAAGGATAGTCAGTACATTATTAAAACTCATTACAAAAAAGACATTAGACTTGGAAAACCAAATGTTTTAAAAATGCAGCAAGTATTATCTAATATTACACAACTGATGTATTTCAAAAAACAGCAAAGATCTTGCTGCTTTAAGCTCTTTGGGGATACAATGAAGCTTTTCTCTAGATTCTTCTGATTTTGTGTGTATCAAAAGGGAGTGGGGAGGGAAAATATCCTTTTATTGGGTGCACTCCTATCTCAAACACACGGTCGGTGGTGTGTATGCTTATTAATTTATCACATCACATTTTGGGTATATGTTTACCCTTGTATCTCTTGTAGTGATGTACCAGGTACTACCCGGTACCTGGCGTCTTTTCAGCTACCCGGAAATTACCCGGACCCGACAGCTGGAAAGTGGACCCGGCGCCAGGTATCTGGGTAATGTCAGGGTAGTTGAAAAGTATCTCTTACTTACCTGCTGGAAGCCCGCGGCGACATCTGAACAGGTAAGCAGAGGTGCGGGGGCGGTGGGGCGGCATCACAGTCATGTGGAGCCCACGCGGGAGCTGCAGGACTCCATACTGCACTGTGAGCTGGGACCATGTGACCGGAGCAGGAGAAGCTTTCCTATTGGACAGCCGGCTGTCCAATAGGAAAGCGGTTAACGGGACGTTTGGCGGGAAAAGGAGACTATATTAGGTAAGGGAATATTAGATCATTGTACACCTTGATAAAGAGCGCACGCTCGAAACATGTCGGTGGGGGCCTGAGGGCTCTATTTTTTCTGTTACCATGCTCTGACCATAATAAACCTCTTATTTTGGGAAACGCTCTCTAGCATATTTTTCATGTAGCTGTGCTCCAATTCTCCTTCTGGATATCTGCAGTGGCTCAAAAATGGACAATATATATGTATATTTTCCATTTTCAGCGTAATATTTTTTTCTCATTGGTTATAACTTTGTGCTCTTAACATGGACTTTCTTCAGTTTAAGATTTCCAGAACCGATTTAGGTTGTGATACCATTTAGCGAGCCAACATTTATAGATGAAATTATAGTTTACAGAGCTTTCAAAACCTCAAGTTTCTTCAAGTGTACTGTAACAGCCCAAACATATATCCTGAAGGGATAAGTGGGGCTGGCTCTGTAAGAAGTCACTAAATGGAGCGGTAAAAAGATTAACCTGGGAGGAGCGAAGTACACAGGTGTTGGTGGCGGGTGAATTGTGGAGGTGTGAAGAGGTGGCAGGATGTTAAGCTCACAAGTTCTCTAAAATGTGGAGCAGGAAAACCAGTATTTTAGATTGAAGCCATTGGTTTTAGAGTCTAGAAGTTAAAATATATTTTAATTCCGCTGTTCCCACAAATACTCTTAGTAATACTGAGACATTTAAGAGCTTTTTTTCTTTTATTATAGCATTTCCCAGCAGAACCCCACAGAGGAGTTCCGGAAGAGCTGTACTGTGGGAATGGCCAATATGCTTCTGTCTCTGCTCTCATCAGCGTGGTTACCGTTGGATCTCTCGGCACATCAGGATGCTTTGGTCCTTGCTGGAAACTTGCTTGCAGGTTAGCTGAAATAAACCTGTTTGAACCTCTAATTACGGCAAATATTAACGCGCCTTATATTTCAAGCCCCTCCAGCAAGGAAGAGGGAAGTAAATGCTTATTAGTCTCCAGACTGAGCAGAACACTTGTGTAAAATAAAGCATTGTTGTATACAATTTTAATGTAATGCTTTTGTCTATATCTATATACAGTATACATTTATTTTTTTGTCTGCGTTGTACGGTGGATGAGTTTTGTCACACTTACCCAACATAACTTATGGTCAATTCTGTATAAACTTTGGGATTTCACAGAAGGGAGTTATTGCCTTGGATGTACTAATAACGTCAATTAACCAAATCTAATCACAGCTACTGCTTCAAAGTCTCTGAAAAATCCTTGGACCGCAGAGGAAGAAACCAACCAAGGAGCCAATAAACAAGAGGAACCTTGGCCAGCCTTGGGGGACCGAGTGATGGTTTCCATGGTGGAGCAACTATTTATTCATTTACTGAAGGCCATCAACATATGTGCCCATGTGATTGATGATGTCACCCCAGGTCCAGTAATAAAGGTAATCCATTCTCCTTTTGAGACAAATGGCTAGTTACTTTTTCTCCTAAACTGTTTGCAAACATTAGACCTTTATTCATGTGGATAGCAAATAGTTACATTTTGGACTGGCTAAGAATGATTTGTCTTTAGGTATAGGGCCATATACAGGTATAGATGATCTAAACATGTTGAAAATGATGTTTAGACGATTTTTTTTGTTTTAATGACTGTAGACCTTGTTTTTTCCCCCCACCATGTTGCCATTTTTGACATTAGGAATACTTGGGTTTCTATACGGTCTCTTTTTTTCATCATTCATTAAAATAATAATGCACCATGAATGACTTGAATCTCTTCTGTAGATTTGATCTTGTATATGACAACTCTGAGATCTATTGCATATATAGCAAATAATTTATCAGTCCTTAAAGCTGCAGTTCAAGAAATATCCTACATGTCTATTTTTTTAAATAAATCTGTTCTGTACTATGAGAAAATACTTGTAGCATTTAAAATAAATAAAAATAAAAATAATTTAGACATTTTTAATGTATTCTAATGTAAGAGGCATTTTTGTTCCTATAGCAACTATATACAAAGTCACATCCCCTTCCCCTTCTGCAACAGCATCACCTTTTTGAGCCCTGCCCTCTCTAGCAGTGAACCAAATGAATCTAGTGCCTGCCTGGTCACATGATCTTCCTCACAGAACTTTGGCTGTCAGTGCAGCAGAAGAGGACCCAGGATCCATTTCGTGAACCTTCAGTGGAATTTCAGTGATCGATTACAGGAGAACGGATCGATCAGCAACTTAGCTAATCACTTGTCAGTGTGTAGATTCTATTGATGCACATATTGAATGAATTTAAAAAAAAGACAAATAAAAACGACAGCTTGAACTGCAGCTTTTAAACAAAGCCGTATTTAAAGTCGGGAACTTTAGTGTTCTTTGTCCCATTTTGACCTTTGGTTAAATAAAACCCATGAAGCTGGGTTATGGGCACACTGCTTTCCTTTGTGTAATGGATAGAATATGATGCTTTTAATTGTAATTATTATTATTCAGTATCTTTTTATTTTTAGAAACTGGGGATATGGTTTACATAAATATGTATTTTTTTTGTTAATTTTGCAGACGACGTTGCCCTCTCTGACTAACCCACCTTCTTTGAGTCCGATCCGCCGGAAGGGGAAGGAAAGGGAAGCAGTAGAGCAAACGGCAGTGCCGTTAAGCCCAAAGAAAGCCGGTGAACCCACTCCAGGTAAAAAGGACACGGACAGCAGTCTGTTAATACACCAGCGATTTCCAACCTTTTTTTGGGTTAAGGAACCCAAGGTGAAATTCTGAGGAACACCCAACCATCTCGAATAGCAACTCTGTGATCAGATGCATTGTAAATTCTTCTGTATTTGGTACAATTTTCAAATGACCAGAAAATAACAGGGAACTCTTTAGGGATGCCTGGGGAACCCAAGGGTTCCTAGGAACCATGGTAGAAAAACACTGTACTACACTGTGTGGTGGACATCTTGTCGTCTTGATCATTTACTGTAACTTCACTGCTACTAACACAGTGAGGTTAAACAGCCAGTACAGATGTTAACCTGACCTTGTGACGGTGAAATCTGTCTCACGCCTTTTTGTCTGCAGTTATCCCAATGTACAGTATCCGTAGGCCCACTTACCTTCGTAGTATTAGTAGTGTGTCGTTTGCTTTCACCCTCCGTTTTTTTGTTTTTGTATAAGCACCAAATAGGTTTTTCCCTTTAATAATCTCATTGTGCTGTTGGGTTTCCAACGGAGATACTGATGGTGTCGCTTTATAGCATAACTTGTACTGCGCTGCCGAATATGTTGCCATGTTATAAATAAATAACTTCCAACGTTCAGCGAGGATTACAGTATTTGATACTGTGCTTATGTTACATCTCACCATTGCTTATGCATTGTGTGTGTTGTAACGTATCTTGGCCAAAACAAATGTGGGGGTGCTAGACTAATATCGGTGTTTTTCTTGGTATTATAAGCTTTTGCCCTCAGATGAAATAGCAATTTGGAATTGTTTGGACAAAATATACTATTTAAACGGCAGATTTGTGCTATTTAGAGAAGACCGCTACTGAATGCCTTAATGTATTTCAAAAAGTGGCTACAAGCTGAGCCTTGTTATATGATAAACAAGGTAATGTGCTAATACTTTTACACACAACACAGCACTAGACTCCTTATCTTTTCAAAGCATACAACAAATTCAGATCGTTGTATAAAGCCGTATAGTTTATCAACATGATTCCTTTGAACTTTTTTGTCTTTTTTCTTTCCCCCTTTAAAGCTTCCCGACAAACAGATGCATCAGGTCCCACTCCAACAAGCAAATCCTCTTCCCTGGGCAGCTTCTACCATCTGCCATCCTATCTTAAATTGTATGATGTATTAAAAGCTACCCACGCGAACTATAAGGTAAGCTACCTAGTTAGGAGACTCTTGCAACCTGTAATGATGCACTGAAGCATTGGGAAAGAATAATGTCAAGAAAATGTGGAACTTGGAGGACGATATTTTAGCTGAGAAAAGGAAGATAATCGCACACTTGCTTGAAAAAGGTCCTCAGACCATTTATTAATCATATATGAGATCAAAAGATGCACAATGTTCCAGGATAAAAGCATTGCAGTAACCCTTCAGGTGCAATATTTTAGTCCCCAGTGTTTTAAATAGCTACCTTTTATTTACCAGTGTTTATCCCGTGCGCAGTGTGCCCTTTCCATGTCATTTGTTGTAGTATTTAGAAGTTGTAAAAAAACGGTGTAAGTTTACATTACAAAGCAACATAAATCAATGTTTAAAGCAGCACTAGCTTACATTTAAAAAAAAATAGGCTTGAAGCAAGGGGGTTTCTGGAGCGGAACCGCATTGATTTCAGCTCCAGGGACCCCATGCTTCCCAATATACTTACCTCTGTATTAAATGCCGGTATCGGCTCTGGCAGGGCTGTGTGTGGCTAACATAATGGTGGCTTAAATGTCCCTCGTCACACGGGCCAGTAGGAAACGTAACATCATCCCTCGCGGCTTCCTATTGGCCCGTGTGACCAGGACCTTTAAACCGGCGGAGCTGCTACCGGCGCCCCATACGAAGGGAAGTATCCGGTTGTTCCCGGTACCGGAATTAACACCGTTCAGCTCCGGAGACTCCCTTCTTCAAACCTATGAAATCAGGTTAATTAAAATGCGTATAACCTACTTGACCATCTAACATGACATGACGTTTGTGGCCATTCAGATTATTGTGGTTATTTTTAATTTAAATCCTGCAGATTAAGTACTTTTTTCCTCCTTCAACCAGGTAACCCTGGACCTTCAGAATAACAATGAGAAGTTTGGATGTTTCCTGCGCTCTGCCCTGGATGTTCTCTCCCAGATTTTGGAACTTGCTACACTTCAAGATATTGGCAAAGTGAGTCTAACCAAATACTGTTCTCTGAACATGTCAGCAAATTGGCAACGAGGCTTTCCCAAGTAGGGAAATGTAATGATGTCCTTTAGACAGAGGCGTTCATTCTGTGCAATCAGATCAATGTTTTCACTTGCAGCGAGTCCTGCAAAATACTTTTCCTATACTGTGCAGCTGTAATGTAGCATCGTGATTACTGTTTCACAAGAACATGGGGGGGGGGGGGGGATTCGAAAGGTGAAGATACAAGATCTCACAAAAACTTGGGTAAATATTGTTTCAAATATCTAAATCATTTGGTTTCCATGAAAACATTAAAGGCCATATTACTAATAATAGCAACAAGTGCTACTCCATTAGACATTGCCATGGTAATACCCCTTCACATGGGATGTAAAGGGGCATATTTATTAAGTGGTTGTCTTATGGAATAGCACTAAAAACACATACAACTTTTGCATATCCATCTTGTTTCTGCTTACACCCATTGTTTGTTTTGGGACTTTGCTGTTATCTGTATATAAACCCCAACATCCCCTAAAATGTTGTAATCTATACGTACTCTGTGCAAGGTTAAACATGCTTGTTCAATCGTACAGTGTTACTCTGAACAAGTTTGGTTTCCTTCTATGTTATTTTGCTAATTTTTACAATATTTTTTATTATATTAGAAAGACCAGCATTAAGTGTAAAAAAAATAAATATATATAGCCGTATTGCTTGACCTGAAGAAGAGAGGATAACTCTCGAAAGCTTGTCCTATGACATAAATTGTTAGTCCAATAAAAAAGGTATCACCTAATACTGAAGAATTTATATATATATTGATATAGATATAGATATATCTATATCTGTAAATATTACTGTATGCTCATTTGCATGTCTTAGACAGGTCTGCAACCCTGTCTTTCCCCATTATCGCCCAGCATACAGCGCTTCCACTGCAGCAAGGGATTCTGGGAAATGACATCCTCAAGCCGATTTGCTTGTGTAATACGAGCTTGAGACAAAAGGTGGCACAGAGTGCTCATTTGCATGTCATTTCCCAGAATCCCTTGCTGCAGTAAGTGCATGGGGAAAGACAGGGTTGCAGACCTGTCTAAGACATGCAAATGAGCATACAGTAATATTTACAGTTGCTTTATGCTTTACTGTGGAGGGTTTTTGTCACTTTTTTTACCCACCATAACCTTAATAATTATATATACACCCACCCACACCATTTATATCCCCTCTCACTCCACACACACCTTGTGTAGAGCACTGTTTATACTGTGGGCTCTCCATTCATTTTTATTCACACTGATACACATACACACTCTTTCTTCACTTGCTTTCAGTTACCCTTTGACACCTCCAGCCATAAATCTCATCCACACCGGGGGAAGGACCAGCACAGATAACATTCCAAGAGACACTGTTTTTAAGTAATCCTTGCTTCATTCATTGTAACATCGCCGGAAGAAGAGATCAGTGTATCTCGAAAGCTCGCACAAATAAAAGCATTTCGTTAGCCACAGAACGGTATCATCTATTTATTTTTTGATTATATATATATATATATATATATATATATATATATATTTATTGGCCACTTAAAACATTTTTGTACCTACCGTATAAGTGTGCAAGTAATGGATATGGAAATGTTCAAACCACCAAAAATGTAGCAAAACCATAGCTCAAAGTAATTTAAAAAATAACATTTAAACCAGATTTATTTATGCAAAATATATTTTTATAAAATAATATAAAAAAATATGTATTGCTTCATGTGATGTGATGCAATTATTTCCAGTGATTGAAAACAGTGCGACCTTATTCACAAGGGTGAAATAAGGAGAAAGATCATCATAGAAAGGGGTAGAAGGGTTTGTTCAGAGAAATCAAAGGCTATAGCTCTTGCACGGACCAACCTAGATTGCTCACTCTTTAGGTATTCCCTAGAAAAGTGTCTAAAAGGAAAGCTGATCTTATTTTAGATTTGGTGCAAAGCAGAAATTGAATCTCCTGCAGATATTGTTTTCTTGTTATGCAGTGATTGGAAATGCAAAGTGTAACCAACAGTGAAGGTTATAAAGGTGCATTATTATAATATCAAAATATGCAAAGCTCTGGAAGCTGTTTGAGCGCAATAATTTTACCTGTTACATGGCTTCAGGGACTTTCAAGGGCCCATCAGTCTTTAACCGTTCTGTTGGAACGGAGAAAGCCGAGATTAAATAAATATTGGAAAACAAGGTGTAACTGGATCTGTTGAAGTGCAAACTTGTTCATAAGTGTAATAAATGTGAGTGGAACAATGCATCTATGCTGCAGTCATTTCGATCTTGAATTTTTTAGGACTGAGTTCTAAGATGTTCATTTATTAATGCTGTTCTCTAGTCATTGTAATTAATTTGATGTATTTACTTTCAACCTCTGGTAAATACAGTAGCTTGAAGCAGCAATCCTGCTTCCCTATTTTTAATTTAGTTTAATAGTTCTAGGATTGAAGCAGGGGGTCTGTGGAGCTGAACTGCGTGAATTTCAGCTCTGTGGACCCCCTGCTTCCTAAGATACTTACCTCTGTTGTGGGTGCCTGAAGCAGCTCTGGCTGGGCTATGAGGGCTATCAAAATGGTGGCTTGTGGTTTGAATCTGAACATAACGTTGCAGCACACCCGGAAAGGTATTCCCTATTCCACCACAGGACTGAGTATATTATATATTGCATAGCTGCCAAAACGTGGAAAATACTATAGATGCAATGAAGTTTTTTCATTTCCTTCTTTACCCTTCTTTACCCCTCTTTTTGTCCTTTATAATTTGATATTGTATAGCTTGTCGTTGTTTGTATTGTACTAAAGTGCTGCTTTTTAAGTTTACGCTAATATAAAGGTATTGCATGTATGTTAACAAATGCTCGTAAACAAAGTGTTGTGAGAAAAGTGATACAAGGCGCTAACAGCTCTAAATGAAAGAAAAAGTGAAAAATAATAATTTAAAGTGAAAGGTGATGAAAATGAATAGGTTATCTAAACACCCAGCTCAAAACATGCTCCCCCTGGATGTTTGAGAAATTGCGTAAACAAAGTGTAACATGTTACCCTTTTATTTTGTGTACCCCTCCCCACCTTTTTTCATAGAAAACTCAAATAAAAAAACCCGGTGGCTTTAGCGCTCCCTCGTCATGCGGGCCAATAGGGAGCTGTGGTGGCTTTCTATTGGCCCACGTGACTCAGGAGCTTTAAACCTGCCGAGCTGCTAGTGGCACCCCCCTACGGGGGCGAGTACTGTATCTCGGAAAGCAGGGGGTCCCCGGAGCTGAAATTAACGCGGTTCAGCCCAGGAGACCCCTGCTTCCCACCTGTTAAAGAAAAATGTTCTGCTGCTTTATGCATTTTATTTTTCCCCCCACTGGTTGCTAAATTCCTGTGGTTTTTTCTTTTCTTTCTTTTTATAGTGTGTGGAAGAAATATTGGGATATCTAAAATCCTGCTTTAGCAGGGAGCCAGTGATGGCCACTGTTTGTGTCCAGCAGGTAAGTTGGAGAACATTGGCAAACACAAACACTGCACATTTTATGTGCCCTGATTGTCACTTTTCCCAAGTCGGGATGTTTGCGGTAAACTGAAATTGAAATGTTTTCATGTCCAAGTTAACTGTTGTTTGCATGTTCTCATTAGTTATTGAAGACACTTTTTGGAACCAACTTTGCATCCCAGTTTGAGGGCCTGTCTTCAAACCCCAGTAAATCTCAAGGGAAAGCTCAGCGATTGGGCTCGTCTAACCTTCGGCCTGGCTTGTACCATTACTGCTTCATGGCGCCTTACACGCACTTCACGCAGGCGCTGGCAGATGCAAGTCTGAGGAATATGGTGCAAGCTGAGCAAGAGCAGGACACGTCAGGGTAACGTGCGTCTTATTACAATACACCTGTGACGACCGATCTCCTAAGTTATGCCTTAAAACAACGGGGCTCAACTCCAGTCCTCGAGACTACCCCAACCCCCACCCCCACAGATCAGATTTTAAGGATATCCCTGCTTAATCACAGGTGGCTCAATCAGTCCCTGCTTCAGCACATTTGAGCCACCTGTGCTGAAGCAGGGATAGCCTTAAAACCTGACCTATTGGGAGTCTTGAGGACTGGATTTGAGCACCCCTTCCTTAAAACATCATCCCCCTTGAAGTAGGAGGTTGATGCTTGACACATCGCCATTTACTGTATTCCATTTTAACTGCTTTATATTTTTTTTTAAGACAAATTATTATTCTTGGGCAAAATGATGTCCTGATCTGTTGATGACAACAGACGACAGAGAAGCCCAATGCTACATCCAACATGAGAGAAACACACAGTAAAATACTTATATATTCTCTTGAAGTAGGGTCATTTAGTTTAACCCTTTGGCCAAAGCGTTGTAACTAAATGACCCTACTTCAGGAGAATATATAAGTATTTTACTGTGTGTTTCTGTCATGTTGGATGTAGCATTGGGCTTCTCTGTCGTCTGTTGTATACATATGCCACGCTCAATAGCACTCCATTTTGACACATATACATATATATATATTTTGTGGGGGCTCAGGGGTTCCCAAAAAGAGCTTACTGGGGTTCTGTGTTTTGTTAACCTGATCTGTTGATGCACATCACATATTTAAACTTTTATCCAGTTTGAAGGTTTTGCCAAAAGTGCTAGTGATTTTCAAGACCTTATCTCTGTATTAACTCTTTACAGTGACGTCAGTGTGTGTTTTATACGTAGTATATTTCAGTCTACAAGTGGGGGGAACCTTTTTAGTGGTTTATATCTATCACAGTTGTGTTAAATGTAAGTTAAAGATTTTTATGTTTGATGCAGATGGTTAGAAAGTTATATAAATATATCTCTGTGCACGGTACTAATAGAGGCGCGCCGTTGCGCTAGCGCATGCGCAAAATACCTATGCCAGGTCTCCCCGCGCATGCGCAGTGGCGGCCGGGCTCTGGCGCAGTGGCGGCCGGGCTCTGGCGCAGTGGCGGCCAGGCTCTGGCGCACAAGCGCAGTGGCAGCCAGACTGGCGCGCACGCACACAGTTCGTATAACTATATAAGTGCAAATAGCTAAAACTGAGGATGCACGTTCCAAGTCAAACTTCTTTGCGTTTTGCCACTGACATTGTGTTCTGAATTTTAATTAAAAATATCACCCTCACAAATACAATATCTGTGACAAAACAGTGACCAAAGAAAGATGTTTCACTTAAAATGTGCGTGGTCAGCACACATGACTTTTTTTAATGTTAAGCAGGTTTCAGAAAATGTGTTGCTGTATATGGTAAAGTTTCTGATGTACACCTCGCTATAAAAGCAGTGTTCTCATACCAGGTGTTACAGTGCACTAAACTTGGTTTAATATGGTTTTCCCCCTGCGGCGTGTTTTTTCTATGTGCGATCCTGCAAGTTCTGAATGTTTTTTAATGGTCTAAATGGTTGATATTAATTTGAACCTATTTACTTCTATCAGGTGGTTCGATGTACTTCAAAAGGTTTCTTACCAATTGAAAAGTAGCATTACCAGTGTTACAAAACATCGAGCAGACAAGGTATCTCAGTTTTTCTTTCAAGCAAAGTTTGTCACAGAATTATACCATATGAATTATATTATATATAACGTGTAAAATCCTGTATAGTACCTGGTATCCAGGTCTGTCTGTCAAGCTAAGGTTAGAAATGTTTATTATAGACAGAATAATACTCAAGGTTTCCGTCAACCGGAGCACTGAGGAGGCACAGCGTGGTGATCTATACGTACTGGTATACAAGCAGTGTCTTGTTGTCCATGTAGTGTGCGTATGTCTTTGCATTCTTACTACTTCTATACGTACAGTATATCATGGTTGGTCATAAATTCATGCTTCTCAAACCTTTCATTAGTGACCAACAGCCACACCACGTTTTAGGAATAACCAATGCAATTAATTTATTTACCTATACAGAGGATATTCATCGTTACACCTTTCAACTCGGCTATGAGCTAGACAATTAAAAAAATAAAATAAAAAATAGTTGCATTGAAAACCAATAGTATGAATTGCGCCAGTGTGCTTCTGGAGATACTTACCTCCGTATGAGGGGCCGGTAGGCAGTCCAGGGTTCCCATTATGACTGATTTTCACGTTCCCGGGCCCTGCGGGCCAATAGGTAACATGACATTATACTGTGCTTCCTATTGGCCCATGTGATCGGGGGCTTTAAACGGCAGGAGATACTGGCACCCCCCTTCGGAGGTAAGTATCTCTGGAAGCAGGGGGTCCCAAAGATGAAAAGAATGGGGGTCGGCTCCGGAGATACCCCGCTTCAATCTTGCATTTAAAAAGGGGGGAAAAACAGTTTGGATTGCTCCTTTAAACACGGATTAATATTATAGAGACTGGCATATGCTCAAGAGGAAGGTCTGGGCACTCCAGGTTCTCCAGGTGATGCTAATCCATGCATTGTGTCTGGAAGTGAAGTGCCTTAATACAGGTGATACATGAATCCGGTCTGTTTTGTTTCCAGAATGCTATTCATAATCACATACGCTTGTTTGAGCCTCTGGTTATAAAGGCTTTGAAGCAGTACACTACCACCACATCTGTCCAGCTGCAGAGACAAGTGCTTGATCTTCTGTCACAGCTGGTTCAGCTTCGTGTCAATTATTGCCTTCTGGATTCTGATCAGGTGAGTTTTTTTTTCTTTCCTTTTCTAACCCTTTTATTGTTTTGAGTCTGAGGGCAGACAATGCATTGTACATCAGTCGGTGACAGGCCACCTGGCACTTAACCGGTTAAAGCACAATGTCTTATTGTTCCCTCACTTTTAAGACATATGTTAATGTGCCTGACTCAGTTTTTGGGTTTGCAAGTTCTTTACAGTGCACATGTGAAATAAAACACATTGTGGTATGCAGTATATGTAAGGTTGCCTAACCCCCAATGCAATGTGCCTGCAATTTGGCTTTGCATATGTTGGGCTGGGCATACCTTTTATGAATTTGTCTTTTAAGTTTGAGATTTGACTCAATGTTGTTTTTCAGACATACAAGTACCATGTAGCGTTCTAAAATAAAGATCCTGTGTAATTAATCCAATCAAAATCACGTCAGGTTTAGCAATGGGAGTAGATATATTTATATTTAATCAACTATGTTTGTGTCCTGTTTCTTTTTCCTTTCTGAGATGCATGTACTTTTTTTTTTTGTGTTTCTAGGTGTTCATTGGATTTGTACTAAAGCAGTTTGAATACATTGAAGTGGGACAGTTCAGGTAAGCTTATTTCCATTGCGTATTTGTGCCTGCTATATTGTGTTTTCCATTTACCTGTTCCATTTCTTTTTTTCATTTTTGCCACAGGGAATCGGAAGCAATCATTCCCAATGTCTTTTTCTTCCTGGTGCTGCTGTCCTATGAGCGTTACCACTCCAAGCAGATCATTGGGATTCCTAAAATCATCCAGCTGTGCGACGGCATCATGGCTAGTGGGAGAAAAGCCGTAACCCACGGTAACCTTTCATCCTTACTCATGCACAACACACATTGGGATGAAGTATTTCAGTTGCAGGAAGCCATTTTCATGTCAGTTCAGTTAGACATGGGACAAAAAAATGTAGTTAAAATGATGTATATTAATTGTTTAATCGCAATTGCAGTGTACACATGTATAATATACACACTGCACTGAAGGTTTGCAATCAAATGTGTGTGGTCCGAAGCACCGGCAGATATAGGATTATATATAACAAGAGATGCTAAGCACTAAAGCACACTTGCAACTCAAAACAAACAAAGATGCTCAAAGCTACTTCCGATGTGACAAAAATACACAGTGCAATACCTATATATTGTCTTGAAAAAGGGTAATTTAGTTCAACCCTTTGGCCAAAGCGTCTTAAGCCTACTGCCACTTCAAGGCATGACCGTTATTAATGTTTGGGGTTTCTCAGAGCTTGTTGGGTATCTGTGTGTTTATTAACACTTACAACTCATTTATTAAGAATGACCCATAAGGTTCCTTGCAGTGCTAGGTAAATATGCACCCAAATTGACTCACCGAAGGTAACATGTAGTAGAAACTTGGGTTTACACAGCGTCCTCCCATGCCAATCCCAAGTCTCTATCCTTCTGCGTTCTAACTTTCAGTTTTTGATGCGTAAGAAAAGAGAGAATGCTATTTCTAGTGGGCAACCCTAGTGCTATGTGCCAACTTCATCCATAGCTGCAAAATCCGTTGTACTGTATTTCAAATGTGAATTTCCCCAGCTGTCAAAGCTATCTTAATTCCTTACCTTGTAAATCAACAAGATCTCTTCACATTGTTTACTGACTATATATTACCAAGTCATCTGTTCTAATAACAAATAATTGTGTTTTTCCCTCAAAATCACATTTACATGACCCACTCTGTCAGTGGGACTCAGACCAACCTCAGACTAGCATATTAACACAAGGTGACTTCATCTAATAAATACCTTTTGGCAGTAAAATACATGTCGGCCTAGCCTGTTCAATGTTGGAGTGATCTGCAGTGCAAACCTCTACTAGAGTTGCACACAATTTGTACTATTTGCAGGAGGCCGTTTTTGTTTATCAAGCATCAAACCGATTTAATATGTGTGAATATTCAGTTTTCACATTGTAATTGCATTGAGACAACAACACGTGCATTTTGTTTATTCTAGCCATACCAGCTCTGCAGCCTATAGTCCATGATCTGTTTGTACTACGGGGAGTGAACAAAGCAGATGCTGGCAAAGAACTCGAAACCCAGAAAGAGGTGGTTGTGTCAATGCTCTTGAGGCTTATTCAGTACCATCAGGTGAGGAAGTCGTAGAAACTGGAGAATACATGGAAGCGACTGTATGTTTTGTGGGCTTTCTGAGATTATCTTGTAACAAAAGCTACTTGAGTGGCATCCACTAAAAACTTTTTGGTTATGTTGACGTTCATGAATGGAAGTGGTAGTTTCAATGCAATTATATTGGAACCTTTAAATGCCTGTGTGGTACTGATTACATTCCAGTCAAGCCTCAGCTCTGGGTGGCTGCTATACCACAGCTATTACGTGCAATCATGACTGACTTTTAACAGCCAGATCTTCATGAAATAAAGTAAATAATATTCCTTCTGTCAGTGGCATCTACTGAAAGAATGGTGACACAGGAAGGCAATTAGAAGTGTGTGTGTGTGTGTGTGTGTGTGTGTGTGTGTGTGTGTGTGTGTAATATTTTTTTCCATTTGTGAAGTGGTGTAGTGATAATCAAAGGGAATGCACTGTGGGTCAGTCATAGTGTTGCTACAAGAATGGTAAAGGTGCAGTCTAATTCACATTAATGGTGCATCTTCTCTATCCTTTTCAATATTGGTTTCATAATGCAAGTTATGGTGTATCTGAAAAGTTTAGAAATACCTCCGAGCCTCCAGTATATAGTGTTTGCATTAGGCAGACATATCAACTAATTAAGTGAAGCGCACAGGAGTGATTCCAAGGTACAGTTTTCAGGACTGAGTTATTAGTCTGTTAAAACAAATTACAATTGTGGTCCTTTTTAAGAGCATTGGACTTGGCAAACTTAGGATTTCACAATAAAATTAAAGGCAATATGTTGGTATGTAATAGCTGTATCTGCAGTCGTAGAATTGTTTTGGCTCTGAAGGGCCTTTCAAGTAATCAAAAACATAAGTCTAGCAGAACGGTTTGTTTCCTAGGTGCTGGAAATGTTCATCTTGGTACTGCAGCAGTGTCACAAAGAGAATGAAGACAAGTGGAAAAGACTTTCCCGGCAGATTGCAGATGTTATTCTACCAATGCTCTCAAGACAACAGGTAGTTCGTGGTATCTAGGTGTTTTCATTTACAGTGGCCTTATAGGGACACCTATTATATGCACCTGAACATGAATTCAGTTGTTCGGGACATTTCTTTAGTCTATTTTTTTCATCCCTTGACTCTGGCAGTGAAGGAATTAAAACAGTGTTTCGCATATCTCTCATAGGGGATCTCCTGCTGCATCAGGATTTAGTTGTAATGCTTTTCTCATTAACAATGCACATCATTTTGTTAGGAATGGTCTGACATAGAGCTCAAAGGAAGGGGTTAAAGATTTGCGGTCAACGGAGAACATATGTTTATACAGAAGGGTTCAGAAAGGATAACTGTACCAATAAAATACACTCTTGTACACGGACAACATTTTGTGCAAAGGACATACTGTACTTGATGGGCTATGTCACAATTCCTCAATATTTGCTTTTTAAATAGAATATGTAAAATATGTAAACGGGAAACATATCTGTTTGATGCCTTTTTACCTTTTTAAAGACTCAACAATTTTACATTGAAAATGAGCATGTGCTGAATGTTTTTAACAAGTTCTTAATTCTTTATTTATTTTTTGAGAAACAAAAGCAAACATTTCAGTTGTGTTAGAATCTGAAGTTCTTCTGGAATTTAACAAAAAGTTGTTACTTTTAATAAACTTTTTTGTTGTTTTTAAATGGGCTTGTTCAGTTGTCTATTTGTATGGCCTATAGTTATGTATATTCTAATATAATAAAGTAAGTACAACAAACTTTAAGTCAGACAATAGAAAAGGAAACCCCAGCCCCGGGGATCTTCTAATCTAAGAGGTATGTTGACAGACTTAGACAGGTGGTGAAAGAGTTAGTGCAGTATATGGCAGGGCTTGACCACAATGTTTGGTATGTGGGACAGTAACCATGAGTCCAGCCTATTGTAATAATATATCTTCCATATGGAGGAACAGAACACACCACCTGTATTACCCCAATCTAATAAATAGAAGGAAGCATATCCACACATCTCTGATTTATGCCTTTTGAATGGATTGCCATCATTTTATATGAACAAAAGTATTCTGTTGACTCCCTGTTGTGTTTTGTAGATGCAGATAGATTCTCACGAGGCTCTTGGTGTATTAAATACTTTATTTGAGACATTGGCTCCTTCATCACTCCGTCCTGTAGACATGTTGCTGAGAAGTATGTTTGTCACTCCATGTACCATGGTAAGTAAGCAGAGAATCGGGTTTATTAAAGCCGAAATCCCCCCTACTTAACCAGAGGATCTCGGCAGCTGAACTGCAATCATTTCAGCTCCGGGGACCCCCAGGTTCCCGAGATAGTTACCAATAAAGGTACCAACATTACTCCCTGGGTTTTAAGTATCCTGCATTCTGCGTGGCAGTAGGAAGCCACAACGGAAGAGGTTGCAGCTTCCTATTACCGTGCGTGACGCAGGATATTTTATAGCCATTTTGTTTCCCCTGAAATGAACGGATACGTCAGTACCTTTCCAGGTAAGTATTTCTGAAACCAGGAATCCCTGGAGATGAATGTCATTTATTTTCAGCTCTAGAATCCTCCATGTTCCCAACCTCTCAAATATATAAAAATAAGTAAAAAAAATAACAAAACTGTCAGGAATGCCACTTAAAGTTGGTACTATTCGTTATTTTTAGTAGACATTACCTTTTGTTGTAAGTTTGATTGAAGTATAGGTTTTGAGTCTTAAGCAAACTGGTTTGTTTGCAGGCTGGTAACTTCTTTTGGGTTACATGAAAGTTGTACACGTCTGTTGTAAATGAATTTGTAGGATTGGCAGGTTTTCTTCAAAAGTGGGAAAGGATCCTGAACAAACTTCCATAGAAGAGTGTGAGAAGCATGAAGCACACCCCGCAACACACCCCACAAATGCTGCTTAATGCAACTATCCAAGCAGGCATTTTTTTTATTTCTATAGGCTTGAAGCAGGGGGTCCCCGGAGCTGAACCCCATTTCATTTCAGCTCTAGGGGACCCCTGCCTCCGGAGATACTGCCCTAGGGGGTGCCGGTAGCCACTCCGCCCAGCTAGGGTTCATGTAATGGCGGTGTTTCAAGGCTCCCACGCCCTGCTGGCCAATAGGAAGTCATGTTATTATCCGGTGTGGCTTCCTTTGGCCCACGTGATGCGGGAGATTTAATCTTTGCCGAGATACTAGCACTCCCTTTGGAGGAGCTCTGTATCTCAGAAAGCAAGGGGTCGGTCCAAGGAGCTGTAATTAATTGGGTTCAGCTCCAGAGACCCCCTGCTTCAAAGCTATGTTAAACATAATATAAAAAGGGTATGAAGTGAGCATTTTACTCAAAAAATGTATCTCACAGATAGATGTAACGTTTCAGGGCAGCAGCCCCTTGGTCAGATCTTCCCCCTGCTTTGTGCTATGCAGTGTGCTTCCTGCTAGCCACTCTCCTTTTTAAATGGTTAGCAGTAGTATTTTGTCAGTTCTACACTTCATATTTTTAGCACCAGCTAGTACATGCTTTTTGTATTTTTTTTGTATAGCATGTTGAGTGCAGTCGGCCTTCCAAGTCCTGAACGAACGTAAAAAATCTTCTGTACAATGCCATCTATGTGTATGGAATTAAACACAATATCCTGAGTCGATCGATATGACAGCGATGATCAGTGTGATTGAATTGGGGGAACCTGGAATGAGACTAGGAAATGGTCACAACGATCATTTGCCAAGTCTTGTGCGAAAACAATTACATTTCTTGCAGAATTCGATACCAGTTTTCGGATCCGCATAAAAATGATAGATGATAAATCAGCTTTGACATCCCACACCTGGATGACGTTTTGTGTGGTTTGTAACCTCATGCACAGTAGTAGGGCTATTAATGCAGAGGGTGGTGATTTGTTATTGGGATTCCCTTAAATAACTTGTGAATTTGAAAGGGTCACCAACTGGTCATAACAAACTCTGGGTTTATAACAGCCGCAAAGCAAATAGTCAGCACCTTGTCCCCGTTTGAGATCCCTCAGCATATTTGCATTGTAGCTACGTGTGATACTTCATTCTCCTGTTCCATGTAGGCCTCAGTGAGCACTGTTCAGCTGTGGATATCGGGGATCCTAGCTATTCTGAGAGTTTTGATCTCTCAGTCTACGGAGGATATTGTCCTGTCCCGTATACAGGAGCTCTCCGTCTCACCGCTGCTCATCAGTTGTCAGAATATTAATGAATTAAGGGATGGCGACAATAACAATCCAACCCCAGAAGACCTTGCGGACCTTAATCAGACAAAAGCACCCCCCGAGGAAACCTTCTCAAGGTACGTATGCAACACAGGCACGCAACATGCACATCAGGCTCTCTGTGCCATTAACAATTGAAGAAAAAAAACAAAGCTTTTTCTATATATATTTAGTCCCTACTGTACTATTCACACATTTCATCCTTTATAGATTTGCCTTATTTCATAACTCCGCTCATACTGGTAAAATAATACTAAACGCTGTTCTGTATTTTTGTTGACTAACCGCACAACAACAGCAGGAGTCTTCAATTAAATATCTACATGCAGTGTCGTGCAAACAGATTAATTGTAAAAAATAAAACCTAATTATGCATGAGTTAAAATAAGATAAGTGTATCCTGCATCCGTGGGGTGGATACTGTAAAGCACTAAACCGACTACATTTCATTTGTAACACGAGTTTGAATGCACCTGTAAGAATGTAAACCTCAGGTCGTTCAGTGTGCAAGAATGAACTACAGGAGCCTTTTACTGTTTTAAGACCATGCGTTCATGAACACATAATTATAGCATGTATTTGCATGTTGTGCTCCATGCTTGTTGGTCAATAACAGAACACAACATGGTGGAGGCCACAATGGTCTCTTCAGGTGCAATGATAGTGCCACGCAATGCACACGTTTTACTCTTTACAAATTGGTCATCCTTTTTTGTTCCCCCCTTAATTGTTGAGCTATTTTTACCGAAACTGTGAGGTTGGCCAACCGGTAATTAGACATTATAATAATATCGGTGATAGGCAACTTGTTACATCATAAATCCTTGGTAAAACCTCACCTAGAGTACCGTGCCAGCGACCTGTCCACATTCAGAACACTGTACACAGACGAGTGGTGGTCCAGAGGGGCGAGGGAAAAGATGCTACAGGATTTAGAGCAACCTAGATATTGAATAAAGCTAAAGGACCTCAACATATACAACATAGGGAAAAGGATGGAGAGGACATACAAATTCTCTAAGAGTGGAACGGGTACATGATGAAAGGACACAAGTCATTTGTGGTAGAAGAAACAGTCAGCTGGAGGGTAGAAGGACCAGGGAAAATTTGAGTTTTTTCCTGGAAAGGAAGTGGGTGCAAGAAACAGCAGTGAAGGTAAATGTAGTACAGCTATTAAAAGCAGTTTAGGATAGGGACTTTGGGAACCGTAAATGGCAGATAAAAACAATTTGGTCTATCAGGCATATTTGTTTACATGATTCATTTTGTACTAACTATACACACTCTCTCACTCTCTAACTCTCACGCTCTCATTCTCTCTCTCTTGTTCTCTCTCTCTCTCTCTTGTTCTCTCTCTCTCTTGTTCTCTCTCTCTCATTCTTTCTCTCTCTCTCTCTCTCTCTCTCTCTCTCGTTCTTTCTTTCTCTCTCTCTCTCGTTCTTTCTTTCTCTCTCTCTCTCGTTCTTTCCTTCTCTCTCTCTCTCGTTCTTTCCTTCTCTCTCTCTCTCTCTCTCATTCTTTCTCTCTCTCTCGTTCTTTCTCTTTCTCTCTCTCTCTCTCTCTCTCGTTCTTTCTCTTTCTCTCTCTCTCGGGGGGACAGTGTGTGTGTGTGTGTGTGTGTGTGGGAGGGGGGACAGTGTGTGTGTGTGTGTGTGTGTGTGGGAGGGGGGACAGTGTGTGTGTGGGGGGGTGGGGACAGTGGGACTCCCGGGCAACGCCGGGTCTCTCAGCTAGTCCTCTATAAATGTATGTTGCAGTTTGGACCAGTGAGTATGGTGAGTCACTGTCCAGAAGCACCCTAATTGTCGCTGCTATAGCAGTATGTGCCAGTATAAATAAACAAACCCTGTCTGTCTTGAGGAAGCGGCTACGCGAAACGCGCGTGTCGGAAAATGGGTGCACGTGCAGGACTCCTTCACACACATGAGTCAGCTGACGGCAGTGTTCGTCAACAACTGCAGCGCGCTATTTTTCAATTTAGGTGCTTCCCTGCGATCGGATGATCTATAGGGAGCCCACACGAACCAAGATACCCTTCTCCCTGCTGTCACACAGTAGCAGTAAGCTGTTTATTTTATTTCAGCATTACCATGTATTTATCTCCTACCTCTCATTGAGTACTGATCCTTTAGAGATCAACTCTGACAACAGAGTTGGTGTTGGGTCAGTACTGTTTACTACCTTATAGATAGGTTATTATATACACCACCTACCTGAGAGACGCTGAACAGACTTTATACCTACCTGATCTGAGTCAGCCCTACCGTTGTTACTATGTATGTGTGTCCAGTATATTATACCCACATTGTGGTTAGGGACTTATTGCTTTGCTCCCTAGACTCATAATCACTTCTCCAAGGGTTATATTCATAGCCAGTGATATTGAGCTGATTATGTACAAACCCTATATTCTATCATCTAATTACAGTATTCCTAGCTCTGTACTAGCTATATTATTAGCCAGGATCCCATTCATTCAGCCAGTCATGCTACCTCACTGTTTTTTGGCAGACCTGGCTAGGGTTCCTTATGTATGCTAGAGTGCTGTATATTCTGCGTATTAGGGTTTGTTTATACTGGCACATACTGCTACAGCAGCGACAATTAGGGTGCTTTGGTTCATCTGGACAGTGACTCACCATACTCACTGGTCCAAACTGCAACATACATTTATAGAGGATACTTGCAGTCAGCATTCATTGATCCAGAACACCACATTCAGTGTTCATATGAAGGATCTAAACATTTAATTCTTATTTTATCAACCATTATTTTAAAATTATTTGAATAAAGTGTTCACCATATCACCATATCACCATATCACCATGTGTTTAGAGTGCCCTTACTAGGTTCTTTTTCTTTGGTCTGTTGTTATATGCACTTACCTAGAGAGCACCGACACATTACATTTAGACAGTTGCGGGGGTTCCCTCTTTTGTTAGGGATTTTAAATACTTTGCAATGTTGTCAGATGGAATCTAGTTCATGTATTCAGAAATGTAAGACAATAAAACAACAAAAACATTTTTTAACCTCTCCATGAAAGGTGCAGTCCCACCTAGCACTATAGTTAACTAATGACAGTGTCCAATTTATTGAGCATATGTTTTACCAGGAAGTAATACATTGAGAATTACCTCTCTCATTGAGAGTTTTGATGACAAATACATGGTTACATTAAATGAACAGAGGTTATACATTATATACAAGACATTGCATACAGAGATAATATATGTTATAGGTGTATGTAACAGTTACAGACCAGATATTAAAATGAGAATAGGAAATATGTAGGTGATTGATGCAAACTGTATGCGTAAGCAAACTAGCACTGCTTCCATCATTAGAAAATAAATTGTGGGGAAGAGGGAGAGTGAGAGATGCCAGAAATGGTTTGAATTACACAAGCTCGAAATGAGACACATAAGTGACATGGTAATAGGGGAGACCCTAAAGTTTATGTGATCAGTTTGGCCAGAGCCAAGTCCAGAGATTGGAAGCCTGGCAAATGTGTCAATTGCCTCGGTCTTCTGCCTATATCAGGGGTGCTCAACTCCAGTCCTCAAGACCACCCCCATCCCCCCAACAGGTCAAGTTTTAAGGATATACCTGCTTTAGCACAGGTGGTGCAGTCTTCTACTGAGCAGGGATATTCTGAAAACCTGACCTGTTACTGGGTCCAGAGGACTGGAGTTGAGCACCCCTGGCCTATACCTCAAACAAGCACTGCTGTTTCAGTGTCAGAATGTGACTTTGGGAGTGTGTTTTGAGTGTTTCTGTAGTATTAAAGTTATCTTAATCTTGCTTCTAGGGACTGTTTTTGCCAATCAGCATCTCGCCGGTGGCTTCATTACAACGACTCTCTGTTGATATTCGTTACATTCTAAATTATACTTTTGTTCTGAATATTTAGCCGACATCCCTGAAGAAGACACTGCAGTGCTTAGAAGGAATCCACCTCAGCCAGTCTGGTGCTGTGTTAATGTTGTACGTTAACAAGCTGCTTTGCACCCCTTTCCGTGTGCTGGCTCGCATGGTAGACACGTTAGCCTGTCGTCGAGTTGAAATGCTTTTGGCCGCAACACCACAGGTACGGAAATATCATGCCATCTCTGTAACCAGCCATCATTCCCCACAGTTGACTTCGTGTAAAACGTCCATAGAAATGTTTTTTTATTAATAAAATCTGAAGAGATTGGATCTAGGTATAGGGAATAGCTTTGTGTAACTAGAGAACAATTGTATCCAAAAAATATGAATTCCATTGTGTGCCAGGTGAGCAGCAGAGCATTAGCGGACAATTAGTACTAACGCGCATTACTAAAACATCCACGGTGCAACCCTACATTATCTCACATCTGCCTCTTATTCGCCTCCTGCTGCCGCTGTCCCGATTTTTCCCTGTCAGTGTCTCTGCCCCTCTATCATTTTCCAGCTGCATGTAAGGAAGACGGGAGTGGCAGAAGTTAATTAGCTAATTTGTCAGGCGTTTCTCTGAAGTTTAGATACAATTGCCAGTGGAGGAGCGCCCATTGCTGAGTTTATTCACAGAAATCCATTAAGTGCTGCAATTTGGTTTATATATTTGAAAGCCTTTTAGTCACAAGATCAGGAGTCCTGTATTTTGCCTTCTCTCTGACTAATGGGAACTCCTCGCTTATATCTCTCCCCCCCCCTCCCCTTCACAAGCCTGTTTTACACCTTGCTAATTAAGATTAAGGGCCTTATGCAGAGAGCATAGAATTTTAAAATTGGCGAATTTCATAAAAAGTAGCTTTTTTGGAGAGTTTTATTCTCCATATGCAGAAAAGTGCGAATTCTGCTATGTTTAACATGGATGCGTGTGGCGAGTTTAAATTGGCGAGATGCGCGCTTCAGAAACGTGTAAAAACAAATTCGCGCCTTTTTTTCCCCTTTACTATAGGCGGCGAGCGCCATCTTGCCATCTTTTCCTGGCGCGGCAAAAATGCGAGAATCGCGGCATTTTTTGGCGCGAACAGCCGCTTTATGCCGTTCGCACCTCTCTGCATTCGGAGAGTTTTAAAAATGGCGAGATGGAGGTTCTCGCCAGCCGCGAGGCGAGTTTTAGCTATTGAAAAAACAAAATGGCGCGTTTTTCGGAACTCGCCATTTTCTGCCGGTTTCTGCGCGAAATTGTACAAAAAATGGCGAATTTCGAAATAACGATGCTCTCTGCATAAGGCCCTATATGTCTGACAGCCCATGGCAACAACCATGAACACATTTCTAGCTATTGGCAAATTAATGTTTCAGGTTCAAAGATTATGGGAAAATATATTCTTTGTTCATTTTCCTACTGGGCTAAATGTGGCCACCTTCTTAAGGAGAAATGAAGGAGCTAAATGTGCCCCTCTAATTAGTTTTATACTTTTCTGGCAGTTTAATACAAGTACATTTCTTAGGTTACTAATGTCTCCTCATTTTTCCTACAGAATAGCATTTCTCAGTTACCGCTTGAAGAACTGGACAGGATACAGGAAAACTTACAGAACAGCGGATTAGCACAAAGGTAACCTGAGGCAAACAGTAGCTGAACACCAAAGCGCCTGCAGAGGGTGTGTGCCTCAAATGGATGAAAGATTCACTAACTAATAAGCTTCATTAGGGCGGTAGTAAAACGTGTTGATTTCTCCATAATATTCCTTGAAGATTTGTATTGCAGCTTAAGGCTCTGTCACTGTCAGACCTGTCCTGTAGTTTGCATAACTTATCCTGTGATGACTTTTTGTCTGGTCCCCATGGCAATGAGTTGTGTAAATGGTTAAATCTAGAAGACAGAACTTCAAACAAGCAAATACAAGTAAGTTTAGATAACTTAAAGTTTTCGGTGTTTACATGGTAACCAAATGCTTTTGAGCATTTATACTTAAGGGTTTGTTTTATTAAAGTCTCTACCGGTTTCAAAACTGGGGCAAGAAAACTGCACCAAATGTAATAAATTTATTAATAAAAATATTAACAATTAAATTGGGATTTTCTTGTGGGAATCTGGCGCTATGGGTTTTATACCAGTTTTGCCCTTGATTTACAGCCCGGAAACATGGATAAATAACCTCCTAATCTCTCTTGTGGTAATACTATAGCAATCCTGGAAAACTCATGAAAAAGGAAGAGAAAATGATCTAATACAGTACTACACAACTGATAAAAATAAAACACCGCTGTAAGCGGAATACATTAAAACGAATTACAAAAAAAAAGCATATTGAGTAGGGGAGAAAACTGCAGCAAGTTACCTAATACTACAGTACTCTGTTCTTTAAAAAAAAAATAAAAAAAAAAAAAAAAACACGTAGGATTTTGAATGTATTATTTAAGGTGGTTAAATATTTGTAGACATTTTTTTACTGCTTTCGATTGCGTGTGTGCGTGCGCGCATCCGTCCGTCTGATCACCAGCTTTCTGGGTTTTTGCTTTGAGAGATCTCTTCCTGCCCTTTCGAACACAGATTTAAAAAAAAATTTTTTATCTGATACTACATTAAGGAGATATAAGATTTGAAATATTACGTGTCTGGGAGATTAAAATGAAGCTCTCCATAGAGCCTGATGCATTCTAAAGGTTTACTGTGTTAACTTCAAAAGCTAGAACCTCGAAAAATCAAGTTTGTTTAAAAAAAAACAAAAAAAAAACACATTTACAGAACAGAGGCCGGACATGCTCATGGGGCAAGATGGCCCTACTATAGCCCAGATCCTCACAAGGTTGCAAAGCTCTAGCTCCCGGAAGGGGGGGGGGGAGGGGGCGCGCGCGTGCAACTCCAGTCCGCAAGGGCCACCAACAGGTCAGGTTTTAAGGATATCCTTGCTTCAGCACAGGTGGTTCAGTCAGAATGACTGAGCCATTGAGCCACCTGTGCTGAAGCAGGGATATCCTTAATACCTAGCCTGTTGGTGGCCCTACGCCACTCCTGCTTTGGAATTTTCCTGTGAATGGGAGTGAGGGCGTGCTAAAACGTTGCACCCTTTTGTGGAGTTGAACTCCATGTAGACTTCTGGGAGGCATTGCTGCTTTAATATCAATGATCTTTTCCCCCCACCCTTATGGTAACCATAACCATATAACCAACAGGAGATGGGGGACAGGACAAGGGAGAGTTGACCCCATCTAAAATGAAGGCTGCAATAGTTACACAATATTGTCTGGAAAGCATGAAGAAAAAAAATCATTCAAAAACACTTCTTTTAAGGCTTCAATCTCCTACTTTTAACCATCATTTTCTTTTTTACAATGAATGAGGGTAGTTTCATGTAGATTTAACAACCTATCACTGTAATACGTTTCCTTGGAAATACTTAATCACTGTGAAAGTCATATGTTTTCATATTGTGTTGAAATAAGAAAGTTCCTATTTTCTACAGGTCCCATTTATTGTCTGTTTACCTGGTAATTCTTTTCTTCGTAGTATCTCTTCAATCTGACGACGCTGCCAGCATTAGCCAAACAAACCAACACAAGTCTGGTCACACAGCAGAGTAGATGAGTCATGAAAAAAGCATTTGCTTACCATGGAAATAAAAAAAAATGATTAAAAAAATGTATTTAAAAATGACTTGACTCCAATTTTTTTCAAATGGAGTCAATCACCTACATTTAATCTATTGCACACGGCAGTGTCATACATTTGTTCCCTATTGTGGACCACACATTTTAAGATTATTTGTGAGATGTAGACTTTCATCTCCATGTACTAAATAAACTAATAATGATGTCAGTGTGCCAGCTCTATCCCATGCATGATTTATTTTATTTATAAAATATTTTACCAGGAAGTAATACTTTGTTACCTCTCGTTTTCAACTGTGTCCTGGGCATAGAGTTATGATGACACATACATGGTTACATTAAGTGAACAGGGGTTATACCTTTATGTATGAAGACATTGCATGAACTGTTTAACATTTTATCTTTTAGGCGTATCAAACAGTTACAGACCAGATTAAAATGTGAGATCGCTTTAGTTGTGAAAGAACTTAGACGGGTGGGAGTTAATTGCATTTACCCACCAACTGCACGTTATGCTACAGAAGATGTTACTTGGGAAGTGGTGATGGATGCGGGTACCGTAGCTTAGGAAATTACATGGCAGCATTTGTAAGGCTTACATAGTGTCTTCATCCGACAAGTCTCCTTATAAAAGGCATTCTGTTTTTGTATTTTAAGTCGGTGCTTTTATGTTAATGTTTTCAATTATTTTGTCTTCTCAGACACCAAAGACTTTTCTCACTATTGGATAGATTTCGACTGACTATGGCACCGGACACAGTTAGCCCATTACCCCTAGTGACTTCACACCCGCTGGACGGGGAAGATCGGCCACCCTTAGAGACGCTGGTTCCTGACAAAGTAATGAAACCGTTTTCATAGCCACACTAGATGCTCTGCTCCCAAGTAGTTACAAAGAACACAGAAATGACATTATCTGTGGCTTCCTGTGACTTAATTCAAATCGCATCGAATGTTTGTTGTATTACTGTCCATTTCATTTGGAGAGAAGGTGGCTTTATATAAAGCAGAAATCTGATTTATTTTGTGTCTAGAAGTTTAGTGGTGGGCGGAAAACATGACCATATCATGTCTTCTAAGCATAATATCATTGTGCGAGGAGCTATCAATAAATTGATATAAAAGGGCAAATTCCACCAATAGACTATGATTATAAAGTATTAACAAATTTACAAACTACTGTAACCCAGTGCTGCTTAAATCCAGTCCTCAAGACCCCCCTCCCCCCCCAACAGATCAAGTTTTAAGGATACCCATGCTTCAGCACAGTTGATGCAGTCTGACTGAGCCACTGATTTAGCCACCTGTGCTGAAGCAGGGATAGCCTTAAAACCCAACCTGTTGGGGAGTCTTGAGTTGAACACCCCTGCTCTAACCGCCTTTGCTTCCGCACAGGCATACCGTTCGTTGCAGGCCTCTCTGGCAGCAAAGAGGATACAGCACAATGAAGTCGCTAGAGGACATTGCATGTAGTAATTCTCGGCCATTCACTGTACATATATATTCTGTTTTTTTTTTTAAAGGACTGGTACTTGTCCCTGGTTAGATCCCAGTGCTATGCCCGCTCAGACTCTGCACTGCTGGAAGGAGCAGAGCTAGTGCATAAAATCCCACAATCGGAGCGTCACGCTTTCATAACCAGCAAGGTAAAGTTATTCATTATTCCACAGACTGGAGAAGCTGTTTCATTTCTCATATATAGGAAAACTAGTGATGTATGATTACTATCAACAAATATTCAAATGGTGCATACTGAGAATTCAATGCTAGGCTGTTGGTTTTGAAAGTGGATAAGAAGCTGAAGTACAAACCATTATCCAGCAGTATTGCTCTTCATAATGTATGTGTAGAGTAAAACACTTCGTCCAGCCAAGAGAAGATTATTGTATCTATATTCTCAGGAGCAAAACTATTTTCATCAGGCAAGTGGTAAAAAGTGGATACAGGCCCGTGAAGCCATTTTCTGTACAGGGGAGAAAATAACCTGTAGCACTGGGACAAGAAAAACTGTGTGTGATCCGTGTTGGGAATAACGCCTCCCCAATCTAGTGACTCCCACGATCATTTCTTGGTTTGGTCATGTATGTAAATGATCTTTGGAGTTGCTAGATTGAAGTGGAACGGTGTTATTCAGGATCACACCATGTTCTGGTTTTCTTATTTTCTTGTCCCAGCGCTATAGATTATTTTCTCCATTGGATTTTCTTTTCTCTCTGGGTCACAGATATTAACCTAAACTGCAGGGACAGATTGTTAGATTGTTCCAATTTTTTGCAACGATCAGTTTTTCAATTGGTTGTTCATCACTGATACTTTGTCACTCTTATATTCAATATATTTTATATTGAGTTTTCTTTTCACATTTTCTGTACAGTACCTTCTTGGAACGAAAAAAAAATTCTGACAAAAGTAATAAATGAATAACACTGATTTAAGCACTAAAGCAACAAATCCCTCTGCACTCCAAAGAAAAATAGTTGTTTTTTGTTTGTTTTACATTATATGAAGCACAGGCCTCACAGTTCCTGAGACGCCCGATTTGCTGCAATTTTTTACTTCTCCTAGTTTTGTATAAAAGTAAAGAGTGTGGGGTGTGGACCCAATCAGAAGCAGCAATGTCCTGTAACAACTATGTCACAGCTTTCAATTGGCTGCTAATGAGGCTGACCACAGTGGCCAAGTTTTCTCTCCCGGACAATAGTTCTTGTAAGGGAATTTCACAAATTATTTTGGTTTGGAGTGCTGAAATACTGCTTTGGGGGACAGTTACAAAACCAAACAAGCAAAAACTGTAGGGTACAATGCTGCTTTTAAATATTTTACTGCCACTGATGTAACCAGACCTTAGGTAGCACTGCACGTTTAAAACACTAATGCCTATTTTGAGATACAATATTGCATTTGCCATTTAGATACTTTGAATTCCCAAAAAGATTTAATAGGAAATGGGCTATTGTAACTAAACGTGAAAGTCTGATTATGTTTGGACACAAGTTATCCCATGTTGCTGATACAACTATATTTTGTAGAGTTTTGTATGCTGAAATAAATACACTTACACTGTGGAGAAGGATTAGCACTGACTTGGAAGTGGGGGACTGGATACTAGTGTTCTCCCCTTGTGACATTGTGCGCATCATCATAATAATGCCTTGCATCAGTATTACATGGGAAAGCTCTGTGAACAGGGATTGTGTGCACTGTGGCTTTTTTTTTTTTTACATTTTAACACAGTTACAACCTTTTCTGTATTTGGTGCTAAGAGGCATGTGCCAGAATCTGTTAATTTTCAGCAGTTGGTATACTGGATCTAGTAAATGTTTTCTCCATTTCAATTCCAGGAATTTAACTTGAGCCTGCTGGCCCCTTGCTTAGCACTGGGTGTGAACCAGATCTCGGGAGAGGAGAACCGCACCTTATTTGAGACTGCGCTCACAGTGACTCTGGATCTAATTTCCCAAAGTGTACAGCAGGTGCCAGCCAGCCATCAGGTTTTGCAGCCTTTACTGCAGGTTGAGAGCACTGCCTACTGGGACACGTTGAGCATTATCTTTGGTAATCAATATAGTAGAATTGAAGTTATTGTTTAAAGCAATGAGAATGCACACCACATGCCTATAGCTACTTTCAGATGTGTACGGCAAGTTTTCTACTTGTAGGGTTGTCATTGTGACAGATTCCTTCCTTGAATTGTCAGTGAAGTGACATCAGTAGGTAATGCGCATCCCCATGTTGTTACTACACCTCTAGAAATATGTAGCAAGGTCCATACTCCACTTTTATTGGGCAGTGAAGCACTGAAACATGGGAACATTATTCTGTTGAGTTGCCCAAGTGCTCCTGCTGGCTCAATCCAATTTATACACACACTGAGCTTTTCAGTGGAATCCCACAGTTAGGATTTGCTATTACCATTCTGAAGGGCATAGTATTTGATCACACAGTACCTCCTTAGTATCCACGCTAGTGGAAGTTAAATATATTCCGATTTTTGCCGAATTTGCGTGCAACTTGGCGAGGAATAAAAATGGTAAGGTTACAGGATGTGGTGTTTTGATAAAGACAACAGCACAAAAAACACAGGACAATGTGGAAAGACTTTGCATGTTAAGCACTTTGGGTTTTTATCCAGCAAAAAAAAAATGTGTGATGGTTCTGATGAGCAGAGCAGTTGGGTTGGGTAATCGGCAAATAGTTGGAATCGTATAGCAACCAATCAGGTTCCACACTTCACCATGAATATGGAGGCTATAACAATTAGAGTATACTAGGGAAATGTGCAATCCATTAGAGTAGATAGACTAAACTTTATTCAGTCATCAGAATGATGCGTTAACCTAACGGGCTGAAAAAAGTTTCTTAAACAACTTAGCAATGCAATCACCTTCCTTCAAAGATTCATGTCCCTCTAAAGTAACATTTTAACTCGTTTGCTTCATGTGTAAAAATAAGTCCGTTTTCATTTTCTCAAAGTACGTTTTATTGGAATGTCGTCTGGTAAGTGTTCTTTCCCGCTAATCTCTTTAAACAAATTATTCTGCTATCATCATTCAACCACAACCTAGCGAGAGACTTGATGCACAAGTTTCCTGCATATACTGTACAATTGAAAAACCATATATAATTTTTATTTGTACATAAAATGTGTCAACCGCTTACAAGAAACCATGCCACCATCATTAGTTCATTTTGGTTTTAGGAGAAATTGCCCTTTTAAACAGTCACTGTGTTTCCCCATTTCTCAACAAATTGTACATGGGCCAAAGGCAGTACCTTTTATATAGATGTGATGTTTTGTGGGTGTAAAGGACATTAGATTTGATGGATTGTGTTGTGTTGGATACAGGAGATGCTGCCATGTACTACTCTCTGGTCACCCTCTGCCGGGCATTGGCTCAGTACCTGCTATTGCTGCCCAAACTACCTCCAGCTCTTCACGTCCAGAAGGAGAAAGAGGCTGAGATTGTGAAGTTTGTGGTGCTCTCTGTTGAGGTAAGATGAGGGGCAGTTTTGATAATATCGTACTCGTAAGGTGAAAGGGACATTGTTTTGTTAAAGTAGTACAGTATTTTGATATTCCCGTCCGACCTGGAAGAAAAAAAATATATGTAGCCAGGAACCCCCTGGGCTACTAATCTACCCCGCCTAATACACATGCCCTGGTACCAGCGCAAGCAGTGTTAGGGTTAATCTCTGCCCTACTACAATTAACAACTCTCTATTAGTGACGGGGGGGTTGTCCAAGGCCGAGGTACTGCCCATAATAGGAGTGGCAACCTGGGACCCTCCCTGGTAACAAAAAGGGGCTGCAGTTCCAAATGTTCAGTAGGTTCTCTCTGTCTCTCTCACTCAGTGATAGAGGTGTGTTCTCTCCCTTCCCCCTCTGGGGGAGGAGATGTGTGATTCTGTGTGCTGAGCCAGGGTCCTGGTTTCAGGCCTTTCCTCCCGCAGGGGAGTGGAAGCTTCTACCCCCATATTCCACCAGGGAGTGTGTGTGTAAAGGAGAGACTCTTGGGGCCTCAAGCTCCAGGGGCCACAGAAGATCGTGGACTGTATGATGTCAGTGTGCTGTATGCAATGCTGTGCTGTGAAGAATAAAGACCACAGTTGTGTTTTACTCCTGCCTGAGGCTGCAATCTTGCAGGGGGAGGGAAAGCGGTTTTCCTGCAGGGACTGCACCTATCTCTGATAGACCCGGTTGGAATGGAGGTGCTGCACTAAAGATGAGAGCTACAGATCCAAAAGCCTGTCCTGTCTATCCCCAAGTAACAACGGCGGACACTCAGAGTTTGGAGGCGCTGCTGAGATCTAAAATCTGAGAAGGCAGGCTTTGCAGCTAAAGGATCTTTCACTATGCCAAACTGAGAAGTGCCTTAAAAACACTTCATCGGGGCCATTGCAAGAGGAATTATGGGTAGTGTAAATGGGCAGCAGAGACAGAGCTACTTGAGACTGCTCCTGCTACTATTGCTATTATGGCTGAGAAAGCCTCTTCACTGTATACACTACCAGGAGGGATCCTGTTGGTGCAGATCAACGGGGAGGACTTTCTACAGTGTGTATGCGCACAATGTGATTACCTCGGCGGGGAATAGTCAGTGAAGTCCCGCTGCAAGAGGTGCGGAACGCCTCATCTTCAGCTGGTACTGCTGCTACCACCTGCTCCTACCCAGAAGGATGTGCGGGCCTTCTACGATTTTGATTTGCGGCCTGCAGAAACACATGGAGACTGCCTCTCCCCGCGAAGAGCAGGGCAGCCTGTTGGCGGTGGATCTTCGCGAGGCGTCGGAGGTGGTTGCTCCCGGCCGGGAGGCCCACGAGAAGACATCAGCCCAGCAGAACGGTGAGGATACATCCGATCCACAGGTTCCTGCGATGACCACAGCCCCGCTGAACGACGAGGGTGCTTCAGCCCAGCTGGTTCCCGCGGAGGCATCCATCTTTGAGGTACCGGCTGGTAGTTCTTTTCCTGTCTGTTGCCACCCTTCCAGTGCAAACGGAAGTTGTCATCCCGACTTCGGCCGCCAGGGCGGATACGGAAGTCATGATCTCCGCTCCGGTGAATAAGGCAGAGGCCGATAATTTTCTTCAGCAGTGTTGTGCCCGAGGCAAGGCCAGAGACCACAAAGCTGCCAAGGACCCTGACCATCACAAGGTACTTGCGGTGATGTGCCGAGGTAGGCGCCAGATGCCTAAGACATTGGAACATGATACTAATATTAAGGCCTTAACAAGCGTTACCCAGGAAACTGACATTGTGCCAGAACCTACCCAGGACAATAGGGTATGGGGGGCTTTGATGTGCCATGGGGTGGGTTGTCCGATTATACCATGTCTTCACGGGAAGGTTCCTGTAAATCTGGTTGTTCTAGACCACCATCTACTGTGGGTTCAATGCGGGATGAATGTATTGAAATGCCTAGTTCTGGTGTAACCAGTGTACTGGTGTACTACCATGGTGTGGGATCCAATGTTCAAAGGATATGTGCCACACATGAATAGGACTAGATTCCTATTAATGCAAGGTAGCACAGTGGACCACTGTTGGAAAGAGGGAGAGTTTAACCCAGAAGAAACCGCAGAGATCCTTGGGGATCGTTGTAGAGATATAAGACTAAGGATGATAACACCTTCAGGGCTTGAGGTGGTAAAGAAAGAAACTCTATCTACAGAGCCGCTATTTTAGGTACTGCCAGGGCAAGCCTGTGGGCAGAACTTAATTAAGAATAGCAGGGCGGATCGTATAGTGGTTCAACACTATAGGAAGTCACAGGGTTACGATTACCCTTATATTCCTGAACCCCTTATGAGAGAGGCAGAGGCCAGTAGGGAGGAATGGTGACTCAGAGATGCTGTGTTAGATTATCTATCTGCCCGCTGCACAGTGGTGTACTACTATAATGAAGAAAAAGTGTCCTACCTAATGAGTGTCTTTTAAGTAGAAAGGAACATTTATTTGGAATGGGTTGAGTATAATTCAGAGCAGGGCCAGAAGCGTTGCTATATGGTCACTGTACCGGATGGTGAGGGCAGGAAGTTCGCAAGCCTTATCCCAAACACTACTACTGAAATGTATAAGATTCTTCAGCGTAAGGAGGATCTAACTATACCCATGTTATACCATGTTTCCAAGTTATTTTTCCTTGTTCTCCACATTAGTGGATGGTATGTAAATTGGAAGTCTCAGCGGGAGCGGGAGTTCCACCAGGGGGAGCATGTAGCCAGGTACCCCCTGGACTACTAATCTTCCCTGCCTAACACACGCCCTGGTACTAACGCAGGCAGTGTTCGGGTTAATCTCTGCCCTTTCTGCAGTAAACAGCTCCCTAGTAGTGATGGGTGGGTGGTCCAAGGCCAGGGTACTGCCCATAATAGAGGCGGCGACCTGAGACCCTCCCATGGTAACAAAAAGGGGCTGCAGTTTCAAATGTACGTCTGTCTCTCTCACTCCGCAGTGAGAGAGGTGTTTTCTCTCTTCCTTCCCCCTCTGGGGGATGAGGTGTGCTGAGCCAGGGACCTGGTTTCAGGCCTTCCCTCCCACAGGGGAGTGGAAGCTTCTACCCCCATATTCCACCAGGGAGAGTGGGTGTCAAGGAGAGACTCTTGGGGCCTCCAGCTCCAGAGACACAGAGAAGTTGCTGTGTATGACAGTGTGCTGTGAAGTATGCTGTACCAGAGATTAAAGACCATCAAGTTATGTTTTACTCCTGCCTGAGGCTGCAGTCTTCCAGGGGGAGGGAACAGGGATTTCCTGCAGGGACTGCACATATCTGTGATAGGCCCTGTTGGAATGGAGGCGCTGCACCAAAGATGAGAGCTACAGATCCAAAAGCCTGTCCTGTCTATCCCCACTAACACCGGCAGACACTCAGTATCTTGTAAGCCTAACAGGTGAGCAGTACTACACCGATAACCAGAACCGAATCTCCTTTAGGGTGTGGGGAAAGGAGTTACATATATATAAATTATAAATAAATAATACTTTTGGGTAGGTGCAGTAATCCTCTACTTGAAATAACTCGCCCTAGTATATATAGTATTTAAATAATAAATGAATCAAGGTAAGTAAAATGATAAAAACATGGGGGTTACGGTGTAGGCTTTATTGTTCGAGGACAGTGACAAATCAGTAACCAAGATAGATCTTAAATAGTACTGGTTTAACCCTTAGGAGTAGGAAGTGGCTGCTGATTGACCCCTCAAACTGATTTAGCCAGGTGTGTTCTAAAAACAGGGAAAAAAACGCCTAACACTGTGTGAATTGACCTTTAAAAGAGTAACCTACTTGGTCATCAAGGAAGTAAACCTTAGTGTCCGGGATTTCACATACGGCATTTCCAGTGTGGCTGAACAATAGGCAGCATCAAACTATACTTCGCTAAAGAGCATAGAGGAGATACTGTAATAAATATACCCATCCAGCATAGTGCAAACTGCTCAGCAGCAGGTATGTTAAATTGCATATTGCATTAAAATACTTAATATTCCCCACCATTTTTGTTACATCCATGATTAAAATAAATATATATATTTTAGATTCTTTGACTTTTTTAACATGAATGCTGGATACTTTATCTGTGACTATTTTAAGAGGTGTGTAGAATAGAAAATACATAGACCCATATTTATTCACCAGTGCTATTTTTGTTTTCCTGTGCTGGAAGAGCTCTGTGTACTTATAAACCATAAATGCTACATAACGCACTAGCTCAGGGTGGCCATCTCCAGTCCTCAAGGGCCACCAACAGGTCAGGTTTTAAGGATATCCCTGCTTCAGCATAGCTGGTCTTTGACTGAGTCACTGATTGAGCCACCTGTGTTGAAGCAGGAATACCTTTTTAAAACCTGACCCATTGATGTCCCTTGAGGACTGGAGTTGGCCACCCCTTAACTAGCTCTTTGCGATTAGCAGTTTGTGTTGCTGGTCCCGTTCGAAATCCTCGGGTTATAGAGCAAACATTAAAATAGTTGAGACGGTGCAGCTTCATTTAACCCACAGGGATCATTTGTAACTATTTAATATACATTGTGGGACATGAATACAAAACTATTGTGCACATATACAGTACATAATGCTGAGACGTCTCTGTCCACAGGCCGTGTCGTGGCACTTTGTACATGAACAGGTCCCACTCAGCGTAGATCTTCAGGCTGTGCTCGACTGCTGCTGCCTGACTCTCCAACACCCCGGGATGTGGAACATGCTGGCTTCGGCGGAGTTTGTGACACAGGCCTTTTCTCTGATAACATGCATTAGGTTCATTATCGAAGCAGGTGAGTGTACAGCATACTGTACATGAAACACATATGATGAGCTCTTTTGTAAAGCAATTTGCACCCAAAGTACAAGTCACTTTCCAGCCCATTGACGTAAAAACAATGTTTTCAAGTGAAAGGTGCTGTCTTATAATATAGCCTTACTTCGTAAATATGGCGCTTATTTTATAATCCAACATATCAAGAATAGGTCCCCGGTAATAATAAACAATAACAACAACAAAGGTGACAGACTCGCCACCGTTAATGAGGCAGTATGATATACCACAGTTGAAGAGTAGTATACCAAACGTGCTCAAAAATAATGTGGTTGATTTAATAGGTTCAATGTTTTGATCCGATGTAGGACCTGTAGCAAGGTTTAAACATATACAGCATTACACTCTGATATATAGTAGAGAAACACCATTTGGCTCCACCCCAGAGGTGACAGAACCCTGGAAGTTCCAGTCCAGAGGTGAAGCAGAACCCCTGTAAATCTCCGCCAGGAGGTGACACAAAACCCTGGAAGTCCCAGCCCAGCCAAAAGAGTCCATTAACCAAATAACAAAAATGTCAAAAACAATGGAACAAATTGTTGAAAAAAATTCACCAAATGAGTTATTGATGATTTGGTCCCTAGAAGGTTCGAAAGCTTGTAACATATCAACTACTTGTTGGTCCAATAAGAGGTGGCCTACCCCCTCCTTTGTTACCTGGTGTGAAATACTGTATGTAAACCTATTTTATGTAACCACAACCTTGTATTCAAATAAATCTCTTTATGCCTCACCCACCAAATTTATATAAAGGGGTTTATCAATTTGAATTATTTTTTTTTCTCCGTGTTTTGAAGAATTTCTTCACATCTGATCGAAAAAGCTGTAATCATTGTGTGGTATCAGTCTTTTGCTAATCTGGGGTTAATAGCACATATCTCCAGATATTGCATCTTTAAATCAGGCTCTGAATGCATTTCTCAGATGTTGTACAGCTTTCCCAAATAAAGCCCAGAAAAGGTGTTCCATACACCAGTAAAGTATCTTTAATTGGGGGGGAGTAGTTGACTTTCATTTATTCACAATTACACATCTAATTTAAAATTCCGAAATGGGGACACAATTTCGGATTGAGATGTAATGAAAAAAATCGAATAGCCGGTCTCCTTTTTAATAAGTGATTCTAGAAGTCCATAGTCGGATACAACTGACAACTTTATCAGCATAAACCATGTGCTCTGTGCTTACAAAAAGCACAAGAGGCACAGATTGCAGTATGTCATCTATTAGTTGCATAGGTGGCATCTCAGTGGAAGATTTCAGAAGCAAAAAATAAAGATAGCAGACAGTCTTATTTTTCTTCTATATCGCTAACCCAATACCTTTTTGGAGATTATATTTTGCTTTTCATTTCAGATGATTTGTGCTTTGGTTTCCTGCCATAACGGAAGCAGTTATGTTTTTCTGTGTAAAACATTTTCTTTTATGTTTTTATTGTTTTCATTTTGCTACTTGGACAAGATTTAAAGATGCAAATATGGCTCCATCTACTGCTGTATCTTTAAAAAATAAATAAAAAGCATAACCTTTTTATTAAAACAAATGATATATCCCAATAGCCCAGACTAATGGCTATTGTCTGATGCCCACAGTCAGTGCTACCAACCATTGTGGCCAAGCACTACCATCTACTGCACTTATTCCCTCACCTGCTGTCTCTGTACGTCTCCCACAAACAGTACTGCTTAGAGTAAGTTCTCTGGGCAGGGATTTATTCTCCCATTGTCTGACTTTACTGCGCTTATTGTATTATTATAATTCCCTGTACTGTATTGTCTTTGTGATACATACATACTGTGGGCGCTATAAGAATATATGTATACATAGATAAAAATCATAAAATATAAAGCCACAAACACCCTACACTAACTGTTTTGTAACAAGCAAGCACTCCCTAACATGGGTAGTTAATGTATCGGCGTTTTACATTTCTGTCGGACTTGTGACAGGACATTACTGTAGATTGAGCCCGATCTCTTATTGTCTTTCTGGGTATATTGTTGGATAGGAAGGAGCTCTCTATTAGCGATTTCTCTTTTTACAGCTTCTCCCTTCGATTTGATTAGAGTTTGACAATAAATATACAGCTATTAAAAAAATAAACAATTGAAGTAGTTTCTGTTTGGGAATAAGTGTGTGTGCGCGTGTCTCGTAGTTGCTGTGGAACCAGGTGACCAGCTTCTTAGTCCGGAGAGGAAGAAAAACAGCTCCGCCAAAGACCCCGGAGCGGATGAAGCCGCACAAAGTAAGGAAGAGCAGGCAATACGGTTCTGGGAATGGGCAATCATTACTGTAGCACAGGGGGGGCAACTCCAGTCCTCCAAAGCTACCAACAGGTCTGGTTTTCAGGATATCCCTGCTTCAGCACAGGTGGCTCAATCAGTGACTCAGTCTTCGATTGTTTGAGCCACCTATGCTGAAGTTGGGATATCCTTAAAACCGGACCTGTTGGTATCTCTCGAGGGCTGGAGTTGGCCCCTCCTGTTGTAGCATTACAAAACTGAGACCGTTTACATATTGTGTATGTTGTATTTGCAGGTTAGTGTTTGTGTATGTGTGTAATCTTTTGTATGTTGCATTTGCAGGTTAGTGTTTGTGTATGTGTGTAATCTTTTGTATGTTGCATTTGCAGGTTAGTGTTTGTGTATGTGTGTAATATTTTGTATGTTGCATTTGCAGGTTAGTGTTTGTGTATGTGTGTAATCTTTTGTATGTTGCATTTGCAGGTTAGTGTTTGTGTATGTGTGTAATATTTTGCCTGGTTTGTCAAATTGGTGCTGATGATTCTCCGTAGAACTGCACCTGTGTGCTCATGTAGTTACTTCTATAAACATCGCCTCTGACTTTTGATAAGAGCGGTACTGTCTATATCACAGCCACCTGCACCATATTATTTAAGCCAGAGTAGATAAATATAATCCTATTTACAATGGGCTTCAACGCTCCTGTACAAACTACATCTGTGAAGACCTTTCATGTTGGCATTTACTGAAAAACTCATTTTCATCAAGATTAATACAGCTGCTTCAGCTCTTGCAAGGAACAACTGACCTCCTTTCCTGTCATTGTGTGTCTGTTAGAAGGGTTAGTATGTACTGTATGCACTGTGCTTTCAGATTCACACGTGTGAATAACCAGCCCAGATTTATAAAGGAACAAGTCCCAAATACCTTTAATGTGGACTCAACAGTAGTCTCTTGATATGGAAAGGTGCTTGTCTCCAAGTGTGGTCACATTTTCGTATACATAGAAAAGAGCCGAAGAGAAACGGCACTCATCTTTATTTCACTAACACTCCCAATTTGTAGAAGAATATCTAAATTCACTTCACACAGAACACTGTACACTTGGGTAGTGAAAAAAGAGGCCTTTATTTATAAAGGAGCATGCCCCTCCACAGAGCGGCGTTTCAGGCCCGTACACGGCCTTACATCAGGTATGTGTGTCATGCAATATACAAACAGTGCAGTTTAAATACCCCTCAAATCAGAGTGCCTGGGGCAACTGGTAGTTACCTCATATAACTATCGGAATGGTATAGCATCCTATCGCTTTGTAACTACGGCAATAAAGTTTCCACTCCATATTTTCTATATACCCCCAAAGGGTCCCAGGTCCAAAGGCAACAGGGAAATGTAGATCATCAATTCAATTAAAAACATATTAAAGATATCAGCGTTTGTAGTCTTATGTAGAGTACCACCGCAGAGATATATAATACGTACAAAAACACCCAGAGACTGAAAACTATGATACAATAATGTTGGAGTGCAATCTAATTGTTGAAAACAGATTAATCAACATCCAATAAAGATCATATAATCCTCCCATGTTGATCTATTCATAGGCATGTAATGAATAATCTTGAAACAATGGTGCAATAGTGAAAACAATATATCCATAACACCAATATTTCAATAGTATTAATAAAAAATATTACTATACCAAAATTAGCATATTTCAATGTGACAATATGTGATACATCATCATTGATTAAAATGAATATCTAGAACGCAAAGGTATTTATCTAAATTTATATTGCCATCTAAAGGAGAAATAGGTCCCAGTTTTTTTTTTTTTTCATTATCACATCTTCGTTATGTTTTATTTTACATGTGTATTTATAGTACAACTTTAATGAAAAATTAGGATCTAAGTTGGAATTCTGCCCCCAATTATTATAACATTACATATCAAATCAAAATATATAATACAAGAAGTTCCTCCACCAACAACTAATATGTACACAATCCTTTAGAGGGCAAAATGTATCGTTTACTTGGAATCAATATTAGACATGGAGCATTTAGGGGAGAAAGAGCCCTTAAAGAATATTGCTTTTAGAGGAGTACCATTAGATCCAATGATTTATTCATACCCTTTGGGAATAAGCTCAAAGATACATTGGGACTCCTTTCTAACGAGTATATTTTCCCCATCGCCTCCCTTATTGAGTGGCAATACCCCATCAAAGACTTGAAACTAAATTTGACTTACTACATGTCTCATATCTTGAAATTGTCTGGCCGCCAGTGCCATAGTCTGATTATCTAATGCTATGTTTGTGTTCTGTTATGTTTATATGGTTTCCCCAATCTGGGATGTCTAAATGGATCTCCCTTGGCCAGAGAATTACAATGGAAGCAATTGAGACATGGCAATGTGCCCTTACTTTTTTTTTTATTTTTTTTTTTTAGTCCGAAAACCTTGTGTATTATCTATCACTGGTCAATCAGCTTTAATTGGTTGATCACGCAAATTCTTCCATCTATTATAAGCGAAGAGAGGTGTTTGAAGATATTACGTAGTACAGGTCACGATCAAATATTTTCCAATGTTTCAAGTTGCAGAAATATATTTAGACACAGAGGGAATTGTACCCTCATTCTTTTTGTCTTTAATTTGGTTTGAATAACCAGCCTCACACTGAAGAGGCCCAAAAGGTTGAAACAGCTGTCTGTGAGTGGTTTTATTGCTTATGTACTGTACTTCTTTATCCCAGGCTGTGCTGAAATGCTGTGTAATGCAGGAGGCATAAGCTTATAGTGATGCATGTTAAAATGGATTTGAAGCATAAGGGGACACTGTATGTGTCCATTTGCATTTCATTACCCAGAATCCCTGGCTGCAGTGGAAGCACTCTATGCTAGGGATAATGGAGAAAGCAGGGTAGCAAACCTGTCTGAGACGTGAATGTGCTCAAAAGCGATATTTGTATTTGCTGTACACTGTACAGTGGAGGGTTTATGTCACTTTTTTTTGGTTTACTAATCATAACGTCTATAATGTGTGGTTGACACAAGTTTCTTTTTGTTTAGAACCAGCATTCATCATGACCGCTTGTGAAACGGTGGCTGAAATGGTGGATTCCCTTCAGACAGTCTTGGTGTTTGGACACAAGAAGAACAGTAATATTGCAGCATTTCTCACTCCTGTTTTTAGGAACATTATAATCAGCTTGGCTCGATTGCCCATAGTCAATAGTTACACCAGGGTACCTCCTTTGGTAAGTACTTTGGGGTTTTTTTGCAAGCCACTCATAACTCCTATTTCTGGGATCAAATTTCTACCACTGAGATTTTTTGGCCCCTTCCCATACCACACATGGCAAAATGTACACCTCTTCATTTCAGTTACCTCCATTTTTATTCTAAAGCAGCAGTAGCATATAATTTGTTTCTTAGAGAAAAAACATCAAATTGTTCATGGCCCAGTATTCCTCATTGAGCCTACCCACCTATCAATTTGTATTTCCTGCTGTTTATTTTGGAGTGCTGCATCTCCACCTGATTTCTTTCATTACTGACAAAGAGTAAAACATTTTTTGTTGCCGGATACTATGCATATCTGTATTTTAAGGGATTTTTTTTGGCCTGATTTCACAGCATGGGAAATAATGTGTGCGTATATTTCTTTTGCATTTTACGCAGGTCTGGAAACTTGGTTGGTCCCCTAAAACCGGGGGGGAGTTCGGAACATCACTTCCTGAAATCCCTGTAGAGTTTCTACAAGAAAAAGAAATATTTAAGGAATTTATCTACCGCATCAATACATTGGGTAAGCCATATAGAAAAATACCAAGATTGAGATGCAAGCCAACCTATCTGGCCCTTGAAATACATTTTTATAAACACTGTTTTTTTACTTCCCCCTCTTTGATCATGCTTTCCTTATTCTGAAATCCTCCAGTAACGGTTTAATTTTTTATATCAATGCAAGTCATTTTTATTTTCTAAAATATAAAGTTCTTGACAACTCCGGCCCGATCATTAGAACGTTGGTAATGCCGCTGCAGTATGTAGTTGGCATCTAACAAAACCAGTGTGTGTTGTATTCAATGTGATCAGGTTTACACAGGTAAGATTTCTGTTATATTATTTTTTTAAACCAATACAAGTATTTGTTAAATTATGAAATGTCCTGTAAAATGGAAATTGAGATGCAACATGGCTAAGTTCCTTTTTTCTTGGTTTATTGTAACTATAAATACTGAGTGGGACTTACCTTCAGATGTAAATAATTAATTGGCTCATCTGTATGTATTCGGGTAATGATCCATGTACCCTACCTTTTGTGAAACCTTTACACCATGGTCTGTTTTTTGTTTTTGTTTTTTTAATTGTTTACTTTATGCCTATCATTTTTAATTTGGTTAGTACTGTATATTCAGCTCCATCGCTTCTGAATGCCGATTATATGCTTGTGGCATTTAGATGTTTGTAGCAATATTATAACATCTTTCCGCATTCCTAGGATGGACAAGTCGCACTCAGTTTGAGGAGACATGGGCCACTCTACTAGGAGTGCTAGTGACTCAGCCTATTGTGATGGACCAAGAAGAAAGTCAGCAAGAGGTACATATGTATAAAGCTTACGTGGAATTACAATACATTGGGAGCTCTCTGCAAAAGCCTTTAGTCTTCATTTAATTTTATAGCTATTAGCAGCTTTCTACATATTCCCTATTCTCATATGGATATATCAAAATAAATAGTACTACATAGTGTATATTGTAAATCAAGAGTTGGCAACTCCAGTCCGCAAGGGCCACCAACAGGTCAGCTTTTAAGGATATTCCGGCTTCTGCACAGGTGGCTCAATCAGTGGCTGTCGTTAAAACCTTACCTGTTGGTGGCCCTTGAGGACTGGAGTTGGCCACCCATGGTGTAGTTAGATGGTCTAACACTGAGGGCCAGAGTGCAGCCAATAACCTTTCCATCCAGTGGTGGGATTCAGCCGGTTCGTACCAGTTCGTGCGAACCTGTTCCTAAAATGTCACAAGTTAGCCGAACCGGTGCTTAATTCTCTCACCTGGGCGGGCGGCATCTCCCCCCTGTATCTCTTCTCAATATGGCCACATGGCGTCAAACGGCGCCGCGTTGCCATGCCAACTGATGTGATTAACAAGGTCATTGGAGACAAAAGGGAATGCACTTAACATATTTTTTTATATATCTTTTTCTTGTTAACCACAAATTGTCTTGTCTAACTGTGCAAAGCCAATACGTTGGGCTAAACTTGCTAAAAAAAATTCAAGCGCAAATAGGTTTTCCTTTTTTCAGAACCAGTCACAGAAACTTGAACAAGACATTTAATTATACTTTGACTAGTTTCCAGATTTAACACAAATGTGCTTATTAATAAAAACAGCCGTTTTGAAATTTTTAATTATGAGCTTTGTTTTTAGCTCATTAAGCGCAAATTAACTTTTCGTGATCCAACAGGTCTATCATTCAGTTCATTAACTGCAGCTACGCCTCCTCATAATTTTCAAAACACACTGTTGCAATACCTGTGGGCAACCCTCCTTCAGTAAACTTAATATCAACTGAATCTAGGGGGGGGGTGTCTCCGTCTCTCTGTGTGTGTGTCCGTTCTCAATAAAGCCATGAATAAATTGAAAGTAAAAAAAAACCAGCTGACTTCATTCGCGCTGGGCCTCTTCCGGGTCAGTCACACGTATGTTAGAAGAGCTGAGTCGCGTCCTCAGCCGCAGGAGTTGCTAGGTGGTGCTGGGGGAAAGAAAGGTAGGAGATGTTCTCAAATCAGGAGCCACGCTCAGAACGCATTATAAGAGGATCCGCGTTGTAGCGGATCGCGCTATAATGGGATTGAGCTGTATGTGTAGTAAAATTCTAATAAAAGTTGCTGACCCACTTCACAGCAGGTATAATAAAGTGAAAACAGTCACCAATGTAAAATGTATGAAAATATATTAATCACCCAAAGACCCATAGGTTACCCCAAGGAGAGGGGAGTGATACCAGATGGGCAAAATTGCTGAATATCAGAAGTGTCCACTAGAAATAGTGCGCTATAGCTAATATTTTTAGTTTTACTTTTAACAAAACATTTAAAATAAAGCCACAATGTGAAAAAATGAATACAATTCAAGTAAGGGAATAAAACATAAGTGTAAAACACTGAGACCAGTAACTGCAACTTTATAATAGATTTACAGTGTGTGAAAATCGATGCAGGTCAATGATTCAAATACAATACAGATGCTATGCTAGGTTTATCAAGACTTGTGGTGTAATATCCAAGAAAGTGCTACATTACAATTCATGACCCGCACTGTCCGAAAATTGATATACTGTCATTGTAAAACTCATCGGCAACAATGCAATCTTTGCCACCGGTGAGTACTGTAATGAATGTGCAGCGCCTGGGCAGATACAATATCTGGCAGAAGGTCTATAAAGAACTTCAAGCACCTACAATTGGGTCTTAAAGCTGCAATCCCCTCCATAATTTTTTTTTTTATATATAGTTTTTTTTTTTTTACAGGGTTGCAACTGGGGTTTCCCAAAGCTGAATCATGCTAATTTCAGCTCTTGGGATCCTGGTGCAGTGGTACAGAAATTATTGTTTTCAGGTCTTCAAGTCAAATAATACATGTAGAAAATTACCTCCAGGCACTCCAATTTTACAATGTTTGTCAAATACATATAATCTCCCTTTTTACCCCCCACTATATATTTTTTTCTATTTTTGGTGTCAAATTGTGTGTGTGTGTGTGTGTGTGTGTGTGTGTGTGTGTGTGTGTGTGTGTGTGTGTGTTATCCTGCTTACTCCCCTACCTGGTGCGCCCCAAAAACCTTCACACTACCCCTCAATACGCTGCCACCACCAATAATAATGTACGATCTTACCTCTGGAGTTCCTGATCTCATGTTTACTATAAAACATATGTGCGTTTAATCTCTTCTAAAAGGTATTAGGTTGAATTAGAGCCCAGACAGTACATTCAATTTTAGATTTAATATGCGAAAAGTGGTAGAGTGCACGTTACCAATTAATAATATCTGTTCCCTCCCAAAGAGGACTTGGATGTTGAAATATGAGACTTCACGTGTTATGGACTTCACAATCTATGTTGAATTCTAGTTTTGACACCCAAAATGTATGGTTTTTATGCCCAAACTTTGTGACAGAGGCAAAGATAAGCTCCACCTTTCTGTGGGTGTGTCTAACTCCCACTTATCAATGTGACATTTTTGGCTGGGATAGAGAATTGTTTTTACCTTGCTTCAGAGTATAAAATACCCCACAACGCTCTACCTTTAGAATAATATTACCCTCGCTGTTGTATTTTTCTGATTTAAAATACACGTTTAGACATTTATCTTAATACACTGGCGACACACTTTATTCGAGCTCGGCTAGTCCCACGAATTCGGGTATACCCGGGTGTATTGAGGTTTGTGACTGTTTTCTGCCCGAGTGCATTGAGTTATTTTCCAAGCAGGGATTGAAGCATTTTATTCCCGCTGGCTGCAATACTGCACAGTATATATATATATATATACTGCATTACAATTTATGCCATCTGGTAGACACGCGAAGCATTGCAGCCTATTAAATCCTAATCATTATCATTTAACAGATCAGCCGCCCATCAGCCAGGCATGAACCCAGGCTGGGAAGGCAAATGCAACGGGGCTTGTCAGAGGTGAGGAGCGGCGCATTCCAGGTATCTGCCAGGTACATACTGGGTATTTGCTCGAATAAAGTGTGTCGGTGCAGTAGGATAATTTTTTTATCTTTTAGGTAAAACCCATATTTGACATGCAACTCCATACTTTATCATTTTTAATATCGATGCATGCGGCCAACTATGCACCTGCCTTAAATCTATATTTCTTATTTTTGTGAGATATCAGATATTATTTCTTACGTTTCAAAATCTGTACGAAAATGATGTCCTTGTGTTCAACTTTTCTGCTAATCAAAGGGAGAGGTGAATTTCTAGATACTGTCACCAGACATCCATAATATAAACGGATCGTTTTATTGGGCCATAAATGCCAAAACCATGTTAATCACTGGCACTCCTGTACACTTTTACCCGTCAAAACATATTTGTTTATTCATAGTTTTATTGACCAATAAATGCACAGGCCAGTTTAATCTCCGTTGTCACCACATAGAAAATAGTTAATTTAAAATGCAAGTTAAACCTTTGGTTGCTGTATTGGTAGGCTGACCATATTTCATTTAGACAAAAACGGGACATATCTCCCCCCCCATGAAGAAACCCTTACTTCAGCACATAGAATGCTCAGTGCAGTGGGAATGGGGGTACAGTCCTTGTGATAATCAGTAATATGGGGTTACTTAACCCCAAAAATCAAACTGGAATGACCCACTCCCAATTGAATTTAAAATAAAAAAATGTATTACCCAGTAATAACTGATCTTCTCAGTGGATGGAATGATGCTGTCCCCTCAGTTTGTGCACTTGGGTGGTGGGGGTGGGGTGGAGTGGGTTGGGGGGGTACACCGATCGCCGCTTTAAACAATAACAGAAATGGGATTACTTAAACAACTCCTAAAATCAAAAGGAGGCACAAACCCCTCTTGATCTGGGAGCGTTATGTGATGCAGTGCTAGAGTCCTGAAAATTAAACTGCAAGAACTCGATTTTTTCCACACATCTTAAAAATGGCAATTTTTTTTTTAATCCTTGTTTTCAGTTTCTTAGTACAATAAAGTAAGCACAATAAACAGAATATTTCTGGATTCTACATGCTCCTCTCCCCACCAACTTCTCACCCACATGCTCCACTCCTCACCTGATTCTTTCCCCCCCACACACTACTCTCCACCTGCCTCTCACCTACATGCTCCTTTCCCCACCAGCTTCTCCCCCACATGCTCCACTCCTCACCTGCTTCTCCTCTCCCCCCCCACAAACTCCTCTCCCCCCCCCTCCACACACTCCTTTCCACCTGCCTCTCACCTACCTGCTCTTCTCCCCCACATGCTCCACTCCTCACCTGCTTCTTCCCCCCCCCCCACACTCCTCTCCACCTGCCTCTCACCTACATGCTCCTCTCCCCACCAGCTTCTGCCCATGTGCCTCTCTCCACATGTTCCCCACCTCAACTGCTTACCCCACACATGTGCCTCTCTCGACCAGCTCCTCCCCACATGATTTCCCCCCTCCCCTCTACCAGATTGCGGCGGCGGTGGTGGCGGCGGGAGCCAGGAGCGGGGGAGCAGCAGGAGCGGGCTCGGAGGGGAGGGAGTGCGCGCATCCCACATGTGCAGGAGCGGGCTCGGAGGGGAGGGAGTGCGCGCATCCCACATGTGCAGGAGCAGGATCGGAGGGGAGGGAGCGCGCGCGTCCCACATGTGCAGGAGCGGGCTCGGAGGGGAGGGCGTGCGCGCGTCCCACATGTGCTGAAGCGGGCTCGGATGGGGGAGGGAGGGGAGCGCGTCACACCGCTGGAGCGCGCTCCTTCCCTACCGGGGAGGGGGCCGTCGCGGGCCGCTCAAAACGGGACAAAATTGTCATTTTTATTAAAAAGACGGGACGGTTGTGAAATAGGGGAAAAACGGGACGTATGGTCAGCCTATGTATTGGTCACACAATTGAACAGGCAAATGCAGGGGTTCTCAACTCCAGTCCTGCCGCCCCAACAGGTCAGGTTTTCAGGATATCCCTGCTTCAGCACTGGTGGCTCAATGGCTCAATCAGTCAGTGGCTCAGTCTTTGACACGGCCACTGATTGAACCACCTGTGGTGACACGGGGAAATCCTTAAACCCTGACCTGTTGGGGAGGGGGGTGGGGAGGGGTTCTTGAGAACTGGAGTTGAGCACCCCTAGGCTAAGGCATTACCATGACAGTGTGCATTACCTAATTCTTTAACTAAAGGTCAAATAATAAAAACATTTGCAGTTGCTGCCATTTTTATTTATTTTTTATTAGAAAGCTCCCAAAAAAATGGTGTTGTATTAGCATAGCCTGTGCTATAGCATTACTACTCCGTGGTTTTATAGGGAGGAGGAGAAATCTGTGAATGGAGAGACATCAGAAGGGATTAAAGAGGACATATTGATTCATTTTATTTTCTAGGTTGGGTAAAGATGTTTGAAATTGCATGTGTATATACATATATGTATATCATGTCATTTTGGTCTTTAGGAAGACACAGAGAGGACCCAAATCAATGTCTTGGCAGTACAAGCCATCACATCACTAGTGCTCAGTGCAATGACCATTCCAGTTGCAGGCAATCCAGCCATTAGCTGCTTAGAGCAACAGCCACGAAACAAGATATTGAAGGCACTTGATACAAGGTATGTTTTTTTGGGGTATATAACATTACTTTGTATTTATTATACATATACATATCTATATCCCAACACCTGCATTTTTCCTGGACAAAGTTCTTAATATGGGTTAAATACAGGTGAGAGACTTCTGAGACCACATGTTTGTTTATATGTAAACGTTCATTAATCATTTTCATATATGTACAGTAAGAAGTCACAATATACATTACAGGTTCAGTGACATGTCTGCGCGACCATAAACTAAAGTCACTCATTGTAAAATGTGTACTTTATTGACAAGTGTGGCCGTTTTAGTGATCAATACCCATTTCATTTAGAATTTTTCTTTTTTTTTTTTTAAATCTATTTAGCCCATGTCTAGTAATTGATACCCTTTTTATAGGTAGCCCTGCAACATGGCCACATAGCCTATTGTCTGTTCGTTGTCGCCCATAAGATTAACATTAGAGCAGAGACACAGAATTGATTTATGGAATGCCTACGGTAGTTCGTTTTAGTATCTCCTTAAGCTACATTTTTGCTATTTATGATGGACAAAATAATGTACATCCCACATTTCTAGACGAGAGCGGTTTGTGCTATTCAGTAGCCTGTGATAGCTGTTAGTGATTGTTAACACACATTCTAGTTAACAACCACTGATGACTACTGGAAGTTTACTGGATGAGCCACTCTGATTTAAGAAACACTGTCTCAAGGCCGTGCTTATAGTACCGTCGATGGCGATGGCAACACGACGGATGACGTCACCCGAAAGTTATATTTCGCGCGGTGGCGGCGTGGGCTTCCTGGCATTTGATTGGTTCAGGGTCTGTCACATGAGGCGAAAGCCCTTGAAAAATCAAATATTGCCGGCTACCAGTTTTCGCAACGGTAACGTCGCATTGTCGCGCTTACTATAAGCGCACGCGGCGGCGGAAATGCATTTGTTTTCGGTCGCGTCGCCAGCACTATAAGCGCAGCCTTAAGAGAAGGGTCTACGTATCCACTGAATTATTTAAGTTTATATTTGCATCATAAACTGAAATGCCAAAAAAAACGTACTTGCCTTACAAATTTTGTGTCGTATAGTATTTATTGTACCATGATAAGTTGTTGCTACATGCGACTGGGGCCGACAATAGGGAGGGGAGAGCCGGGGCCCTAATTCGGGCACAACTTCCGTGATCATCCACCCGGCTGGTCCCCCCTTCATAGCGAAGTCAGTGTTCCCCTTCTCCATCTGGGGCCCGGAACTGAGGATCCGCTAACCCCCACTCTGTCCTATTCAGAAATCCAGGGTCCCAAGTCAACACTGTCCTGGTCCCCGCAAAATCTGTCAGTGGTTTGCATGCGACACACAATAGAAATAGCCCAATGTTATTTCACACTGAGCGTCAGGGTGCACACTTGGTGCATATGCATTTTAATAACAGAACTGTTGATGCAAAATATTTAAGTGATATGGGCACGTACTTGCCCCTAGCGCAGTATATGGATTATTTACTATGGGCATATGGCGTACTGAGGAACCAGAAAGAGAGGAAAAGACCTGCATATATGCATTGTCCAATTAATAAACTTGTCCCACAACATGAGTAGGCCTATATCCACACACTTTTTACTATACGCCTAGAGAAACAACACCGAAGTTTGTTTTTATACCAGGAAAAAGTTGGCGGATGAAATTTACGCATTTGTGTTGTTTTTTTATTTCCCTGATGCACGAACAATAAAATCTACGATACATATCGTTTACCCATATGCGATGCGCAAAAATGTTACTCCGCTGCAATTTGCCCCGATTTATAGATCCAATTATATGACTTGATGCTTCATGCGTACAGTACATGACAAAAATTTGTCTTGGTAAATAGACTGTTTCAAATGATAAATGTCTGCGTCATATCCGTGCCAAATATTTCCTATGCGCCACTTGATACATTAGCCACATTGTGGGAATATAAATATAGATAGATATATATTCACATTTTTATGATTTGGGGTGCAAAGCTGCAACACGTCTGTGATTAAGGGTTACTTTTTTTTTCTTCTAGATTTGGCAGAAAGTTGAGTGTTGTGAGAGGAATTATGGAGCAAGAAATACAAGCGATGATCTCAAAAAGGGACAATATTGCAACCCATCATTCATATCAGGCGTGGGACCCTGTTCCTTGTCTGTCTGCTCCAACCACAGGTACTTTTGCTTGAAGTACAAGCTGGGACTCCTTTGGGAAAGCAATAGACTAAGCTCTGCATACAAGTCCCCAGGGTGGTGAGATCTGATTATTATTTTTTTTAATGCAGTAAGTATGTGGTTCCTCCCTACTTGCTCCTTGGCATCTTTGTCATCCATACTAGTACCCCAGCTTAAGTCACTGTTTCATGTTCATCATTCAGTATACACACAGTACAAAGTACATACATATGTACACTAGCATATAGGTATAACTTGACTTGGTATCTTTTCCACTGCCTGCGCTAAACATTCCACCCATGCAGTAAGTTTACACATATGCCAACTTTATCATTAATTGACCAGTGTTTGGCTATTTATCAGTTAGTGAATGAATAACAGTCAGCCATCTTTTCACTCAGTGTTGCCGCTTACAGGAACGCAGTCACTTGTACACAAGGGACATGAAGGTGGCATCTTTCCGCACAAAATAAACGGCAGGGAGGTGGTTAGGATTGCTGTGGGAAGGTTTGGGACAATATCAAAGAGAATGGGGACCCATGGAATGGAGTAGGGCAACTTTGTGGTGAAGGGGTGGATGCCCCAAAATGTTATCCCTATCTGTTATCTATTGTGAGCACGACACTTATTTGAAGGCAATTTTGCTCCATACTGAGTGCTTCCCTTCTCTCTCTCCCGTTCCTGTATAACTTTGACAGTCTGTATGACAGACTTTGGGGGTTTTAGCAGCAGCGTTAACTTTCAGTTTACTTTTTCATTTTTGCCTTTTTTGTGTGTCAGCTTTAAGTTTTTTTTTTACCCTGCTACAATGACATTTTAAAACCTGTTTAGAAACCAGGGTAGCTGTTTTAAAGGGTATTTAAACGTATCATCCTCCTGCTTCATGGTTTAAAACAGTGGTGCTCAAGTTCAATCCCTGAGGGCTTCCTTCACCCCAGGTTTTTAGGATTTATCTAACGCATACTTAACCTAGTTTAAGTATGTATTGCCCTGAAAATCTGCACTTTTTGATAGCCCTTGAGCTCAACTGGTTTAACCTGTTTGGTGGTGTGCTTTGACTTTTAACACGGTTTCTGTTGCATCACAATGGGCACATTATAATCTTAATGCTGTATGTGTACACATATGTACATATATGTACACATATATACAGATACATATACATATAGACATACAATGCAGGTAGTAGTGGCACTACACTAAAGTTAAATTAGCTGCCTGGGTGCAGACTACAGCAAAGGTGAGTATGAAAGGGTAATAGGAAGCAGGCACTCAAGGTCTTGGAGAAAAAATATCACATTTATTTTATCCAAAACCTGGTGTGCCTGCTTCTTATCACCCTTAAATACATACATACAGTACACACACTGTATTAGTCAAATGTACTTTGTTACAATGAGAATCTGTCTTTTCAGATAAACTGCTAATCCAGTTGATTTTACATAATTTCCATTTGACGCAAAAATGTTTATTTTTCCTTCTCTCTTTGTTTCACAGGCGCTCTGATCAGCCATGATAAACTCTTGTTGCAGATCAATACTGAGCGTGAAATCGGGAATATGAACTATAAATTAGGGCAGGTGAGACCAAGTGAGCACCTTTCATGGTGATTGTAGTGTATTCATGTATTGGATTCGCTTCAGCAAGTCCAAAAACACAGATTGCTGAACTTGACTGAAAAAGCTACTGGTGATTGGTGTGTATGGAAGAGTGATTGATTGGCGAGTGCGAATGTGAGTGCAGAAGGAGTGCTTGGAGGCATAGACAGTGTCTTAATGCTAAGCCACTTTGAGTGTGGGAGACTGCGAGTGGAAAGAGGAATTTGGTTCAGATGACCTAAATGTCAATCACGTGACACCGACACGTGACACGTGACACCGACATTTTATAAAAAAAGGGTATGGTCTATATCAGGAGTGGCCAACTCCGATCCTCAAGTGTCATCAACAGGTCAAGTTTTCGAGATATCCCTGCTTCAGCACAGGTGGCTCACTTAGATTGCGCCACCTGTGCTGAAGCTGGGTTATCCTGAAAACCTGACCTGTTGGTGGCCCTTGAGGACCGGAGTTGGCCACTCCTGGTCTATATGTTTGGAATTTCCATAAAAGTTGCTCTGTCGCTTTAAATGGTTAACGCTTATTTCCTGCGCGCACAGTACGTTCTCCCACCCTTCATGTTCATGCTGAAGACTGAAATGGGTATTGATTTGTTTCAGGTCTCCATTCATTCCGTCTGGCTGGGAAATAACATCACCCCACTGAGAGAAGAAGAACTTGATGAAGATGAAGAAGATGATAATGACATCCCTGCCCCTTCATCACCACCAATCTCGCCTATAAACTCCAGGTCTGGCATCTTTGCAGTCTTCATACATTGCATAAATGGGTAGTGTCATATTGAAATGACTTCAAGCCACTGAGCTTTAAAAACTTCCTACATAGGGAGACTCACAAAATAATCTGGTCTTGCTCTCTTTGCTGTTATCCATGTTTAAATTAATTTCACGACTTCATAAAATCACCATGTATATTTCCTGATTTCCAGAGTTACCATGTGAATATTGAAGACCATGGTAAAATGACCTTAATGTGTGCATTTTGCTCAACAGAATTTAACCAGACATTTTTTCGTCTGAAGATGGCACTAGCTACCTCCGTTGTGATATCTGTTAACAATAAAAAAAAATATCAATATTTTTGTGATAAGCAGAGTCCTAAGATGCTTTCAAGGAAAGGGGAGAGTGGAAACACCAGGTGTAATTGGGAAGAGAGCGTGCTGTGCTTGAGGTCCTGCCTCTGCTCCCCGTGGCACTAGCAGCTAGAATGCTGTTCACTTGGCATTGAGCGATAGGTCCTCAGAAAGATGGATTTTTTTATTTTATTAATTTGTATTTATGTATCAAGCATCACAACCTTGAACGTTGCTCAAAAAAGAATGCAAATTTCATCATTTTAACTGTGTATCAAGGTGTTTTTTCCCAATTGATTTGGGGAGTGGGTTATACTGCATAATGTATGTTTCTTTTGCAGATTAGTATTTTTGTATTGGTTTACCTACTTCCTGTGTAAATGTATACATTTTCCCCACTTGATATCTGTTTGTAGGAAACATCGTGCTGGGGTTGACATACACTCTTGTTCCCAATTCCTACTCGAACTGTACAGCCAGTGGATTCTTCCCACAAACACAGGGAAAAAGACGCCCGTTATCCTGATCAGTGAGGTGGTGAGATCGGTGAGTTATCTTTGCACATTGTGCCTTGATTTTATTATGTACTCTGTGTAATGCGCAGTTCTTGTAGCCATGTCACATTGTACTTATGGAGAGACCTGGAAGTAATACTCTGTTATCAGCAGCTATGTCCTCTACCAAATCATGGTCCACTTCATAAGCTTGTCAATGGAAAAATAATCTGAGACTCCGTGCGGTCTCATCTATAGAAATCTATTAAAAGAACACCTTGGATGGGAATTTTAGCTTCAACCCCTCAAGTGCAGTATGGGTTAGCAATGCATTTCTCTTCCCCCTGCCTCGGACGGTATTAAATGAGGAGTTCCCCCACAAAAATGATATTTGGCATCACATTTTGCTTATGTTAAGATTACTAACCCTGTTTTTTTCCCCTATATGTTTATTTATTTTTATTATAAAAGGCCCACAGCCTGCAGTAAAGTGTTCACATGGCTGCTCGTGTGGTTTATTCTCATTTGCTCCATCCCACTAGGAAAGACAGCGTGGTTTTTCATACCCAAAGGGTCTGTTCAGAAAAGCGGTCTTGTCTAACTTTCTCAGACAAGGTTCTTTGAGATCTCCTAATGTCACCAAGTGAAAGGTGCCGTATTAGCAGACATATTTTATGTTTGGGGCACATTTTATAACACTAAAATACACCGCTGAAAAAAGTGAGCAGGGAAAAACTAGAGTTGAAAACAGACCTACTGTACAGCATGGTGACGAAATGTGTAACAATAACTTGCATGGGAACTGCTATACTGTACAGCATGGTGACAATGTATAACATACACATGCATGGGAACTGCTATTCTGTACTTCTAGCTTGTAATCTTTACAGTGCTACATTTTACTTTATTTGTGTCCAGCTCCTGGCGGTGTCTGATTTATTCACCGAAAGAAATCAGTTTGAGATGATGTACACAGCCTTAACAGAACTGCATAAGCAGCACCCATCAGAGGATGAAATTCTCAATCAGTACCTGGTGCCAGCAATCTGCAAAGCGGCCGCTGTGCTAGGAATGGTAAGATGCGCAGAAACAACCTGAGGGCTGTCTTGCCTTCACTCCTCCATCTGTCACAAGGTTTGGGAATTCTGCATATAAAAGCTAAATGATGAAATAAGCTCTCATGTATATGAAGAGAGAATAGTTAGTGATACTGTTTCAAGTCTGCTAGATATTTCTGATTAGTAAGCAAAGCTGAACAGTGCCTTAATGCTATTACAGCACCAGGAAGCATCTCAAGGGGGAATGTGCAATCCTCACTATACTCCAGTCCAGGGGCAGTTCTAATGTAACATATGCTTTGCTCCATCAATGTAAACATGAAAAGTAGTGTTCTGATTGCTAAATGGTGTTTTGTGCAAAACTTTAATAAAATATCAACGGGCTCCTCCTGTTCGTTTTTCTTCCAAGAGGAAAGACTTTCGTTATCTACAGTAATACACTGGTGTCTGTTGCATGGAAAATTGAAGATTTGGATGGGTGATACATTTGTCTCTTAATAATCTGTTTGTCTTTCTATCAATTTAAAAAGTTATGTGTGGTTTAGATTAAAATCCACCAATTTACACCAACCATGAACCATGAACCACACCACAGAAATTTTGTTGGGGAATTTGAAGTGATTTTTCACTGAAGATTTTTGAGGTCTGTCGGAGTAAAAACCAAATCAAACTTGTCTACTCTGGAAGTAATGTTACATTGTGCAGAGTTAGTAGTGTACTTAAAGGAGTGTTCTCTGCTTGTGTTAGGTTTGTTGGGTAACTGCTTGTGTTTGTTTTGTGCCTCAGGATAAGGCTGTTGCAGAGCCCGTCAGCCGTCTGTTAGAGACAACGCTACGCAGCACGCATATGCCAAGCCGCATTGGAGCTCTGCACGGCATCCTCTACATCCTGGAGTGCGACCTGCTGGATGAAACCGCGAAGCAGCTCATTCCAATCATCAGCGAATATCTGCTTTCTAATCTGAGAGGGATAGCACAGTAAGTGCTCTGCACAGCTTCTAACTTTGCCAAGAGTCCTGTGCACAAATTGTACAACAGCACGTCAGGGGGGAGTCCGGCCGGCAAATCTTTTCTAAGCCCACAGTGTGACCCTGTTTGCTAGCAGAGCACTGTGTTGCCTCTCTGGCAGTCAAGGGCTTAATGTGGTACTCCCTGCCATTTATAGCTACTGACCCCCTAACGCCAGCATGTTCTTCAACCACTGCACAACATTTACATACATACACACGTTACATGCACATTAAATCCCGGCAACATTTAAAATGGTGGTTGTAGTTTCTTATTCGCCCCGGAGATTTGAGCCGCCATATTATTTTCCCAGAAGGGAGCCCGACACCGGCAGCTACCGTGGTAATTATTTCGGTTTCCGTGGAGTTCCTTGAGCTGAAAATAGCAGGTTCAGCTGGAAGGGCCCTCTATTTTCCATTCATGGAAAAATCAACAAAACTAATCCCAGCCTACTTTATACACTGAGACACAGGAGGCTGTAGACTAAGCGTGAGCAACTCCAGTCCTCAAGGGCCACCAACAGGTCAGGTTTTCAGGAACCCCTGCTTCAGCGCAGGCGGCTCAATCAATGACAGCCACCTGTGCTGAATCAAGGATATCCAAGGATATACCACTTTTTGAAAAGTTAAATGTGACTTTTGGTGCGGCGGCCGAGCAATGGTCACGACGGTGGCTCAGCCAATGAAGTCGGACCAGCCGCGTGACTGAAGTCCTCAGATCACTCAGGTGAAGGCCACGCGTGCCGCCAGCCGCTCCTTAGCGCGTGCAGTCACTGGGGCAGTAGCCTTAGATGTACAGTGCTTAGTCAACTGAAAAGCGTGGAAACAGCTGTGGGGAACGCTGCACATTTTTTTTAGATTGACATTAAAAGTATATAAAGAAGTACACGCATTATGCTGAAGTGCTTCTCGTATAATTGCATGCTCCATTTTTTATAGAGATAGATATCCTTATCTATATTGTATTGTATGTCTTTATTTATATAGCGCCATTAATGTACATTGCGCTTCACGGTAGTAATACTTGTGGTAATCGAATAAATAACAGATAATATAAGTAACAGATCATGGGAATAAGTGCTTTAGACATAAACATAACATTAAGGAAGAGGAGTCTCTGCCCCGAGGAGCTTACAGTCTAATTGGTAGGTAGGGAGAACGTACAGAGACAGTAGGAGGGAGTTCTGGTAAGTGCATCTGCAGGGGGCCAAGCTTTATGTATCATGTGTTCAGAATATTCACAGTGCTATTCGTATGCTTCTTTAAGCAAGTGTGCCTTAAGGT
>CM071567.1:310799633-310865952 GCA_036426205.1 Ascaphus truei | reverse complement strand
GTCTTAGGTGGGTCTTAAGTGGGTCTTAAAGGTGGGTCTTAAAGGTAAGGGAGCGGGGCCTTAGCCTAAGACATGTGAATGTGCTCACACGTGATATACTTTGGCTATATGCTTACAGTGGAGGTTTTTTGTTGCCCTTTTCACCCACCATAACTTAAAATATATATTATATATATTACATTTTTTCAGGTTTCATTCATAACATTGCCTGCAGGGCAACTTTATATTCAAAATGCTGTTATAAGGCTGTTTCATTTGAATCTTGTTATAAGCCTTCTGCATCAGATTTTAGTCATCTGTAGGATTGAAAGTTTCATATCACAATCAATCTACCCAGAGCGGCTTTAATCCATCCCCTTCCATTTCTTAATTAGCTGCTTGTTGGATTTGGTCGCTTCGGTGCTTCCCGAGATGCGTTAGTGACAGAAATTGACAAATTCATGTTAAAGTAGAGTAATAGAAACAGGGTTATTCATAAAACTGTGTTACGGGCAATCGTCAAATTTTTGCATGGAGAACCCTCATTGAAGTCGGTGGAAGTTGACTGCGATAGTGCCCTGATTGGCACTATCTGTATTAGTAATTGGTTGTGTTTTGCTTTAAAAAAAAAAATGTGGACTGGAAATACTTGTGTACAAGACCAGGAGTGACAAACTCCAGTACTCAAGGGCTACCATCCGGTTTTAAAGGCATCCCTGCTTCAGCGCAGGGGGCTGTCATTGACTGAGCTACCTGTGCTGAATCGGAGAGATCCTGAAAACCTGACCTGTTGGTGGCCCTAGAGGACTGGAGTTGACCGCCCCTGTACTAAACACTTAAGAGCAGCTGTTACATTTGTACTTCCCTTTGTTCCTTTGATACGGCCTCTGTGCTGCTGTGTGCAGTGATGCAGACTGTGCTGCTGTGTGCAGTGATGCAGTCTCTGTGCTGCTGTGTGCAGTGATGCAGTCTCTGTCTGCTGTGTGCAGTGATGCAGTCTCTGTGCTGCTGTGTGCAGTCGTGTGCTTCAGTGATGCAGTCTCTGTGCTGCTGTGTGCATGATGCAGTCTCTGTGCTGCTGTTGCATAGCGTGTGTGCTGGTGCCTCGTCTCTTGTTGTGCAGTGAGCAGTCTTGTTGCTGTGCATGTGCTCTCTGTGCTGCTGTGTGCAGTGATCAGGTCTCTGTGCTGCTGTGTGCTCGTGATGCGGTCTCTGTGCTGCTGTGTGCAGTGATGCAGTCTCTGTGCTGCTGTGGCAGTGATCAGTCCCCTCTGTGCTGCTGTGCAGTTATGCATCTCTGTGCTGCTGTGTGCAGTGATGCGAGTCCCTGTGCTGCGGTGTGCAGTGATGCGTCTCTGTGCTGCTGTGTGCAGTGATGCAGTCTCTCTGTGTGCAGTCTCTGTGCTGCTGTGTGCAGTGATGGCGTCTCTGTGCTGCTGTGTGCAGTGGATGCAGTCTCTGGTTCTGCTGTGTGGCAGTGATGCAGTCTCTGTGCTGCTGTGTGCAGTGATGCAGTCTCTGTGCTGCTGTGTGCAGTGATGCAGTCTCTGTGCTGCTGTGTGCAGTGATGCAGTCTCTGTGCTGCTGTGTGCAGTGATGCAGTCTCTGTGCTGCTGTGTGCAGTGGCATTGATGCCGAGTCTCTGTGCTGCTGTGGTGGCAGTGATGGCAGTTCTCTGTCTGCTTGTGCAGTGATGCAGTCTCTGTGCTGCTGTGTGCAGTGATGCAGACTCCCTGAAAGAAATTCAAATTGTCCGAAGAGGCCAATCGCACTTCTGTTAACGTGAGTGGTGATGCGATCTGCCGCTTCAGATATTACATTGGGTCATTGGTGGCATATATTTCTTTTTATAACTGTAACACCTCCTTCAGTATATTTAAATAAGGGCTTGCTAACATTGAATATGTTTGAAGAGTTTTTAAAGGGGAATGTCTAACTTCAAAAAAGCACGTCATCAAATCCTATGGGATATACGATGCATCCTGCTTTCATTACAGAGCCATATGTGACTGAGCAAAGGGTTCTGCAGAGATGCCAAAATTAGCATAGACAACTCTGGTAGGATTTACATTATCACGAGCTATGTGGTCAGCAGGAAGATACTGTAAATGTATCTTGCAAGTGGAAAGTAAGGTTGGCTCCTGTAGATGGAAGCTTAATTTTATAATGAAGTTTAGCTAAGGCATAAGGAGATACGAGTAATCTGTGATAACCGTTAGGAGGGGAGACTCCTGCCTCTCCGGCACCATGGCTTTAGCTACTACGCCTTTTAAAAATACACAGTCCTTCTGCTGCTTGTAGTTGATGCCCCTCCAGCAGTTAAGAAGCAAATTAAAATGTTTAGGAATCAATTATTAGTACAGGTTCTTATTACATTTCAACCACACATTATGGTGAGTAAAAAAAAAAGTGATTAAAAACAGTCCAGCTTACAGTGTACAGCAAATAAAAATATCACTTGTGAGCACATTCACATGTCTGACAGGTCTGCACCCCTGCTTTTCATTATTCTCATCATACAATGCTTCCACTGAAGCCAGGGATTCTGGGACATGACATGCAAATGAGCACAGTGTGTCACCTTTTACTTCATATCCATTTTACCATGGACCCCTACAAGCTTATGCCTGCCGCATTACACAGCTGAACAGCACAGCCTGGGCTAAAGAAGTGCAGAGCCAGTAAACCTGCTCACAGGTGGCTGTTTCAACCTTTTGGGTCTCATCAGTGTCAGGCTTATACTGGCTTTGCAATGTGAAGTTGGAATAGGTTTCAACCACACACTACATTTCAGAAAGATAGATCTCGTTCAGGAATGTCAAAATATCATCAATTTGTTGAATGGTTATCCACCCATGAATACTTCTCTTGCTTTGCTTAGATGTGTGGTGTGATGGTCTCAGGAAGTGAAGAGTCAACGCCATCCATTATCTACCACTGTGTCCTGAGAGGCTTGGAGCGTCTTCTCCTGTCTGAGCAGCTCTCCAGGCTGGATGGAGAGGCTTTAGTGAAACTGAGCGTTGACAGAGTCAATATGCACAGCCCCCACAGGGCAATGACCGCGCTGGGACTGATGCTCACCTGCATGTACACAGGTGGGCTGTTACAAACGTTAGCATTTGTTGACGTGTTGGGTATATAGTAGAGCAGGGGGGCGCAAACTGGGAGGGCGCAACATTTTCTAAGGGGAGGCGCCGCACTTAGAGGCCCCACGCTCTTCCCAACAAAGCTTAAATTGATTGAGGGAGAGCGCGGGCACTCAGTAACTGCCTCTCATCTTCTCTCTGGCTTCTCCTGGCGACACCAAATGGCAACTGCATGGCAACGTGACATGACATCGTGTCATCGCGTTGCCATGACAATGTGACATCACATGACGCCACAGATGAGATGCCGGAGAGCAGGTAAGAGGCGGGGGTGGGGGGCGCCACATAAAGTTTACGCACCCCTGCAGTAGAGCACTAATAGTATTCCTCATCATTAATGTATTCCTGTTTGATGCGGTGCTTAACATTACTAATTCCCATATAATGTAAAATATTGCAGAGTGGAGATACAAATCATTGTTTAATCCTCAGTGACTGTCTTACAATATTAACTTAAATCAATGGAAAATGCTGTGTACACCAGATATATACAGAATTGAGGGTGCCAATCAAGACTTGAAGAAATGGGTAATAATCCAATGAGGATGTTATCTTGGAAAATACTTGGGAATATTAACTTCCAGAGGTAAAAGGCAATGAGCAAGAGATTAAAGCTGAGATTTAGGGAGGAGCAGAGTAAAAATACGGCCTTTTTTGAGAAGTAGAGAAATATCTAAGTGATGTGCCATTTAAAGCAGAAAAGCGTGCGCACCCATACGGTTAATGAATGATACTCAGAATGCAGGACAGGGAAGAAATGAGAATGAAATAAAAACAGTAAAACACTCCCTAAAAAATGCGTTCAAACATGTCAAGAGAGATTTAGAGATATAGATATATAGATAGATGTGTGTGTATATATAGATTTTTTTATTTTTAAAGCAACAATTTTAACCTATTTAACAGACCAATCATGTTACTGTAATTTAACGTGGTCCTTCAGGGACTGCACTTCTAAAAGCTACATCAAGTGATACTACTTTTGTCTCCATCTAGGAAAAGAGAAAATCAGTCCTGGTCGTACCACCGAGCCCAGTCCTGCAGCGCCAGACAGCGAGTCTGTTATTGTGGCCATGGAACGAGTGTCTGTGCTGTTTGACAGGTAAGGGCAGCGGTGCTCTGTTAGAAGAAACACAGTGCTGAAATATCGAGCAAAGAAGTGTGCATTTCTGCACTGCAATCCGTGTTTGGAGTCTGACATTTTAGAGACTGCTAATGCCATTTAAGTTACAGCAGCATCACTAGAATATTACTTTGCGTTCTGGCAATAGTAAGTGTGTACGTACATCTTTTTTTAATGTATTTTTAGTTCATGGAAAGTTAGGGGTAGGAAGTTACATTTTGCATTCTAATAGTGTATACTGGGCCTCTTTTCTCTGGTTCACGGGGGTTGTTAGACCATTGCAATTGTTTCCATTTATGAAATCTTTTACCAGGAAATAATACATTTCAGGGGTTCCTCTCATTTTCAGAGTTGCACGTTATATTTAAAGACATTTAATGGACAGTTAGACAACATGTGTTATGGGCATATTTAACAGTTGCAGACATGATTAACATGTGAGACAGCCAACGTCCTGAAAGAACTTAAACATTCCCACAATACTGAGAAACCCCAACAAACCTGGGGCCAATGTTTCTATGGACACTCCATAGTGTGTGGCTAGTCTGTTCGTTTGAGGCTAACCTGCGTGTCAGAAGAGATCAGCAGATGCTGCGTAGCCTCACCTCTGGGATCGGACCTATGCAAGATTTCTGGACAAACTAAAGGACCATTTAAAAGTGATGTACTCCTAGGTGGGAACGGGCCTGAAGAAGGGCCACAGTGCCCGATACGTAGCCCCCCTTTATACGTTGGACATCGTGTGTGTTTAGTAGCTTGTTTAGCTGCTCTGGTATATTTTGATTTGAGCCCTGATATCTTTCAGTGCATGTGCTCTTTTGGTTGGGAAGTCTTCCCCTATTTCTCCCCCCCCTCCCTGTTTTCCCTTGTTCGTTGGGTTTTTCTCAGAATTGGGGGAATGGGGGACACTGATTTATAGCATTACCCTGTGTGTGTTTTTCACCATGTGTTGGTGGTTTTTTTTCACCATTTATTGATGCTTATGATTAAACTTTGTGGCTTCTCCTTGCGCTTCATGATGTGAATTGCATTTTTTTTATTGCTGTGGGTGTTGTGGTAATGAGTATATTTTGTGAGGATTTGGTTTATGAGATTAATGGTTGTTTGTGGTAGTGCTGACTGGCTTTCTATATGTGTATCCAGTTTAAAGCATGTTCCCCTATTCCAGGGTACTGAAGCTTGTTTAATAAGATAACATGATGAACAGTATGAAAAGCATTTGCAAAATCAAGGAATATTGCACCAGTAAGTAGTCCCAGTTCCATTCCACACTGTATCTCGATGCAAACGTTTGAGAGGGTAGTTACCGTGCGAAAGCCGGATTGGATGTGCCAGAGGAAATTTGTCTTGTTACAGTAATCGCTTAATTGGGAGTGGACACATTTTCCCGTATTGGGAGAAGGGAGATTGGTCTGCAGTTGGAACAACTAGCACTGGAACAACTAGCAGTTTTCCTGGTCTGTGGTATATGGCATGGAGACCAAATAGAGTTGATTAGGCAGATAAGCAGTATGGCAAAGACTGGGGCACTGAGTCATAAGAACTTTGCTTGCCCTAGGAGAGCTCCACATTGGCTGGTTAGTTTTAATATTAGGAGCGCATGTGTAATCTCCTCAAATCCTGGGACAAACTGTAAGCACTGTTGGTAGGAGGGTTGGGTTATAGGGGTTTCTCCCAGGTTGAGCTTCATGATTGTAGTTAGGGTTGTGTTTTGATAGTTGGGAAGTAGCACACCCCACAAAGTTTGCAATGTCAGTGGGATTAGTATCATTTTTTTTGATATTAGACGGTTGTTGGTGGCGAGAAGGCTGGAATATATTGTTGAGGACCTAGAAGTTTTCTGGATTTTATATATTGTGGTGAAAATGGTCCGTATAATATTGGGCTTTTGCTAGTCTTGTTTGCCTTGTGCATGTATTCCGCAGGCATCTGCAGTTAAGATCCTCGATAGTGCAAGTTATTCCATGTATTGCTTTATTTTGTACTGTCTTTATCATGATCAGTGGCAAATAAGCAATGGTAATGTCCATTTAATATGAACATCATAATGTTTATTTTTTTTAAATGTCTTTGAAATCTTTTCAGTCATCCTGTATTTTGTCAAATTTCCCACTGGTATGATCAGTAAATATTAGCCCTTTGAAGTTTAGGCCATTTTGTTTGTATGCCCTCAGACCACTGATGGGAATATTATGCATTCTGACAGTAAATAAGAGTGCATGCAACAATAGCTATTTAACTTGGATATGACCTATCTCCGTAATGTGTATATTTTCTAATCAAAGATATTGTGTGAATAAATACTGATGCAGAATCATCTCACTGCGCTGCTTCCCTCACTGAACACATGCAAGGATTATACATAAATTCCTTCAAATTTAATTGACTTCTGCTTCAAGGATCATAAGATTATTATTTATTATTATTAATCTGTGATAATACCATAGAGGGGGCAGGGAAATAAGTATATCATTATTTTCTTCTGCGGTTCATTTATCTGTTAATATTCACTTACAACTGTAGCTTTTGCTGCTCATGCATTGTGGGGACTGACTCACTTTTTTCTTTTTTGCTGGTGTGTTAGGATCAGAAAAGGTTTCCCCTTTGAAGCTCGAGTCGTGGCAAGGATCCTGCCGCAGTTTCTGGATGACTTTTTCCCCCCGCAAGATGTAATGAACAAAGTAATTGGGGAATTTCTATCCAACCAGCAGCCCTACCCACAATTCATGGCAACTGTAGTTTACAAGGTATTGTTCTTCTAACCAATGTTTGCAATGTGTATGAAACCCCTGGAGTTTGTAGGTAATGATTGTGCTGCACACACATAAGGGTACAGCTGATTGCTTGGTTTACACGTGACATACATTTGTCACAATTTTGCTTCCATCAAATTCTTAATATTTTCACCCTAAGAAAAATCCACTGCTGAAGGATTAAAACCTTGGTCCATATGATGCCATAAACAGCGAGAGAATACAGTATGTTGTTCTTTCCACTTTACAGTTTTACTAAAGCAGTAAATTAAGATTGATTGTTTGGATTCTATTCTTTTTGCAATCGCTCGAAGCCTCATCCAAGAAGCACATTCAGATGGCAGATATGTTCGTTTGTGATTGGGCCCCTCTGCTAGTAATTCATCTTGTTCTACGTTGCTTGTATTTTCCCCGCCACTTCCACTTCAGAGGCTGTTTGAAGAGGCATATTCCTATTGTGCGGAAAAGCCTTGTCTTTCGCGTTGCATATTCTCTACTTTATTTCTGTGTAGTGTAGTGTAGCAGCTTGCTGTGTGTGACTGCCAAACTGGCTAAGGCAGAAAACAGTGAAGAGTGTTAAATAATGTGTGTTTGCTGTTACAGTAATACACAAAATACTCATTGGCACTAAGCAATGTCCCATACCAGTGTTTCTTAAAGGTAATGGGTATAGCAGGTTGACTAATTTTCTCATGCATTGCTATAAACCAATTTTATAAAACCGATAGTTGGATAGCCAGTTTTGAGAGCTGGTTTATTAATTGCTTGTTAATGAAATAGTTTAGTTTTATTTGTCATATATTTAGCATATTTTGTATATTTGATTTGCATCTCCTGAAGTGTTTTTCCTCCACTACTTGTCCAATATCACTTGCAGCAAACCTAATGCTACCCATAGTGCAGGGCTGGCCAACTCCAATTCTCAAGGGCCACCAACAGGCCAGGTGTTGGGGATATCCCTGCTTAAGCACAGTTGGCTCAATCAGTGGCTCAGTCATTGGGAGTGAGCCACCTGGGCTGAAGCAGGGATATCCTTAAAACCTGGCCTGTTGGTGGCTCTTGAGGATTGGAGTTGGCCATCCCTACCATAATGGATTAATCCTTGTGTCAGGAACTATTTACAACCAAGTGTTGGTTCCCTGTGTACATCCACCAAGGGCAAGTATAGAAAGTCCATCCAGACATTTTGAGCCAAGTTAGATTGTATAAGAAACCTCACTTGTTGAGCAGAACTACACACGGATACAGCTGGGCGCTCGTCACTCAGAATTCTTGTCTGCATGTGCTTTACATGCCATGAATCAGAAATAAGTGCTCCAGGCTGTGAATAATATATAGTGAATTGTGTTTAAAAATAAAGCATGCATGACAGTACTGTCACATCTTTCAGCACAGAGCTACACACTGCACCTGCACACACAATATATAAAACGAACGAGCTTTAAAGATAGAGTAGGATAGCTGACACCACCAATACTGTAGATTCCAGAATTTAGAACTGAACAGAGGTGATTTACGAAAGTAATAAGTTCTTCTGACTTGTGTTCTTGTATAAACTCCGTCCAAGCGATGCTATTCTTACATGTTTGGCAATTTAATTTAAAGCTGATGAGTAAGCAGCAGCTACGTCTTCAATGAAGACCAGATGCAGGGCATCTTAAATCTAAAATATGTTAAAGTGCGTCATTTACTGTTAATGCACAATATTTATTTTCATGCTTTCTAATTAAAGTCTTTTGTTGCCTCATAAAATGCACTAGACCAGTGGTTCTCATACTTCTTCTCAGAGCCCTGTACCAGACCATGTTTGGGGGAGAGGGGGGGGAGAGAGAAACAGCCAATATCCTGCTAATATGCATGTTACATTAATTTATTTGTGCTGATTATTTCTGAAACCTGGTGTTGGCGGCTGTCCCTATGTTGTTATATATATACAGTATATGTATGTATGTATGTATGTATGTATTTTTTTATATTCTGTCTTGTGCGTCTTAAATTTCAGATGTTTTTGTTACATTTGATGCAAGTTTCTTAAGGTTAACACTAGTTTAGGACTGACCGGTCAGATTACATTGAATAGGCAGTGGACATTGATGCAAAGAAATCAAACTTTGATACAATGAGTTCTCATATGTGAGCAAGGTAACTTTTCCTGTTGTCCCACATATCCACGCCATATATATTTATAGGAAGATGAATTCATAGTCACATTGCTCACAGCTTCTATTGTGTATCAAAACGTGACATGCTTCCCATTGCATAGAAACAAGAACATCTTTGCTGCCACATGGGGCTGCAACACATTGATGGGCTTGCAATGGATTCCACATCCAACTATGATATTATGTAGTGTAACTTGTCTCATTCTTCTTTTGACAGGTCTTTCAGACATTGCACGCAACCGGACAGTCCTCTATGGTACGTGACTGGGTGATGCTGTCTCTTTCAAACTTCACTCAGAGAACACCAGTTGCCATGGCGATGTGGAGCCTTTCCTGTTTTTTTGTCAGTGCTTCTACTAGCCAGTGGATTTCAGCAATGTATCCTTAATACTTTTACATTAACCACATACTGTATGTACAGATTACAAAAGGTTGCATTTATTCTGATTTGTGTAAAAGGCTGACAAGTTTGAGATGTCCTGTTATTTCAAGCTGGAAATATTCCACAGTGAGAGCACTTCCAAACATACAGAATCCTTCCATACCTTGTGTGCAAAGCAAACTCTTCAACAGTTACATTATCACCATATATACTTTCCCTGTCATGTAAAAGAAATGAGGCTGCTACTTGATAACTTCAGACCAATAAACTCAACCTGTGAGTGTGTTATGAGAGATCAGAAGCAGCCTTAAATAGAAGTTAGCAGAGGAGGCAAACCGCAACATAAACCGTGTATTCTTATAGTAAACATAGCGGGACAGACACAACTGGACCATTTGGATGGTGTTCAAATGGAAAGTAGCTCCTAGATTTAAAATCTTTTATCGAATTTAAGATTAAACGATTTGCATTTCGTACAATATATTTGTATACATTTTATATCGGCATCATTTTTTTCTATTCGCACAACATAAATCAAATTATTTTGAGAACCATTGCTTTCGCTTTTACATAAATTATTATTGATGGAGTGGAAGAAAAGATGTTGGTTATATATTTATTGAGCATACAAGGTTTTTTCCTTTCCTCTGCATACTGTATTACGTAATTTCAGGTTTTTTTTGTCGTCATTCATACAAATACTCTTTGGTACTATTTGTGCATACAGATACTGTAGTTATGTTCTAGCTTGCTAGAAAGCATAAAATACTCAAGTTGTGAAAATCAGACAGGCTTACATGTACAGTACCTCATAATTTTTTTTCAAAGTCCATCACAAATAATACCTACTTTCTACCGCAATGTTGGGCTCCTTTGTTGTTAAGACCTGCTGTATTTTTAAACTTGTAAATCTTCACGCAAAATGGGAATAACTACAGCAGAGAGCCAGTTGTAATATTAACATCATGTCTCGGCTTGGTCTCACTGTGAATTGTTCCTTTCTGCTAAATTCTTCCATGTCTTTTGTATTTGTCCAGTTTCTCCATTCTTTCTTCACTCCCATAATCCCAAAATGTACTTTAGTTAGTGTGTCGTTTGTTGCTTGACAAATTTCAATGCAGGGTCCTCATTTAAAGCAATGTTAAAGGCCCCACCAGAGGTAAAGTGGTTAATGTTGGTATTATCTTCCTGTTCCTGTTTTTTCCTTAACCACCACCATAGCCTTCCACATGTTATCAGCAGAATGGGAAAATCAGAGCCAGTGGACGTCAACCTGTTTTGTCTGGTGGCTATAGACTTTTACAAACACCAGATTGACGAAGAACTGGATCGAAGAGCCTTTCAGTCGGTGTTTGAGCTGGTGGCCTCTCCTGGAAGTCCCTATCACCGTCTGTTGTTGTGTTTGCAGAATGTTCACAACATTACAGTTTTCTAAACATTTCAGTGGTGAGGTTTATTTCCAGATCTAATGCACAGTTGTAGAACACAAAAAACAAAGGCCGCATTGCTCCGGTTTCAGCCCACAACTGCTTCTAGACCGCTGAGGATCTTTAATTAAACCTCACCAGCCGTAGTCGGAGATTTAGCTCTAAATGGTGATTCTTGTAAATAAGTTCTAATTGCAACTAGGTTCTACTTTATTGCAGTGAATGTAAATGTCACGTTTTAAACATTTACATGTTTTATGGTAGGGACATTACAAGTAGAAACACAATCTACGTTACTAAAGAAAGATGTAGACAAAATCAATCCAACAATACATTCAGTACTTTTACTAACAATCAACTTTGAGGAAGACATTTGTAATGATTTGTTAAATCTACTCAGATTTTGAGGTGACATCTAATTTGACATTGAAGTATTACATTGATATCGGGCCTCAATTATAGTTGCAGTCAACTGTTCCAATTACCTTATGTAATTGACTTAGAAAATAAATATGATTTTGGATACCTTTTGGATTAAAAGAAAACAAGGTAAGATATGGGGCCCTATCAATATAAATCCTAGCATGTCATCTGCTTCTCTCTTTGGACTTTTTAATGTCCTCTAGAATGTGTTTTGGGGGCGTGGGAACATTTGTTCATATACAGCACTGCAGCAATCTTTTCCTTTGCATAATTTGGGTATTGGTATAAATCGTTTTAACTTATATTTCTATATCATGTAAAATATGTATAATTGTAAAACCTATGGTGCATGATGTTCTGTAATTTCGAATTAACAAAGCCACTCTGCTAAGTGTCATTTCATCTGTATTATCTTGTTTTGTTCTGAATGCGTGACCCAAACATTATTTGTGTGCACCACTGACATCCAACATATTATACCTACTTATATTGGCAGGTGTCTAACTTGAGGATGTTTTAAGACCTGGGATAACGTTTTAGTTCTATTCATTTGAGTGGAGCCGAACCTTCTTCATACAGTAGAATATTGAATAAGGGTGATAGCAATTGCATAGTCGAAAACATGGTTTTTGTGCTGTATAATTATTAACTGCCACTGCTTATCCACAGAGCAGGTCAGTGGCATCACTGATGCGAGAAAAACGAGAGTTGCCGCTGTTGTCACTAGAAATTCCATGCTTGAACCTCTCCTCCTTTATGAACAAGCTATTTTTAGTTTTTCTGTAGACTTAGCGATTCCTTCCTACCTATTTCCTACATGTTTTTCACGTCCTGTACTTCTTGCTCCTATTGCACTCTTCCATAATACCTACATACAGCCGTTTCGACAATTCTTGACTCTCCGCCAGCCCTGCAGCAAACATCTGGCATTTTCAGCGATTTAGTTGCAGTATTAACAAATCATGAGCAATAGTTATTAGTACCACCTAAGTGTGAGCAATGATGGTCAATGCTTCTCCAAAAAATGGCCATCCACGTACATCATTTTCACCCGAATCATCCAACTTTGCATCTTTGTCATACACAAGATTGCTCAGGTTATGTTCCTTATCTTGTGTTTTTGTAGCCATTATAGGTCTAATAGTGAAGCTCTTTAAAGATGTGGAAACCTATGAGCTTTTGTGGCAGTTTGAGAGTTTTCAGAAGCTCATACGATTAACTTTTACATTGGGTCCCATGGACTTTCTGGGACCAGCACATCTAAAAGTCAATTCTTACTGTACGTCTTCCATACATCTTGATATCCTCTCAGATCATAATGTGTAGGTGCAGGCAGAAAGCCATGGCCAGAATCTCCCCTCCGCCATCAACGGTCATCTTCACAAGCAAATTTCCTCTAAATCACTGCACTGGTAAATCAAAAATCACTTGACTGGATCTTTAAACATTTATTTTGCAGAATTCATAACCAAAAGCATGTTTTGGGGGTTTAAAGATCCAGGCAAGTGATTTTTGATTGACCAGTACAGCTACTTAAGGCTCGTTGGGTTTGTGCCTTCCCACGAATTAATGACTTGGCTGAGAAATGTCTTCACTGTTAATCATTTGGCTCTACTTGGCACTTGTGGGTGATGTTGTTGAACTCCATAGTTGATTTAGCAAATATATCTGCACTGAGACATTTTATGGTAGACTAATATATTTACAGATGTTGTTTTGAAATCTGAACATGCTGATAAACTGTTCATAGCTGATAGGGCATGTTGTAATTGGGATATTATGTGTTTAATTGAAGGAAGTTTCATACACAATGATTATTCCCAGAAAATATAAATATAATTCTTAATACATTTTCCTTACTGTTTATAGAGCCCATTAGTAGTTATATTGGCATCTCATGTAATGTTTCCAATATAAGATTTCAAAGCCACTTTCCAGATGTTGATATAACCTCTCTCAGCATGTTCCAATTTTGCATCTCTCAAAGAAAAATCTATTGTAATTTGGATACAGTACCTGAACAGTGGAAGTTTAACAATTACTTTCAATTACTTTCAATTACTAAATTGCGTAGACATGCAAATATTCTGTTTTATTTGGCTATACAGCATGTAGCATTAACGCTCTTTGTATATATTTATGATGCCCAGAATAGGGCAACAACTACATGATTAAACACCTTTAATTTAAGATGACAGTACATTGTTCAATGACTCTTGTTTGACAAATTTAAGTTTGGAAATCCATAAGAGAGTTTCAAGCTTTTAAATAAGCTCTCCCTCCATAATAATATTGTCGGCTTCATGTATGATGCCAGAGAATTATCAGAAGCGTAATGAGTTTCTATAAAACAATTTGGGGATCAATAATGAATCCTATTGAAAAATATCCAAATTCCACAACCAGTTCCTTGGCATGGAATCCTAAAAACTGTACAAATGTCTTTATTATGCATAATTAAAGTATCTGTACATTTTCTGTTTCATCTTTCTAACTCGCAGGATTCTTGTGTTGCCATTATGTTTTTCAAACCCATTACGTCAGGCAAGCATTTTGCTTTATTTTATAGTTTTATTTTGAAAAAGATATATATAAAAGGGTTGTGATTCCTAATCGTGTGTGAGATATAGATATATATCTCTCTATAATATATATATATAATCTCGCACACACGATTTGGAATCACAACCCTTTTGTCAGAAAATTCCAATTGAGGAAAACCGTTAATGCCTTAAAAAAAAAAAATGACAAGTATTGTGAAATGATTTTTGTAAGTTGCAGGGCTGCATACATCTCATGTTATCATGTTACCATTGCTGCAACAGAAACGCCAGAGACATTAACCACCACTTTGAGTCCCTGTTCGAATTGAAAATGTTTAAAGATGAGTTCTAATGCTTGGAAGAGGCATCAATTGCCAGGATTTAACCCATTCAAAACGTATCACTGCCATTGGGGTTTAACCAAGATGCAGGGGTTAAAAGAAAATCTATAACCACTTCATACATAGTTACATAGAAGTAACCAAAATGAAAATCCTACATAAGATAATAGCCCCTGGTGTCTGGGGCGCTTCTAACTATATTTATTTTGCTCTGTTCTTTGTTCTATTTTTGTGTCCACCATTTAAGAATGATATTAATGGCTGTGCTGTAAGTGGTCGAATTATCAGATGTATCGAACTTCTTGACACCCACTGAATTTAATCTTGTGAGATATTGAATTATCCTTTATAATTTATGGTAGTTTTATAGACATCTTAAGAACCACAATTCTGCACATCTCAGGATTCTGGAAAGTGAAATGATTAGTTACAAAATAAATTGGCAATCACCACACACACAAAAAGAATACTCAAAGAGATTATTCTTCTAATACACAGATTCATTCAAGCAATATTTGTTTATGTTGCACTACAGTTGATGACAATTGTTTCAACGCTGTGTAAATAATTACTTAATTAGACTCCAATATCCCCACATTACAAATTAGTTTTAAACCTTAAATCAGGCAGAACAATGTAGGCTCACATTTATGGCATAGTTGAGCAATTGTAAAACAGGCAATTAACATGGTAAATAACTAGATATTCATAATCTTGTGAGGTTATAGGAATATTTTCCCCTACTCTAATACCCTGAGGTAGTCGTCTTGTCCGAGGAAGATTTCAGCCCAATTTAATTTCCATACGGCAAAAAAACTAGATGGCTTTACAACAACATATTGAATAGGAGGCACTGAACCGCTAAAAGAAAAGTATAATCTTTAACTTAAACACGTACATCCCATATTATTACTCTACAGGTGTTGCACATTAATCCTTTTTCTTTTTGTTAATCAAGAAAGTGTAGGAAGCATTAGCTAGTTCTTCATGTGACAATATGTACTGGATTTATGCCCTCGTCAAAATGTGCTCCATCCCAACTATTTCATCGTTTTCATGTTTTTTATTGACCTGCTAAGCGAAGATGTCCACTGACGTGCACTAGCCGATGATTCAGTGGCACCTCATTCTAATGCAACTCCTTTTATTCACCAGCAACTTTATGGATTTTGTTATATGTGGTGAGCAGCTGGCTATTTGAAACATGTACAGTACACCAAGTTCCTTTTCATCTTACTGATTCCAAAGTGCTCAATATTATTTCATTGTGACCTTTAGAATTTGTAGGAGTGACCGTGAAACCGGCTTTATAAATAGATATGAAAGTGGAAACACTTGAACAAGTAATTTTGTATTTATTGCTACAGTATGTATATTACTGTTCAGTAACGTTGACAACAGGGCTCTGCAACTAGTTTTCCAATTGGGCCAGATCAGTAGAAGGGCCACAAGGTTATTATAATGTAGTTTTAGATTCATTAAAATAGTTAAAATTATTTCAAGCATTTAAAACATCTGTACGATGAGTGGCGGAACTACCATATGTACAGCCGGCTCGGCAGGGCTAGAGTGCACCACCTTTAGGAGCCCATCCTACATGCGCCGGACCAGCGTTCCAGCACTTATGCAACCCCAGCCCATCCTACATATACTGTTCCTGCATTTCTAAAGGCCCTCCTCTCTCCACACAGCGGCGTGAGCTCACCTAGGTGCGTGACACAAGTCTGGCCCAACTTCCGCAAACACTGCCTGGGTTGGTTCCCGCCGCCACATAAGGCCCTGCTCCACACGTAGGGGCCCTGTGGGAGGGTGGACTTTTTTTTTTTCTCCTCCCTCCCTTGCACTGGGGCCCACCAGTGATTAGTTCTGCTCCGGCGCAAATGTTTACATTACCTTAATTTACAAGGGAGTTTGTGTGAAAAACAGCACTTAGCTGCCAAAGCAACTAGCATGAAACTACAAGGAGCAGAGAGTGCAAGAGCCACCTTAAGTCCATTTGCGGGCCTCCATTTTGCATACAGGCTGCCAGTTGAGCCCTGATTTACAGTAATTGTTTTAATAGGACCAAGAAAACGTAAAACTACTGTTACTCGAAGCATTTGGTGTGTTTGTAAAGCATTTACATTAAATTACAGGAGGGATTATTGAAGTGTTGCAAGTTCATTTGTCAGAATCCCAGGCACTAATAGTAAGGCAGGAATTTTTGGCACCTTGTCAATCAGCTGCATTTCAATAATGGAGGGGCCCACCCCCCTCTACTCCGGTGGCTGCCATGCCAATGGACCACCCACCGCTCCAGAGAAACTGGAGTTGGTATGGGCATATGTATGACAAAATGGCCACATTCTCCTTACTGGTAATGCCTTACATAGCGGCTCCCTGCACAGTCATAGGGAATTGTTACAGTAGTTCACAAAATCATCAAAGTGCTCAAGATACCAGCGCCTAGAACCATTATGATGTGATCGTGTATTTATTATTCCATACATCATCAAATATCCAGACATTTTGGTCCACAGAGGAACCTTCTGGGAACTGAAAACGTTGGTAATCTGGTGTTATATGGATTAATAAACACTTCATGCATCATATTGATCCCGGTACTGATATCTTGATCACTTTGATGATCTCGTGAACGATTTTATTTATAATCACTATTATAGGCAATTAAAAAATATATATATAAAATGATATATACATATAATTTAGTTTTTTTAAATTGCCTATAATTGTGATAGTCCCTGAAAGACAGGGCAGGTCAAACTCCTAAACTCTGGGCATTAATGCTCATGTAATGTCCTTCGAGGAGTATAATTTAAATATGAATAAAAGCATAGGCTGTTGCCAGTCTTTATCTACTACAAGCATCTCAAACATTTGAATCAGTTATATGCATCAAAATCTGGTTCTGCGGGTACTGTACATGAATCCTCCGTTATGTGCATGTGTTTTCCTCACTGAACAATTTAGGGCAGTGCTGAGACTGCAGGGTCTATACCCTACTTCACCAAGTCACATCTACTAATGGGTGCAATGTAAAAATATTTTTCATTTACAATCGGCAACCCAAAAAAGAGAATATACCTCCCATAAATCACCTATTTCCTAAGGTTCCCTAAAAGCAGATCAGAACAGATAATTGTAATGTCCTACCTCTTACATGGGCTGCTAGTGATGCAAATTAGTAGAGGTTCAGTAATCTTCTCTTTGTGTTGTAACAGAATGTCTTACACTTCACTCCAGGAAGGCTTTGCTGAGCTCTCCTGACTTCCAGGAAATGGTCCCTATTGTTGCCACAGACACGGAAATGACACCAACCTTTTCTTATGTCAACCTGGATTTGGGGAATAAAGTTAATAACGTTCTTAGTTGAGCTGCCATTTCACCTGTCAATGAAAGGGACATTTTATAGAATGGTTTTTGTAGTGGAGTGGTTAGATATATTTATTGTATTTAAGACATTTGAGTCAAACAACAGTATGTGAGAATTCTGTTTTATGAGCACCAACGGTATAAAAGTCATGCACTTTAAAGAATACAGAATTAATACGTGTTAATGTCGCATACCCAATATAGCCAGAGCATAAAGAATTTGAGGTTTCTGTGCTTGCCAAAAAAAACCAAACTATTGCTACAGAAAGCAGTGGCAGCAGACGTGGTACCAAATTTCTACAGGAAATCTTCAGTGTGGAATTGCAGTAGAAAAAACAAGTACTGTAGATTTGTCCTTCAGCATTACTGAGCATTTATTTTCTCATTGCACCTCTGTTATCGCATCCAGCTGTCAGCAAGCCGCGGGCTGCAATAATTCTACCTTTCTCTTATGGCCAAACTTCTGTTTCCCATATCAAAAGCTCTGAAAATACTTTTGTTATTACAATTTGATGTTTTTCTTAAAGTCCCTTACAGAACACAGAAAAATCACTGCATTTTACAGGGACGATATTATCGGAAAGATTCTAACACAACTTGCTATCCTACATTCGAGGTAGATTCACATTTCAAAGATGCGTTATGGGATCAGAGAACAAGTGATTAAATAACTGGAATGCCCTTTTTATTATAATTTTTTTTTTTTTAATCCCTTCTGGGCAAATGGCCCACTACACCAGACACTGTCTGCTGGAACTGAAGGGGTTTAGAAATACCCGACACATTGAGTATGTACTGTAGATACAGACAATTCCTGTAGTTAAAAACATGCTGTCTTAATTATTTGAAACGTATCTCATATTATTTTTGCGTTTGAACTATCTATACACAATTCTATTGCATATACAGTAAAGATAATGTATATCACAGATGGCATAGCAAGCCCGACAATATGGATCCCTGCATTATAACTGGTAGGAACATTTTATGCAATACTGAAAAATACAAAACATGAATTTTATTTTCGTAGTTGGTCTCACTGTCTTAAGATACACACTTCATTAATTGTATCATAGGTGAAAACTACTGTATCATAATGTTCACTTTTTTTGCATTGGTCGGTAATTTTGTATAAAGCATCACTGTCTTTTAAAGGTACAGTTCTACTTAACCCCCCAATCCCCACCCCTCCAAAAAAAAAATATTTTCTCACACATTTTGCTCTTGAACATTTTACCTTTTGTGCTCTGAAAATGAAGGTTTTGCTTTACAGCAGGAATATTGGAATTCTCTATCTTAATGCACCATTGGTTGTTTGTAAGAAAGTTATTACCATAAAGGCTGCCTCTTGATTTATTACGTGGCAGATTGGATAAAGCGCATAAAACCTTCACAACTATATATCAGGCCTTTCTATATTACACTTCTAAAACCTTATTAGTAAATAATTATTCTTGTCTGATTTAAGGAATTAATCTCCTAAATGTAACCCACTAAACACATTACTGTAATTGGGATACCATCTTCCTACAGTAGATATTCCCTGTATGAATTGCATTGTTTTGTAACCTCCCAGCAATGTAAGAAAACTGTCAATCTCTGTTACGATTTTGAAATGCTGCCCAAGGTTAGATATTCTTGTATTTCTAGAATTGCTTCGAGTTATTGTGGTTTATTTTTGGCTGGGCTAAAATAATCCTTTGCTCTCATCTAATGTACTGTAAACATCCATTCTGTAGCCAAATAAAGGGACATTGACAGCATCCGGGTGTGTAGAGGGATTTCTACAAAGAAGCTGGACCTTATTTTTGCTGCTGTGTTGACAACCTTGCAGTACCCGACCTTGAGATTTCAAATGATAAATGGCTTTTCGTGTATTATTTCTCTGATAAGTGTTGATGAGTGCGACTATTAATAGGTGAAACCTTTAGCAAAATGGAAACATACAATATCAAGTGTTTGATGGAAGCTTCTGGCAAGAGTTGTGCATAAAACATTTTTATTTAGAATTTTTTTGCATGCATATTCGTTGGGCCTCTCTCTTTGCTTTTTTCCTTTTTGTTTTCCATCTATCCATGAATTTGCAACCGGGCATTGCGGTACATGAGGGATTGTATGCATCTTACCACTCTAGTCCCACATTGTATTCTTTATACTGTCAATATTGGGCCATGATAGACTGACTGGAGCCCATTCATAGTTGTTTACACAGATGAAAGAGAATATATATTATGTATGTTTAAATTAAAAATTGCTGGTTATATTGCACACAGGAATTAAAGAAATAATAAACCATACATTTGTACTTGAAGATTCCGATTATTTATCAAAAAATTTAATGATTTCTAATTGAATCTCTGTAATAGGGGTTTGTAACAGAGCTGCAGACAGCTGTCCTAGGGTCCAGGACTAAAGTTTCCACCGGGGCCCTCAATCCACGTGTCTGCGGCCTTGTGAAAACCCCCCCCCATTTTCTCTTACACACTCACCTCTTACACTCCCCTGTCACCCTTTCCTTCCCCCACCTTTCCCACCCCTATGTATTTCTCTCCCACCCCCTATGTATTTCTCTCCCCTTTCCACACTCAATAACCCCCCCTCCTGTGGGGGTGTGTGTGTGTGTGTGATCTAGCCCTTTCCTAGTTGCAGGTCGCCTGCTTCAGCAAAAGGCGTTACCCTGTTTGGTTCCAGCCTGCTGGCTTGACTCCTCCATGCTTCTGTGTCTATAGCTCTTTCACCCACAAGCACCTTTGAGAAGCCCACCAACAGCTCCTTGTCTCTTCAAATCTTCAACAAAAAAGAGAGATCTGCTACACTACACTTCCTTATATAGGGCTGATTCCAATCTAATACATTGAGACGGCTGGCAGCCAATTAGAGCACGGATTGTGTTTGTGCATTCGAGGAGAGGAAAATTCTAAAACTTGCCAATGAAAATCGTGCCTATGAATTTGAAACCCAGCAACTGGTTTCCTGGCTAGACCCATATCCCCTGCTGAGAAGGTTCCTCAGTGTTTAGCTGGAACAAAGGCTTCCTACTCCAGATAGCAAATCCACATGCCTCCCCCCTCACCATGTGCCACAAACCTGCATGTATACACACATATACGTGGGCACATACATATACATATGTAGCCAGGTCACCTGATGGCTAGTATTCTGCCCTTGGGCTGGCAGTAAACCCTGGTACAATCAGGTTGCCAGTAGTTATGGGATTTTTCCCCCCTGAGGAGCTACATTTGAGTGACAGCAGGAGGCGGTGATATCAGGCCTGGGCATGACCAATCATGAGCCAGACCTGGTGCCCTCCTCCTGGCTGTACTTAAGGGCAGGTACCACCCAAATTTAGCAGTGTCCTTCCCCACTGAGGAAGGCAAGTCGCACAGTTGTAAGGCTGAGATTGGGCCTTCTCCAGTCCTCTTCCCTCTGGGGGAGAATGTGTGGACCATACATCTGCCAGGAAGGCAGGGAAGAGCTAAGACGGCTGCGGGTGCACTTGGCCTGTAGTGACGGTCCAGGGACCATAATCTGGTGAATAGCTGAGTACTGCATCGGGCAGAACCTGCCTTGTTCCTGTAACTGTACAGAAGAGTAATAAACCCGTTCCTGTTAACATATACAGTACCTCCTGCCTGGTGCATGACCTTACTGGGGGGAGAGGTAATATGTTCTACCGTGGGAGATCACCTTCAGTTCCTGGAGCCTACAGATGATGGAGGCACTGCACTGCTAAAGAGGATATGTGGGGTATGAACCCCAGAAGCCTAGTCCTATGTGCCCACTACCACCAGCGGATGACTAAGCCCTCCTATTACCAGCAGGTATCATGCACCACATGACCAGTAATGGCCAAATCGCCCACTGGGTGGGGGAAACACTGTTACACATACATACATATACATTACATTGGGTTCAGTGTAGAGCTTTTATATGTCCTATATAATTAGGCACTATTGCATTCTCTGTGGTCATATGTAAATTACCATATAGAAATAGCTGCCTTTTTTGTTATACAGGCAGTCCTCGGTTATCCGACACAATGCGTTACTCAAAATGGCGTTGTAAAGCGAAACGTTGTAAAGCGAAACACATTTTCCCATAGGAACACTGTTTAAATGAAAGGTTCCGTTCCTGAAGGCATTTTTAACACTAAAATACACCAAATATTTTATGCAGGCAATAAGATATGCAGCACACACATAAATTATATAGTGTATATACTGTATTATATATATAATATAACATAATAAATAATATATTATACTGTATAGTATAATTATAGTATATACGCTCTTACGACGCTTTGCAACGTTGTTTATGTGAATGTGTATATATATACACACACATACACAACGTTGCAAAGCGTCGTAAGAGCGTTGGATAAGCCATTTTGGCGTTGTAAAAATGAATATAGGTGTGCATTGCATAGCGTTGGATAAGCCATTCGTTGTAAAGCGAAGCGTTGTAAAACGAGGACTGACTGTACATGGTTATTAGCCTTTACTATCTGTACATTTTCAAAGTGCCATTTTACATCTGTATATACTTATAGACCTGTTGAATTATATGGTGTCATGGTAGCCCAAGTCTTTTAACACATTTATATTTAAGGGATCGGTCACAAGACAAAACAAGGCAGTGAAATAAAATTAGGTTTATTTGGATAAGACCTCGGAAACACAAAATACAGAGAATATACACACTTACTGGGGGTTGAGATCTAGCTCTTTCCTAGTTGCAGGGCGCCTGCTTCAGCAAAAGGTGTTACCCTGTCCGCTCCTGTTGGTTCCAGCCTGCTGGTTGGGCTTCTCCATGCTTCTCAGTGTGTATAGCTCTTTCACCCAGAAGCACCTGTGAGAAGCCCCCCAGCAGCTCCTTGTCTTATCCCCAACAAAAAAGAGTGATCTCTGCTACACTACACTCCCTTTTATATAGGGTATGCTGCCTATCTAATACATTGAGGGGGCTGGTAGTCAATTAGAGCACGGATTGTGTTTGTGCATTCAAGGAGAAGAGGAAAATTCAAAAACGCCAATGAAAATCATGCCTATGAATTTGAAACCCAGAAACTGTTTTCCTGGCTAGCCACATACCCCCCTGCTGAGTAGGTTCCTCAATATCTAGCTGGAACACAGGGTTTCTACTCCAGATAGCAAATCCACATACCTCCCCCTCACCATGTGCCAGAAACCTGCATGTCTTTTGCAATTAGCACAGGGAGTCCCTAAACTTGAGCTGGTGGCATTGAAATGCTAATCCACATCTTGCTGCCTTTTGACACAAAACTGTTTTTTCTGCATACAGTTCAGCTCGCAGCGCAAACACAATGCATTGTAGTTTTAAAACACAGCAACACTAAAACGTGCACTCTACCATTTGGACCTGAAACGTGAAATCTGTGAACTGGGGCTCTAAAATCTGTTCTAGGATACAAGCCTTCTAGACCCAGCTCTAATACCGTGCTGGCAGGCAATACAGGTTAACCTTGTTTGCCACCAAATGTCCCCCTTTTTCCTCATGTTTCAGAAGTATCTGCCCTGCAGCTATTTCTCATAAGGGGCCCTCCATACAGGGCAGCCCATTTATAAGCTTGCACAGGCAGCTACGGGACCATGAGTCAAAGGGAATACAGCACAGAATGCATTAACAAGCCCACTGGGCTTACATAGTTAACCCTCACACCCACGGTTCCTAACTTGTAACCCTATGGGGGACAGTATAAGGAAACAGAATTACAGGGCAACACGGTAATGTACAATATTAGACCCAAGAGCTGACACGCTCAGCCCTTGCCATACGGTTTAAGGGGTAACCAGTTGGGCGTAACCTTTATTAATGAAGGCCGGCTATCCCCGATCATTACAATAGGCACTAAGATGATGAAAACCTGTGAAGAAAGATTAGCCAGAAGGCATACATTTGCACAAAATGTGGAAATAGATTCCACGACAGTTTTGGAAAACATAGATCTTAAAACCAATTTCCTTAAAATAGAGAAATTGGCTTAAGAAGAAATACGCAATTGGTGGGACTTGCTATCACTCCAGAAATAATTGGATAAAAAAAATAGTCCCTAGAGGACTCAGACTAATTATAAAAAAAAACTACGTTTGAGACCAATGAGGCTTTTCCCACCAATTGGAATAACACACTAGAAGCATGTTCTTTTTCCCTTATCAAACTTTTAATAACTTACAGGGAAGATAAACTTAAAGTATTGGAATGAGTTTATTGAAATGGTCAATAAAAGAGATACAGAATTTGAGAAGCCGCTAATTGAGAGGAAGAAAAATAAATACACCCGTGATAAAGATGATTACGCCAAGAATAAGATTAGGGATTGGCGAAAGAACAGACAATTATCAACCGTGTACGTATGGGACCTTTAGAAGGGAAAACATACATCCCAACTAGAGGGAAAAGATTATAAATATCAAAACAGATCTAAATCAAATGACAAGGTTAAGGTAGGTACCAAAAACGTGGATAAGAATAAAGTTTCGAAGCCACAATCTTCAACTTCAAATCACTATTCATTTGTTATAGGATCAGCAATACGAGGATTTCACTGATGTAGAATAGGTTTTAGATGGGTTTAAAGTGGGAGCAAGACCAAAAACCTATTCGAAAGGAAACTCCTCAAATACATGTTTCCCCTGCAAAGGGTACTACTCCACTTTCTTTTTTAGAGAAAAGCTCTCATCAAGAACACCAAGAAAGAAAGAATCTCTATCCTTTATGGGACAGGCAACCGAACCAACTATCCCGGACCCCACAACGAAGCAAAAGAGATTCAGAGGGGTCAGAGCAGGGAAACTTGTGGAAACACAGAAGAACAGACTGATGGCGGCCATGCCGGTGAACTATGGTATCTATAATTTATCATCACATACACTGACGCCACACCATGTTTCTCTACTCACCAAAGGGACTTTCTCTTTCCCCAAGAAGCCTACCTAATAAATTCGATCTATTCTGAGATTTAAATCGTTACATCAGGAAACTCACGTTGATGAGGTATTATTCACTATGGGACGAGAGGGAATCTGCTGAACCAGAATTCAATACACAAAACAAGGAGTGCATTAATGCTTTAACAGAGTTATAACTACTATTATTTAGGTCATTGTACCCATTGAACTATAGGTTATTGTTATTATACTTTATTGATCCTAGGGACATATCCTTAACAGGTGTACCAAAACATATTGTTATTACATTGGGTTCAGTGTAGAGCTTTTATATATGCTATATAATTAGGAGCTGTTTCATGCTGTGTTGTCATATATAGACGTGTAGCCCCCTTTACTTATGACTAAGGGAACTACGTGTGCTGAATATACCTGTGGCTCACAGGAGGCCTAAGCATCCGCCGCTGGGAGCCTGGGGTGAGCTCTTTTCTCCTCTCGGTACAGCGCCTTCACCTATGAAGGATCCCAGGGTGGGTAGGATTACACCTCACAGGAACCAATACAGTAAAGAACCATACAAACAGGTATATAACTTGTATTTGCTGACACACACGCACATAATAACAGTACATATACAACAGTAAAAAAGCCCCTATACAATACCCACAAAATGCCCCACACCAAGAGTAAGTCCCCCAAAGTATTGTGGGTGCCCGGGGCACCTGTAACCCGATGTCCACACGAGCAGGACCACCCAAATGTGAGATAGCGCTGCCCCCCTCCCCCCCTGTTAAATGTTGTTGCACGGTGGTACCTTCCTGGCGACGACGAGGGTATGGTGGAAATCTGGAATTAGCAGAGCCGCAGCGTGATCCCACAACACGGGGTCTGCAAAATCCCCTCTTGCCTTACGGATTATGGTCCGCCTCGTGGGGGAGTTCCAGCCGGAGTGTCTCCGTAAACTCTGTGATGGGCCCTGGGCCTGGTCCCAGACCACAGGGCACCGCGTGGCCGTCAGGGCACCGCGTGGCCGTTAGGGCACCGCGTGGCCGTCCGGCCACCGGTACTATACTATTACACAGTACTAAAGGGAGCGTCCCTATCTGGGGCCTTCCCTACTATACTGTATCTGCTTTTGGACTCTGGGCCTCCGGGGAAGTTTGGCCTAGTCCAGGGGCTACTGGCACCCGGGACACTACCTCTTCCCTCTGCTGTCTCCGTCAGATTCCTTGCGCATGTCCCCGTCTGCCTCCTGCTTCAGCACTGTCTACATGTAACTCCCTCTACTAAGGCTGGTCCCCCACGTGAGGGGCCTAAGGGATTATTCTGGGCCTAGTCTGGGACTCCTGGAACCCGGACACAACCTCTTGCAGTGCCGTCTCTACCCCAAATGGCGCGCACGCTCCGTTCGCACCAAACTCTTCTATCTATCCCTCCTAGGGAATTCTGCGACATGTAGTCCCGCAATGCTGGATATGCGGAGTCACTTAAGATGGACGCCGCACTTACACTGGGCATGCGCAATACATTGTCTCTGCGCATGCACAAGCCCTAAGATGGCGGCCCCCGCACGGTGGGTATGCCGCGGAGCTCCGGCGGCTCCTGCGCACAGAGCAGCAGCTCCTGGTCACCTGGTGGAGAATCCAACGTCCCTGCTTGGGAACAACATACACAAAGTTTATGTAATAAAAAATGTAGTGCATCAATGTGCAACACATCTACACAAGGTTAAACAGTTCGGTGAGCATGGTGATAACAGAAGCGAACCTGCTCTGAGACAGCTGCTGAGACTCAGTGAGGTGCCCCTAAAGAATCATATGAATTCTCAAGAAAGGCTGAGGGAACGAAAATAAGTTTTTTTTTTCAACCCGGGAAATGGATGTGGGATGTACTAAGAATACCCAACACACTATCTCACTGAGTGATACCACCCCCTTCCATGAACGGTCAACGAGAATAGCCCTAAGGGATGTGAACGACGTCCGGGAAATTCTGCAAGAAATGAAAGGCGTTGGCATCGTTGCCGAATCCCGCAGTCCCTACGCCTCACCCACCGTGGTGGTACGGAAGAAAAATGGTTCCGTACGGCTGTGTGTGGACTACCGAACCCTAAACCGCCGAACTATCCCCGACCAGTACACCTTACCTCGAATTGAAGAGATCCTAGGTGCATTGTCTGGCAGTCAAGGGTTCAGCTTATTGGATCTGCTCTCTGGGTACCCTCGATAAATGCAAATTGTGCCGATCATCGGTCACCTATGTGGGCCATATCGTATCCGCTGAAGGGGTGGCAACCGACCCTACCAAGGTGGAAGCAGTTGTAAACTGGCCTCGCCCTGAGAACATGGTAGAACTTCATTCTTTTCTAGGATTCTGTGGCTATTACAGGAGGTTCGTCGACTGGTACGCTTGCATCTCCAAAGCTATGAACAATTTGTTGAAGGTCTGTCCTGAAGACCCTCACCAGAAAGCCATCAATCCCAAGGCTCCTTTTGGTGCTAAATGAACTCCCGCCTGCGAGGAGGCTTTCGTGAGATTAAAGAAGAGCCTCACTGAAGCTCCTGTCCTGGCATATGCCGACCAAGACCAGCTGTATGTGCTGCATGTGGATGCCAGCTATGATGGCCTAGGAGTGGTGCTCCACCAGAAATATCCTGCAGGGCTATGGCCTGTCACCTATGTGAGTCGCAGCTTGACTCTGAGTGAAAAGAACTATCCGGTGCATGAGTTCGAATTTCTAGCATTGAAGTGGGCTATTGTGGATAAGCTGCATGACTACCTCTATGGGGTATCATTCGAAGTAAGGACGGACACTAAACCACTGACATACATTTTGACATCCGCCAAATTAGATGCTACCACTCACAGGTGGTTGGCTGCCCTGTCCAATTACAGCTTCACCCTGAAGTATAAGTCGGGGCCTAAGAATATTGGGGCCGATGCTCTGTCCCGGAGGCTGGGATTGAGGCCCATGTTGGAAGATGGAGAATCGGAAGAAATACCGGGTCCCGGGATCCGTGCCATGTGTTCTACAGCGGCCATTTTGGATGGAAAAGTGGCCTTCTCTGAGTTACGAGTGGCCGATTCTCTGGGATGTCAGGCACTATCAAGGGCAGAAAGAACCAACATACTGTAAGATGGAAGGATATCATTGAAGCACAGGTGGCTGATCTCATGCTATCTGAAGAGTTCTGGTCCTATGGACTTAGTATGTATGGACTTCCTGTGCATAGAACAAGACTCCAGGGGCATCGGGAACATACTAGTAATCACTGACCACTATACCTGCTATGCCCAAGCCTTTGCCACTAAAGACCAAAAGGCTCTCACGGTGGCTAAGGTATTATGGGAGAAATATTTTCTTCATTACGGACTACCGAACCGCATGCACTCGGACCAGGGCAGTGATTTTGAGAGTAGGCTCATAAAGGAGCTACTGAAGTTGCTTAACGTGGAGAAATCCCACACACCACACTACCACCCGGTGGGTGATGCCTTGTTTGAACAGTTCAATCAGACCCTGCTGGACATGCTGGACACCTTGAAAGACTCAGAAGGTGAGCTGGAGCAAGCACGTGGAGGACCTGGTGCATACCTACAATTGCACCCGCCATGAGTCCACAGGGTTTTTACCATATTTTATGATCGGCAGAGAAGCCAGGCTACCGGTGGACATCCATATGGGAATCTTAACTGATGGAGTGCACAATGTGGCACACTACCAATATGTCAAACGACTGAAAATCAACCTGTAAAGATCACATCAGCTAGCAGAAGGAACCACTGCTAAGCTGAACCTTAATAGCAAATGAAGACCTGCAAGGTACTTTATCGGGAGCTTCGGCCTGGAGACAAGGTCTTTCTGAGAAATCTGAGAGCGACTGGAAAACATAAACTAGCTGACCGATGGAGAGAGAGCCCGTTTAAGGTGGATTCACAGCTACCTGGGATTCCTGTAATAAAGGGCTCTGAAGGTCAGATGAAAGTTTGGCACCAGAACCATCTACTGCCCATTCCTCAGGTCAGTGAGCCTATTCAATCGGATTCTTCTAATGTGCAGGAGGTAATTGAAGATGAACCTATCGCTGGGCCTAGCGATCTCCTGCCTATTGCGTCTGGTTCTGCTACTCAGATTCTAAATCCTGAAAGCCCGGCATTCATCCCAAAGGGTGACAATAACAATTACATTCGGTCTATGAGAGGCCAGGGCATCAAACCGCTGGAAACCTCTCCGACCAAGAAAATGAAGAGCTTTCAGGGTTAACAAACATACCGACTCCCGAATTGAGGAGAAGTCAAAGAACTATGCGCCCCCCAATTAAAATGGCGGTTGATTCAGTAGGGCAACACCACTATGAGTCTCAGCATAAATCTAGGGACAGGTTTGCCTCTATTATTACTGTCCTGACTGAGGTGTACAATGTTATTTAAGAAGTGCGGTGTAAAGTTACGTTATGGCTGTATATTTTTCATTATATAAAATGTTGTGTTATAAACATGGTTGTGAATGTGTTATTCTCATGTGGAGACGATGAGGTCTTTGCCAGGGGGAGAGTGTAGCATGGTAGCCTCTCTTGCCTCCTCCCTGGCAGTGGTCCCGTTGTGTGGAAGGGTTTAGTGAGCTATGTCGGCCATTTTGTGGTTGGCGCAGCTACATACATAGGGACTGTGTGTAGGGCAGCATCCATCTTGAGGTTGGCGCTGCAGGAAGAGGAGGTCCTGTCGTTCAGGATTTCCTCCGTGGACTGGAGGTGGCATGCTCATGTCAGTCCTGACGGAGCTGGCAAAGGGAGAGGTAGTGTCCAGGAAGCTTGTAAATCTCCTTGGACTAGGCCATACCATTCCAATGTAGGCCCCAGCTGGTTCCCTACACCATAGGACAATAGTAAAGGACTTGCCATTTGGTGTGCGGACAATTCAGTGGAGCACACAGAACCGCGGCGGAGGATTCCCCAGGCCTGGTGGAACAACCGTGCGGTGCTACCGGACGTAAGGCGAGAAGGGGATTGTGTTGGAGGCCCTGCATCGTGGGATCACGGATGCGGCCTGTCTGAATATTCCATGGTATACCCGAGTACCCAGGAAGGTACCCACGTGCACCAACACCACACGGGGGGGGTAGCACTGCCCTCACATATATTTCTGGGAAGAACTGTTCTGATGGACTTTGGGTTTCTGGTGCCCAGGGCACTCAATACGTTGGGGGATTTGTTACTGTGATTGTGTGTGTATACTGTATTGCTGAGAATATGGGACCATACTGTAGTAAAAAGGTTGCATGTACTTTGTATGGATTGTGGTTATTGGAGGCATACCATATAGGTATACCAATTCCTGTGGGTGGCTATCCCTCCAACGCAGGGATCCTCAATGGGGGAGGCGCTGCACCAGCTACCCCAGGCTCCCCAAGCGAGGAGGCTTAGGCCTCTTGTAAGCCTAACAGGTTAGCACCATAACACCCTTATCAGCCAAATCTCCATGAGGAGGAAGGAAGGGGTGTAACATGTGTGTTGTGTGTGTCTTCTCTGTGTGTTTTGTGGGTGTAGAGGAGGAGGGGAGGGGGGGGGGGCTGCTGAGTGTGTATATAGAAGGGGGGTTGCAGAGTGTGTGTGTGTGTATGTATATACATATATGCGGGGGGGCTGCAGAGTGTGTGTATATGGAGGGGGCTGTGTGTATGTACAATTTCATTTTAATAACCATGTGCAGTAAAAGCATAAGAATGTAGACGATCATGTTGATAAAAATCAATATGACTACAAAAGTGTATCTTTTTTAATGAAAAATGAAAATAAATAAATAAGCCTACAGTATATTTAGCCTATAATAGTATGTAACGGGTATTCCCCCATCCCCAATTGCAGATAGAGTGAATGTGAGGGGGAACCAATATGTTACCAGGTGTGGTGCGTATACCTGCAGGTTCACAGGAGGCTGATGGGAACCTGGGGTGCTTCTCTGGAACGTTTCTTCGGTCAGCGCCTCCACCTGTGCAGGATTCTAGGAGTGTAGAATGTTCCCTACACAGGACCCACATATAGTAACCACATACACAGGAGTAAAAGTATAACCGTTTACTATATGTAGAATCAAACATAACACAATACACATAGCAATAATAATAGTGACAGTGTCCTTCTATGACACTCACAGGCACAACTACCCACAGGCACACTATCTCACAGTGCCTTAACCCCACACCTTATACCTTCCCCAACACGTGTACCCAGAGTCCCACGAGTCCACTTAACAGACCCAGAACCTATAGGCGGGATCAGCGCCTGATGTACCGGTATGTTGGTGCACGATAAATACGATACCTGCCCCAGTGCTCCAGCACCTGAGGCTGCAGATTCTTCACAAAGTATCCGCCGCTCTGCGATCTCCTCTGTGACGTCCTGCAACTCTGCCTGGCGGTGGGTGACTCCCGCATGGAGTCACCCACCTTTAGAAAGTCTCTTATCTCTGCAGCTGCAGAGAATGATTCCTTGTACACTGACCCTTCTTGTCAGAGCACACAGCACTGCAGCTGTGTCACTGACTGAACTGACTAAACTGACTGCTAAGAGGGCAAAGTCCCTACCTAAGTGGCCTTCCCTAAAGCAGTCACAAGCTGAAGGGGAGTGGGGTCTAGCTGAGGCCTAAGGGGAGACTTCTGGCCTAGTGCAGGAGGCTACTTTCCTCCCTGCACAAACACACCCTCCCCTCTCTGTGTCCCAGCTCCTAACTGACAATCCCTGTCTGCACACAACATTGTATCTTCTTTGCTGCAGGAGAATCTATAAACCCCATTGGCTTCAATGCAGCAGGTGATAGGGGTGAAAGGACAGTCCCCAGAGGCTGCTGGGAATCGTAGTCCACTCAGGACTTCTTCTCTATTAGCGCCGCGTGCGCGATCTCTACTGCGCATGTCTGAAGCTGTAATGGCCGCCGCTACTCTTAACTGAGCATGTGCAACTTCCAATACCTCCTGCACACATGTAATGGCCACCTCTATGCTTGCCAACCTCTGTGCATTGCACTGCACAGGCGTGAACTCCCGCGCCAACCTCAATATGGCCGCCGCGACTGCTCTGCTTACGCGCAAGCCTCCGCACATGCGCGAACACATTAAACATGGCAGCGTCCTGCCGCAGCTGCCACCGGGAGCCCCTCGGGAATGCGCTTGCCCCCGCAGCAGCACACACGCAAGGGGGGAAAGAAACCGGCAGATAGGGGGACCGGAGGGACCCTGGCTACAAGTAATAATCCCCGAAGAACAGGGCATTATTGGCCAGTAATGCCCTGTGCTTCAGGGATTATTACTTAAGTAAAGCCAGTAACGTAAACTAATATGTAGACCCTCCCAGCTGCCACTAATAGGTTGACCCCCGCAGCTGCCACTAATAGGTGAACCCTCCCAGCTGCCACTAATAGGTGGACCCCCGCAGCTGCCACACTGTAGATAATTATTCAAAATGCTAAGATCAGGATTCTAGGATAATCACTATTTCACTTAGGCCTTGCCCCCGCTGCCTACTACAGCATCCGCTGTGGCGGACGCTGCACGCACGAGAGCCCTCCCCGCAATGGCGCCGGGCCCACTACGAGGGGGGGCTGCAGCGCTCGCGCGAGAGCTACTCCTGCTCTCAATAGAATTGAGAGCAGGACTCGCGTCGAGCGATTAGGCACGCCCCCCGGCGGTTCAGCCAATGAGGGCGAACCTGCCGGGTGACGTCATGGCCGCGCCCCCGTCACTCCTCCGCCACGCCCCCCCCCCGGTCTCTCCTCCTGCAGTGAGCTGCAGACCGGGGAATTGGCTGAACGCGCCGCCAAAAGCGCGGGCACGCGTTACAGCGGCGTGACCGGGGCCTTAGCCTTATCCACTTGGTGTATGAGTGTCCATACTAGGTTTCTTCTCCTTGTTTGTCTTCGTTAAGTAAAGCCAGGTCTGCTACTAGTTAGTTTGGCTGCTTCAGAACCGTTTTATTCACCTCTGTGCTTCCACATTATGCTCATCCAATGGCAGGCCGAAGTAAACTTTTTTTTTATAGAAGCCAGGATAAAGCATTACATTGCTTAACTGGCATACTGTGTATTCTTTACTGAAGCATATTAACTTGCACTTTGCATAGCACTGTAGGATTTTCTTACTAGGCCCTTACCATTTTTTCCAATGGCCTAAAATATTATAATTTTTTCCCTCTTATTTCAGGTTCCCAATTAACATCTGTTTTTCCTTATCTTGGTTTACATTTCCCACTGATTTGCACAATTGCGCAAAAATGTGTGCCACCTAATAGTCCCAATTACACACTATTATAATAATTTGACACTATATTCCATAGACGAGCGCCAATGCTTTTAAAGAGTGGCACCCGAGGTACAGTATAATAAGCTTGCAAAACCAATTTTAGTCTATTACAAAAGGCTATATTGTGATCTCCACCTTTGCACTTCTATATTCTCTATACTTCTTTGGTGATGTTCTTTATTCTCTAGTGCTGGCAATCCAAATGTACCGTATTACAGAATAAAGGACACATTGATCATATGCAGGCCTCTAAAGTAATAAGGATCCCTGCCCTATTAAAACATAATATGCACTGAAACATGTGTAAATTCCATACCTTTGTTTAGTTTGTACAGTCGATATCATCAGAGGATGTTTGCTTTCTTTGTTAGTGCATTATGTGTTTATACATGTCCTTTTTGTTGGGGGGGGGGGGGCTCCCTGGTGCCAGATGGTGTGTGAGTAATTCTTGATGTTAATTAAGCATTACATTTGCAATATTTATAGCCTCATTACGAACAGCATTCTCATTGTGTTGAAGCTACAAAAGGGCCATCTTTGAGTCTATACCAACCTCTGATTTTACATCTGTTGAAAAAAAAGCAAGTAATCACTATTTTATCACGTACATTCAATTACTGGGCTTACTTACAGAAAACCTTTTCCTGCATTGAAAATAAATCTGTAGTCTGCACACAAAAAAAGTCTATGAATAATTTTAATGTTTCGTAATAAATCCGATGTTTCACTTCTCCAATAAATTTTTAGATACTTAGGCACCACGAGTACCTCTCGTAAGTTACATTTTTACGGGTTAAGAAGACCTTTAGTTTGCCTGGTCTTGGAGGTTGGGCACGGAGGAGTCATCATTGACCAATGTATAGTCCACAGATTTGGTGGTCCGGGCCTTTTCTATTTAAGATAACCATTTATTTGATACTTGATGGAATTCGTTACGGCCTGCAGGCTTATTCATAAGGGATGAAAAATAGCAATAGACATGCAGTGGCATCCGGAGCAGCAGCAATAGACGGCAAAAAGTCTGAAACCCAAGGTCAAAAATAGAAGGTTTTATTCGAGCAAATGATGAACAACAGAGTCCGTAATCTCCCTCCTACGCGTTTCACGCAACCAGTGTGCTTTGTCAAGGACTAGGGAGTATTTTACAGAAGCAAAACCCGCCAAATGGTATGTGCATGCAATCTGCAATTAAGAACAGGTAGAAATGAAACAATCAATCACAGTCCTAAGGGTAAAATCTCATTGGACATGAAATAGAGCTGGGTGGAGAGATCAGACTGGGATTTATAATTCATAAGATCTCCAATTAAATTACAAAAGGTCTACTATAACAGATGGGTATAATACATGTACCAATTGAATTAAACTATGACTTTAAACAATACTAAAAAGTCAAGTTCAAGTGATGAAAAAATTGCTACCATAACTGATTTCAATATTGAAAAATGATTGTATAGAGATCGTAAACACCCCGTCAATGTGTCCATAGTTTGCCTGGAGGTTGGGCACGGTGGAGTCCTCGTTGACCAATATATAGTCCAGAGATTTGGTGGTCCAGGCTTTTTCTATTTATGATAACGATTTATTTGGTACTTCATGAAATTCGTTACGGTCTGCAGGCTTATTCATAAGGGAGCAGCGTAACACTGACTTATTCCACCTTCACGTGTCCTCTGCCTCAAGTGCTCCCAGTGTGTGTCTTGACCCTTTGTTACTGTCTATCTCCTGCCACAGCATTTCCCTAATTAATGGGGCATTCCCTCCTGCCCATTTAAAAAGAAATAAACCTCATTGGGTACCTACGTGCAAAGGTCCCACACACGTGAAAAAGTACTTGAAAAATATTTGGCAATACCTCCGTCTTAAATGTCTTCGGGGCTGCCAAAATCTGCTCCCTGCTTCATCCTCCTGTCCCTTCTGCTGAGCCCCGCTGTCTAATAGCAGACTAATGCAAGACCACAGCTGTATGAAGCAGACCCCAGACACACAGATTTTCAAGATGTATAATAGAAGCAGCATATGTCACGTCTGCATTACATTATTTTTGTCTGGTCTCAGCTGTTTGGAGGTTAGTGGCCCCTCCTCTCCAGGGTTTAAGCTCGCCCCTCCCCACTTTTCTAAGTTAGCAGGTCTTTTTCATGTTACTGGGTTTGGACAGATCCAATGTGGTCACTCTCCCTCCAAATAGAGGTAAATTAGATTTTTAATCAGGTAGTGTCAGGACCTGCTAATGGTCATGCCTTGATGTGGCTTGCAGGCTTATAACGCTTTGGCCAAAGGGTTTAACTAAATGACCCTTTTTTCAAGAGAATATATAGGTATTTCACAGTATTTTTGTCATATTGGATGTAGCATTGGGCTTTTTTGTCTTGTATACGTCTGCATTTACTGAAGCTTTGAGGCCTGCATTTGAAATAGTATTAAGTACATCTCATTGGGGGGAAAAAACCTCACTGGATTACAAAGTGTTGAAATGCGTTGATGTCTGTTATTTACACAAGTGAATAAGACAATCCATAGGAAATTCAACATTTTGTGGCTCATTTAGGCATATGGTGCAGCCCAACTGGCTTTTCTCCAAGCTTAGGTGACCCAACATTATTTTGCACCGCACAGAGGACTGAGAACATAGGATTTTCTCGGTGTGCGCTGGGGCAACTTTTAGCCATATCATTTACGCCAAAAAAGAAAAGGGAATATTGTAGCGGCTGAGGTCCATGATCCTGCATGATTGACATTTCGAACTTACAGATCAAAGGTTTGCAATGTTCTCCTTTCACCATACAGGCCAGCTCTACTTATTTGGGTATGAAAAAGTTCAGCTTATGAGACAGAGCAAAGCTTTCTTGTTTCAGTAGGACCTATAGTATCCTTTACCCTTGCATCGGTTAGGTGGTAGACTTATGTCTTAGCCAAAATGTGTTTGTAATATGAAAGGTTTAATAATGTATGATTTATGCAATATGTTGAATAAAAGAATTTTAATGGCTGACTATATTGTATTGCAGGCTTTGAAGCGGCATTGAGTGTAAGTTGGGGATCTGGAGGGGTGTGTAATGCTACAGTGTATCCTATTTTATTTTTTTAACTTTTGCTCTTAGACAAGTTCACCCTCCTATAGAAGCTGTAATGTATTACTATACTGTGGGTAAGCTTGCCAAACTATGGATTTTTGATTTTCACTATACTTACCAGCAACCTTGTTTGGGGAGATATTATCCCATCTGAAAAATCAATTCTTCTTTTGGTGAAATATTCAGAGATCTCCCACATTTCCCTCCAATGCCTAGCTGATCAGAGCTTTCACATGCTGCCTTGCGGGATTCTTAGTTTAATGAATGAGTCTTCCTTCTAGTGAGTGGGAATCCAACAGTGTGAGACAAACAACAGCTGGGCTACCTGCCAGTGCTGAAGTATCCATCAGCTGGGACATCTGCCCCTGTGACCCAGAAGAAGGTGAAACTCACTGCTGTCTGATGTCACTGCTCTGAAGGAAATATGGATGGGCAGAACAATCCAAATCCGTTCCACAGAATTTTTGATAAAACCATCCTGCCCACGAGAGAGGGAAGGGGGTTGGGGGGGGGGCTTTCTATATTAATGTGTGTCCCTCCAAATAAATTAGGGAGATATACCTGTGCTAAAAAAGGGGCATAGCTGACTGGGAGATATGCTAAGTGCTATGCAAAGTATGTTTAAGTGAGTGACATCCCATACTTCCTAAAAGGCTTTCCTTACCAACAACATACAGGCATACCCCGGTTTAAGGACACTCACTTTAAGTACACTCGCGAGTAAGTACATCTCGCTCAATAGGCAAACGGCAGCTCACGCATGCGCCTGTCAGCACGTCCTGAACAGCAATACCGGCTCCCTATCTGTACCGAAGCTGTGCGCAAGCGGGGAGACTATAGAGCCTGTTACACATGCGTTATTTACATCAGTTATGCACGTATATGATGATTGCAGTACAGTACATGCATCGATAAGTGGGGAAAATTTAGTGCTTCACTTTAAGTACATTTTCGCTTTACATACATGCTCCGGTCCCATTGCGTACGTTAATGCGGGGTATGCCTGTATAGAGTTTATAAGCTTAAAATACCAACCTAATAACCGGAATGGTGTCCAAACCAACAGAACTATCTTTTCTAGGCCACAGCTCTAGCAGTGTGAGTGAAACAAGCTAATGGGTAGTATCACTCTCACATCCTACTTTTGAACTGCTCACATATATTGTAGCTAATCTAGCTATTCGTGTATCTCAGGTGTGCTCCATAAGGAATACGGTAAAACAGAACAAGGAAAAAAATATTCACTATGCCATCTGCCAGAGTGACAGACACATACTGAATTTAAATTCTTTATTTTACAATAAATAAAATGCAACAAACTGCAGGAAGTGATTCTGCTGGCTTCTCACAGCACACAAAGTGCTATTGAGTGTTATTGGGTGGATAAGTCTAAGGTACCTTAGGAATGTGATATGGTGTCAGATCCAACTGTGACAGTGAGGGGATACCCAGGCCAATAAATAAAGGTATTATGCCCGGCTGGGTGCCCCTGTGCCAGATTGGGAATTGTAGAGTGTCAGTTCTGCAACCCAGCAAGGGTGGTAATACTGCAAATGTATTCAAAATGCCTGTGTCTCTCCCCCCAGGGGTAAGGGGGCGAGAGTAATGCTAAGTAACAGCTGTATAAGCCATGTAACAGGTTTTCCCTGAGTCATAGTGGGTAAATGTAAAGTGTCAGCTCTGCAGCCCACTGCTGGCTGCAAGCCTGTAAATGTGTTAGAATTGTCTGTGTCCCCCCTGCTATATAAGGGGTATAAGGTATAAGGGGACCACATTAATACCCAGTGTTACATTGTATATGTCTTCCCCAGTTATATATCAGTTATAACAGTGGTTCCCAATCTGTGCGCCGCGGCGCCCTAGTGCGCCGTGGCTTGCCTAGAGGGGTGCCGCGATTATCCCTCCCCACCATCCCTCCGATTATCACTCCCCACATCCCTCCTTCATGCTGGCTGACCCGCAGGGGATTGGCTGCAGGTCAGAGGAAGCCGGGGGCGGGGCAGTTAGTGTGTGTGTCTGCCTTCCCGCTCCTGGCTCCTCTGTCTGCTGGTGGCTGCGCGGTGTCCCATCCCCTTCTGCCCCGGGTGATAGGAGAAGGTGGGGGGGGGGGGGTGAGGAGGGGTAGAGTTGTACATTTGCCTGTCCAGTGACTGTGTGCAGGGAGCTGCCTGCACGGATCTTCTGCCTTTCCTCTCCCTCTTCACCCCCTCCCCCAGTCACTCACATCCGTCGCTGCCTCTGCTCTCCAATGTGTGTGTATCTGTGTGTGTGTATCTGTATGTGTGTATTTGTGTGTGTGTGTGTGTGTATCTGTGTGTGTGTATTTATTTGTGTGTGTATCTGTGTATGTGACTTTGTGCATGTGACTGTGTGCAGGGAGCTTCCTGCACGGATCTCCTGCCTTTCCTTCCCCCTCCCTCCCTGTCACTCACATCCGTCGCTGCCTCTGCTCTCCACTTCTCTCCAAAGTGTGTGTATCTGTGTGTGTGTGTGTGTGTGTGTGTGTGTGTGTATGTGTGTGTATGTATCTGTGTGTGTGTATGTGACTGTGTGCATGTGACTGTGTGCAGGGAGCTGCCTGCATGGATCTCCTGCCTTTCCTCCCCCCTCCCTCCCTGAGAGAGTGTGTCTGAGAGAGTGAGTGAGAGTGTGTCTGAGAGAGTGAGAGTGTGTCTGAGAGAGTGAGAGAGAGTGTGTCTGAGAGAGTGAGAGAGAGAGTGTGTCTGAGAGAGTGAGAGAGAGTGTGTCTGAGAGTGTGTGTGTCTGAGAGTGAGTGCGTGAGAGAGTGTGTGTCTGTCTGAGAGAGTGAGTGTGTCTGAGAGAGTGTGTGTGTGTCTGAGTGTGTCTGAGAGTGAGAGAGTCTGAGAGATTGAGAGAGTGTCAGAGAGTGAGAGAGTGTCTGAGAGAGTGAGCGTGAGAGTAAGTGTCTGAGAGAGTGAGAGTGAGAGTGAGTGTCTGAGAGAGTGAGAGAGTTTGAGTGTGTGTGTGTGTGTCTGAGTGTGTCTGAGAGTGAGAGAGTCTGAGTGAGAGAGTCTGAGAGTCTGAGAGAGTGAGAGAGTGAGAGAGTGAGAGAGTGAGAGAGTGAGAGAGTGAGAGAGTGAGAGAGTGAGAGAGTGAGAGAGTGAGAGAGTGAGAAGTGGAGAGAGTGAGAGAGTGAGAGAGTTGAGAGAGTGAGAGAGGAGAGAGTGAGAGAGTGAGAGAGTGAGAGAGTGAGAGAGTGAGAGAAGTTTGAGAGAAGTGAGCGGAGTTAGAGAGTGCGCAGAGTGAGATAGTGAGAGATTGAGAGAGTGAGACTAAGTGAGAGAGTGAGAGTGTCCTGAGAGAGCGAGAGTGATGTGTCCTGGAAGGAGAGAGAGGTGTGTGAGAGAGGAAGAGAGTGTGTGTGTCTGAGAGAGAGAGGGAGATAGAGATAGAGAGAGAGATATATAGATACTAGACCCAACTGACACACTGAATGCAACGTAGGTACTGTAATATACACCTTTGTTTTTTTACTTTGGGCACAGCGGAAAATCCTGACGATTTGGGGAGCCTTGAAAAAATCCTGATCGCCTTGGTGAGCACTTGAACCAAACGTTTGGGACCACTCACTGATTTATAACAATTGAGTCACAGTGAATTCACTGCCAACCGCAAAAGGAAAAAGTTTTACAATTAAAAGTCCAGCAGTCTTAGTCTGCATAGCGCAAATACGCATTGATTAACTAACTTTGGCTGTGAATGTCTAGATGCGACTGAGTTTTTGAGGTGTCGCTGCTGTGGTAAAACCATTAAAAAATGTATCACACAATTTTTTAATAAAGCCTTATAAAAATTTGATGCATAAAGTTACCCTATTTTAACTGATTTTACGCATTATAGACATAATGGACTTTTCATTCAGGCCGAACAGATGTGACACTTAGGGTAAAAGTACCAAGGCCTTTAGAATGCATGGCAGAAATCCCAGTGAGTAAGCAATGCATAATAAGACTCAGGTTTCAAAAGCCCCACCCCCCTGCTGAGTCGGTTTCCCATGGTGTCTGGAGTTCAAAATAAACAGTGGATACGTCCAAGTGGCAGTGTTGAGTGTGGAGGGAGTAGAGGGAAATAGTTTTCCCTGACATCTGTCCAGGTATCAGGGAGAAACACAACGGCAACAATATGTCACGCATAGAAGTGGGCTTGGCTAGGTAATGCTAGTCAAGCTTAAGGGCGAAATTCTGCGTGGCATGCTCGCAGCATCCCTATAAAACCTCTGACCAGGCTCCCTGAAGTATGGGCGAACCATTGACAATAGGTGGGAAAGTTATGACCCAAAAGCTAGGGCAGTCACTCGCTGTTCACATGGTGATATAGGACTTGTGAGGTTTTTAAAAGTCTATGCATCAGCCAGAGTAGATCTATTCAACATAGAAAAATGTCCGTCCGCGCTCTTGCTCTTTAAGAAACTGGAATAGTGGTTCCTCTCTAATCTTTTGTCAGCTCTTTGATGTTGAAGGTGTCTTCCCCACCTCCAATGTGGTCTCTGCAGAAACTCACACAGCGATACCCAGTTCCAAGAAAAAAAGAAAAACACAAAGCGGCACCAAGATTGAGATATACGTGTATTATAGACAATAAATTAGTATATACACTTACTGGATAAAACTTTATTGATCCTGATCACGATCGTTACTTCTCTGGTGAGGCAACATGGGATGAAGGGGGATGATTTCGTCTCTGCAAACAACCCCGCGCGCTGGGGACTGTGTTTTGGGCTATGCTGCCGTTTTCACTCCACACGGTTGTCAGCGTGATGGCTGCGGGACGCGCATGCGCGCGGATAAGCCCCCTAGATAGTCCCCGAAGATGCTGTCCGTTTCACAGTCAATCGTGATTTAATAAAAAACACTTGTGTGAAGACTGGCTGTATGGGAAACAACCAGCAACAACCCTTCGCGACGCGTTTCGAATACAAAATATTCTTCCTCAGGCGATATCAGGGCACCTGTTTTGGGGTCCTTTAATATACCATCACATTCATTTGTAATTGGTCAGTAACAATGAAAGGCACCAATCAGATTTTTTAGAAAAAGGGGATGATTAGATCACCCAAACCGCCCCTTATTGATTATAAATATACAGAATGTCTGTCTAAATTTGTTTTGGTGGCCTTAGGATAATAAAATATAATAAAACAAAGTGCACTCACTAGTAGAGATATATAAAGTAAAACATACAGGTCCGCCCCTTTTTCTCAAGTGTAACATTTAGAATATATTTGTTGATATATAAAAAAACAGATAAAACTTGTGCTAACACATACAAATCACATTAACTAAACAATGATATTGAAGGGATGGGGAATAACATACAATAAATAATAAAAAAAAATAAAATAAATAAAAATTTAAAATTGAAAACTCAATTTGAGCTTTAATGAAAGTAAATGACGAAATAACGCAAACTTAACATTAATTTAATTACCGCAAGAAGTTTCAATTCCTCATAGTTCATTTAATCCCCCAGGATGTTTGGTTTGTAGTGTGTAGATCCAAATTTCTCCCTCCTTGCGCATATGTAGGTCCTTATCACCAGCTCTGAATAGTGGTAGTATGTGTTTCTATACCCATATATTTAACCCCTAGTTGTACTACACTGATGAACATCTTTAAAATGACACAACAATGGGTTAATGTTTACCAGGAGGCCATAATTTTAAGGAATGTTGACAATATTTCTTAAATGTTCCATCACACTTACTTTAAGATGGCTTTTAGTGCGACCTACATATTGTAGCCACATCCACATTGTAAGAGTGTATAACATATGTGGAGACAGTCATATATAATTTAGTAATTGTACATATTTGTTTGATCCTGTCATTGGACTTAAATATATCTTGTGTCAACATTCTAGGGCCAAATTTTACATCTGATTGCACTATGTTACCCTTTAGCCCCAACAGATCTCTGAGGTCCTTTTTCTTATGGAACCCTGCTTTAAAGGCTCGGGGCCAATATGTCTTTAGATTTTGCTTTTTGTGAAAACAATGGTGGTCTTTTTGGTAAAATTGTTTTAAATAGGATCCAGATGTAAGATTTTACCAGTATTTTAGAAATATGTTTTATCGTTATTATTGACCTATTGAATTTGGTAAAAAATACGGTATCTTATTTTCTTTTTGTTTTGTATTTTTTCTTTCAGTTTTTTCATTATTTTTGCTTTACAGTTTGTGGTACAATATTGGATGTGTTGTCACGACAATAATATCATCCATAATTGGTAGGTGTGTCCAACCTCAGTACCATTACCGTATGACATCAGGTCCAACTTATTACTCTTGGAGCCAATCAATTTCTCCCTATTAATGTGCGTGCCTTGTTAAATGCTTTATTACCGTGGTCCTATCTATATCCCTTTGTAAAATCGTTCCTGATATGTTTGTGATTGAGACTTAAATGTCTCTAAATTCGTTACACTGTTTCGCCTGATACGCAAGAACTGGCTATAGGGGATGTTATTGATACATCTTTTTTCATGGCCACTTGTAGGATGCAGAAAAGAATTTACATTTGTACTTTTAAAATGGGTTTTGGTAAATAACTTGTTGTCGGAAACATATATTTCCAAATCTAAATAAGTAATGGTGGTTGGATTCCGCTCACTGGTAAAGGTTAGATTGAATTGATTCTTATTCAACCCAACCACAAAGTCATCGAATGAGGTGCTATCACCATCCCAGATGGCAATCACATCATCGATGTATCTCCGCCACATGATCAACTGCGGCGGAGATACATCGGCACCCCATATGTGTAACGATTCCCACCATCCCATGTATAAATTTGCAAAAGATGGTGCAAAACGTGTCCCCATAGCAGTGCCACACAGTTGTAAATAAAACTCGTGCTCAAAAAGAAAATAATTGTGTGTCAAAATAAATTCTATTGAGTCGTGAATGAACCTGCGTTGATGGAGTGGTAAGGTGCCATGTAGTGATAAAAAGTAATCAATCGCATCTAATCCCCCTTTATGCAAAATAGAAGTATAAAGTGTTTGAACATCTAGTGTGACAAGTTGATAAGAAGGTTTCCAATTGAAATCCGTGAGAATGGTGAGTAAAGAGGTGGTATCAAGTAGGTGTGAAGGTAAAGAAGATACAAGTGGTTGTAAATAGAAATCTACATAGGAAGAAAGATTAGCAGTGAGTGAATGAATCCCTGAAATAATAGGTCGCCCCGGTGGATTAATGAGTGATTTGTGAATCTTTGGCAAATGATACATAATGGGGATGGTGGGAGCCGTACAATACAGATAATCAAACTCATGCTTTTTAAGAACATTTGACTTATAAGCAGAATTTAGCAACTCTCTGAGATCCTTCTGGAACTGTACTGAAGGATCTTTGGGAAGTTTGCAGTAGGAATTTGGGTCTGAAAGTAATCTGTTTGCCTCCAGACAATAATCTGTTCTATCTTGGAGTATAATACCTCCACCTTTATCTGCTTCCCGTACAACAGTATTGGAATCTTGTCGTAATATTTTTAACGCATGTCTTTCCTGACTGGTCAAATTCATATTCCAATTTGTCTGAGTTGACTGTGATTGTACTAATGTTTTAAAGTCTTTTTCTACCATTTTGTTGAAAATATCAATATATTGTCCCCTAGAGTAGTAAGGATAGAAAGTAGACTTGGGCTTAAATAATGAATGCTGGATCGATGTATCATCTCCTTCATTGGTTAACCCCTCATCCATAAGACACATTAAATCCACCAATTGATTTTGTTCATTAGTGGATAACGTCTCAACATTGGGGTTAATAATAACTGGAGTTGATATTTGGCCCCCATTATCAGATACAAAATGTCTACTTAACGTTAACTTGCGATTAAATTTTTGCAGATCTATATAAAGATCAAAGTTGTTAACCCTTCGTGTAGGGGCAAATGATAATCCTTTCCCCAAAACATTCATCAAAGTATGATCTATTTGAAAATGGGATAAATTAAAAAATACCCTTAGATTTTAATGTTATGTCATCTGGACAGGTCTTGGTGGAGAGATTTGTTGGTTTATCTCTTTTTCCACTCCCTCTAATTCCTTTCCTGAATCCTGTCTTTTTCTTACAGTCTTTTTGGGGACTTCTAACAAAGGTGGATGGTTGGAATCCCAGGTGGATATTGATTTTCTCATTTTTTCCAATCTGTTTAAAAAATCCTCATTTTCAGTTTCTTCCTTTCTATCCTTCAATACTTCAAATTTATTGTATAAAGGGATATCCGGTGTTCCTGTTTCATATCCTCTATGTGTATTGGGATGTTTTTTAGGGGCATTAGTGTGTTTCCTATTGTGTGGTGTATGTGGTTTATTCTGACTCCTATTCTGTTTGGAATAATGGGGAATCCACTGTTGTTTTTTCTGGATATTTGGATCCCATCCTAAAGGCTCTATATTGTCATTCCTTTGATATTTAGACGGGAGTCTAGTATGTTTTTCATGTATCGGTATAGCATAAAAATTGGGGTCTCTTGGTGTCCTAGGGATATTACTATTAACTTTGGGATTAGTGTGTTTAGTTTGTACTACCCCCTTTGGAATCAGAGCATTGGGATCATCAGTACCTTGTATTAAGGGGTCCCCATTTGTCGTGGCTTCTTTTACTGTATCCCAACATCTTTGGATATTAAGAGCATAATCTCTCTTGTCCCTAAGAAATGTTTTATTCTTATTAATTAAGATTTGATTCTCTGATTTTCTCAATTTAATACTCATGTCCTTGGTCAGTTGCGGGAGTTTGTCCAAGCAGGGAACTTCAAGAATTTCATTTTTAACTTTGGTTATTTTGCTGTCTACTTCAATTATTTCTTTTTTCCTTTCCAGGATTAATAATCGCATTAATTCCAAAGAACAATGGTCCTGGATTCTTTCCCATTCTTTGACAAACTCCGGACTGTCTGTATTATAAATTGAGGGTTTGAGAACTCTCAATCCCCTGGGAATACGACCCACCCTTATATATTCTTCTAATGTGGCCATTTCTAACCAAGACTTAGTCTCCTTCTCCAATAGTTTATACAACTCATTCATAAGAGATGGTAGACTAGGAGTTATAACTTCTTCTATTGGTGTGTCTGAAAACATCTTACTGAATAATTCTGGTTTGTTAAACCTATTTTGAAGACAATCTAAAAAATGGCTGGTGTTAGAGTCAGCCATAATCCGTCAGTATAGGGAAGGCGAAAGAGGAGGGGAAGACTGGGGAAGAGGAGATGGAAGGGGTAGAGGGGAAGGAAAAAAGGAAAAAGAGGTGGGGAGAAGGGGAGGGGGGAAGGGAGGGGGGAAGGGAGGAAAGGGGGGACGAAACATTGGAACAATACGACAATAATGCACAAGTTAAATACAAAACCCAATATTACAGTGATATGTTAATTGGACAATAAATCATAAGAGTCTAATAGCTGCTGCGTGACTGTGGGGGAGAAATAGGACAAAACAATGTGACTCAACAAGTGGGTCACACAGATTACCAGTATAGAAAAAATGTCCAGTCCGCGCTCTTGCTCTTTAAGAAACTGGAATGGTGGTTCCTCTCTAATCTTTTGCAGCTCTTGATGTTGAAGGTGTCTTCCCCCACCTCCAATGTGGATCCCAGCAGAAAACTCCGACAGCGATACCAAGTCCCAAGAAAAAAAGAGAAAAACACAAAAGCGCACCAAGATTGAGATATAATGTGTATTACAGACAAATAAAATTAGTAGTATACACTTACATGAATAAAAACTTTAATGGTCCTGATCACGATCGTAACTTCTATGGTGAGGCAACAGATGGGATGAAAAGGGGGTGATTTCAGTCTCTGGAAACAAGCCCCGCGCGCTGGGGCTGTGTATTGGGCTATGCTGCGTGTTCAGCTCCACACGGTTGTCAGCGTGATGGCCTGCGTGATGCGCATGCGCAGCGAATGAAGCCCCCTATAGTAGTCCCGGAGATGCCTGTCCGTTTTCCGTTCAAATCGTGATTATCAATAAAAACACTTGTGTGAAGACTGGCTGTATGTGATAAACAGACCAGCGACACCCTTCGCGACGCGTTTCGAATACAAAAGTATTCTTCCTCAGGCGATATCAGGGGCACCTGTTTGGGGTCCTTTATATACCAGTCCACATTCATAATTGGTTAATACCAATGAATAGGCATCCAATCAGATCTTATTTAGAAAAAAAGGGGGATGGATTAGATTCACCAAACCTGCCCTTAGTGATTGATGAAATAAACAGAAATGTGCTGCTGATTTGTTTTGGTGGCACTTAGAGTAATAAATAAATAATAAAAACAAAAGTGCCACTCACTGGTAGAGATATATAAAGTAAAACATACAGGTAGCCCCTTTTTTCAAGTGTAACATTTAGAATATATTTGTTGATATATAAAAAATACAGATAAAACATTGTGCTATCACATACAAATACAACATTTAGACATAAAACATATGATATTGAAGAGTGGATGGGGGGAAGGGATATGAAAATAAATAAAATAAATAAAATAAAATAATAAAATAAATAAAAATAGTTAAAATTGAATACATCTCAATTTTGAGGCTTTCTAAATTAATAGTAAATGAAGACTATAAAGCAAACATTAACAGTTATTTAATTACCGCAAGAAGGGAGTCAATTCCACATAGTCATTTAATCCCCCAGGATGTTTGGTTTGTAGTGTGTAGATCCAAAATTGTTCCCTCCTTGCGATATGTAGGTCCTTATCACCAGCTCTGATAGTGGTAGTGATGTGTTCTATACCCATATATTTAACCCCTGTTGTACTACAGACACCCTTCGCGACGCGTTTCGAATACAAAAGTATTCTTCCTCAGGTGATATCAGGGGCACCTGTTTGGGGTCCTTTATATACCAGTCCACATTCATAATTGGTTAATACCAATGAATAGGCATCCAATCAGATCATATTTAGAAAAAAAGGGGGATGGATTAGATTCACCAAACCTGCCCTTAGTGATTGATGAAATAAACAGAAATGTGCTGCTGATTTGTTTTGGTGGCACTTAGAGTAATAAATAAATAATAAAAACAAAAGTGCCACTCACTGGTAGAGATAGAGGGAAATCGTTTTCCCTGACATATGTCCAGGTATCAGGGGAAAGGCAGACAATATGTCACCATGGAAGTGGGCTTGGCTAGGTATGCTAAGCAGCTTAAGGGCGAAATTCGCACATGCTCGCAGCATACCTTGAAACCTCTGCCAGGCTCCCTGAAGTATGGGCGAACCTTGACAATAGGTGGGATGTTTTGTTCCCATGCCGCGATTGGTTGCACAGTGTGAAGATAGGACTTGTGAGGTTTTAAAAGTCTGTGCAGCCAGCCAGTAGGTAGATTCAACATGCTGTAAAAAGATTCACCTGAGATTCCATCTAAGAAAGTACCTCTAAAGAGCTGCAAAACAGAGGATACATGAATGTACAGTAATACAACGAATCCGCGAGTTAAAAAGTTATACATTTATTAAGAAACAGAATAAAGTGAATAAAAGATAACATAATTGTAAAAAACACAAGACCTGAGGGTAATGAAACCACAATGTATAGTGGTCCTATTAGTGAGATCTACAGTAGTACTTGGTGGTAATTTAAGCACTATGATAAGCAGTGAACAAAGCCTGTATATTTATGTTTGCAGAACAGAAGACTCCTAATTTAGAGCTTGTATGATCATGCAGATTGCAAAATCAAAATGCATTAAATCGCAGGTTGGCTTCTTCAGAAAAGATCGTTACATAGAGGGGATTTAATGACCCCTGTACAATCTATATAAGCGCGATTGCACAGATCTAGTCTAATAAGATGACCATATATAACATCCAAGTCGTGCCAAGAATATTAGTCTACAAATAATAACGGTGTTTGCCTGTCGAATCGCAGTTAGAACTGTGTAATCCCTAGAGCAATGGAGTTGCCACCGATTTTCTTCTAATCTAGCAGAGCGATGTAGCCCAGGTTCTGTTCAACTCTTATTTAAATCTCACCCAGCCTCAGTAACTCAGAGCCCTCAGTATATACAGTATTATTACTTTTTAGTTGAAGTGCTTTCAAGGTTACAATCAACAAAATAGATATCCCTTGGATTGGCTCACACTGCTAGAGCTGTTGTTCTGAATAACAGAGATTGTGTGGTTTCAACTTTTGATCCGTTGGATCTGATACCATATCCCATTCCTAACGTGCCTTAGACTTGTTAACTTAATAACACTTTGTGTGCTGTGGGAAGCCAGCGGAATCACTTCTTGCAGTTAGTAGTGTTGTATTTATTTTAAAATAAAGTTTTTCAATTCAGTATATGTCTGGGACTCTGGCAGTTGGCACAGTGAATATTTTTGTTCATGTCTGTTATACCGTAGCCATTTTTGTGCATATCCATCATGCAGCACCAAAATTAGTGCCTTTACCTGTATTAGTTCTCTCCCCCTGGCTTCCTCTAAAAGCAGACCACTTCCACTTCCTGGTTGATAGTTTAATGTTCCCCATGGCTGTGTGCAGCCAATACGGGTGCAGACCTTTTGCCCTCCCCCTCTGCACTAGGGAGGAAGCCATTCCAAATTATAGTCAGTCTGGGTCTCTCCCCTTGGGATTGAGACCCTCAGGGGGGCTGAAGAGAATACCAAGCAGGCTTGGAAGGCTTCAATTCTGCCAGGAGGCCTAGGCACATCCAGAAGCCTGGGGGCTTGAGAAATCATACTACCTCTGTTGTATAACATCAGCAGTGGAGGAATAAAGAAGCTCTTTTGTTTTATACTCCCCTGCCTAAGTCTCCGTCTATTAGGTAGGGGTATGAGAGATATGTTTCACTGTGGGGACTGTCTCTAGTACACCTGGAGCCTGCTGTGAATGGAGGCGTTGCACCAGATAAGAATCCAGCCTGATGACAACCGAAAGCCTGTCCTGTTTCCCCATACCAATGTGGACCCTCAGCATCTCCTGGAACCTAACAGGTATGAAGCACCATACCACGGGTAGCAAAGGCCAGATCTCCCAGAGGGGGGGGAGGGGAGCGGGAAAGCAGCGCTATATGTAAAAATCATCACATTGGTTAAAGCGTGGAAGTTTCAGCATATTACATTCACTTACTGATCGATGACATAGAGATCATGACATACTTCTAAAAACGACTTGTTTTACCAATGGGCAATATCCCTCCTTTTAGGTGTTTGTACAAGTAAATGCAAAAGTCATTTTGGTAAAACACTTTTGTTTATAGTGAGCTGAACATATTAAGGTACCACCATAAAACGAATTTCCTTGGAAGAACCTACATCCTAGTTAGAAGTGTACGCATTTTCACATGATAACGTTCGGTGTCCAACTTAGTGGATGCCCTTGCACTTCCATTAATTGGGGGCCTTACGACCACGTGATTGATATCCCCCAACATCTTCTGACACAAGGGGGTTAATTAAAATAAAAAAGGATAACAAAAAACAAGAAATGGAGGAGCTGTAGCTGAACTGTGGATCATTACCTTCTTATGTGCCAGTGTTTCTGGTCCCTTTTGGCAAATCAATATGGCTGCCATCCAAGCCTCATTCCCATGGGCAACTAGGAAGCATAATAGCAACAAAGTGTGTGAAATAGAGCATTCACACTAGATTCCTAGTTGATTGCACTCAGTGTACATAAAGGTATTTAAGTACGACTCGATCAGACCCAGGATTCAAATATTTCCCGAGTGGAAGTATATAAAACACCTCATAGGTACCATTAACATATAGGTAATCCAAAGAGCAAGGGTATATACCAAAAATATCAACTGATTGAGTCGTACTTAAATACTTCTATGTGCCCTGAGTGCAATCAACTAGGGATGTATTGTGAATGCTCTATTTCACACACTTTGTTGCTAATGTAACACCCTTCCCCCCAGCCCCCTAAGGGAGATTTGCAGGCAATGGGTGTTATGGTGCTACCTGTAGGCTTACAGTAGGCCTAAGCCTCCACACATAGGGTGCTTGGGGTATAATGCACACTCCCGTTATGCCCTTCAGGAACTATATACCTGGGGCACCTTATGCAGCCAGATGTCCATCCAGAGTTATACCTAATGTAACATAGCCTCCCGGCAGTTACTTCCTTTCCTGGGCCTTTCCTATAGTCAGTCCTGTTAGTGCAGGCAGTGGAAAGGTTAATTCCTTCATAAGGCCTGTGTGTGTATATTCCAGCCTTGAATAATGTATCAGTATTCAAGGGCAGGCCTAGCAATTCTGAGGATGTCAATCTGAGGGGTGGATATTGGTTGGAACGCCCCCTGATGTGTGTGGGCCAATCTGTGTCCGGCTCTGGCTTGCTATAAATCAGAGTCAGAGACACTCCCCTAGGACAGGGGTCGTCAAACCGCGGCTCGCAAGCCGCTTGCGGCTCTTCGGGCACGACCATGCGGCTCTTCTAAGGATTTGTGGCGGCAGGCGGATCATGCTGCATTCTGACCCCTTCAAACGCCCATTCGGGCCCCCTTCATACATCAACTCTGGCCCCCTCCATATGCCCACTACAGCCCCCCCCATATGCCCACACTGGCTTCCTCCATCTGCCCACTCTGGCCCCCTCCATATGCCCACTCTGGCCCCCTCCATATGCCAACTCTGGCCCCATCCATATGCCCACTCTGGCCCCCTCCATATGCCAACTCTGGCCCCCTCCATATGCCCACTCTGGCCCCCTCCATATGCCAACTCTGGCCCCCTCTATATGCCCACTCTGGCCCCCTCCATATGCCACGGGGGACAGGAAGAGTTGATGTATGAAGGGGGCCCGAGTGGGCGTTTGAAGGGGTCAGAATGGGCGTATGGAGGGGGCCAGAATGGGGGGCTGGAGGGAGCCAGAGTGGGCATATGGAGGGGCATAGAAGGGGGGGATGGAGGAGGCCAGAGTGGGAATATGGAGGGGGCAGAGTGGGGCATATAGAGGGGGCACGAGGTTGGCATATGGAGGGGGCCAGAGTGGGCATATAGAGGGGGCCACGATGTTGGCATATGGAGGGGGCCAGAGGGGGCATATGGATGGGGCCAGATTTGGCATATGGAGGGGGCCAGAGTGGGCATATGGAGGGGGCCAGAGTGGGCAGTGAGCGAAGCCAGTGTGGGCAATATGGGGGGGGCTTGTAGTGGGCATATGGAGGGAGAGAGTTGATGTAGGAGGCAAGGGAGACAAGGGGCGGGCGAGAATGGCGGAAGGCGTCAGAAATGCACAGCATGATAGACCTGCCGCCACAAATACTATAGAAGAGACGCATGGCGTGCCCGAAGAGCCGCAAGAGGCTGCGGAAGCCGCGGTTTTGACGACCCTGTCCTAGGAGGAGTGTCTCTGACTCTGATTATAGCAAAGCCAGAGGCCTGGACAAAACCAGATCTGGCCCAACACACAGGAGGGCGTTCTTCCAACCAATATCCACCCCTCCAGATTGACTCCTCAGAAGTGCTAGGGCCTTGCATCTGTGATACATTATTCAAGGCTGGATATACACCACACAGCTTATGCAGGAATAACCTTTCCACTGCTGCACTAACAGACTGACTATAGGAGAAGGCCCAGGGAAAGGAAGTAATGCCCGGGAGGGGACTTTTTTTTATGTTACATGGTAGTATAATCTGGATGGACCATCTGGGATAAGGTGCCCCAGGTATAAGTTCTGAAGGGCATACGGGAGTGTGCATTATACCCCAAGCCCCTCTATGTGTGGAGGCTTGGCCTTAGGGCCTAATGTAAGCCTAAAGGTGACATAACACCATTGCCTGCAAATCTCCCTAGGGGCTGGCGGGGAAGGGTTGTACATTAGCAAAAATGTGTGTGAAATAGAGCATTCACAATACATCCCTAGTGATTGCACTCAGGGCACATAGAAGTATTAAGTACGACTCAATCAGTTGATATTTTTGGTATATACCCTTGCTCTTGGATTACCTATATGTTAATGGTACCTATGAGGTGTTTTATATACTTCCACTCGGGAAATATTTGAATCTGGGTCTGATAGAGTCGTACTTAAATACCTTTATGTACACTGAGTTGCAATCAACTAGGAATCTAGTGTGAATGGCCTATTTACACACTTGTTGCTTTAGGTCCTAGTTGCCAATGGAATGAGGCTTGGATGGCAGCCATATTGATTTGCCAAAAGGGACCAGAAACACTGGCACATAAGAGGTAATGATCCACAGTTCAGCTACAGCTTCCCCATTTCTTGTTTTTTGTTATCCTTTTTTATTTAATTAACCCCCTGTGTCAGAAGATGTTGGGGGATATCAATCACGTGGTCGTAAGGCCCCCAATTAATGGAAGGCAAGGGCATCCACTAAGTTGGACACCGAACGTTATCATGTGAACAATGCGTACACTCTAACTAGGATGTAGGTTCTTCCAAGGAAATTCGTTTGTGGTGTACTTATATGTCAGCTCCTATAAACAAAAGTGTTACCTACTCAATGATTAGCTCACTTCTGGTTCTGCTATGTTTTGCACTATTACTTTATTGCTACAAACACCTAAAAGGAGGGAAGATGGAATTGGCCCTGCCCGATCATTAATAACAAGCATCAGTGTTTTTAGAAGTATGTCATGATCTCTAGTGTCATCGATCAGTAGTGAATGTAATATGCTGAAACTCCAGCTTTAACCAATGTGATGATTTTTTACATATAGCGCTGCTTTCCCGCTCCCTCCCCCCCCTCTGGGAGATCTGGCCTTTGACCCGTGGTATGGTTGCTTCATACCTGTTAGTTCAGGAGATGATGAGGGTCCACATTGGTATGGGGGAAACAGGACAGGCTTCGGTTGTCATCGGCTGGATTATTATCGGTGCAACGCCTCCATTCACAGCAGGCTCCAGGTGTACTAGAGACAGTCCCCACAGTGAAACCATATCTCTCATACCCTACCTAATAGACGGAGACTTAGGCAGGGGAGTATATAAAAAAAGAGCTTCTTTATTCCCCAACTGTGATGTTAACAACAGAGGTAGTATGATTTCTCAAGCCCCCAGGCTTCTGGATGTGCCTAGCCTCCTGGCAGAATTGAAGCTTCCAAGCGCTTGGTATTCTCTTCAGCCCCCCTGAGGGTCTCAATCCCAGGGGAGAGACCCAGATGACTATAATTTGGAATGGCTTCCTCCTAGTGCAGAGGGGAGGGCAAAAGGTCTGCACCCGTATTGGCTGCACACAGCCATGGGGAACATTATTAAAAAACAACCAGGAAGTTGGAAGTGGTCTGCTTTTGGGAAGCAGGGGGAGAGAAAGAACTAATGGAGAGAACAGGTAATACAGGTAAAGGCACTAATTTTGGTGCTGCATGATGGTAAGCACCAAAAATGGCTACGGTATTATAACAGACATGAACAAAAATATCACTGTGCCAACTGCAGAGTCCCAGACATATACTGAATTGAAAAACGTTATTTTAAAATTAAATACAACACTACTAACTGCAAAGAAGTGATTCCGCTGGCTTCCCACGCACACAAAGTGTTATTAAGTTAACAAGTCTAAGGCACGTTAGGAATGGGATATGGTATCAGATCCAACGGATCAAAAGTTGAAACCACACAATCTCTGTTATTCAGAACAACAGCTCTAGCAGTGTGAGCCAATCCCAGGGATATCTATTTGTTGATTGTAACCTTGAAAGCACTTCAAATAAAAAGTAAAATACTGTATATACTGAGGGCTTGAGTTAATGAGGGCTGGGTGAGATTTAAATAAGAGTTGAACAGAACTGGGCGTACATCGCTTGACCTTAGATGAAGAAAATTCGGTGGCAACTCATTGCTATAGGATTACCAGTCTAACTGCGATGACAGGCAAACACCGTTATTATGTAGGACTAATATTCGTGGCACTGACTTGGATGTTATATGGTCATCTTATTAGACTAGATCTGTGCAATCGCGCTTATATAGATTGTACAGGGGTCATTAAATCCCCTCTAGTACGATCTTTTCTGAAGAAGCCAACCTGCCGATTTAATGCATTTTGATTGTTTGCAATCTGCATGATCATACAAGCTCTAAATTAGGAGTATTCTGTTCTGCAAAAACATAATATACAGGCTTTGTTCACTGCTTATCATAGTGCTAAATTACCACACAAGTACTACTGTAGATCTCACTAATAGGACCATATACATTGTGGTTTCTTACCCTCAGGTTGTGTTTTTTACAATTATGTTTACTTTATTCACTTTATTCTGTTTCTAATAAATGTATAACTTTTAACTCGTAGGATCGTTTATACTGTACATTCATGTATCCTTGTTTTGCAGCTCTTTAGAGGTACTTCTTAGATGGAACTCAGGGAATCTTTTTACAGCAGGTTGAATATACCTACTGGATGGGGACTGCACAGACTTTTAAAACCTCACAAGTCCTATCTTCACACTGTGCAACCAATCGCGGCATGGGAAACAAAACATCCCACCTATGTCAAGGTTCGCCATACTTCAGGGAGCCTGGCAGAGGTTTCAAGGTATGCTGCCGAGCATGTGCGAATTTCGCCCTTAAGCTGCTTAGCATACCTAGCCAAGCCCACTTCCATGGTGACATATTGTCTGCCTTTCCCCTGATACATGGACATATGTCAGGGAAAACGATTTCCCTCTATCTCACCGTGAGTGGCATTTTGTGTTTTATTATTTATTATTACTCTAAGTGCCACCAAAACAAATCGCAGCACATTTCTGTTTATTTACATCAATCACTAAGGGCAGGTTTGGTGAATCTAATCCATCCCCCTTTTTTCAATATGATTGATTGGATGCCTATTCATGGTATTAACCATTATGAATGTGGGACTGGGATATAAAGGACCCAAACAGGTGCCCCTGATATCACTGAGGAAGAATACTTTTATTCGAACCGCGTCAGCGAAGGGTGTCGCTGGTCTGTTTGTATCACATACAGCCGCGTCTTCACACAAGTGTTTTTATTGTAATCACGATTTGAACGGAAAAAAGGACAGGAACTTCTCCGGGACTACATAGGGGGCTTCATTCGCTGCGAATGCCGCATCACGCAGGCCATCACGCTGACAAGGCGTGTGAGCGTGAACACGCAGCATACTAGCCAATACACAGACCCCAGCGCGCGGGGCTTGTTTCCAGAGAATGAAAGCACCCCCTTTTCATCCCATGTTGCCTCACCTAGAAGTTACGATCGTGATCAGGACATTAAAGTTTTTATTATGTAAGTTATACTACTAATTTTATTTGTCTGTACTACACATATATCTCAAATCTGGTGGCTTTGTGTGTTTTTCTCTTTTTTCTTGGGATACTTGGTATCGCGCGGAGTTTTCTGCTGGGATCCACATTGGAGGTGGGGGAGGAAGCACACTTCAACATCAAGAGCGTGCAAAAGATTAGAGAGGAACACACCATTCCAGTTTCTTAAGAGCAAGAGCGCGGACTGGACATTTTTCTTATACTGGTAATCTGTGTGACCACGTGTTGAGTCACATTGTTTGTCCTATTTCTCCCCAACAGTCACGCAGCAGTATTAGACTCTTATGATTTATGTCCAATTAAATATCACTGTAATATTGGGTTTGTATTAACTTGTGCATTATGTCGTTATTGTTCCAATGTTCGTACCCCTTTCTCCCTTCCCCCCTCCTTCCCCCCATCACCTTCATCCCACCCTATTGTCCTTTTTTCCTCCCCTCTACCCCTTCCATTCCTCTTCCCCAGTGCTTCCCTCCTCTTTCGCCTTCCTATACTGACGATTATGGCTGACTCTAACACCAGCCATTTTTAGATTGTCTTCAAAATAGGTTTAACAAACCAGAATTATCAGTAAGATGTTTTCAGACAACACCAATAGAAGAAGTATAACTCCTAGTCTAACCTCTCTTATGAATGAGTTGTATAAACTATGGAGAAGGAGACTAAGTCTTGGTGTAGAAATGGCCACATTAGAAGAATATATAAGGGTGGGTCGTATTCCCAGGGGATTGAGAGTTCTCAAACCTCAATTATAATACAGACAGTCCGGTAGTTTGTCAAAGAATGGGAAAGAATCAGGACCATTGTTCTTTGGAATTAATGCGATTATAATCCTGGAAAGGAACAAAAAAAATAATGAAGTAGACAGCAAAATAACCAAAGTTAAAAATGAAATCTGAAGTTCCTGCACTTGGACAAACTCCCGCAACTGACAAGGACATGAGTATTAAATTGAGAAAATCAGAGAATCAAATCTAATTATAAGAATAAAACATTTCTTAGGGACAAGAGAGATTATGCTCTCTCTCTTAATATCCAAAGATGTGTGGATACAGTTAAAGAACCACGAAAATGGGACCCTTAATACAAGTGGTACTGAGATCCCCATGCGCTGATTCCCAAAGGGTGGGTAGTACAAACAAACAACTAATCCCAAATGTAATAGTAATATCCCTAGGACACAAAGAACCCCCAATTTTTATGCGATACCAGGATACATGAAAACATATGATCCCGTCTATCAATATCAAAGGAATGACAATTATAGAGCTCTTAGAGGATCCAAATATCCAGAAAAAAAAACAAACAAAGTGGATTCACCATTATCTGCCAACAGAATAGGAGTCAGAACTACAACCACATGACACACACAATAGGACACACACTAATGCCCTAAAAAACTTCCCAATACACATAGAGGATATGAAACAGGAACACCGGATATCCCTTTATACAATAAAGTTGAAGTATTGAAGAGATTAGAGAGAAAGAGAAAGAAAGAAGACAGCAACTGAAAATGAGGATTTTAAAACGATTGGAAAAAATGAGAACAGGAATGTCAATATCACCTAGGGATTCAACCATACACCTTTGTTAGAAGTCCCCAAAAAACTTAGTAAAAAAAAGACAGGAGTCAGGAAAGAAGTAGTAGGGAGTGGAAAAAGAGATAAACACAACAAACTCTCCACCAGACAGGTCCAGATGGACATAACACTTAAATCTAAGGGTATTTTATCCCCTTATTTATCCCATCTTTCAAATTTAGATATACTTGGATGAATGTTTGGGAAAGGATTATCATTTGCCCCTACCGAAGGCGTTAAACAACTTTGATCTTTATATAGATCTGCAAAAATTTTAATCGCAAGTTAAGTTAAGTTAGACATTTTGATACTAATGGGGGCCAAACTATCAACTCTCAGTTATTATGACCCCAATGTTGAGACGTTATATCATCATGAAACAAAATCCAATTGGTGGATTTAATGTTCTGGATGAGGGGTTAAACCAAATGCAGGAGATGAATACATCGATCAGCATTCATATTGAAGACCCAAGTCACTTTGCTATCCTACTGTACTCTAGGGACAATAAGTGATATTTTAACAAAATGGAAGAAACCCCCTCCATATGCCCACACTGGCCTCCTCCATCTGCCCACTCTGGCCCCCTCCATATGCCCACTCTGGCCCCCTCCATATGCCAACTCTGGCCCCATCCATATGCCCACTCTGGCCCCCTCCATATGCCAACTCTGGCCCCCTCCATATGCCAACTCTGGCCCCATCCATATGCCCACCCTGGCCCCCTCCATACGCCCACTCTGGCCCCCTCCATACGCCCACACTGTGTGACGACTCAGGGGATTCCTTCCCCTCCTTGTCCCTCTCTCCCATCTGTCACTTTCTCTGCTCCTTCCCACTCCTCTCCTTTGCCTTCTACCTCTCTCCCATTGCCGCAGCTCATCCCCCGCAGGTCTCGCATACCCACGCGGTCCCCGAGCCCCTGCTATGATGCTCCCCGCTCCCTCACTCCCGCGGTGCCCGCGTTACCTTCCCCAGCTGTTTCCTCCACTCCTTTACCTTCTTCCAGCGTGGTACCCACAGCACGGCGCTCCGCGCGCCTGGTGACGCGGCCGGTGCGTGCGCCCTCGCAACTCACGGAGGGCGCACACGCATGCTCCTCCTCTGGGCGCCGTGAATCGTCTGTCCCCTCCTCTCGGTCCCTGCGGGCCGTCTCCTTGGTGCAGCCGGTGCGTGCGTCTCCTCTGCCCACGGAGGGCGCGCGCCTCTCCTCTGAGCTATGTTCCCCTGCTGCTTCTCCCCCTCACTCCTTGCGGGCCGTCTCTGTGCTGCAGCCTGTGCGCGTGCACCCCCACCTTACAGAGGGCATGCGCACACGCTCCTCTTATCCTGGCTGTCATGTCTCCGCCTCCCAAACCCTGCAGGCTATTCCCCTGACTGCCCCTTCTGTCTCCTCCTCTTCTCTCCCTGACCTATCCCTATTGTCTCCCACTTCGCTCTCTACTCCTCCCCTCTTTCCTATTGGTGTTCCCTCCTTTATTACCCCTGTGTGTGGTGTCATACCGTTCCCACCTCAGTACTGGGGTCCTGCCAGGTCTGCGGGCATACAGGCGTGACATTATGCAGAGCCCAACAAACGCAGACCCCCCTGAGGTGGGTACAGTGGTGGAGATCATTATTCCCCTAGAAACCTTACAACTCGTCAGTAGTCAGCTGTCCACTGTCTCCCAGCAACTAACTAATGTTTCCCTTCGAGGAGGTTCTCTGACATCAACGCCACCTGTGGCTATTACCTACGCCAGCCCTGGCCCATGGATTCCCTCTCCGAATCACTATGATGGGGACCCCCTCGCCTGCCGCGGTTTCTTAAACCAATGTGAGGTGCAGTTTGAGATGTCCCCCTCCCTGTTTCCAACTGGTCATGCTAAGATTGCATATATATACGCTTTGCTCACTGGAGATGCTCTCGCTTGGGCCTCCCCCCTATGGGAGCGCAAATGCGAAATAACGCAAGATTATCCGTTGTTCAGACGTGAATTTCAACTTGTGTTTGATACCCCCGCACGGCGCGAGACAGCAGCCTTCTCCCTGTTTCATATTTCTCAGGGCTGAAGATCAGCTGCCAAATATGCCATCGAGTTCCGTACGCTGGCCGCTGAAGTACAATGGAATGATGAGGCCCTCACCGCCGCGTACTGGCACGGACTCTCAGATACATTGAAAGACGACCTTGCGACTCATGCCCGGCCTACTTCCCTGCAGGAGTTAATCATCCTGAGCGTACATATGGATCAGCGTACGCAGGAACGACGGCACGAAAGACACTGTTCCCGTTCTTCTTCCACTGTTGTTTCTCACAGGTCGCCCGCCACTCCTCTTCTGGCCCTGGAGGCCTCGGAACCGATGCAGGTCAGCAGTCAACAACTCCAGGCAACCGAGAGAGCGCGGTGCCGCCAGAACAGGCTGTGTTTCTACTCTACCTCTTCGGATCATCGTCTCCAGAATTGTCCCTTGAAGCCGGGAAACGGGCGCACCCAGTAAAGGTAGAGGGGCTTCTATTGGGTACTGTCTCTCTCTTGCCCCTCTCCTTCCGAAGCTCTCCCAAAGAAGTTTCTGCTTCCAGCCTCATTGGAGGGTCCAAACCTTTTCGTAAAGGTTGAAGCTTTCGTCGATTCAGGATCGGGTGGTAATTTCCTGGACCAGAAGTTCGCATTTGAGAATCAAATTCCCATGTGGGCCTCGAGGCCATCGACGGACTACCCCTCCAGCCGGCATTCATCATTTGGGAGTCTATTCCTCTTACCTTGACCCTGGCTGATGGTCATAAGGAGGTAATTATCTTTGATGTTTTTCAATCTCCTACTGTGCAAATTATATTAGGATTGCCTTGGCTTCAACTCCACAATCCGCGCATTGATTGGTCCGGCACTCTGCCTCTCCAGTGGCCTTCGTCCACAGATGCCGTTCCAGCAGGGTCTCCTGTGGCTGTGCTTGCCGGTTTGGACTCCGTTCCTTCCAATCTATTGATCCTGCCTGCTGTGTACCATGAGTACTTGGATGTGGTTCAACAAGGTACAAGCGGAAGTTCTTCCTCCTCATCGTCTGTATGATTGTCCTGTCGACCTCATCCCCGGGACTGTCCTGCCGAAGTCCAAGTCTTATCCACTCTCCATCCCGGAGACCGAGGCCATGACTACCTACATTCAGGAAAATTTGGAGAAGGGGTTCATCCGCAATTCTACCTCCCCTGCCGGGGCTGGCTTCTTCTTTGTGAAGAAGAAGGATGGATCACTGAGGCCATGCATTGACTTCCGAGGTCTCAATAAGATCACTGTGAAGAACCGGTATCCTCTCCCGCTCATTTCTGAACTGTTCGACCGTCTTCAAGGGGCCTCTATCTTCTCAAAACTTGACCTAAGGGGTGCCTATAATCTCATTCGTATTAGAGAAGGAGACGAGTGGAAAACAGCATTTAACACACGTTCTGGACACTATGAATATCTTGTTATGCCCTTTGGATTGTGTAACGCTCCTGCCGTGTTTCAGGAGTTCATGAACGACATCTTCCGTGATGTATTGGGAACTTTTGTTATAGTCTACCTAGACGACATCCTTATCTTCTCTAAAAATCTGGAGGAACATATTCAACATACCAAACTTGTGCTGTCCAGGCTTCGTTCTAATCGCCTTTATGCCAAAATGGAGAAATGTCTGTTCCACCAGGCTTCTACTGCCTTCCTGTGTTATATCATCTCCAGCCAAGGTTTTTCCATGGACCCAGAGAAGCTGAAGGCGGTCCTCGACTTGCCGCTCCCTAATTCACTCAAGGCCGTGCAACGTTTTCTTGGCTTTGACAATTATTACAGGAAGTTCATCAAAAAAATTCTTCCATTGCTCTTCCCATCACTGCTTTGACCAAGAAGGGCGCCGACGTCTCATCCTGGTCACCTGAGGCCATCTCCGCCTTTGAGATTCTCAAAAAGGCGTTCGTGTCTGCTCCCATCCTTCGTCATCCGGATACCTCCCTCCCCTTCACTTTGGAGGTCGACGCCTCGTACGTACTGTAGGAGCGGGCGCAGTTCTTTCCCAGAGGACCTTCCCCCAAGAGAAACTTCACCCTTGTGATTTTTTTTCACGGAAGTTCTCAGCGGCCGAAAGGAATTATGATGTCGGTAACCGTGAACTTTTGGCCATTAAACTGGCTCTTCAAGAATGGAGACACCTTTTGGAAGATTCCAAAGAACCAATCGCTATTTTCACTGACCACAAAAATTTGTTATATATTGAGGGGGCTCGTCGCCTGGGTTCCCGCCAAACTCGCTGGTCACTCTTCTTTTCCCGCTTCAACTACACCATCTCATAAATTCCTGGTACCAAAAATGTTAAAACGGACGCCCTCTCGCGTCAGTTCGCCACTGAGACTGAAGCTAAGGAAGTCTCGGAGCCTATTTTTCCTGCCAAGTGCATAATTTCTGCTAACAACTTCGATGTGTTGGACGAGATCAACAAGGATCAGGCCCATATTCCCAGCAGGTTCAGGGTACCAGAAGGACGTCTATACGCAGCTCCACGTTTTCGCCATAAAGTGTTACTTTGGGGTCATTCCTCTAGAGCAGTTGGTCATCCAGGCTTCAAAAGGGCGGCAGATCTCATTAAGCGGACGTTTTGGTGGCCTAAGATGAATCAAGACATTCTTGAATTTACCACCGCCTGTCCTGTATGTGCCCAGAGCAAGACACTCCATCATAAACCTTCCGGACTTCTTTTACCACTCCCCATTCCGGAACAACCCTGGAAGCACATTTCAATGGACTTCATTGTTGAACTGCCCATTTCCCAAGGGATGAACACCATTCTGGTCGTACTGCTGCGGCCGAGTTTATTCGAGCATTTGCCCATTCTCGGCCGCAGCAGTTACCTGGCGCGCGCCGGAGGGTGCCGGGCGCGCGCCGAAGCAGCGGAGGAGAGGCCCGCCGATTGCGGCTTCCCCCTCTCCTCTCCGGGTCCGCCGGGTCCCCCGGAACCCCCTGCCGCCGTCCCCCACATCGCGGGACACCAGGGCTCCCTCGGGGAGCCCTGGACGTGCGTGCAGGGGGCGCAGGCACCCGATGACGCTTGACCGCGCATCGGAGACGCGCGGCACGCCGAGGGGCTGCCACTTGCAAGCCGGGAAATCTCCCGGCTTGCGGTACTGGCCACACTGCAATAAAGTGTGTCGCCAGTGTAGTAGACAGGTTCTCTAAACAGGCACACTTTATCCCCCTCAAGGGTCTTCTCAACTCTGCTACACTGGCTGACGTCTTCTCCAGAGAAATTTTCAGGTTACATGGCGTTCCCATTTCAATCGTCTAGGACCGTGGGTCTCAGTACATCTCAAATTTCTGGTGGGCTTTCTCCCAAAGATTGGGTGTATCTCTCTTGTTTTCCTCTGGATACCATCCACAAACCAACGGTCAAACGGAAAGGATGAACTAAACCCTTGAACAGTATTTAAGATGCTTAATTTCAGACTCACAAGATAACTGGGTGTTAGGAATGTGAGCACACAGCGCCTCAGGTGGAGCTCACGGCTCTCTCCTTACACTGCTCAGACCCTTCCACTACAACCACGCAAGCCCCCTTCAACTTCAGCACTTACCCCTCGGCATGATGGGACGCTCCACGAGGTACTTCCTCCACGCTCTACGCCGCAGCCGTCGGCGCAGAATCGTCGCCCCGCACGCACGTGCACACCCCACGTTGCTTCCTCTCATGCGCACGGCGGACTTACAGTGCACACACAAAGATTATATCCCCACATGCTCCCCCACCCCCTAACAACCGCACGTTTACAATCTGGTCTTGCTGATTTCACCTGAGCTCTAAGAACGCATCCAATGCACTGAAGCTCCATGGGCTCCTCCAGGCAGCCCCCTCTCCTGTTGGCTGTCTTTATATATCCTCTCTGTTCTGTGCTTCCTCGCTCGTTATAGTGCTTGTTCTTTGATTCTCTCGGTTTTGACGCGGCTTGGCAGACTACCCCCTTTGGCTCTCGACTTCGGATTGTTCCTGTTTACGTACCTTCTGGCTCCCTCCGACCACGGCACTCATCTCGATCCTTCCATACGTCTCCTACCCCTGATCTCAGCAACGGCAACAACCATTCTTCTGGGAAAACGGTATCGGCAAGTATTCACGCAATACACCCCATCTGGCCTGGCACCATCTAATACCACAACCCGGACACGTCCTTCGCTCTATCGGTGTGTGTATTCATACCTGCCACCTCAGTTCTAGGGACAGGTCTGGTCTGCGGGCAACTCCGGCGTAACACTGGGTGGATCTTCTGCCATGGGCCGAATTCGCCATAAATTCCCTGAAGAACGAGTCCCTTTATGAACTTTGGTTTTCATCCCACTAGTCTTCGTCTCTCACCTTCCCCTTCAGGTGTTCCTGCAGCTGACTCTCATATCGCCAACTTACAAGAATCCTGGAAGAAGATCCTCAAGACCTTATAGACTGCGGTTGCCAAACAAAAAACCCAGGCAGACCGTCACCGTGAAAAGGGTCCTTCCTTCAAGCCTGGCGATCTGGTGTGGCTGTCCTCCAAAAATATTAGGCTAAAGACTCCATCACCCAAATTATCTTCTAGATTCTTGGGACCATTCAAAATTTTGGAGAAAGTGAATCCGGTAGCCTATCGTCTCGATTTACCTCCCACAATGAAGGTTCCGTCCGTGTTCCATGTGTCCCTCCTTAAAAGCTATATCCCCAGTCGTCATTTTTCTAACCCCTCTCGGAAACCAAAGCCAGTGTCCACCTTGGGAAACAGGAGTACAAATACAGTCCATCGACTCTCACTGGTCAAAAATAGACTGCAGTTTTTGGTACACTGGAAGGGCTACGGCCCTGAGGAACGTTCCTGGGTACCTGCACGTGACATCCATGCCCCAAGACTACATTCACAGTTCCACCAGAAATTCCCCCTCAAGCCGTGGTTGGATCATTCGGAGATTGATCCTCAAGGGGGGGATACTGTGATGACTCAGGGGATTCCTTCCCCTCCTTGTCCCTCTCTCCCATCTCCTGTCACTTCCTCTGCTCCTTCCCACTCCTCTCCTTTGCCTTCTACCTCTCTCCCATTGCCACAGCGCATCCCCCGCAGGTCTCGCATACCCAAGCGGTCCCCGACCCCCTGCTATGATGCTCCCCGCTCCCTCTCTCCTGCGGTGCCCGCGTTACCTTCCCCAGCTGTTTCCTCCACTCCTTTACCTTCTTCCAGCATGGTAACCGCGGCACGGCGCTCCGCGCGCCTGGTGACGCGGCCGGTGCGTGCGCCCTCGCAACTCACGGAGGGCGCGCGCACACTCCTCCTCTGGGCGCCGTGAACCGTCTGTCCCCTCCTCTCGGTCCCTGCGGGACATCTCCTTGGTGCAGCCGGTGCATGCATCTCCTCAGCCCACGGAGGGCGTGCGCGCACGCCTCTCCTCTGAGCTATGTTCCCCTGCTGTTTGTCCCCCTCACTCCTTGCGGGCCGTCTCTGTGCTGCAGCCTGTGGGCGCGCACCCCAACCTTACAGAGGGCGCGCGCACACGCTCCTCTTATCCAGGCTGTCATGTCTCCACCTCCCAAACCCTGCAGGCCATTCCCCTGACTGCCCCTTCTATCTCCTCCTCTTCTCTCCCTGACCTATCCCTATTGTCTCCCACTTCGCTCTCTACTCCTCCCCTCTTTCCTATTGGTGTTCCCTCCTTTATTACCCCTGTCTGTCCACTTCTTCCTCGCTCTGCATAGTTCCTGTTTCCCTGTGTGTACCTGACCTATGCTGTGCTCCCTCTGTGTCTCTGCTGTTTCCTGCTCCTGTGTTATCTTGGATTTCCCTGGCTTACGACTCCTGCTTGTCCTGGACTACTCTGCTTTCTTGTACCCCTGTGAACCTTGCTACGTATACTACTTCGCTTACCTCTGGCTTCCTAGGACCTGGCTTGTACTCTGACGATTCTACCCTCTGGACTCCTGGACATTGGCACACGGACACAACTATTCTTACGGACATCCCCAAGCATTGCAAGCATCATACTAACTCTCTTCCAACAGGCCCAGCAACGCTACACCACACTCCGGGCTTGCTCCCACTGCTGTGGGTGTGTGGTGTCATACCATTCCCACCTCAATTCTGGGGTCCTGCCAGGTCTGCGGGCATACATGCGTGACACACTGGCCTCCTCCGTCTGCCCACTCTGGCCTCCACCATCGCCCACTCTGGCCTCCTCAATCCAACCACACTCGGCCTCTCCAATAGGCCCAATCTAGTATCTCCATACGCCACTTGGCCCCTCCATAACGCCACACTGGCCCTTCATAAGCCCACTCTGGCATCCTCCATATGTCCACTACGGCCCCTCCATATGCCCACTCTGCCTCCTCCATACAACCCCCTCTGGCCTCCTGCATCCACCTACTCTGGCTTGCTCCATACTCTAGTCTCCTCCATACGCCCACTCTGGCCCCCTCCATACGCCCACACTGGCCCCTTCATAAGCCCACTCTGGCATCCTCCATATGTCCACTCTAGCCTCCTCCATATGCCCACTCTGGCCCCCACCATACGCCCATTCTGGCCCCCTTCATACGCCCATTCTGGCCCCCTTCATATGCCCATTCTGACCCCTCCAAATGCCCACTCTGGCCCCCTACATATGCCCACTCTGGCCCCCTCCATACGTAAACTCTGGCCTCCTCCATACGCCCACTCTGGCCCCCTCCATACAACCACAATGGCCTCCTCCATTTGCCCACTCTGGCCTCCAACATCCGCCCACTCTGGCCCCCTCCATACGCCCACTCTGGCCCCCTCCATACACCTACTCTGGCCCCCTCTATATGCCCACTCTGGCCCCCTCCATATGCCAACTCTGGCCCCCTCACAAAATAGCCAACTGCAGGCCTCCTCCATATGCCCACTCGAGGTGCCCCCCCCGCGCGGCCCCAAAGGGTGCCAATGTTGGCCCTTCATATCCCCTGTGCGGCAACTCCATACAAAACATGCCACGACTGGCCCATTCCGACACCCTACTCTGCCCCTTCCAGACCCACCTGCCCCGTGCCATATCCCATCTGGGCCCCCTCCATACGCCAACTCTGGCCCCCTCCATACGCCAACTCTGGACTCCTCCATATGCCAACACTGGCCTCCTCCATACACCAACTCTGGCCTTCTCCATACGTCAACTCTGGCCTCCTCCATACGTCAACTCTGGCCCCCTCCATACACCCACTCTGCCCACTTCCATACGCCCACTCCAGCATTTCCAATATGCCCATTTCAGCCCCCTCCATATGTCTACTCCAACCCCCTCCATACACCCAGTCTCGCCCCCTCCATATTCTCACTCCGGCCTCCTCCATATGATCAATCCAGCCCACTCCTTACACCCATTCCAGCCAACTCCATATGATACTTTGACCCCCTCCATTCGCCCACTCCGGCCCCCTCCATATGCCCACTCTGGCCCACTCCATACGCCCACTCTGGCCCCCTCCATACGCCCACACTGGCCCCCTTCATACGCCCACTCTGGCCCCCTCCATACGCCCACTCTGGCCCCCTCCATAGGGGGCCAAGAGTGGTTGTAATGGAGGAGG
>CM071567.1:310738292-310799531 GCA_036426205.1 Ascaphus truei | reverse complement strand
CTCCATACGCCCACTCTGGCCCCCTCCATACGCCCACTCTGTCCTACTCCATATGCCCACTCCGGCACCTTCCGTACGCCCACTCCGGCACCCCCGGTACGCCCACTCCGTATGCCCACTCCGGCCCCCTCCATACGCAAACTCCAACCCCCTCCGTACGCCCACTCTGACCCCCTCTGTATGCCCTCTCTGGCCCCCCTCTGTACACCCACTCTGGCCCCCTCCGTACGTCCACTCCGGCCCCCTCCGTACGCCCACTCTGGCCTTCTCCTAGGCGCACCCCAGCCCACTCCGGCCCCCTCCATACGCCCACTGTGACACCCTCCGTACGCCCACTGTGACACCCTCCATACGCCCACTCTAGCCTCCTCCATATGCCCACTCTGGCCCCCTCCATATGCCATTTGGGCCCCCTTCATATTCCCATTCGGGCCCCTTCCATACGCCCACTCTGACCCCCTCCATACGCCCACTCCGACCCCCTCCATACGCCCACTCCGACCCCCTCCATATGCCCACTCTGGCCCCCTCCATACGCCCATTTCGGCGCTGTAGATCCCTGCTTGGCAATGATTGGTAGCCGTCGAGCAATGAAAAGCCCCAGAATTCTTTGTGACGCATTGATGCCGCCCTCAAGGACCACCAGGGAAAAACAAAGTGACACTTTAAAAAGCCATCAACATGGGCTCCTGTTTCTACAATCTAATCATCAGAATCATTTTCTTATTTCACAGTATCATATTGCGATTAAAAAAAATTATTAAAATTTCCCGAACAAAATTAATTGTCTGCAAATTCTGTATAAATCAATCTGCACTAAATATATTATCTTTAGAGTGCTTAATTGCAATATTATAATTTTTTTAATGTATTTTTCTATTCCAAAATCAAATTTTAACGTTAAAAAAAAACCATACAATTTATCCTGTCTGTGTTTCTGCAAGTGTACAACTGCATAAAATACACATTTATAGTATATTTCATTCACATCACTGTGCTTCTGTTGAATACAGACATTAACATTCTGTCTGAGAGGCTTCTTTCTCTGTCCATTTGGACTCTACTCTCTAGCTTCTAAGAAAATCTGTTATAAAGAATAACTTAAAAGCTCCTTTAAAAAACCATGACCCCCAAAGACTGTGCAGATCTTTTATTGCAAACCTTTTTTTTTTAAGTGTTTAAAAGCTTTAATATTGAAGGCCTGTCAACGTTGTCCTGATTATTTGGCTTTCAGTTAAAAGGTTTTTGTTGTTGTAGCTTATGCAGTTGCTCTGTTGCTATGGGGATGTGACATCAAAATGACGTTTCCCTGTTTAAAAGCTTTTAACTAAATTCCAGCCTGTCAGATGTAGGCCCCATTTTATGCTCTCAGACTTCAAGCTGTTGCAAAAGGGTTTCATATGTTCTCTTGTCATTCAAATTCTTCAGCCATACACATACGCATTGCCTGGCTGTGTAAGACAGCTCAACTTAAAAACCATTTCTAACGTGTCCTCTTTTAAAAACCCTTTCAGCAGAAATAGCAATGGCTGCAGCTGAAATCCCCAGCTATATCCTTTCTTCTCAGAGCGAAAAGCACAGGAGAGCTCGGAACTGGACGGAGGCAGAAATGAGAGGGCTGATGCTGGTCTGGGAGGAATTCTTTGATGAATTGAAACAAACTAAAAGGAACGCCAAAGTTTATGAGCGAATGGCTAACAAACTGTTCGAGATGACTGGAGAACATCGCCACGGGGAGGAAATAAAGATCAAAATTACAAACATGACGTTCCAGTACAGGTAAGCAAACGAAGCAGTTTTAATGTGTGCCTTTCCTGCTTAACCATTTCATATTCTCCCGGAGCCGCTCGTGTGCTGCAGTTAGTGGTTTGTGTATGGTCTGAGAGGCCAGCTAAAGGCTTTTAAGCAGCTGCATGTGGTTGAAATGCTCCCTGTCTTCAAGGCATTTATTTGATGCCAATCAAATTCTCATCAGCGCCCAAAGGCTACCAAGGTTTAAATAAACGCCGTGGATTTGAGAGCAGGTTGCCATGCCCCAAAGTGCCATAAAATACAGAGGCGTTTATGAACTTAAATCTTATTTGAATAAATATATTTTTGTCCGGTGACATTAAAGTAATCCAAACCTTCGTAAACTGTGCGACGTTTGTATGATGGTCGTAAAGTGACTTTGTCCATATGACGTATAGGTTGCTGTTCGTTTGACGCATTGCGTCATGTCGAATACCTGATTGACACAATTTCAATTAAAAACAGAATTCTGGGTATTTTTAAGTCATAACTAATATTAGCAAATATAAATTATTAGTGTAATATGATTTCTAATATCCATACAGGTAGTCCTCGCTTTACGGCGTTTCGCTTTTTGTCGGATGCGGTTTCCGACGACGCATAATGCAGTCTAAAAACTCATTATCCGCTGCGGTTTTCGCATATCCGACGGAAACCGCCGCCAATTACCATGCGTCCCGCTTTCCAACTGTCCCGTCTCCGACGCTGGTTTGCGGACGCATTGTCGGAAAAGCGAGGACTGCCTGTACTGTGAAAATAATAAATATTCTTAGCCCATGTAAAGAAACATCCATGCTGCGTGATATACATTTGAGTGATACACAGCAACTTAATTTTGTGTTAACAATGTAAACAGACTTCCTAGGATTTGTGCCAGGTTCCAGTCCGTGGACGGTTGTGACGCAGGTTGAACAATTTTTTCGGCACACGTTTTTTTTTTTTTTTAGTACACTCCATTAACATCTGCGCGTCCCATTTGTTTGCGCCAATATACTTGCCAAAAAACATTGTTGACGCGTAAGGCGAACAATTTAACCCCTCCGATGCCAGCGGGACCTGCCACCTCCCTGGCCACGGTCCCCTCTGACACATCATGTGACCGGTGCTGAGCCATCACATGCATGATTTTAACGTTTTCCCGGTGACGATGGAATGGGAAGGTCGTCCTCCTCCGTGCTGATCGCGGTCAGCAGCTCCAATGGAGATCTAGCAGTAGAGAACGAGCATATTGCCACGACGTACACGGTATGACCACTGTCTGCCCGTAGCTCATGGTAGGTGATAGTTTATGATTTCTGTGCAACAATTTTACGCTAACAATTTTATTTGAGACTCCATAGTACATGTAGGCCCCAGAGTTTTGTGCCACTTAAACATCTGACTCTGAGACTGATCACTTAATCCTCCTTTGTTATAATTAAATACTAAATGCAGCAGTATTTAATAGTATAATTACTATTTGTCACATTGGATTTGAAGGAAGGTGTCGGCCTACTTATTTCATTCTGTATAACATATCTGCTGTGTCCGGTGCTTTGCTACAGGACATGGGATACAGCGGCAGTGACACGCATTGGGTCCCTTTTAAAAGGAGCAGTGCTCCCTTGTCCGCCCTTTTCTATATGGATAGCAAACATAGGATCCCCAGAGCTGAACCGCCTTAATTCTAGTTCTGAGGACCCTCTCGTTTCCGAGATTCTTACACGAGAAGGTGCTGCGGGTTCCTTCCTGGTATTTAAATCCCTGCGTAATGCGGGAGATTTAAACTCCACTTTGTTTCCTTTGGTGATCCCCGGACCTGAAGTTGATGTGGTTTTGTTCTGGAGATTTACCGTCACGTTGTCATGGCGATTCGTCACCGAAGACCCGGCTGGCAGCAGGTAAGTAAGTTACAGAGGCCTCACGCCTTCCCCGGCATGTAATTTAAATGCCGTGGGGAAGAGCGCGGGGCCTCTGTAACAGCCCGTGCCCCCCAGCAAAATCTCCCACTCCCCCTGGGGGCCGCGCCACCCCCAGTTTGCACACTGCTGGGTTAGAGTAAGGGTTTTGGGAGTTAGTTTTGTGCTGATCTCTCTGAGTGGAGGAAGCCCCAGTACAGCCTCTCCTGGATCGGAGTGGGGATGAGGCCTTGCCCTGTTAGGTGGTAAGGTGTGCTGAAGAGGGTGCCTAGGGCCTCAAGCCCTGGGTACTGGCTTCACGTAATGGTGTACTGACCAATAAAACCCTGTTATGTCATCTCTGGTGTGATGCTTAATGTTTGAGCACATGAGAAGAGTTGCCTGTAAGGACCATCCTGGCTGCCCCAGGATCCTCATAGGATGGAGGCGCTGCACTGACTGAAGAACCATCATGCAGAGCCTGTCCTGATGCCTCCCCATACCATCGCAGAGCTCTCAGGCCTTCTGTTCCACCTAACAGGTATGCACCGCACCAGAATACACTTGGTAGCGACAGGAACTCCCTTGGGGGGGGGTGCTACATTTGGAGGAGGCGCTGCTGAGATTACCATCAGGACAGGCTTTTGCAGCGGGAAAAGGCAGAGGGCCCATGGGTGTAGTGTCCATGGGGACCCTATCGAATCTTGAGGACTGGGCTCCATGTCAAAATCGAGCTATGACAAGGACCCTTCCTCTCTAAGTTACATGCATGGGCAGTGTGTGTATAATCGCTATGTACCAAGAAGGGGTACAGGGGCAGTTGCCCAGAGACTTCACAAAAGGGAACTGTGGCCTGTGCCTTGCAGTTTTATTCTCTGAAATAAGTTCTGTATAAGCGGGCAGGCATCCAAGGAGGGGTGCTTGACCTTCAGGCAGCCAGGACCTCCGTTTGAGGAACTGCAGCTATACTATGGCAGTCCCCACCCGGGGGGCTGCCGTGTGGAAATTCTATTACGAAGAGTGGTGCGGGGTTAGTTTCCCAGGGGCCCCACCCCAGGGAACTGCGGTCTGCACCGTGCAATTCTAAGACAAATACTGTCTGTGCGGGCAGGTATCCGAGGGGGGGGGGGCCTTGACCTTCAGGCAGCCAGGACCCCCATTTGAGGAGCGCAGCCATACTAGAGCGGTCCCCACCAAAGGGTGCCACATCCTGTTCCTTTCCATTGTAAAATGGTGGTTCCCACTGAGATCGGGAAACCGCATGACAACCTGTGCAAAAGTTGCAAGGAATTGTCTGCAAATACCTGGGCTTGGCACGAAGCCTAGCCGCGCCCTTGTTTGCGAAATTATCCGGGTTTGTCGGGAAAGCCAAGCCGCACACTGCTCTCTACAGCCGTACTACTGAATTACCAGAGGGAGGAGCTGAGAGTGTTTCTACCTACTGCCACGCAGCGGATGTGAGAACTTAGCCACAGTCGCACGTGGTAGTATCGCTGAGCAGGCGCACGACTAACCTCTCCCTTTCATATAGCTGCCGACGATGGATGTGAAGCAAGGCACTCACTTTGCCCTCCCAGGAGGTCTGCTACTACTCCCCTACGATGGGGATAATTCTCTCCATTATGCCCGTTGTGCGATCGGGTGGGACCTGCACTGGGATCTGCTTCTCGGTGCTCTGAATGCAATGTACCATACCTCCTCCTCCAGGGACCTGGAGCGGAGACCGACAAGACTCAGCTGCACACTGCACACCGGGCTTCTTCAAGCGCTGATGGATATGGCTGGACAGCCATCCGAGACCTACCGGCCAGATTACTGGACCCTGCTTCGCAACCTGGTCGGTTTCGACATACGGTATGGGAGCCACAGCTCAAAAAGAATGGACTCTGGAGCGGCTCTCTGGGAGCCATGGGAACTGACATCAGCTGTCTCTCCAGCCCTATGGAGGAAATCCTAACAGCGAACGTACCTGATTCCACACTGGCCGGTGTGCGACGGCGTGTGTCCACTTCTGCTCTCCAGTCAGTTCCCGTTCCGAGCTGCACCTTTGAGGAGGCGAGCCGTTGCCTGGACAGGCACGGCCAAGCGATTCCCGCCATGCCCTTGGTGCCCCGCTCCCCACAGGAGGTACCTTCCACCGCTGGATCAATGAGCTTCCGGCAGGACAGCGAGGTGTCGGACGAGGCCTCCAACGATCCTGAGGTAGCGATCCATTCCTCCATCTCGAGCCCCAACATCTACCACGGGGTGTCGATCCGGGATTTTGATCATTGGTGGACTGAAGTCCCTGGAGGAATGTCCCAGCTCCAGTTGAAGTGTAAGGCCATCTGTGAGGCCCGAGATTGATCCATGGCCTATGTAGCTGCTGTCTACACCGAGCGCCCAGACGATATGATCAGGCAGATGGATCTCTGCTAACTGTACCAGCCCTTACTGCTTCTCTTCCCGATCCTACAACTGCCCCTGCTGCTCCGGTGAGGGACTCTACGGAAAATCTTTTCTTGTTGCAGTGCAGGGCGCGGAAGCAGGAGCACAACAAGCAGATTAGCCCTCCTGCCATTCGAAGCATGGGAGGCCTTTACTAAGTCTCTGGCTGCCGCTGCTCCTGGATGCGGACAGTTGCAGGCCCTCATACGGGCAATCTATCTGATTACCACCACAGTTGGGGTACGGAACACTCTATACCCAGCTGAATGAGATTTTAAGGTGCTGGACTCACCCCGTTCTGCCCCATCGCCCCATTCTGACCATTGCCACAGTCCTGAACTTAGTCCCCACGGATCTGATGGTGACAACCAATACAGACCCCAGTCCCCTCGACTTGTGTCCCCGGTCATGACCGTGCCCATTTCCCCAAATGTGAAGTTTAAAGTGTCTGAAGGGACGGAACCGTTACCGTGGTGGGATCCCTTGTATGGAAGATATGTGCCGCATCTGTAACGGACACCGTTTGTGCTTGAGAGCGGTTCCCAGACCGATCACTAGTGGGAGGATGGGCGGTTCACCCCTGAGCAAGAAGCTAAAATTATGCGGGAGTATTGTGCTAAGATGGAGTCTGGCCTTTTCTCTTCTCCAGGGGGAGAGGAACTGGTTAGTGAGCCTCTGTGGGAGGGACCCATATACTGGCTATTGCCAGGTCAGGCATAAGGGCATAACGTAATCAAAAGCAGCCGGGCAGATAAAGTCCTGGTCCAGAAATTTAGACAGGAGGGTTATGATTATCCTTACCTTCCTGAATTTCTAATGAGGTCAGCCGAGATTTACCGGGATGAGTGAGTGCGCGCAGCCATTCTAGATTATATGAAGGTAAGGGGCAGCAGTAGCATGAATTACGGGGAAGATTGGGCTCGCTATTTTATGAAGGTGTGGCAGGTAGGCTGCAATATCCACCTAGTCCGAGTGGAGTATATAGGGGAGTCTGGACGCAAGCGCTGCTATTCGGTCATGGTACCGGATAGTGAAGGGAACCTTGTGCGCAAGCTAGATCCAGCTCACTATTACTGACCATTTACAGTACTGTTATTTAGGGTAAAGGTTCCTCCATGAAGGTTGGAATCAGGTATGCCCATGTTTTAATGTTGATGTTCATTGTATTTTTATTGTATAAAAATGTGGTGTGATATTATGCCCTCATGTGAGGTCGTGAGGGGTTTCAAAACCAGAGGGAGGGTGTAGCCAAGTAAGTCCCAGTAAAGAACAGGCAGTGTTAGGAGTAAATCCTTCAGGGCCTCGGTATGTTATTATATGTGTGTTACCTAATACAGTTCAGGAGTAGCCTGGTATTAAAGGGGGTCTATGCCTGATAGGAGTCCGGCTTACAAGGGGGTTTGTCTCTAGAGGTTAGAGTAAGGGTTTTGGGAGTTAGTTCTGTGCTGATCTCTCTGAGTGGAGGAAGCACCAGTAAAGCCTCTCTTGGATAGGAGTGGGCCTGAGGCCTTGCCCTGTTAGGGGGTAAGATGTGCTGAGAAGGGGTGCTTGGGGCCTCAAGCACTGGGTACTGCCTTCAGGGAATGGAGCCTGTAATGCTGTTCTGCCCCAGGATCCTCATAGGATGGAGGCGCTGCGCTGACAGAAGAACCATCATGGAGACATGTCCAGATGCCTCCCCATACCATCGCGGAGCTCTAAGGCCTTTTGTTCCACCTAACAGGTACAGAGCCAACTTAACGTATGGGCACGCTGGGCAGTTGCCCAGGGGCCCCACAGCATAGGGGGGCCCCACAGCATAGGGGGGCCCCACGCACCAGGCCCATGCGTGCGGTTGCCAGGTGTCCGTTTTTTCAATCGGAGGTAATACCATTTTTGTGGTGGCGGAGGCCAGCGCAAGTGCGAGGACAGGCAGTGCAGAGAGTAGTACTGAGACTCGGGGCGGGCAGGAGCACTCATGTGTGTGTCTCTGTGTGCAGCCTGTCCCTGATTGGAGGAGCGGAGAGCCAATCAGAGGACAGCTAAGGCGGAGCCCACACCCAGGCGGGCCAGAGACGTCTGTGTCCTTCCTGGCAATAAGGAAGGAACACAGTATGGGGGGATGGGGGGGGGAGGGGGCAGGGTGAGATGGTGACAGGATGTGTGGGGCAGGGTGAGATGGTGACAGGATGGAGAGGATGGGGGGGGCAGGGTGAGATGGGGACAGGATGGGGGGCAGGGTGAGATGGTGACAGGATGGGGGGCCAGGGAGAATGGTGAAGGACCATGGGGGGACCGGGAAGATGGTTAAGGATGGGGGGGCATGGTGAGAATGGTTGACCAGATGGTGGGGCCATGTTAGATGTTGGATTGGATGGGAGGGCAGGATTATTGATGATGGGGCACCAGGGTGAGTATTGGGGTGGGGGGGGCAGTGTGATGAGAGATGGGTGGGCAGGTGAGAAGTATGGAGGGCGGGTGAGAAGATGGTGGGGGGGAATAAGGATGGTGATGTGGTCCGGCCTTGGGGAGTGATCAGGTTATTGGGGGGAATTTTTAATGTATGGGGAGGTGGGATATATTTTAATGTACTGTGGTGTGGGTATATTTTAAAATGGTATTGGGGAGGTTTGGGGTATAATTTAAACTTTATTGGGGAGATGGGGGTATATTTTATTATATATTGGGAGTGGGGGTTCCTCTTTTATATATATATTGGGATTTTTGGTGTCTTTTTTTTCCTATGTTTTTTGTAGTTTGGGGTACATTTTTTTTTCCCTTTTTTTAGTTTTCTTTTTGTTTTTTTTTTTCCCTTTTTTTTTTTTTCTTTATCGTTTTCTTTTTTTTTCCCTTTTCTTTTTTGTTTCTTTTGTTTATTCCCTTTTTTTCCCTTTCTTTTTTTTTTCTTTTCTTTTTCCCTTTTTTTCCTCTTTCTTTTTTTGCTCTTCTTTCTTTTTTTTTTCCTTTCTTTTTTTCCTTTTCTATTCTTTTTTTCTCTTTCTTTTTTTATTTTTCTTTTCTTTTCCTTTCTTTTTTTGCCTTTTCGTTTCTCTTTTCCCTTCTTTTTTTTTCTTTTCTTTTCTTTTCGCCCTTTCTTTTATTTTTCTTTTTTTTTCTTGTTTCCCCCTTCCTTTTTTTCTTTTCGTTTCCTTTTTTTTTACCTGTTTTTGGGGTGGGTATTTTTAAATGTATTTGGGGAGAAGGTTGAGGGTATTTTTTAAATGTATTCGGGGGCGTGGGTGTTTTAAAAATGCATTTGGGGGCGTGGGGTATTTTTTTATATGTGTTCGGGGGGGGGGGGGGTGTGATGTGGGTGTCCAGTATTTTTGAACAAGCCATCTGGCAACCCTACCCTTGTGTGCCCACCAATGCTAAAAAATCTCCTTTCTCAGTCTAGCTAGGAGAGCTCGCTCTCCCCCCGCCGCGGTGTCCGGGACCCCGGCTTGCTCTCCCCCCGCCCGGCTCCGCTCGCTCTCCGCCCGCCCGACACCCCGGCTCGCGTCACAACCGCTCGCAGCCTAGCAGTGCAGCACTTCCGGTGCCTGCTGCTGCTAGTGAGCGCGTAGGAGGCTGGGAGCGACAGTGTAGACAGGGCCCCGTGCACTGCTCTGCCTGGGGACCCCTAATGTTGTTAAGATGGCCCTGAACAGGTATCCACTGCACCAGAACACACTTGGTAGCGACATGATCTCCCTTAGGGTGGGGCGGGGGGGGGGGGGGGGGGGAGGTGCTACATATATTACCAAATTCCTACAAAAGGAATTGCAAAAACAACCCAAAGACCACCTTAAAAAATTCCCCAGAGATGCTTTAAAACCGCCTCCAGTACTGCATAGTATATAATAGGACAGCGGATCCTAACCTTGTTTACACTGTGCACCTCTGCTAGAACAATTTGTCCCACGAACTCTTAATTAATAAATTGTATTGCCTGCTCATCAGACATACTAAAAAAAACAGTGTGACCAATCCCAGGCAGTATAGTGTCCCGAGCTTGTGGGGGGAACACCCGCTTAATAAGGCCCCAAACTGCACCTTAGTGTGTGCAGACAGCATTTGGGCACAGCTGTCAATCACTGCGGGAGCTTCCAAAGTCACGACCCATAACGCTTTGCCTCTGTGTATGCAAAGCATTGTGTGGAGCGACTTTGGAAGCTCCTGCTATAATTGCCAACTATATCACCCACACTAAGGTGCAGTTTTGGGCATTACTACGCCCCCACACGGGCTCAGGAACATCCTGGGTCCCGCCATTAGATTTTTAGGGGGGGGGGGGGCAACACTTTGTAAATACCTCACGAAACCCCCTGTTGTGAATCATTACAATAGAGCTTAGTATTTATAGACTTAAAGGGAAAACATGGTCCCCCTTAGTCTTAGTCGGTAACCAGCGCACCGATATTCAAGAACAAATTGTGTTACGTATATAATTATTCATGACTTCATAATATACATTCCAAACAATATAAGTCACATAAAGAGACTATCAAATTCACCAATATAAGTTCAAGTTCAAATATCTTACAAAACCATCTTTCTTGAGTTTGATGAGTTAAAAGGTTAAAGACAGTGACTTTCCACCTCATTTGATGAGTAGTGCAGTTCCGAATGGTATGTCAGAGGTGGCCCTTCAGGCCTATAGTACTACTTCCTATTATATGCTGTGCAATGTGGGTTGTTGTTATTAATGTATCTCTAGGGAATGTTGTAATTAAGCCTTCGGGTTGGTTTGGCAGAGAATTTGGTAATAAATATATATTTGTAGAGTGCACCCTCTTTCTGAGTGTGTACTTTTTTGGGTTGCCTATAGATTAGATGGTTATTCTCTTGGGTAGCACCGTGGTCATTGAGATCTGCTTGATACCACATTATATTACCATTTACTATTACAGAGGGCAGGGTTTCAAGTTCACAGATACTGGCTTACAATTACTGTGTATATGACATTACTACTTTCAAAGGGGGTTGTTTATTAAGCTTTGATAGAGCGAATTGGGGCATTATTGCTAGTGAACTCCCATTGACTCCAATGCAGTTTCTGTGCGATGGTTCCACGCATGGCACTATCCCATTTACGTAAATAACCCCCAAAGTGTCAGTTATTATTTGAATGGTATAATTGAGCCCTTTTGCAGATAGGAAGTATTTTGCCTATGAATAATACAATAGCTTACAGCAGCATCAAACCAGAAGGCTTGTTTATAAGAACAGCCTGGTTTTGCTTAGGGGACCATGGTTCAGGTAATATTAAAGATATATATAATTTGACGGGTGCTGCTTCTTTCAGTAGATGTCAATTAACCAATCTACCCATAATGCCCTACCTCTAAGGCTGCGTCCATAGACATTTCGCGCGCGCGGAGGCTGAGGGAAAGCGGGTGCTTTCCCTGGACATGGTACACGCGCCGTCAGTGGGCGTGTCTAGGGGGAGTGCCAGTGACATCACCGAGCTGGTTCACCCTCATTGGGCGAACCACTCATGTGACCATCCCGTCGCGCCAAGAAATCAGTTTTAACTGATTTCTTGCACAACGCGCGTCCCCTCCCACTTCCGCACGCGCCCGCACGCCGTATAGACGTGATCACTGCCTTTAGGCAGTCTGATTGCACAGCGTGCGGAAGAGTCCGTGCGGTCGTCCATGCCATGGACGCTGCCTAAGAGATTTTGTGTGTGAGCTGTAAACAATATATATATATTTTTAAGTTGTTTATATGTATACAGTATATATTTGTAGCACAAGTGTACATTCTAATGGATTCCATGTGCTACTTACAGTACTGTAGGTCTATAAAGCAATGCATTGTAGGGCGAGAGTTTGAGATTCTGTGGATCTTGTTGCAGACGGAGTACATCCTGTTCTAATTATGAGCAGCATTAGTGAGAGCTTTCCTGGTGTACAGGGAGAAATGTGCCTGCAGAGAAAATCTCCTAAAATGAGTCCATTATGGAGAATTAGGTTGCTAAAAAATAAAAAGTCACGCTGCAGACTTCTCAGAGAACCCAGAGCCTTTATATGTATTTTTCTGCTAAATAAAAGCCGTAAAACTGCTTCTATACTTGTGTAAGGGGCGAGGAGAAAGAAGGACACCTAAATGTCTGGTGTATATCAAAAAGCCTCAAACTGGCTATGTTCAGTGTCATGTATTTTCAACACCATTACAAAGAAGCCCATTACTTTGCTGGCCCCTCTAGTAGCAAAAATGTTGCATCCAGCTGGAGGAACCCAGAACCCAACTTCTCCAGCACTCCGTGGGTTACAGGAGACTTATTAGACCCAACCACCTCAGTCCTCTTAAGAAATTAAAGCAATGCTGATTGTTTTCTATTGTTGTTGAAACACTGTGCATCTTGCCAGTGTTGCAGCAACTGTATATTACAATAACGTATGATTTTCTAAGATTAAAAGAAAACCAAAAAAAGATACCATTTAAATAATAGGCCCTTAGCCAATTGAGGCCCAGTTCCACAAAGTCCTGTAAAGTGACTTAACGTGACATTAAACCAAACTAACGTCACATAAAGGCTAATAAAGTAACTTTAGATCAGGTTTTATTCTGGAAAGAACATTGCGTTAACGATAACGAGTATTAGTTATAATGATATGCAAAAGAGGCGTTTACCCGAACATCGCATATTCACTAAAGTCCGTTAAGGTTAACGCACGGGTGTAACGTTACGTTGTTAAAGCAGCAGCACAGGCTGCATTGCGTTTAAACTATGTTAATGCCCCCTCCCCCACCCCCTGCTTCCAGAGACACAGAGTGGCTGCCGGTATCCCTGTGAAGTTTAAATGTCCCGGTCATGCTGGCAAACAGGAAGCCACAATGGATGATGTCACAACTTCCTATTGGCCCGTGTAACATGGGACATTTAAAGCCGCCATTATGTTAGGCACACAGTTTCTCTGACTGCAGAAAAAACGGTACCACTACGGAGGTAAGAATCTCTGGAAGCAAGGGGGTCCCGGAGCTGAAATTAACACAGTTCAGCTCCGGAGACCCCCTGCTTCAATCCTGTAATAATAATATTAATAATACCAACACAAATTAATACAATAAAGTGACAGTCTGCCTATGCTAATGCGATATATAACAACTGTTGTTTTTGCACATAATTAGCTCTCAGTGTACGTGTTATTCTCAGGGAAAACAACGCCGGCGAGGGCACTATAAGCGCAGCCTTACATCCACCCCGCCCCCTCCAACCCTATTCAGACTGGCTGTGCGGCAGTACCAAACTCTATGCTATTCAAACATTCATTAATGGGTCCAGCTGTGCCACTGGACCATACGCCACCCTGACGCATACACCACCCTGACGCATACTCCACCCTGACGCATACTCCACCCTGACGCATACTCCACCCTGACGCATACTCCACCCTGACGCATACTCCACCCTGACGCATAATCCACCCTGACGCATACTCCACCCCACAATGAGCAGCCACTTTACCTTTTGTTTCAACATTGCCCCTTATTCCCTCTAGAGCAAAGGGTGCGCAAACATTTGTTGCTGTGCCCCCCTGCCTTGTCTCCCCCAGTGCTTGTGCCTCCCCTTACCTTAGTGCAGCGTCAAATGACGCTGCGGGGTCATGAGATGTCACATGACCTGCGGCGTCATTTGATGCCAGGTTGCCATGGAGACGCGTCCTGAAGTCGGCTGAATCTCGGTAAGTTGAGGTTACAGAGGACTCGTGCGGTCCCCCGGCATTTAATTTAAATGGCTTGGGGAAGAACGCGGGGCCTCTGCAACTGCCGCGTCACTCAGTTTGTGCACTCCTGCTCTAGAGTGTAAGCTCCCCGGAGCAGGGCCCTCATTACCTTCTGTATGTTTGCGCTTGTCTGTCCTTATTTGTAGGTCATTCTGTTTATGTAATATGCATAACTCTGTACCTCCATTGTACCGCGCTGCGGAATATGTTGGTGCTTTACAAATAACCGATAATAATACTAATATATAGTAAAAAAAGACAAAAAAACAATGCTTGATTTGGGGGAGAGATTGTTGCTTTAAAGAATTAGAAAAATTGTAAGGCCAACATTGGATGCATGAGCAGGACGACACATTTAAAAATATATATATATATTATATATATTGTGACATAGTCCAAAGATGTTAGGCAGCTTTCTGCCCCGTTTTAGACAGAGTTCACAAGTGATGGCTGGGGATGGCCAGAGGGAGGGGGATATGGGCCCTGGAGATTTACCAGACCTGTACCTCCCTGACTTTCGCCAGAAGCAAAGTGAAGACCCAATCCTTGCTAGACAGTATGACAAGGTGGTGAAAATTGATGAGTAGATCTTAAAGACACAGGGTGTGATAGTATTCCCCCATTTTGAATTATCAAATGATACAAACAGGGGAGGTCACCAGACAGATATTGGTTCCCAAGGCGTTTGTTAAATCTGTGTTCAGTATAGCCCATACTGTCCCTTGGGGTGGTCACCTGGGCAGGGATAAAACGTTGGACCGTATTTCGTCCCGATTCTATTGGCCAGGGATGCATAATGATATTGCTAAGTTATGTGCGGCATGTCCGGACAAAAACCAGCCCCTTTGGTTCCTCTACCCTTGGTGTCAGTTCCCTTTGAGAGGATTGGGGTAGACTTGGTAGGACCTCTAGAACCTTCTGCGAAAGGGCACAGGTTTATTCTTGTAATAGTTGACTATGCAACAAGATATCCTGAGGCGTTCCCCCTGAGAACAGCAACGGCGAAGCAAGTAGCCAACAAGTTGTTGGAACTGTTCTCACGGGTTGGACTTCCCCAGGTTATGTTGACAGACCAAGGTACAAATTTCATGGCTAAACTGATGCAGGATGTCTTAAAATTACTAGAGGTCAAGTCTGTTCGGACATCGGTCTATCATCCACAGACTGACGGATTGGTGGAAAGATTTAACAGAACTCTAAAAGGGATGCTGAGGAAATTTGTAGATTCAGAGAAGAGAGCCTGGGATGAACTTCGCCCTTTTCTGCTGTTTGCAGTGCGGGAAGTTCCCCAGGCCTCCACGGGATTCTCTCCATTTGAACTGCTGTATGGCCGCCAACCCCGGGGTATCCTAGACCTCCTAAAGGAGTCCTGGGAGGAACAGCGGTCCCCTTCTAAGAATTCCCTGCAATATGTACTAGACCTTAGGAAGCGCCTAGATGTGGTCGGCCATTTTGCTAGGGAGAATCTTAGATCAGCCCAGGATAGTCAGGAGAGACATTACAATCGGAATGCTCGCATGAGAGTGTTTCACCCGGGAGACCAGGTGATGTTGTTATTACCCTGTTGCGAGAGTAAACTCCTGGCCAAATGGCAGGGCCCATTCGAAGTACTCCGCCGCACGGGTGATGTGGATTACGAAATCGCTCAACCAGGGTCCAGGAAGGGTAAACAAATTTACCATGTGAACTTGCTGAATAACTTTCGCTACCGGCGACGTCATCCGTCACGTCGCCGTCGCGGGTACTATAAGCGCGGATTAAGGGGAACAAAACCCCCCTGTGTGGCCAACAGAATCTAGTACTAAAAAAAGGTTACTCTCCTTGTAAAAATAAGTTGAGGTGATATTCAAAGGTCCTGTGTTGAACCTGAAACATTGTGTACTCCGATGTTTCTCAAATAAATACCAATGAAACTGCAACTGTAAGTGCAACTCAACTTATTTTTATAAGGAGAGTAACCTCGTTTCAACTTCTTTTAACCAACCGCAACCTTCAGCTCCAAAGAAATTGAAGCCCCTGCATCCCACTTAAAGCTGCAGTTCAGTCAATATCCTGCATGTGTGTTTTTTTTAATAAATCAGTTCTGTAGTAAGAAAAAATACTTTTAGCATTTTCTGTTTTTAAAAAAACAACTTTGAAAGACCAATTTTCTTGTATTCTATTTTAACAGCCATTTGCTAGGCACTGCCCTTCATGTCCTGTCACAAGCCCTGGCACACCCCTTTGTCGCCCTGCCTCCCTCAGCACATGTCAGTGCAGGATTGCTCATGAATATTCATGAGCTTCCACTGACAGACAAGCAGAATATAAACAGATCCCTTCACTAATTATGTCACCAAATTTCGACCTATCAATACATGGAGAATCGAATTGACCTGCAGCTATACAGTTCTTTAGGTAATTAGAGATTGCGCACATGAAACTATTGAAGTAAAAAAATTAATTGAAAAAAAAAAAAAAAAGACTGAACTGCAGCTTTAAAGGAGCGAGCCAAGAATGGTCCTACCGTATGTGTGTGGTGTTTATAAATAAATCAGTTCTGTAGTATGAGAATACTCACTAAAAAAATGTATTTTAAAATGCAACTCTTAATGCCATTTTTAATGAGTTTTAATACACTGAGCACCCTTTGATTTCTATAACAGGCTTTAGCACACCTCCAGTGCAAGATCTTTGTAACACTTTCCTGTTTGTGATAATTTGTTGCCAATTTTCCCAGCAGTTTGAGCTGGAAACTGTAACCATTGATAATGTTACCGTAGTAATATAAGGATACATTGTAGCTGCTGAGTTACACTGACTGAAGGATTGATTTGAAACTGAAAGGCAGCCATTTAGTGAAACCCTGTGAACCATGATTTTGCTGATTGAACACGGGAGAACTAATCGATTGGCAGCTGAGGTAATTAGTTTTCGATAAAATGCTGCATGTATTAAATAAAAAAAAAAGTTTTATTTTTTTTTAAAGCCCCTTTTACAACATGTATAAGAGTTGTATTGAAAGCCCAACTTCAAAAAGCACAAACCAATTATACTATATACATGAACATTTTCTTCCCATAGACGCTAGTTCCGGTGAGGAAAGAATGCAGCAGCAACTCCAAGGTGTGGAAAAAAATCACAATTCAGGAAGACCACAAACGTATTTCTACATCAATATTTTTCAGAACTTTAGGATCATTTTACATCAAAGTACGTGATCAGTATAGAAAGTGCAAAGTAAAGGCAATGTGTATGAATATGTAGATAAATATTCATTCCAACAGCACAAACTGTAGACACAGCACTTTACTTGGATATTAACCATTTGAGAGCAGATGGCACTTGGTGACTGGCTGACCGCTCTCCGGTCACATGGCCGCAGCGTCACTGATGACGGGATGGAAGAGATGGCGGCGTCCTCCGTTCCTCAGCTGGTCAGCTCGCATTCCGTGCTCCACAGGAGAGCAGAACACTACCTGTCCTAGAACTTGAGCACATAGAACATGATGCTGCTACTAAGTCATGGCGCCCTTGCCGTGACAGACCCAACAATCGCGGTAGCTACGTCATGGAGCACCCAAAGGTGTTAACCATTCGGGCGCCCCTTGCCGTTGCTACCCCTTCTTGAAGTCTGGCACGGCAAGGGTCCCCTGCCGTCATGGCCACTGCAATCGTTTTGCTATGTGTTGCAGGAAATAAATTCGCAGAGAAAGGGGGAGATTACAGTAACGAAAAGCATGTGGGCACGCAGAATAGTAATACTAGGCTGGAAAATCTATGGAAAACCCAGTTAACTTTGGGACACCGGCACACGTATAGTTTGGCTCGTGTTGTTTCAGGCAAACTAGAAAACTTGGCAGCTTCACCTGTAATGCATCTTTAAAAGCTGGCAACTGTTATTAAATGTGAAATCAGAATGCCTCGCACCCGAGAAGTTCATCGTAATGTAAGCATTTAAGACCTAAAAAAAAAAGTTAAATATTTGTAAATATCTGATTTTTTTAAAGAATTGAATCTGTTTTGTTCTGGGTTTTTTTTAAAAATGTAATTTTGCTTTTTAAAAGCATCAGGTTTATGTTTACTAAGCATGTCACGGTCATTAGTTCAGTTTTGTCCTTCATGAAACAACATCTTTAAAGTGAAATTGTTGAGGCTGGCCCGGCACTGAATGCCAATAGTTACTTCTTGTTGTTTTTACCCTTTTATAGGAAATTAAAATGCATGACTGACGTTGAATCTATTCCTCCTGACTGGCCATATTTTCAAACTATTGATCGGATACTGTCTAAATTACCGGAGCAGAGTGATGGGAAACTGCAGCCTGGACCCTCCACGTCTCAAACCGAGGCTTCCCAGTCTCCGTCGGCTAAGTCAACACCCCTCTACGCGCCATACAATCAATTTGCCTACGAGGGAAGCGAAGAGTGCTTTGAAGAAGACAATTCGGAGAGCTCGACCAGCTTACTGTCCTATAAACTGAGGTACATGTCAACATATAACCATTCGTTTACACATAGTGCTGCTAATGCAGCTCACACGCTTTCATGGATCTTTGAGTTTTTCTAATATGCCAAAGGACCCCATCACTGCTGCATCCACACTGTGTCTACAGCTTTACATTGCTGTGTGTTGTACCTTGTTTCTGTGGACTTCATAACGGCTTAGTGCCTACCGCATGGTTTACTTACACCCCACCTAACAAACTGAGACGACACAGTTTTGTGGAAGTTAAATGGTCACAGCTTTATTGTTTTAACAATACCTGAAAATAACTGTCAGCCATAATCTTAGTCCTTTGTCATCCCTATTCTCGGTATCATCCAGCGGGGGGAGGCCTCCTCCACCCGCCCTAATCTACCGTCCACCGCGAGAGACACACTCCACGGCCCCTAGGTCCCCCTTATCAGAGCCGCCTGGGCCTACCCGTATAGGATAGAGCCCAGCTGCCTAAAATTGGTGCCAGGGGTACAGCCCCTGCCGCCTGCGTTGGCGCCTCCAGCCCGCACAATCTTTTCAGGGGGACCGTTACCTGGCGACCCATCCGCATCGGGTGGAGCCCCATGTTGGGTATTCACAGTGTCCCTACGATGACTGGCCTGACAGTTCCGCGTTCCGCCAAAGCTGTAACGATGGATCTGCTAACAGATTCATAAGATACGGTTAGACATAACACAACATTACATTCTCAATGGGATGCGTAGGTGGGAAAATAAAATCAATGAGCAGCTGCTGCAAGCGCAGGGTTTAAATAGCCCGCCAGAGTATCCCCCCTCCCCCTGTTGGTGCGCGCGCAAATCTCACAAACCTCGTGGTGGGGGGAAGGGGAAAGGAAGCCACAGTATGTACCCCAGGAGGCACGGCAGCCATTATGGATGCGACTGACCCATTTTGGGACCTCTGCTTCTCTTTGCAGAGGTATTGCAGCCATGAAGGATTCTTCTTAGAAGGCAGAGGGGGAAGCTGAATCCCATGCAAATCACGGAGAAGAAAGGCAATTCTTTAAAGAAGCAATCCATTGTAACTAACCTCCATTTTGTTTTTTGCACAATTGGGACTTGCAGTCCTCCAGAGCAAATAGAACACTATTTTCAGCTCCAGGATCCTTGGTTCCCTAGATTCTTACTGGTGAAGTTACTCGTATTACTTCCTGGTTTTTAAAGGGGATTTAAATGGCCCTCCAGCATGAAGACACAACTAATGATGTCGCAGCTTCCTATTGGTCTGAGATTTGGTCGCCATTTTGTTTCCCCTGAGGGAGACTTAACCCCAGTAACTTCACTGGTATCTCGGGAACCAGGTGGATACCAGGAGCTGCAAATAGTGACATGTGGCTCAGGGAGCCCCCGGGTCCCACCCTGCCAAATTAAATTGGGGGCTAAAAAAAAACAGACTAGGAGGAACTGCTCCTTTAATAGGGTAGCACTGTTAACCCCCCCCCCCCCCGTAATCCCCCCCTTCCTCAACCACCCCCCTCCCTCACCCTCTGGGAGATTTTGCCTAGGCTACAGGTACGTGTGGTGCTGGTTACCTGTGAGGGCCCAGGAAAGATGAGCTTCTGCGATGTTGTGGGGAACAGGACAGGCTATAGGTGATCCTCAGGTTCTTTTCATTGGTGATAGCGCCACCAATCATAGCAGGCTACAGCAGAGCTGCAGGCAGTCCCTACCATGACAGTTCTTTTCTCCTATACTTCTGTCCAATAGACCGCGACTTAGTCAGAAGTATATAAAAAGGATCTTTATTTGATGCAGCCACTGCAGGTGGTATTACAGCGTTGCATATAGTGGAGAATGAGTTCCAGACCCCTGGATGGTACTGGCCAGCAGATAATGTTGAGGCCTTGTGCTATGCACAGATCTTGGTCCACTCAGCCTCAGAAGCTCCTCTCCCTTCCGTGGCTGGGAAGGAACACCAACTCACACTGACTCTGTACTTTGGAATACATCCTCCTTAATGCAAAGGGGAGGGCATAGGGTCTGCACCATGATTGGCTGCAACACAAACCCAGTGTCACCTCCTCTCCTGCCACTCAGGGAGGTTGCGTGGGGGGGTAAACCCCGTAAACCCCACAAACCCCACAGGATAGCCTGTCACTGTCTGCAGCTATCTCAACTTACGTGACAGGAGGGCAGAAAGATAGTCTGGACCAGCCATGGCTATAATTGCATAGATGGTGGCGTGGTTGAAGGCAATGGTATTGGCCTTTTTTGTAATAAATGGAATTAAATTAAGCGGTTTTGTAGGCTCAGGAGCAGGGAAAAGGTGAGGCAGCCATGTTAAGGTCACTCTATTAAAAAAAGAGACCTGTAGAAGTGGCTTGATTGTATTTGATAAAGCAGGAATTTGCTGAATAACCCCATTGCAGAATACGACAGACTATGTCATGTCCAGCATCAGTGGCCTTGGACCATCAATATCATCTAACTCAGAGCTGCGCAAACTTTTCTGCTTGCACCCCCCTGTCTGCTCTCCCCCCCTGCCCGTGCCCCCCCTTCTTACCGACTCCGTGACATTGCGGTGTCATGTGACATCACAACGTCATGTGACGTCGCATTGCCATGGCAATGTGTTGCCATTTGGCCCCGCAACGTCATTTGACGCCACGTTTGTCATGGCGTCGCGTCGCCAAAGGGGCAGCCGAGACCAGGTAAGAGAGACTTACAAATGCCTTGGGGAAGAGCACGGGGCCTCTGTAAGCACCATGTCCCCCCCCCCCTCCCTGAAAATCGCCCCCCCAGTTTGCGCACCCCTGATCTAATTCATTGAAACTATCGTGGGATGTATTCCATTAAGATGTGATATGTAGTGTGGACTAAGGGTTCTCACACTGCTCCCTCAGGATCACTGGCGCTGTGGCAATCCCTCAAGTGGTAATTCCAGAAACCTTTCAAATAGTTAAAGCCGCTTTCTCCAGCATACCAGGGGAAGAAGGCAGAGCTGTAAATCCAGGTTCATATTATTTCCCCCCCCCTGATTATTACAGTATGTGTGCTGGTAGTTGATATGCTATACTGTATATACAATATCTCAGAAACTAGGTGGTCCCCGGAGCTGGGAATAGCGCTGTTAAGCTCCTTGGGACACCTTGTTCTGCTTTAATAGTTTTTTTTTTTCAGTTACAGGGTTGGTAACTTACCCAACAACTCTCAGTTGCCTTACGGTTTATTTCTCAGTTAAAACATTAGGAATAGAAATGTTGACCGCATGCAGGAATTAAAGATGGACATACCAGTGCTGACCAACATGTACACAAACGCTCTTCAGGCAGGTTTGGTAGGGAAGTGCGATAGATCTTTTTTCATTGACTTGCATTGGGCTGGCCCGCAAGCCCAACTCCGCTCAATAACTAATATCAACCAAAAGGCTGGACGTGTGAATGAGGTCACAGCAATGCCAAAGGTGCAGTTATACTGAGCGTGTGTTATTCCAGGGGAGCGCAAACTTTTGCAGCTGCGCCCCCCCTGCCTTTCCTCCTCTGCTTCTCGCGCCCACCCCCCTTACCTTGATGCGGCATCAATTGACGCCGCGGGGTCATGTGATGTCACGTCACGTGATCCGCAGCATCATTTGACACGTGTGACGTCACATGACCACGCGACGTCATTTGATGCCACGTTGCCATGGAGACGAGTGACGCCGGCAGAGTCAAGGTAAGTTTTTAGAGTTGCAGAGGCCTCACGCGATCCCCCGGCATTTCATTTAAATGCCTCCAGGAAGAGCGCGGGGCCTCTGCAACCACCCGCGTCCCCCCCCCCCCACCTAGACAAATTCAGCGCCCCCGCGACCCCCACTTTGCGCACCGCTGTGTTATACGGCAGTAGTTGGAAAATTCAGAACGATTCCAATTTTTAATAACCCTGAAAAATATGTAAGTTTTAAGTATCGGATCTGGAGCTAAACGTAAAGGATTTGGACCATTTTTGAATATTTTAGTCTTTTCCACAAAAATACAAAAGTGGTGTACTCAAAAACAAATCACAACTTAAATAAAATACGTAATCATTCCCTCCTCCTGTCAAAGTGAACCAACGCCTGTGACATGTTTATTAAAGATGCAATCCAAGCAAGATGATTATTATTATTTTTTTAACATAGGATTGAAGCAGCGGGTCCCTCGAGCCCATTAGTTTAAGCTTCGGGGACCCCCTGCTTCTGGAGATACAGACCTCCTAAAGGGGGGGGGGGGGGGTTAGCAGTAGCTGCTCCGCTCGGCTATCACGGATCACATAATGGCCACTTTTAAAGCTCTCGCGCCCTGCAATCCAATAGGAAGCTGTGACATCATCCGGTGAGGCTTCCTATTGGCCCACGTGACTGGGAAGTTTACACTTTGCTGAGATACCGACACCCCCTTTGGAGGTCTGTATCTTGGGAAGCAGGGGGTTCCCGGAGCGGAAATGAATGGAGTTCAGCTCCAGAGACCCCCCCCCCTTCCCTGCTTCAAACCTATGTTAAAAAATAATAGATAAAAAAAAGCACACAAATTTCTCCTTTAAGGGGTTACATCTGGGTAATTTATACATTGTTACCCAAATCTGACACCTAAAAGTATTTACGGCATAACTGTATATAATTTATAGAAAGAGCAAATGTCTCATAGCCTGTAGAGGAAGGATGAGGCCGCGTGGAGTCCCCAAATTAAATGCACTGAGCACACCTATGTAGTGACAGTCTGCTAAGTAGTGGGAGAGAAGTCCATCCTGGAACAGTGCACGCTGATATTGAATAGTACTGCTGGCTAGAGCTGAGATAGGAAGTATGCGTGTAAGTAATTATCGAGAAGCAAATGCCCCAACCGGTTGTGGAGGCTGGATAATTATAACGTTAAATGAAACTATTGTATTTGTTTATTACACAATAAAGCAAGGGTGGGGGGTAATCATACAGTGAGCCTAATATAAAAGCTGATGAGCAGCACCAATTAGGTCAAACCGTAATGTGCTTGTGTAGCAGATGGCAGGTTGATCTATTAATTGCGGCAATTATAGTGCCCTAATTGCTATATTATCCATAAGCAACCACCAACGATTACTGATTAGGTTACATTTGTGTCACTTTGCTATAATCTGTCTTGAAGTAAAAACAAAACAAAACATTATTTGCAACATACAGTATATGGTTTAACGTTCTCATTTCTGTGTGTGCTTGAGTTACCGCTGCTTATTAATGTAACTATATGTAAACATGGTCAGCTGAGACATGCAAGGGGTTTTATTTCCTTTGTCTGGTGCTTGTGTGTGTTCAGCAAATGCTTATAGAGCCAGAGCAATTTGGTTTATAAGCAGGAATCAGGTAAATTGTTAATAAAACAATTATATAACTTACTATCTACTGTAACTCTGTATTCTGTCACATATGACATTATCTCAACAACACCCATATCTTCTGAACAGAATTACAGAACTTCTGATATGTATATACTTAAAAAAGTCTTTTGAACAGTAAAAGTGTATATTTTGTTCACACTTTCATAATTAAAACAATTGAATGTTTAAATCTGTTTTGCACCAGCAAGCCACTTAGTATACATTAAGCTATGAAATATCAGTGTTTAGCCAGGATAGCCCCTCATTGCAAAGGTTTGTACAGAAACACGGTTAGGTTACGAATAACAGCAGACTGTAAAAGTTTGTTAAAATCACTGAACAACGTTTTATTTTAAGTAAAGAACAAAAGATGGCAAAGTTAGCGAGCCCTCTGCATATCTTCAATATATTGCCGGTTGTTACCGTATGCCCAAAGCCAAGTGTGGCCAACCACAGTCCTCAAGGGCCACCAACAGGCCAGGTATAAGGGATATCCCAACTTCATTCTGACTGAGCCACTTGTGCTGAAGCAGGGATATCTTTGAAACCTGACCTGTTGGTGACCCTTGAAGACTGGAGTTTCCCTCTCTCTCTCTCTTCCCCCCCCACCCCCACCCCCGGTGCTAAACGTTAGTTATGCATCTGCTCCATCTTGAGGGGGGGGAGAAAGTCCTTCAGTTGACCTTTTCATACAAGGTCCCTTGTCTTACCCCATCTTTGTGGTGTCCATGAGTGTTTCCCCCATAGAGTTTATACCCGGGCAGTAAGAGCATGTGCACCAAAGTTACTTATCTGACACATTTAGACTTGAATTCACGGTAAACATAAAAGGCATAAAAAGCACACTGTCAGTGAATGTGCGAAACAATCGTGTGGCTCATGAAAGTGCGTTTCTCTTTCTCTATCTGGTTTCTCCTTAAAACCATTTAGTCTAAAAGTGCACACCGATCAGATCAAGTATTTCTTAGCAAAGCAGCACAAAAGAATTCTCCCTTGGGCAGCGCTGCCTGCGGTTCATTGTTGGAGGTTGGAAGGGAATTTCTCCATCAGTTGCATCTTAGGGAGTTCAGCATCAGATCCAGCCCCTTCAGTGCTGAAAGGGACAATAACACATTGCTTGGGTGAGAAAGGAAATCCTACCTAGGACCAAATAATAATAATTGTAATAACAATATATTTTTTTTCATGTAGCACTCCCAGTGTACAGTACATAACATTTTTCTGGAACAATGAGTCCCTGTCCCAAAGAGCTAGCAATCTAATTGTGGTGCCTGGAGGACGGGAAGATAACGTGACTTGCACAAGGTCATAAGAAGCCGACACTGGGATTTGAACCAGTTTCTCCTGCTTCAAACGTCCGAACGTTAACCCTGAGCAAGGTCAACTTCTGGCAGTGATCTGTTTAGTGGATTACATGGATGTGATTGATGTGTCCTTCTAAAATACTTACATGTGTCTGACTTTTTGTTGTTGTTGCATTTTATTAAATATGTTTATGTTCCCCGGTAACCAACAAGGTTTTATACGATCTTTATATCCAGACAGAGCCTTTCATGATGAGAACATTTAAATAAAATCCTCTTGTACAGGAAAAGTGTCACCCCCTAGTGTTTGCCTTTCTGCTGCAAAAGTGATGCTGAATGATGCCATCCTAATAAGCCAAAAAGTGTACGGTTACTGAAGATCCAGGTTTGCAGAACAGAGCAAATAAAGCAGTGCTAACTGTTAAAATCATTACAAATTGAATATAATTACAGCTCAACCCCCTTATAACGCTGTGCTTGGAGTCCAAAGAATCACATCGCACTATAAGCGGATCGCGTTAGACATAATGTACAATTGTATGCATTGTACAACAAAGTATTTAAGATACCAATAATCATGCTGTAAAGTATTCATACATACGGAAATTGGGAGCCACGCTTGCACCGCGTTATAAGCGAATGCGCGTTATAACGGGGTTGAGCTGTATGTATAATGGATACCATTTTTTAAAGCAGCCCCTATACTGTATCCAATATCCTGGTGTATACCTGTCTATATGTATATTTCTTCCTTCCTGTTATTTCAGACCTTTATGTAACATTGTATTTAATAACACTTTGCACAAATCGAAAGGCTCCCTTCCCTGACATGGTAACTGTTCATGTTTCCACGGCTCATCGCGCCTTTCACTTCTATGTGAATAGCACGTTCAAGCCTGGATGTCTGCCTTTAGCGTGCCGGTCTGCCCTTAGCATTCATTATCCAGCTTCATTTCATCCTTTCCCGTTTCAGGTCTGGCGAGAGGCCAGTCAAGAAAAGAAAATTGCAAAGCTGCAACTTCCAAAAAAAGAAATTAAAAATAATGGAGAGCATGTTGGAGGAGCAGAAAAAGCTGAGCCGGGCCATGGAGGAGACCTGCCGGGAGGTGCGCAGAATTCTCGACCAGCAAAACATCATTCAAGTACAAAGTCTTCAGCTACAGGAGAGAATGATGAATCTACTAGAGAAAATGATTTCAAAATCTACTGCGTAACTGACCGAGAAGTGTAAGGGTTAAGGTTGCCTGCGAACGAGGCATAATATGCTAATTTGCAACATAGATCCCATGAATGTGCGTGCGAGCCTTTTTTGCAGTATTTACATAGTAATCTAGATTTTATAGCTATATTAAAAAATACTTCTATTAAAGTTTAGGAATGTATATTATTTACTCTGAAGGAGCCAAGAGGACGAACGTGAAGGAGGAAAAAAAGGGTGTTTCTCCAGTTCTAACATGTTGAATATATTTGTATTTACTGTAGAACATAGTATTGAAAATCTAGAGAGAGAGAGAGAGAGAGAGAGAGAGAGAGAGAGAGAGAGAGAGAGAGAGAGAGAGAGAAAAAGAGAAAAAGAGAAAAAACCCCACTAGCGTCATTCCGCTATAGCAAATAGCATCTTTTAATTTGAGGAAAAACCTAAAACGGACGTTTTGTTAACAAGCTTAAAAAGGTGGAATATTTTTTCCTGTTACCTCAGTCTGTTTTTGCCCGGTAGATACGAGAAGAGTAGAGCACCGTCAGAAACTGGAGTCAGGAGGGGATCCAAGTAACCAAAAACTCTTTATTGGAGTAAAATATGCACAGGTGTTTTCCTGTGCGTATTTTACTCCAATAAAGAGTTTTTTGATTATTTGGATCTCCTCCTGACTCCACTTTCTGCCGGTGCTCTACTCTTCTCGTATCTACCTTGGACTTACCAGCAGCAGCACGTCATCCATACAAGGAGGTGTCCGTGAGTCTAATTGTTTTCATGCTTTATTATCGCCCCCAATGAAATTGACTGTGGTGAGTTTTCTCATACACTTTCGGTTTTCAGGGATTCATGGCTTTATTTTTGCTTTATGGACTAACTCACATTCATGTTATACACCTACCTGTATTTTGGGACTGATTATTCAATCTACAGCTGGGTATTTGAGCATTCTGACAACTCTGTTACAACTGTATTTGCCAGTTGCGGTGTGGCTGGTGTGGGCCACGCTTTGCTCATTTTGCGCTGTGGCTTTTTCACGTTGAGAAAAGAATAACACAGCCCCTCCCAAAAAACGACATTTAGTACTTATTTTCAATAAAACTTCAGATTATCACTGCTATAATGGCCCATATTTACTAAGGGGGAGGTGTTGCTATTCCAGGCGCAAGAAGAGACCTTACAGCATATCCAAAATGACAATGACATTTATAAGACGTTGAATCAAGCTTTTTTTTTTTTTTTTTTTTTTCCCCTGCCATTTCTCTCTCTCTCTCTTTCCCCTGCCATTTCTCTTTCTCTCTCTCCCCCTGCCATTTCTCTCTTTCTCCCCCTGCCATTTCTCTCTCTTTCTCCCCTGCCATTTCTCTCTCTTTCTCCCCTGCCATTCTCTCTCCTCTCCTCCCCACCACCATTCTCTCAATCTCTCTCCCTCCTGCCATTCTCTCACGCTCTCTCGCTCTCCCCTGCCATTTCTCTCTCTTCCCCACCATTCTCTCTCTTCCCCACCATTCTCTCTCTACAAATCCCCCCCCACCATTCTCTCTCTCTCTTCCCGATCCCCACCATTTTCTCTCTCTCTCTCTTTCTCTCTCTCTCTCTCTTTCTCTTTCTCTCTCACCGTCCAAACATTCTCTTCCTTCCCCCCCCCCACCCTCCATTCTTTCTCCCTTCCCCCTCACCTTCCCACCATTCTCTCTCCCTTCCCCCCCACCTTCCCACCATTCTCTCTCCCTTCCCGGGACCGGGCTTTGGCTGCGGATAGCCCTAGCTAGCCACACATGGGGGACTGTAGCAGGTTAAACCATCGCAGCAAAAGCTAGACTGTTTGGGCATCAAACACATGGAGGAGGAGCACTAACGATCCACCTCGGTTGAAACCGTTAAAAACAGGCAGCCTACAGTCCAGTGCGGTTGTTCCTGGTCTGGTGCTCTGAGCTCTGGTGCTCTGAGGTCTGGTGCTCTGAGCTCTGGTGCTCTGGTGCTCTGAGGTCTGGTGCTCTGAGGTCTGGTGCTCTGATATACTTTACCCTGCTATATTTTATACTGCTGAGCTTTGGTTGAGAAAAGTAGTTTTTTTTATTGCTGAATTTTGGCTAAATAAAAGCCTACGTTTATTTTCCCAAACGCAAGTCTCCTGTTGTAACCCTTTGCGGGCCTCCCCTACAGTGGCTATGACTTGTTTAATAAGCACTAAATACGCTGTTGCATAGTGGGACACCAAATGATAGTGGTCGGCCAACATGCGTTTCGCTCGGTGGACTGGTAAAGGGGTTACAATGGCATGACATAAATTTGCTGTCATATTTGGGGGGAAAGTCATACAATGGATTGAGCTGGATTCTTTTTTACATTCTCAAAGCCCTAGTATTTACTTCCAATGTTTGCATATGTATACTGCACAAATATTGCAATTTTATTATGTAACTTTATTGCACCAACTAAGTAGATGTTGGTAAGCGCCTTTAATATTATGCACCAGCGTTTATGAGACACTTTGCAGCATATAAAATGATGGTCATTGGAGAAATTAGAAGCCTAATAAACAGGGTAAGGTGACAGCCTAGAATAGGGAAACCGGAGCACTTTCCAATGAAATAAGGATCCAGAGTGGGTAACAGTCTAGTTCTTAAACAGCTTGATTGTACTCCACTCACTTATTATACCTTCTTCAGCCTCTGGTACAACAAAGTGACACCTCGCCTACAAAGATATACTTTCAAAGATATCCTACAGAAGAAGAATTATAACTAGTTGTAATCTCTTAAAATAATAGTTTACAAATCGCAACCTGACAGGTCGGTAACTATAAAAAAAATGTTTATTCTGGTGACCGGCAGAACCTGCAATTACATTGATAGTTTTTCTGTGTACTCTTGCTGATAACTTTTTTCATTACCATATTGTTTAATAATAATTTGTGTATTTTTTTCTTTGCAGAGCTCAAAATTTGGCCACACGGGTGGCTTGGTCCACGTACCACAGCGCTCCTCGGGTAGAAGATCATTTGGAAGATCTAAGCGATTTAGCATAACCCGCTCTCTGGATGACCTTGAGGTAAGGTTACTTGTTACTAAACCCAGAGTGGATCATTTCCTGCGTGAGGTTCATGTCAATGTGTGAAAATATAGAAATAATTATACTCCACTTGAAACAGCAGTTCCTCAATAGTTTATATTTTTTTGCGCAATCCGTTTCTAGGATATTTACCTTTTTTATGTGCTGGTAAAATCAAAAGATTGCCGCCAGCGTTGGCTGCCATGTCATGCTCTGATCATATTGCGGCTCCAATGTGCCTGTGGGAGTGCGGCATGGACCGTAGCCATATTGATTTACTGAAAGGGACCAGAAACACTGGCACATAATAAGGTAATCATCTTAGGGACCAGGGGCTGGGGGGCTTCATCCGAGCTCCAAATATTTTTTTATGTGGGGTTTTTAGGTTCATGGTCAAAGGAGTCACTAATAGAAAGAGCTGTGTTATTAACATTGCGGCTTTCTGTTGCCCACCAAAGCGGACCCTGAACCCCGCAATCATTTTCTGTCCACTAGACAAGTATTCTTGCACGGTAGAAAAACCCCCTTGCCGTTCAGGATCTGGGTGTGGGAGAGGGGTCTGAAGGTTGCAGGACCACAGAGCTACTCCGGGAGAACCTCTGGTGCATCCAAGCTTTAAAAATAGAGTAAAATCCTGTGACTTGCTGCTTTTGTTGTTGTTTCACATTGGTGAACCTGCCAAAGATATCACACGTTGTATAACACTGGCAACTAAACATGGCTCCGAAAACAGTTTTTTCTTGATTATACTTGGTGGGCTGGATCTTCTGCACTGGCAGGGGCTTTGTTTGGCAGTGGTGTGAGCACCTGACATTCAGGTGATATGTGAGCCTAAGGCTGCGGTCCCAGTAATGTCAGTGACACGCGCGCCCGGCAGGGGGGGGGGGGTTTGGGGGGCACGTGCACAGCGCTAACCGCGAGCGGGATCTTGCGACGGGAGGGGGCGTGGTCGGGAATTGGCGGGGGCGTGGCCATCACGTCACGCGGCTGGTTCGCCCTCATTGGGTGAACCGCCGGTGGGGGCGTGGCCACGCCTCCATCGCAAGGTTTGAACTCAATTTGATTGAGTTGGAAAAAACCTTGCAGCACGGCGCGGCTGCACCTTCTGCGTGACGGTGCGTACTAGGCCCAGCCCCATTGAGGGGCGGTGCTTACACGCACAGCGCACGCCGCGCCGTGCGCACAGGCTGTTAATGGGACCGCAGCCTAAGGCTGAGCTTCTAGCGACGGCGACGTCAGGCTGCGGTCGCTGGAAAAATCAAATTGAGATGACTTCCAGCGATGGCGACCAAGCCGTCGCTCCGTTGCGCTTACTATAAGCGCACGCGATGACGGCAATGCATTTGTTTTGACGCGACGCTATCGCTGTAAGCGCAGCCTAAGTGTTCAGATTGCACTGCATGTTTAGTTTTTGATATAGATGTATTCACCATACTGTACGACAGGGCATCCGTTTTCACCTCCCTAGCTTATTTTTTTTTTTAAACGGGGCGTTTTAGGTCCAAAGTTGACAATGTTTCTCCCACTTTGTGACATCACTAGACTTCAAAAAGCCAAATGTGAGCGTTTTAGGATTAAATCGTTTAGTTAACCAGTCTCTTTGGAGCCTGCATGGAAGCAGCTCTGTGCTGCATGGTGTGGTGGAGCAAGTGAGAATAAGGAGCAGGTTTTGCCATGTGAACCCTCTACTGCAGGTGTTGGCCTCTTAAGAACAATTGAATCACAAACACAGAAGAAAATACAGTTGGGAGTCTGCCTTAAAGATTCAGTTCCCCCCCCATCCCCATCCCCCTACATGACCTGTTTTTAAAAGTGAGGTCCAAAGCCTGCAGTTCACATGGCTACCCCCTGCTATTTAGTCACACTTTGTTCACTACCAGGCAGCACAGAACTGTAATCCAACCAGACATCCAAGGGTTTTATCAGGGGAAAAAAATGCTTTAGTTTATTATTTTTGGATGAGGTTCTTTAAGGTCTAATAGTATCACTAAACGAGAGAGGATTAGCAGTCAAATTAATTTAGGGTTTAGACTCTTAAAAAAAATGCACAGTTTACACAAAACTCCGTAATCGGGGAAAAAATAGAAATAAAACCGTGTGTCAAGAAAAAAATAAAATAAATATGCAGTGGGAACTGCCCGTTCAGCGGGTATTGGTTCCTCTTTTGAAACAGGCTCTGACACACCTTTTTGAGCTTAGCACTTCGGCAACAAAGTATCACAAACAGATTGTTGCTGTGTTCTAAACCAGGGGTGCGCAAACTTCTTGAGCTGCGTTCCCCTTGCCGTGAGCCGCAGCGTTCACGCCCCCCGCCCCCCTCTCCCAATGGCTCGGCATCAAATTACGTCGCGGGTCATGTGACATCACGTGACCCCACCGCGGCATTTGACGCCGCGTCACCGAAGACCGTCTGGCAGCAGGTAAGTGAGTTACAGAAGTCTCTCGCCTCCCCCGGCATGGGAAGAGCGCGGGGCCTCTGTAACCGCCCGCGCCCCCCTAGAAATTCTCCCGCCCCTCAGTTTGCGCACCGCTTTTCTAAACAGCAGACTGTCTAGTACTCTGAAAGCTATAACAATAATGTATTACACTTAGTAATATAATGTTACATATCAGCTGCAGCATTTCAATGACTGCAGCAGAGTCAGAAGGCAGCCATTATGTTAGGCACACAATCAGGATTGTTACAGATGTATAACAGGAGCACCAGACGATTACCAGCTTAGGTAAGAATGTAGATTTATACTTTGTCACATGCTTTAAAAAAAAACAAAACGGGGGAATGTAATATTGCTGCTTTAACAGTCATTTAAGGTAGCGCTGCGCAAACTTTTTCTGTTGCGGCCCCCTTCCTGGGAGCCGCAGCGTACGTGCCCACCCTCCCCCGAAGGCACAGATTCAAACGACGTTGCGGGCCAAGTCACGTGACCCCACTGCGTCATTTGACGGCGCATTGCCATGGCGACGTGTCGCCGAAGACCCGTGAGGTTACAGAGGCCTCACACCTTCCCCGGCATTAAATTAAATGCCTGGGGGAAGAGTGGGGGGCCTCTGTAACAGCCCCCACGCGCCCCCCCCCCCCGCAAATTCTCCCGAACCACCCGTGGGGCCGCGCGCCCCCGTTTGCGCACAGCTGGTTTAAGGAGTGCTTGTGTGGAGGTGTAAAAGTGTTAATTTGTAATGTTCTCAATATATACTGTGTAATTGCAACATGTGGGGAGAATTACTAATACCCCCCCAGCAACAGTTGTACTCGCTCAGCTATGTATCCTTGATTTAATTTTACAGGGACAGTGCCCCTCATTGTACAATAAGCGTGGGCACATTCACTGATGGTTTGGCGCTACATTTTTCACACACATTCACACATGCACTCGCACACTCGCGCACCAGCGGCGCATAAAGCTCGAGCGCGCACCTCTCACTCGCTGGGGTCACCTGCTCTCCTCATTTCACTCTTCTGCCATATGCTTGGTCTCGACTCTCCCGGGTTAGGTTGAGATATCTACTCAGCCTCTCAAGTGCCCCGTCTCTCAGCCCTGCTCATCCGGGCACCCGGGGAGTCAGAGCGACCGTCCAGGGGCTGACATCTCTCCCTCTTTCCCGTTCTCTCACTAGATTACTATCGAACTCCCAAATACTCTCCCCTTCTTCCCCGTTGGGAAGCGAGAGAGTCCAAAAAAGGGCCAAAAGGCCCGGCTCTCCAACATACTTCCCGAAATCTCTCAGACATCTTCTCCCCATTTGTAACTGATCCCCCATCTCTCCTCTGTTCCACGGGTCTCTTCCCCTTAGAAAATCGGTACGTTCACGCTCTCACTCGTCACTGGCTGCCCTCACTCGTTCACGCTCGTCCCATCGTTCAGCTGCTCTCCGACACTCGTTCTTACGCTAGCTACGACCAGTCGTTCACGATAGCTGCCAGCTCCTCAACTCAGTGCTCACTGCTCACGGTCACTTTTAGCGTTCACAGCTCTCTACGTCGTTTCACGCTGCTCACTCGTTCAACGGCGGGGGCTCTCACTCGTTCACGCTCTCCTCGTTACTGTGGACTTCGCTCATCACTGTCGTTCACGCTCGCACCAATCTCGTTGCACAGCTCTCACTCGTCACTGCTCTTCTCCACTACGTTCACTGTCTCTCACAGTCTTTCAGCAGGCTCTCGTCACTCGTTCACGCTCTCACCTCGTTCCAAAAAAAAAAGAAGCACTTGAGGGCGGTACGCTCATGCTACTCGTTCACGTTAGTATTCTCTCACGTCGTCACGATAGCTCTCACTCTTTACAGCTCGTTTCACCGTCGTTCACGCTCGTCACTCGTCACATGCAGCTCATCACGTCTTATCACATGCTCTCCGACATGATCGTTCACCGGCTCTCATCTCGTTCACGGCTCTCACTCGTTTCACGGCTCCACTTCGTTCACGCTCTCCTCGTTATCACGTCTCTCAACGTCGTTCACTACTCTCACTCTTTCATCACTCTCACTACGTTTCACACTCTCAACGTCTCGTTCACAACTAGACTCTCTCACTCATCTCGTTACTAACTCTGCACTCTGCACCCTCTCGCTCTGGGCACTCTCACCTGCACTCTGTATGAGGATGAGCCTCTCTCGAGTCTTGGTTGGAATTTTGGTCAGATAAAATAATTGTGTTCCCAAGTAGTTCTGATTGATATTCAGAGTTTGAGTACTTCAGATTTCAAACCCACAAACATATCTGTCCTTATTCTACAGTAATACAAATCTGTACACTCGCGAGTAAATACATATCGCCCAATAGGCAAACGGCAGCTCACGCATGCGCCTGTCATCACGTCCTGAACAGCAATACCGGCTCCCTACCTGTACCGAAGCTGTGCGCAAGCGGGGAGACTATAGAGCCTGATACAAATGCGTTATTTACATCAGTTATGCACGTATATGACGATTGCAGTACAGTACATGCATCGATAAGTGGGAAAAGGTAGTGCTTCACTTTAAGTACATTTTCGCTTTACATACATGCTCTGGTCCCATTGCGTATGTTAATGCGGGGTATGCCTGTATTTATGACCATTAAAATGGTTACGGTTCTTTCTTGGTTATTTTCATTTGTAATTGCTCTGGTAAACAAGTACAATTCTTCAACCTAATATTCACGTGTATGTCACCCAGGTAATAATATATGTACGGTACACGTGTTATAAATGCTGGCACATCAATTACTTTATAATGCTCTTGGGCTCTTCTACTCCTAATTTCCGGATCTTGCTCCTTTGGAAAGCGAATGGAAGAGCCCTGTTAGAGTCCCGGTAGTTTAGCAGCCGCCCTACGATCGGCGTGGTGAAGACACACATATCCTATATATTCAATCCCCACCATGGTTTTTTGTTTTGTTTTTAATTTTTTAGAAATGTTATAAGAATAATGTTATTATTTGTTCTTTGAAAGATGACACCATTTTTTTTGTGATGTAGGATGCGAAAGCCGACATGAACATTTTTTAATGTATAACTAAAGGATAATAATCCCTGCACCACGTCGAGTAACGGGGAATCTCATTTCTTGGGCTCTGTATGAAATCCGCACTATAGAAGAAAGTATTGCTTTTCTGTGCAGTGAAATTGCATTTTTATTGAATTTTGAATAGCAATTCCATGATATAAGATCATAAATCATGCATAGTATTAAAAAAAATATATTACATTTACTGTGGCTGGAACACAGAGCCTAAAAATACATTTCTCACTGGAGCCAAAAACACCTACTGTATAGTGCATAGAGGGCTAATGAGAGACAGTCTAAAGAAATATAACCACACCAGAAGTATTCACAGTAACATGGGGTAGAATACTTACATTCTGAGGAAATTACTCCTTTTGTGAGGAGATCTGATCTAGAAGTTGGAGTGCTAAAGAGGCCCATGTAAATAATTCAGACTCTCAACTCGCGTGTGTATATAAATTCACTCATTCTGATATTATCGCTGAATACCAAGATCACAGGAATACAAACGTGGAAAGGGCTCTGCTTTCACATTAAAAAAAAGTACAGATCGCTCCGAAGGAGCTTGTGAGAAAGGTATTGGAAAGCGGAGACCTTGCAGAATAAGCGGAACACACCGGTTTAATTTTTATTGTGCATTTTTCCATTGAACCATGATGAACATTGGTTCACAAGGTTTGTTTCCTAAGGAGGAAATGGAAATTAATGTATATTGTTCACACACATCCAGAAGTTGCAAGCACGTATCTCTGATGTGCAAGAATCACTGCACAGAGAATGCAATGTTTTATTTAAAAGGAACATGGACATAAAATATAGTAGCATGGATTGGTTGTGTAATGCAATTTGCATGTGATGGAAGGAAAAATGCATTGAAGATCAAACTACAGATTACAGTATAAATCTGCGCTTATAGTGCCCGCTATGGTGATGCGACATCGCTCCAAAACAAAACAATTGACTCCGTCGCGTGCGCTTATAGTAAGCGCGACGGAGCGACCAAAAATTTGGAAGCCGGGTAAATTTGATTTTTCAGAGACTCATCACATGTGACTATCTCTGAACCAATCAATGACCCTGTCGCTAGCGACGTCGCTGAAAGTTAAATTATAACTTTCGCGGGTGGCGACGAGTGACGTCATCGGTCGCGTCGCCGTCGCCAGCACTTTAAGCGCGGCCTAAGTCACTAAAAGGTGCAATGCTACATAGCCACCCAAAAACAACAGTGCAAAACTATTTGAAAATCGAATTGGATCCCTTAAAGTAATAACCATGATAGAAGCAAATATTTGTGTCTGTCTGGAAATTAACAAGAAATTGCATGTTTAGGAGCCTCTGAATAGGGCAGTGTTTGGCAAATGTTTTCTTTACGCCTCTCTTGTCCTTACCAGAGAGACAATACAGATATGGGTTAGGAAATGGAGGGGACGAGCACTTGCTGAACACACAGAGATATCACACACGAGGGGAAATAAAGCCCCTCCTCAAGTCTTGGATCACCATATATACTAAATACAATATCATTTTTACGGTTGGTTACAGGTGTTATTTTGTGGTAAGAAAAGCAAAAGCACCAATCACCCAGAGGTCACTGCCAATTGTACACTTCGCTGCTAGGAGGGATTGCCCCAATTGAAATAATTCAACTGCATTCACAGGGCATGGGTTGACCACAGCACAATGTTAATAAGACACATCTTGTTAGTCTGTGGAGGAGATTCACTAAGTGCCAATGCTGGGTATCAGACCCAGATCTGGTGGTAAATGATCTTAGAAAGGTATGTATGTAGTGAAATGTGCAAAAAAATACAATACATTCCAATAATAAAAATTAAACCGAAATTAAAAATTCCAATTTTCTATTCTAATTTCTCATAGATGCAGCTAGAAAGAGTCCTCCTTATTTTATACAAGCGCTACAATATATTACAAGGAATCTGTGAGCGCATTGAATGAAGTTTGTAAGATGTCTTTCTTTATATTATTACAGCTGCATATAATAATTCTACATTCCGTTTTTTAGCACCCAAAAGAAACGTTTATTTGTCCGAAGTTATCACTTACATGCACAAATAGTAGATACAGTATATGGTGGTTATATTCTTTTCAAAGAGGCTGCATTGTCATTTCTTCTCTGGGTGGAAACCTTCCGCTTTCATATCTTCGTGGTATCCTGGCTCTCACTCCCTAGCCAAATCTGCCACTATTTATCCAGAGAACATTCCCTAGTCGGCCTTCTTATTCTCAGCACCATGACCAAATATGGTACGACATGTGTTCTTCCAGAATAATATACAGCTTCTGTCTATCTGGGATGATGTCACACCTCCTTATCTTTCATATAAGGTGCTCCAGCTATTATCAAAAGTGAGTGCTTCATCCTCAAATGTATTTCCTAACAACAGTTGCTTGTAGCAACTCAATGTCACTTGCTGTCTTTCTTCAGATAGCCCAAGACAGCTGTATGTCATATCTGTCTAGAGATTAACTTTATCTAAGGAAGAATCTCTGCTGTCAGAATACTTTTCCTATGTAACAATATCTTTCAGAAGAATCTTGCCTTGTCAGCATAGTTAATGTGGTATCGGTTCTTATTATTACTGTATATTGTAATTCATTTCTGTACAAATTGGTATAACATGATCTAACAAAGTAATTTTTTTTTAAAGTCACATTCATCCCACACCTAAAAAACCCCCCATACAATTACATTATGTTGGGTTTTAGTTGTGCTCTGTTTTTCCTCTCTTAATGATACCACCCAATAGGCACTTAGTGAATTCCAGCCTGAAAATAACAGCCCCTTGAGTTAACGTTCTTAAGAAAATTAGCTTTAGAAGATGGAAGTGTATAGAAATACTCACTGCCTTTTATACAGCCGGTTCATTGGGAGGGGAAGGTTAGGCAGGCGGCTTCCTCTGGAAAACAAATGGCAACAAGACAAAAGCCTAGATAAACTAGCGCTCTCACCTTTCCATGTCCTGTGCTTCTGACGCGCAGAACTGTTCTGCAAAGGTTTATATGCAACATTTCACTCAGCAATGTTTGTGTTTTTGTTGCCTTCTCTTGGAAATCAACTATGTGATGGGGAAAAAGGATGTCGTTTGGTGTTTGTATAATAGATATTTTAGTTCCCAGTATTGTCCTTGCCTCCATTGTGATGTTGTGGGTATTTTAAAATAGAAATCTTTAAAGCGGTACAACTTATGCATGCACCGCACACACTCACAAGCTACTTGCATCTCATTGAGACACACGCATTATTACTCCAATAGCGCAGCGTCCTTGTTTATTGCAAGGTGTGTGTGTGTGTGTGTGTGTGTGTGTGTGTGTGTGTGTGTGTGTTGGAGATGAGGGGGACAAAAAAAAGGTCATCTAAAAGTAAAACAATTAAAATGCAATCAAAATGGCAATCCGTATGGACTACTGCTTCCAACCGAAATAGCACCAACAAAAGCTCAATAAAGTCAAAAACGAACAACAATACAGAGGTTTCCGTGCGTCTGCATAAATAAAAGCTCCTACCACCTAAGCAAGAGCGGAGATCATATAGCGGTTCACCAGTGTGGAAGGTGTGTCATGCGGGTTACGTGTTCCTACCTGAAGCATAAAAATGTTTGACTCTCTGTTTTATAAAAGACCAGAAGGGAACTAGCACCTACTGTAGGCAGAAGCACGTAATCATTTTTAAAGCATTGCCTTTTCCTGCATCATATAACTTTGGGGGTGCTTTTCCGATGAGTTACGGAATTAGGTCAACATTTTACTACCCTCCGGCACAGACTGTAATTAACAGGATTGTAACAGGCAAAAAACTGTAGCTATTAAGCAAACTGATTTGAAAATTGCGAATGATGGCCGTTTTCTGAATATTTAAATCATTCAGAATCTTAACCTAGAATGACCAACCAGCTCCTTGTTTTGTATCGCTTTTGTTCTTTCCCTTAAAAATTGAATCAAGTTGATTTTTAAGGCTGCGGCCACGCTAGCAGCTGACCGTGCTCATGCACGAGAGCGGTGACTCACCAGCTCTCAAGCATGGCGCCGGGTGTCCTGCCTATTTCACCACGCGCTCGTGGGGGCATTGCGGGTAAGTTGAGCGGGGAATAAGTCTTGTTTTTTACGCAAGACGCACAGCGTGGGGAGCGTCCGTGCCCGCGTCACGAGCGCAGCACCGCGTGAGCGGGGACGGACATTTCACGTGTCAAAAGAACCTCGGGCAGCACCGGCGGTCAGCACGTCAGCGCTAGCGTGGCCGCAGCCTTACTCTTTCCCCAAACTTAGGCTACGCTTCTAGCGACGTTATGTCTGGCGCGGTCACTGAAAATCAATGAGATGACTTCCAGACCGCAGACCAAGCCGTCGCTCCGTATAAGCGCACGCAACCGCAATAATTCATTTGTTTCGACGCGACCGTCGCTGTCGTCGGCACTAAGCGCAGCCATAGTATGCCACCTCATGTCAGAAGACAAGCAGAAGAGGTCACTTTCCCTGTGGGATGGCATCATGAGCACTATGACTATACATTACAACTACAACAAAAGGTGGCGGATTTGAGAAAAATTCCTAGGTTATATCGCATCATGTTTACAACGAACAATAAAATAATAAATAAATTTTAAGGGGTTTTAAAATAGTTTTCATCCTCTGATGTGCTGCTGGGGCTCTGGTGGCATTAAAAGGTGGTAAAGAGCGCAGGGTGTTTGCGCCCCCTCACTTCCCTTCTACATCGCTGGCGTTGTCATGTGCGGTTGTCTTGTGACGTTGTGCGTTGCTATGGGACGCATCGCAAAGAAGCAGCCGAGCCTTACTGCCCCCGATATTTAATTAACATGAAGAGCGCCGCAGCCCCCCTCCTCACCCCTGGGGTAAGGCATCAGTCACCACGATTACACCCGTTACAAACCACTGCCACGGGTTATTTATTTTGTCATTGAAGGTGGTACGTGACAATTTTAGCATAAAGGGGAACATTTTTATTTATAAAGTGTAACCGGCAAGATTAGTTTTCTAGGATTTGAATCTTAAAGTCAATAATACATAGAGAAAAACTCAGCTCTAGATGGTCCATGGTGTGAGAGGGCTACAAGTCTTCGGCTCCAGGTCATGGGATCATTACTGCAAACAATTACATGGCCAGACCTGCCATTGTGACCGTGGCTATAAAGATGTATCCGCCCTTACTATACACACAAAGATATGGCCTATTTTAAACATCATAAGGGAGCATTGTAAGGAATGATAGCAGTAAATACAATTGACCTGATCATATCACTGAAATATAGAGGGATGAAACCCCCCGGGAAAAATAAATGTAGCAATGTTGCACTGTCCAGGGTTTTTTTATGATGATTGGTGTCAAGTACCAAATAAAAGTAGTCCCTGATTTCAAGAAACTCTAAAAAATTATCTCTATTTTAGAAAAAATGTATATAATATTATGGTTAAAAACATACAAAGATGCGTACGTGTATGTATTATACATAATAGTACTACATCACACTTCGACTTCTGGTTGAAATCATTTTAATTGTAAGTGGTGTCTGCAACTCTGCTTCAATTCTGCAACATCTGCTTCTAATTCTTGAAACAGTGCCATGGTGAAAATAATAGACACAAACAGAGAGAGTCTTAGGGGAATATGCATCAAAGTGCCGTACGAGTTATCAACCCTTCCGGCATGAACTCCCATTGACTGGCATAGCAGTTCACGCTGGCATGATGCGCATGTGCCCCTTACTTTCTGGAGGAGAATATCTAGAGTATTAAAAAGGCACATGGTTGCCTCCCTTCTCCCCCCGGAGCTCTACGTTGGGTGGGGCCTTCAGGCGACAGAGGGAGCCCACCCAGGGCGGATTGACAGAACATGGGCATCTATCCTGTTAGGACCAACCAGGATGGGCTCCCTCCCCGCCGGAGTGTTCAGGCGCGGGGCTGATGGGAACCTAAAGGTGGTTGAATGCCCTAGTGCAGTCGAAGAACCTGTTGTAAAGAATGTGACATATCTAACTGTGCTTTAAATCTTGGCTCTTTATTTAACTGGAACTTAATAACAAATTGCATGTTAATTTTTCACTGTTCCCATATGTTTTCTTATCCTTAGCCTCCCCAATCACAGAGCCGAAAAGGGGAGTGGCTCTGCTGTCCCTTTAATGTGGGGTAGTATATGCCAATGTGTTCATTCTTTGTTAGTTAAAGCTATCATATAGCAACTGTGATCATATGAGCATTAAACAAATGCACATGGTTATAATATTACTGTATTATTATTAAAAATAATAAGATGCAAGTACAGTATGTATATGTAACACCTTCCCTCCCCTTCCACCCCCTCCTATGAGGGATAGTTGTACTGATAAAATTGGGATATAACCAGTCTCTGTGGCTTGACAAGGGTTATAATCATCTGTTTCAAGAAAGGGTTTGTAGGTGATCAGACGGTTGTACCTTTAGCATCTCAGGGTAGTAAACAGTAGATCGGTTGCCAGCGTTGTGTACAGGGGAGTTGGTGCACAAAAGAGGGCGCCGGTAACATTTAGATTGTCTTTATTATTACAGCAACATAGTCATAGAAACAGTGAATTGGGTCAGATTAAAAGCTACATCCATTAGTCTCTCCTTTGGCAGTGGTCATCCGCAATCCCGGTCCCTACTTAACCCTCGATGGCAACCAGAACTCAATCTCACCACAAAAACCCAATGTCACAACATAAACCCTGAGCAACTTGACTGCTCAACTCAGCTCACATGTAGTATTTCTTATCTGACCAATCTCTAAGGGGCCTACAACATAATGGGATACTGCCCCTCATATACTGAACCACATAACCAATATGTTTCTGAGTTATTAAGGCAGGATAATGCCTGGCGACCTCCTTGTTATTGGGATAGTAAAGGTTCTCACCGGTGTTAGTTGAGGATACCCCAACTGGGGTCTGGTCTTGGAGGTAAGAAACCAAATGGATGGATAACAAACCCCTTAATACCAAGGGGTTGGCCACAACTCACTAATTGTTAATTGCCACACCACTAAAAGTGACCGTTCTAGAAACTTCTAGGAGAAGGCACAAGGCCAGACTTGCTTTGGAAGTGCAACAATTATAAATAACATATTGTGACTACTCCACATGTACTGAAAGACCATTGTAGAGGACTTAACCCCGGCGCACCTAAGCCATGCAGCACCACAGACAGTACATGGCAGGGCAAAGGGTAAATTCCTAGCATGGGGGTGCTACATATACAAAATACATGTACCCTGTTTCCGGCGCCCCACAAACCCAATCTCATCCTAGGGCCCATCTCTGATGGGCAACGTCACTTCCCACATCCGGTTACATGGCTTAGTGTGGTCTACCAAATGCATGGTACAGGGGGCGCCTGGTCTCCCCGCATGATGTAGAGGGGAATAACAAAACAGGACAGGATTCTTTGTCTTGCCTATAGAACTCATCGGTGCATCTCCTCCCATCTCGTGCAACCCCCAGGTGTATGAGGAAAGATCTCTGCAATAAGAATCTCTTCCCCCCCTCCTCCTAATAGACTTCACTTTAGCAGGCGGTATATAAAGAATCACAAGGATGCTTATTAGGTCATTTATCTGTATTCACAGCCCAATGATAGGCATTTGGTTAGGCGGTCTCCACCCAATCAGGATGTCCCTAGGAATCCACTCCCAGCCAAAGTGGCACAGAGAGTGGTCTGCTCTTCCCTTTCCCCTTGTGGGTAGAGGTATTGGTCTCCCAAAAAACATCCCACTAAGTGAGGGTCTCAAACTGCCAGAGCCCTTACACTTAGTTTGGGTAAAAACACTACCTACTCTCATGGTAGAGCCGACTGGCTAAATCAGGGAGTGCAACAATCAATTAACAATCATTCCAGTGAGAACCCCGCCCAAAAATCTTCGTCGCTGATTAGGACAGGAGGCACGATTGTGCCACTTCCATCTCGTTTCTCTGACTCCTGAGCCGGCATGATAAGATAGGGGGGAAAACCGCATGAATATAAACTCCTGGCAAACCTAACCCTTATTAGGCTTTACTGGCTCAGGAATGAGGCAGATAATACCCAACACCTATCCAAGAAAAGGGCTACATCCATTTAAAATAAAAACAAGATCTCATAGGCGATCAAAAAGAACATTTCTCAAATGGAACCAAAACATATGAATAACACCACAAGTGTAGTACATAATGGTTCCATTATATCACCATAAAAAATAATAATACTTATTATGAATTCACATTAGATGATAACCACTATTGATCAACATATACAAAAAATAACTATTAAACAATTCACTGTAATATGGAAAATAAAATAGATAAATATACAAAACTGAAGTCTAAACCTAAACCCCCTCAAGATGAGAACTGACTTATTGTAATAATATAAACATTATTTATTACTGACAATACATATGACATGATTTATAATGACGTATCAAATTTTGGTGTAATCTCCAACGAAAGTCCCAAGGGAAGGGGAAAGGGGAAGTGCAGGGCAAGTTAGGTAAGGGGGGGATAAACGAAGTCCACTGATAAGAAGGAACAGTGAAGCACAAAAATAAATAAAATCATTGTGAACGAAAGAAGAGCCCTTTCAGAGGACATATAACATGAAAAATCTCAACAAACAAAACCCCCACAAATCACATGTATGGTTTTATACCTCTAAAAAAAATATACCGAGTCAGAACATCAAATCAAATTCAAAAAATCACCACTATAATCGCTTAATACTAAATGGTCTCTAGATATACATACTACATACTACATACATACTAGTACTCACTTTATATTAGTATCAGACAGTCCTCGTTATACAACCTTCGCTTTAACAAAAGAAACAAATGGCTTATCCAAACGCTATGCAATGCAGACCTATATTAATTTTTACAACGCCCAAACGGCTTTATCTCAACCCCACGCTCTTACCTACATCTTTGCACAACAAGATTGTATTATTGGGGGTATAATATATTATTTTAAATAATATAATATTATATTATACTCTGTATATATTATATTAATTAATATTTTAAATAAGTTATATTCAACTATAATAAGCCAGTATATTTCCCGATATAATTTGTTGTGTGCTTGGCGTATCTTATGGCCTGTCATAATATTTTGTGTATTTTATCATTAAAAATGCCGTCATGAACGAACCTTTCATTTAAAACGGGGTTCCTATGGAAACGTGTTTCTCGCTTTAAGACGTTTCGCGTATCCAACGCCATTTTGAGTAACACCCACGCATTGAATGTTTTGGATAACCGGGACTGCTGTAGCACACATAGTTTTATTGTATGTAATAAATAATTTCACTAGGACAAAATGTTATGCAGATAGAGGTCTCGGCTGCTGAAAATATAATAAGCCCAGGCTTTTGTTTAAGATTGAAGCTGTCACGTATTATTCTGTAAGGAGGAGACAATTAGCCTGAACAAACAGAAAAACAAACCCGGCTGTACCACTGACAATTTCAATATGTATATTATACTCATTCTCCAATGTCGTCCTGGTACCTAAGGTTTAAACCAGGAGACTTAATGCATTAAACGGCAATTAACTGGGAAATACTGATCCTTGATAGAATAATAATAAACGACCTTTCATTAATACGTACCATTTTTATGTGGCGAGTGATGTTTTTTCTTCAATTTTCTGGGATGTCACTAGGGAGTAGTCCAACGTTTTTCATTTGTAACAACAATCAAAGACTTTCCAAAAGCGGATACTGGCCATAATGAAATTAAATCCATGTACATTTTGGATGATGTGTGTGTGTGGTGTAGTGTTGGGGGGTGCATGGGACACGCCAGCGGAACCGCACGCTGGCTGGGAGGTGGCACGGGGGGTGCATGGGACATGCCAGCGGGATCACACAGGGGGCAAGAAAGGACCGCATGTGGGGCAAGGGGGGACGCAGGCACAGGAGGCAGACCGTAAGGCAGGGAATAACAGAGTACATACCTGCAGGACCAGAATAGAAAAGGAAGGGCTGGTTCAATGTGCAGCCTGTCGCGTCACACCAATCAGGAAGAGGGATTTAAATTTTTTTTTTACAAGCACAGAACAGCGTGCGCTGCACGGCCATAAGGGGGGGTCGCCAGGGGCCAAATCCGGTCGCATGGGGCGACCAGGCGACCGGATTTGTCAAACACTGTGTATGTATATATGTGTATATATATTATACAAAATATGTACAAGAGTAAGGGCTGCCAAGTTAAGGTTGCCCATGGGTCATAAATCACCATAAATATATATAGTAAATATATACACAAGTCTCGTCTTGTTTAATTCAAGGCGTCCAATTATGGTGTACTAAGGGAGGTGTATATATACACACATATATAATGGCGAGAAAAAGTTTGTGAACCCCAATGGTAGATACGGAAATTCCATAGTTTTTCCATGATAACCTTCTTTAATCAAAACCAGTCTTTTCTTAAATATCCAATAGGGGTTATATTAACCAATTCCATGTCTTTTGAAACAAAATGATGTAGGAATTAGACAAACAATGAGTAATTAAGAGTCGGGATATGTGCAAAATTAAGAGAAACCCTGGTTTTATCAGCTAAATTAAAGCGGATAATTAGAATCTGGTGTTTAAATAATTAGATCTTCAGGTGTGAGTTTGGAAGTCCCCACCCTATACAAAGATCAGAAACTTTGTGCGTTTGGTCTTCACTATATGTGTGTGTGAAAACACATCATGCCATAATCCAAAGAAATCTCTGAGAACTTCAGAAAAGCAGTTATTGATGCTCATCAGTCTAGAAAGCGTTACAAAAGCATTTCTAAGGATTTGGGGCTTCACCAACCCACAGTCTACAAATAGAGAAAGTTCAAGACCACAGTCAATCTACAAAGGAGCAGTTGTCCTACCCAAATCTCTTGAACAACAAACTGGCAAATCAGCCAGAAAGTCACAAAGAACCCCAGAGTAACATCCAAGAATCTGCAGGCTACTCTCGTCTTGGCTAATGTGAGTGTTCATTACTCAACTTTCGGAAAAAGACTGAACAAGAATGGTGTTCATGGATGGATAGCCACAAGGAATCTACTGCTCTCTAAAAAGAGCATTCTTGCCCATCTGAAGTTCGCCAAAGAGCACATAGATGATCCACAAGAGTTCTGGAACCATGTTCTTTGGACAGACAAGTCAAAAGTAGAACTTTTTGACCTCAATGAGAAGCATTCTGTTTGATGAAAACCAAACACTGTGTTTGAACAGGTGGTGTGAGTGTGATGGTTTGGGGCTGCTGCCTCAGAATATAGGCGACTTGCCATCATTGACCTACAATGCAGAATTCATGGTTATCAGAAGATTCTAGAGGAGAATGTCAGACTATCCGTCCGTGAGCTGAAGCAAAAGTGGGTCATGGAGCAAGACAATGATCCTAAGCATACAAGCAGATCTAAAAAAAATTGCTGCAGAAGAAGAAATTCCTCATTTTTAGAATGTCCTAGTCAAGGTCTGCTGCGAAACCCCATCAAAATGTTGTGGCAGGACCTGAAGCGAGCTGTCCATGCAAGAATGCCCTCAAATGTCACTCAGTTGAAGCAGTTCTGTAAGGAGGAATGGGCCAAAATTCCTCAAAACCGATGTGAGAGACTGACCGGCAGTTACAGGAAACACTTACTTGAAGTTATTGCTGCTCAAGGGGGCGCCACCAGGTACTGAATCTCAAGGTTCACATACTTTTTCACACATAGATATTGAATGTTTAATCATTTGTGAATAAATGTTGAAAAAGTATCATGTTTGTGTCATTTGTTTGATCAGGTTATCTGTATCTATTATTACAATCTAATAACATTTTAGGTTTGAAATATGCAAATGTATCTGGCACGATGTTCATGTTTTAGCAGTATATTACAGTGGAAGCTTCTCTATCCTGATATACAGTATTCCTTAACCTTGCGAACCTGTTTTATGGCAAGAAGGCTTTTAGTATAACAGCGGCTCACTGTGTGACTCCAATGTAATAATCTCTCCCACCCTCTCCCCTTGAAATGCCTGCTACTGTACTATTCCATCTGTGTGTGTTAATATTCCTGTGTGTTTACTTGGAATCTGTTTTATTCAACAAATTGCAGAACTCAGTGTTATATTGTATAAGATTAGTAAAACAATAACAAAGATATTATCCTTTTTAAATGCTAATGTGCTGCCTGTTAGCACTACTTCAAATAACAAGGCTGCTCTTTTTCTAGTGGTAAATTGCTGCAATTTCAGCTTTGCATACGTGCAATATTTAAAAATAAAAACTAGCATTTGGAGAGGGGGAAAAAAAAGGTCTCTAAGTAAAACAAATTAAAATGCAATCAAAATGGCAATCCGTATGGACTACTGCTTCCAACCGAAATAGCACCAACAAAAGCTCAATAAAGTCAAAACACGAACAATACAGAGTTTCCGTGCTGCATAAATAAAAGCTACCTACACCATAAGCAAGAGCGGAGACTCAGCGGTTTCACCGTGTGGAAGGTGTTCATGCGGGTTACGTGTTCCTAACTGAAGCAGTAAATGTTGGACTCTCTGTTTTATAAACCGAAGGAACTAGCACATACTGTAGGCAGAAGCACGTAATCATTTTTAAAGCATTGCCTTTTCCTGCATCATATACATTTGGGTGCTTTTCCGAATGAGTTACGGAATTAGGTCAACATTTTACTACCCTCCGGCAAGACTGTAATTAACAGGATTGTAAAAGGCAAAAAACTGTAGCTATTAAAGCAAACTGATTTGAAAATTGCTGAATATGCCGTTTTGCTGAATATTTAAATCATTCAGAATCTTAACCTAGAATGACCAACCAGCTCCTTGTTTTGTATCGCTTTTGTTTCTTTCCCTTAATGAAATTGAAATCAAGTTGATTTTTAAGGCTGCGGCCACGCTAGCGCTGACCGTGCTCATGCACGAGAGCGGTGACGTCACCAGCTCTCCAAGCATGAGCGCCGGGTGTCCTGCCTATTTCACGCGCGCGGGGGGGCATTGCGGGTAAGTTGAGCGCGGTTGAAAGTCTTTTTTTACGCAAGCGCCAAGCGTGGGGGAGCGTCCGTGCCCGCGTACGAGCGCGCACCGCGTGAGCGGGGACGGGACAATTTCACGTGTCAAAATGAACCTCGGCAAGCACCGTGCGGTCAGCACGCTCAGCGCTAGCGTGGCCGCAGCCTTACTCTTGTCCCCAAACTTAGGCTACGCTTCTAGCGACGTTGATGTCTGGCTGCGGTCACTGGAAAAATCAAATTGAGATGACTTCCAGCGACCGCGACCAAGCCGTCGCTCCGTATAAGCGCACGCACCGGCAATGCATTTGTTTCGACGCGACGTCGCTGTCGTCGGCACTAAGCGCAGCCATAGTATGCCACCTCTATGTCAGAAGACTAAGCAGAAGAGGTCACTTTCCCGGTGGGATGGCAGTCATGAGCACTAGACTATGACATTACACAAAAAGGTGGCGGATTTGAAAACATTCCTAGGTTATATCGCATCATGTTTACAAACGAACTTAAAATAAATAAATAAATCTTTAAAGGGTTTTAAAATAGTTTTTCATCCTCTGATGTGCTGCGGGGGTCTCTGGCATTAAAGAGGGTAACGCAGGGGTGTTTGCGCCCCCTCCCTGACCTTCTCTCTGGCGTTGTCATGCCGGTTGTCTTGTGACGTTGCGTTGCTATGGCGACGCATCGCCAGAAGCAGCCGGAGCCTTACGCTCCCCCGATATTTAATTAACATGAAGAGCGCCGCAGCCCCCCCTCCTCACCCCTGGGGTAAGGCATCAGTCACCACGATTTCACCCGTTACACGACTGCCACGGGTTTATTTATTTTGGTCATTGAAGGTACTGCAATTTTAGCATAAAGGGGAACATTTTTATTTTATAAGTAGTAACGGCAAGATTAGTTTTCTAGAGAATGCTTAAAGTCTAATAAATACATAGAGAAAACTCAGCTCTAGAATGTCCATGGTGTGAGAGGGCTACAGTCATTCTGGCTCCAGGTCCATGGGATCACTACTGCAACAATTACATGGCCAGGACCTGCCATTGTGACCGTGGCTAATAAAGATGTAATCCGCCCTCTATACACACAAGATATGGCCTTTATTAAACATCATAAGGGGCATTGTAAGGAATGATAGCAGTAAATACTAATATGACCTGATCGATATCACTGAAATATAGAGGGATGAAACCCCCCGGGAAAAATAAATGTAGCAAATGTTGCACTGTCCAGGGTTTTTTTTATAGATTGGTGTTCAATGTACCAGAATAAAAGTAGTCCCTGATTTCAAGAAACTCTAAAAATTATCCTATTTTAGAAAAATGTATATAATATTTATGGTTAAAAACATACAAAGATGCGTACGTGTATGTATATATACATAATAGTACTACCATCACACTTCGACTTCTGGTTGAAATCATTTTAATTGTAAGTGGTGTCTGCAACATCTGCTTCCAATTCTGCAACATCTGCTTCTAATTCTGAAACATGCCATGGTGAAAATAATAGACACAAACAGAGAGAGTCTTAGGGGAATATGCATCAAGTGCCGGTACGAGTTATCAAACCCGTTCCGGCATGAACTCCCATTGACTGGCATAGCAGTTCACGCTGGCATGTGATGCATGTGCCCCTTACTTTCTTGGAGGAGAAGATCTAGAGATTAAAAAGGCCATGGGTGCCTCCCTTCTCCCCCCGGAGCTCTACTTGTGGGGTGGGGCCTTCAGGCGACAGAGGGAGCCCACCCAGGCGGGGATTGCAGACATTGGGCCTATCTTCCGTGTTAGGACCACCAGGATGGGCTCCCTCCACCGCCGGAGTGTTCAGGCGCGGGGCTGATGGGACCCTTAAAGGTGGTTGGCCCTAGTGCAGTCGAAGCAACCTGTTGTAAAGAATGTGACATATCTAACTGTGCTTTAAAGCTTGGCTTCTTTTATTTAACTGGAACTTAATAACAAATTGCATGTTAAGTTGACTGTTCACCATATGTTTTCTTATCCTTAGCCATCCCCATCACAGAGCCGAAAAGGGGAGTGGGCTCTGGCTGTCCCTTTATATGTGGGTGTATATGCCAATGTGTTCATTCTTTTGTTAGTTAAAGCTATCATATAGCAACTGTGTTCATATGAGCATTAAACAAATGCACATGGATTATAATAATTACTGTATTATTATTAAATACATAAGATGCAAGTACAGTATGTATATGTAACAACCCTATCCCTCCCCTTCTCACCCCCTCCTATATGAGGGATAGTTTGTACCTGTAAAAATTAGGGATATAACCAGTCTCTGTGGCTTTGACAGGGTTTATATCTGTTCAAAAGGGTGTAGGTGCTCAGCGGTTTACCTTTTGCATCTCAGGGTAGATAGTAGATCTGTGCCAGCTTGTGTAAGGGAGTTGGTGCACAAAAGAGGGCGCCGGGAACTTTTAACTTGTCTTTATTATTACAGCAGCATAGTCCATAGAAACAGGATTGGGTTTCAGTATTTAAATACAGCATCCATTAGTCTCTCCCTTTGCAAGTTGGTCCATCCCAGGTCCCTACTTAACCCTCCGAATGGAACCAGATCAATCCAACCCAGGTCCCCACATAACCCTGAGAATTGACTGCTCCCTACAGCAATGTAGATTCTTATCTGCACCTCTCTAAGGGGCCCCTAACATTGGGATACTGCCCCTATACTGAAACACATAACAATATGTTCTGATGTTTTACAGGCCAGGATAGCCTGGAGACCTCCCTTGTGTTATTGGGTGTGGGGTTCTTCCCTGGTGTTGTGGGGATCCCCCCTGGGGTCTGGTCTTGGAGGTAAGAATCCAAATGGTGGATCCCCACCCTTAATACCCAGGGGGTGGCCACACACTTAATTGTTAATTGCCACACCACTAAACAGGTGACCGTCTAGAAACTTCTAGAGAAGCACAAGGCCAGACGTGCTTTGGAAGTGCAACATTATAATAACATAATTGTGACTAACTCACATGTACTGAGGCCTTGTGAGGACTTAACCCCAGCACTGCCTGCAGCAACCAGGACTGACATGCAGGGCAAAGGGAAATTCCTAGCAGGGTGCTACATATACAAAATACATGTAACCCTGTTTCCCCCACCCAATCTCACATAGGGCCTCTCTGTGGGAAACTCACTCCGGTTACATGGCTTAGTGTGGTGCATACCTGCTGGTAACAGGGGGCCCTGAGTCTCCCGCATGATGGTAGAGGGGAATAACAGGACAGGATTCTGGGGTCTTGCCCGAATAGAACTCATAGGTGCAGCGCCTCCATCTCGTGCAACCCCCAGGTGTATGAGGAGAAGTCTCTGCAGAAGAATCTCTTCCCCCCTCCTCCTAATAGACTTCACTCTTAGGCAGGCGGTATATAAAATCACAGGATTCTTTATTTGGTCTTTCTGTATTCAGCAGCCACAGATGATAGCAGTTGTTAGGGTCTCCACCCTCAGGATGTCCCTGGATCCACTCCCAGCCAAAGGGCACAGAGAGTGGTCCTTGCTCTTCCCTTATCCCCTTGTGGGGTAAGAGGTATTGGTCTCCCACCACTCCCCTAAGGGAGGGTCTCAAACTGCCAGAGCCTTGACAGCTTAGTTTGGGTAAACCTACCTCTCTCATGGTAGAGGCAGACTGGCTAAATCAGGAAGTGCAACTCATTAAATCAGTTCCAGTGAGAACCCGCCCTCTGTCGCTGATTGGACAGGAGGCCTGATTGTCCACTTTCTCTGACTCACTGAGCTGCATGTGTGGGGAAAACCCATGATTACTCCTGGCAAACCTACCCTTATTAGGCTTTACTGCCAGGAGGAGGACAGAATAATAGCCCAAAACCTATCCAGGGCTACATCCATTTAAATAAAAACAAGATCTCATAGGCGATCAAAAAGAACATTTCCAAATGGAAACAAAAACATATGAATAACACCACAATTGTACATAATGTGTTCCAATTATATCACCATAAATAATATATTATGAATTCACATTAGATGCTTAACCACTAGTGAGCACATATACAAAAAAAATACTAATTAAAATATAAATGTATATGGAAAATAAAATAGTAAAGAATACAAAACTGAATATAAACCCCCTCAAGATGAGAACTGGACTTATTGTAAATAAATATAAACATTATTTATAATGACAATACATATAGACATGATTTATAATGACTATCAATTTGTGTAATCTCCAACAAAGGTCCCAAGGGAGGGGAGGGGGGGCGGGGGGAGGGGATAAACGCACTGATAAGAAAGGAACACTGTGAAGACAAAATAAATAAATATATTGTGAAAGAAAGAGCCCTTTCAGAAGGAACATATTACATGAAAATCTCAACAACAAAAACCCCCACAAATACACATGTATTGTTTTATACATCTAAAAATTATACCGAGTAATAACATCTCAAATTCACCAGCTATAATACAAGCTTAGATACATAAATGGTCTCTAGATATACATACATACATACATACATACATACATACGCACTTTATATTAGTACAGACAGTCCTCGTTATACAACGCTTCGCTTTACAACAAATGGCTTATCCAACGCTATGCAATGCATACCTATATTAATTTTTACAACGCCAAAACGGCTTATCCAACGCTCTTACAATGCTTTGCAAAGTTGTTTATGTGTATATAATATATATATTTTATAATATTATATTATACTACTTATATATTATATTATTATATTTTAATAGTTATATTATATATAATACAGTATATGCACATATAATTTGTGTGTGTGCTGCGTATCTTATGTGCCTGCATAAAATATTTTGTGTATTTTACATTAAAAATGCCTCAGAACGGAACCTTTCATTTAAAACGGGGTTCCTATGGGAAAACGTGTTTCGCTTTAAGACGTTTCGCTATCCAACGCCATTTTGAGTAACAACGCATTGTGTTGGATAACCGAGGACTGCCTGTACACCAGAGTTTTATTGTATGTAATAATAATTTCACTAGGACAAAATGTTATGGCAGGATAAGGGTCTCCTGCTGAAATATATAAGCCCAGGCTTTTGTTGAAGATTGAAGCTGTCACGTTTATTCTGTAAGGAGGAGACAATTATCCTGAAACACCCTGCTGTACCACTGACAATATGTCAATATGTCTATTATACTCATTCTCACAATGTGACGGCCTGGTACCAGGTTTAACCAGGAGACATTAATGCATTAAACGGCAATTAACTGGGGAAATACTGGATCCTTGTAGAATATATACCTTTCTTAATACAGTACCATGTTTATGTGCAGTGATTTGTTTTTTCTTCAATTTTTCTGGGATGTCTAGAGTAAGTCCAACGTTTTTTTCATTTTCATAAAGACTTTCCAAAAAGGATTCTGCATAATGAATTAAATCCATGTACATTTTTGGTGTGTGTGTGTGTGTGTGTAGTGTGTTGTGTGTGTGTGTGTGTGTGTGTGTGTGTGTGTGTGTGTGTGTGTTGTGTGTGTGTGTGTGTGTGTGTGTGTGTTGTGTGTTGTGTGGTGTGTGTGTGGTGTGTGTGTTGTGTGTGTGTGTGTACACGCCGAACCAAATCCTTGTTGTTCCTATAAAGTCATTATGAAGCTCAGCGGTTGGTGCAAACTGGGGGGTGGGAGATTTGTCTGGGGGGGCGCGGGCGGTTGCAGAGGACCTGCGCTCTTCCCCAAGGCATTTAAATTAAAGGCCGGGGGGTCGTGTGAAGCCCCTCAACACTCCACTTACCTTGCTTCAGTCGGCTGTAATGCATCAACCATGGCAACGCGGCGTTAAAGGAAGATGCAGGACCATGTGACGTGACATCACACGTGTCAAATGACACCGCGGGTGACGTCACATGACCCCGCAGCGTCATTTCACGCGGATGCAAGGTAGGGGGGGCGCGAGGACCGGTGCAAGCAAGACGGGGGTGCAGCAGCAAAAGTTTGCGCACCCCTGATGAAGCTACCTATCTATCTCAATGTCTTGTTTAGCGCATGCACAGTGAACCCGGATCCTATGTGCTTTTTTTTTTTTTAAACTCCAAAAAAGGGGGAGCGAAGAATCAATGGGGGTTCGGCAAGGCGATTTCAAGGAGCCAGGTCTTGAGCCGTTTTCTGAAAGTGGGGTGGTTTGTGATGTTTCTGATTTAATATGGGGAGGGCATCCCATTCCATGACTCCTTGTCCACGCCCCTGGAGGGGCACGACCAGCTCGTCTGGTGCGTTCAATCTGGAGACTTTTGAAACTGATCAACATTGGTAGCTCATATGCTTGAGTTCAGCGGACCTAAAGAAAAGGGAAAGCTATTTATTTTAACAGGGTGCAAATAAGCAAAACAGTTGGTTTGACGGGTGATTGAATCTCTAAATAAACCAGTTAAACAGATATGTTATTTAATTCTTTGTTTTTACGGTGTATGTTGGGCTGCCCCAATAATGTTTCCCCCCCCGAAAGATTAGGGATTTGTACCTTATTTGACATTTTAGATGGAATAACTACATTTTTTTAAATTACAGCTTCTTATTACTACTGATTAAATTAGATTTTTCTATACGTATGTGTATGGTAAACCTGATAGATCCCAAATGTATTCAAGAACCCATTTTTATGTGTGTATATTTAATTACTTGGCATAGTACTGAACTGTGAATTTTAATCAAGGAATGTGTGCTGCAAATGCCATTTATTACACCTAAATCTCTAATCCTACTGTACATGATTGCTGCTTTATGCCACTAGATGTCACTTTTGTAATTTACAAGGAAGACCTAGCAGAATAAATGCCTCGTGTGTCTGTTTTCCTAGCTCAAGCAGGAACACTCTTGGCAGAACAGAAGCGCTCACGCTTTCTCATTTATTGGCTCATTTTAAAAAGACTTTTTTTGAAAAACGAAGAAGATTAATGTGGGTTTATACAGCCTGCTGGATCGTTGTTCTGGAAATATTTCATGGTTTCAATCAGAAAAACAACTGTAATCAAGATATTTTTTTTTCTCTTTTTACATAGAAGTTCTCAGTGTATTAAATTGGCGGTGACCTGGTATTGTGCAGGTCAGTGTACTGAACACTTAGAAATACACTGTTTACTTTTTTCCTGACACAGGGTTATTTACGTGTAGGGTATTAACTGTTTATGCTGTGAAGTCAGTAGCGTAAACGAAACATTTATGTACATTGGACCGACTGCAGTCTGCAGGGGATACGGCCTGTCTGCGTGTTGAGGTTAACACGACCTGATTGCATTTGGAAGTGCCGGCACATTTTGCCAGGAGAAGGTAATTGTGTGCTTCCTTGCAATATGCAACGGATTAAAGAGCAATACACTGGCAAGTCACTTCACTTGTTTGCTTAGAACGGCAAGGCTGCCACTTGGTCACGCTTCTTGAAGGATCTAATTTAAACAGAAGTAAAGATTATTGTTCTAATTTATGGATAAAACCGCTCCACCTGATTGTCCAATACAAATACAAAAATAAAAGGCTGCGTGATTAAAGAGTGGCGGCGTTAGTTTGTAATCTACTGCTCTATTTTATATTGTAATAATATCGCTTTTTGCCTGCGCTTTTACAGCTTTATAACTGCAGTTAAAATGTTTATTTTCCTCAAAAACACATGTAGGATATTGCATGGATTAAATTGGTGCACTGTATCTGGTAACTTGATTAACGCTTTACGAACTTTGAGAATTCTCAATTGCATTATTTTATTATCTCTATTATTTGTATATCTTTTAATGTAGGCTATTTTTATTTAAGGGACCAAGTGAAAATACCATAATCTGTGCCTGCTGCTTTATAAATCCTGTTTTCAGACTTTAACATTGTTCTTAGGAGCATAGCAAATGAACAGTTTAATAATGTAAAAGATACTTATGTATTTGGTACCTTTAAAATTAGTACCGTTATCAAATGCTGACTTGCACACACATATACCAATTAACAGCACATATATTCAGCGCAGTAAAATGTTCCATTGCTAGAATTTGGAGACAACCTGACCCCCCACCTGGTTACAGGTCACCGGCACATTATGGGAAGTCTTCTCAATGGAAAGAGTGATGGCATACCGAAATGCCTGAGAACATACCAAAGAGGATGGGCCCTTGATACTCAAGGTTAGGCCACGAGGGATGAATCCCCACTAATTCTGATTGGGTAGATATGTCAGTATTGATAACATTCCAGCTACTGGATGGTATATATAAGCCACAGGGTCATTTATATGCGTTAATATTAGTCCTATAGGAAACAGAGGATAACTCAAATCTCCAGCACACAAGAATGTTCAGGGAAGTTCACTGTCCAATTGTATCAACAAATGTCATGTAATTATTGTTTTTTTTTCCTTTGTTATGTTTCATTTATAATTTCATAAATGTCAAAATTACATACATACATACATACATACATACATACATACATACATACATACATACATACACCTTATCCAATGTAACATCTCCGGAAGAAGAGATCAGTGTATCTCGAAAGCTCGCACAAATAAAAGCATTTAGTTAGCCATAGAACGGTATTGTCTATTCATTTTTGATATATATATATATATATATATATATATATATATATATATCCGCAGAGGCCGTGGTATTCAAAGGTTACCATGGTAATCACAGAAGCTAACGTTTTCAAATAAATCGTGATTTTTAACGCTGGAAAAGTTTAAAATTGAAAAGATAGAAGAGGCAAGATACGAGCATTATTTGAGTTAAACTCAGACTTCTGTGGGGGAGTGGGGGGAGATTATTTCTTTAAAGGGGCGCTCCATGTTTGAGTTAAAAAATAATAATATATCCAGTTAGGTCCGGAAATAATTGGACACTGATACAAGTTTTGTTATTTCGGCTGTGTACCAAAATAAATTCAAGTTACAGTTAAATAATGAATATGGGCTTAAAGTGCAGTCTACCAGCTTTAATTTGAGGGTATTCACATCCAAATTAGAGGAAGGGTTTAGGAATTGCATCTCTTTAATATGTAGCCCCCTCTTTTTCAAGGGACCAAAAGTAATTGGACAATTGACTCAAAAGCTGTTTAATGGACAGGTGTGGGCTATTCCTTCGTTATTTCATCACCAATTAAGCAGGTAAAAGGTCTGGAGTCGATGCCAGGTGTGGAATTCGTATTTGGAAGCTGTTGCTGTGAACCCACAACATGCGATCAAAAGAGCTCTCAATGCAAGTGAAACAGGGCCTCCTTAGGCTGCAAAAAAAAAAAAAAGAAAATCCATCAGAGAGATAGCAGGAACAATAGGAGTGGCCAAATCAACAGTTAGGTACATTCTGAGAAAAAAAGAACTGGTGAGATCAGCAACACAAAAAGGCCTTGACGTCCATGGGAGACAACAGTTGTGGATGATCATAGGATCCTTTCCATGGTAAAGAAAAACCCCTTTACAACATCCTGCCAAGTGAAGAGCACTCTCAAGGAGGTAGGCATATCATCCGTCTACCATAAAGAGAAGACTTCATGAGAGCAAATACAGAGGGTTCACCACAAGGTGCAAACCATTCATAAGCCTCAAGAATAGAAAGGACAGATTAGACTTTGCCAAACAATATCTAAAAAAGCCAGCCCAGTTCTGGAACTGCATTCTTTGGACAGATGAAACTAAGATCAACCTGTAGCAGAATGATGGGAAGAAAAAAGTATGGAGAAGGCTTGGAACGGCTCATGATCCGAAGCATACCACATGATCTGTAAAACACGGTGGAGTCAGTGTGATGGCATGGGCATGCATGGCTTACAATGGTACTGGGTCACTAGTGTTTATTGATGATGTGACAGAAGACAGAAGAAGCCGGATGAATTCTGAAGTGTATAGGGATATATTGTCTGCTCAGATTCAGCCAAATTCAGTGAAGTTGATTGGATGGCGCTTCACTTTACAGATGGACAATGACCCAAAACATACTGCGAAAGCAACGCAGGAGTTTTTTTTAAGGCAAAGAAGTGGAATATTCTGCAATGGCCGAGTCAATCACCTGATCTCAACCTGATCGAGCATGCATTTCACTTGCTGAAGACAAAATTTAAGGCACAAAGACACACGAACAAACAACAACTGAAGACAGCTGCAGTAAAGGCCTGGCAAAGCATCACAAAGGAGGAAACCCAGCGTTTGGTGATGTCCATGCGTTCCAGACTTCAAGCATTCATTGCCTTCAAAGGATTCTTGACAAAGCATTAAAAAGGAACATTTTATTTATGATTTTGTTAATTTGTTCAATTACATTTGAGCCCCTGAAATAAGGGGACTGTGTATGAAAATAGTTGCAATTCCTAAACGTTTCATACGATATTTCTGTTCAACCCCTTAAATTAAAGCTGAAAGTCTGCACTTTTATTGCATCTCGGTTGCTTTATTTCAAATCCATTGTGGTGGCATACAGAGAAAAAAATTGTGTCAGTGTCCAATTATTTCCGGACCTAACTGTAGGTTTGCAGCAGGTGGTCTCTGGAGTTTAACCTCATTAATGTAATCTCTGGGGACCTCATGCTTCCGGGTCTATGCTGGTAGCAGCTCAAGGGCTGGTTGGGAATATAGTACTGTTTTAAATGTCCCGCGGGCCAATAAGAAGTTGCTTTAAAGATGCACTTTCAACTGGTCCAAAAAGATGATGTCTGTGTTTGGGGTTATCTAGAAACGCGGCTATGATTCCTGCAACTACAGAATAATTCCAGCATTCTTCAGTTAGGTCTGAGGCCAAAACTGTCCTGAACAAAGCAGGATGTATACTGTATTTGTCAGCACACTTTCTAGATTCCATTTGCAAGGCTAATATTTACACTGCTAAAAAGGGGGAAATGTCACACGGTTCAGTGGAGACAGAACATTATCCAGTGTTATTCTGCATGTCCCATTCAGGCTTCTCAAGCCTGTTGTAGTCTCTTTGGCTACGCTTATAGCGACGGCGACGTCGGGCTACGGTTGCTGGAAAAATCAAATTGAGATGACTTCCAGCGATCGCGACCAAGCCGTCGCTCCGCGCAAACTAGAAGCGCACGCGACGGCGGCAATGCATTTGTTTTCATGCAATGTTGCTGTCGCTGGCACTATAAGCGCAGCCTTAGACTGCGCTCTTTGTTTAACCCTTTCACTGCAACACAAACATAAAACTATACAGTATGCAATGTAACATGTTGCAGACCCCCGGCCAGTGGAAGGCTTAAACTGCTCCTGTTCAGATGCTGGTTCTAGAGTAGTTGTAAAAGTGAGTGCAAAGAAGCACTATTTGAATGAAATTTCCCAATTCCTAATGTGGATACTGAACACAGTAGCGAGTATTAAAAAAAAAAAAAGGCTATTTTAAATAGCCATAATACAAAAAGTTGTGGTGCAGTGAAAAAGGAATAATAGAACTCTCTGGGGTCAGATGCTGCTCCTACAGGGAATTTTCCCAACTCCCTTCAACAGATGTGAAAAGAACGTCAGAGGTGTGCCAGTGTGCCAATGTGAGTTTAAACATACTCACATGGTGTAAGTAGGGTTACAGCAAATAGCAAGCTCCTACGAGCCAGGTTTTATTTATTTATTTGTAGCCCTGGGTAGTTTTGGGCTATTATTCTGTTCTCCTCCTGGCAGTAAAGCCTAGTAAGGGTAGGTTTGCCAGGAGTAATTATGGGGTTTTCCCCACACATGCAGCTCAGTGAGTCAGAGAAGGTGGGCAATCAGGCCTGCTGTCCAATCAGCGACAGAGGGTCTGGTTATCACTGGAACTGTTTTAGTGAGTTGCACTTCCTGATTTAGCCAGTTGGTTACCTTTGAGAGAGACGGGTTCACCCGTACTAAGCTGTCAGGGCTCTGGCATGCTTGAGGCCCTCTGGGTAGAGGTGGGGAACCATACCTCCTATCCCACAAGGGGATAGGGGAAGAGCAGGGACCACTCTCAGTGCCCTTTGGCTGGGAGTGGGTCCAGGGACATCCTGAGGGTGGATACCCTCAAAATTGCTGTAATCTGTGGCTGCTGAAAAAGGAAGATCAAATAAAGCATCCTGAGATTTTATAATACCTCCTGCCTAAGATTGAAGTCTATTGGGAGGAGGGGAACATTATTCTTCTGCAGAGACTTCACCCCATACAGCTGTGGGCTGCACGAGATGGAGGCGCTGCACCTGTGAGTAGAATTCGGGCAAGACCCCAGAAGCCTGTCCTGTTATTCCCCTCTACCATCATGCGGGAGACCCAGGGCCCCCTGTTACCAGCAGGTATGCACCACACATAGCCATGCAACCAGAGTAGCATTTCCCCTAGGAGACCCTATGTGAGATTGGGTGGGGGAAAAAGGGTTACATATTTATAAAATGTTTTACCAGGAAGTAATACAGTGAGAGATACCTCGTTTTCAAATATGTCCTGGGCACAGAGTTATGGTGACAAATACATGGTTACATTAAATGAACAGAGGTTATACATTATATTGAAAGACATTTCATGAACAGTTAAAGATAATATATATTATAGGCGTATGTAACAGTTACAGACCAGATTAAAATGCGAGACAGCTTTAGTCTTGAAAGTATTATATACTATTTATACTGGAGGCGTCTTTGAGAATCTCGGGTAGATTGTTCCAGTTTTGAGGTGTACGGTAAGAGAATGAGGAGCGGCCGGATACTTTGTTGAACCTTGGGACCGTGAACAAACGTTTGGAGCCAGATCTCAGGTGATAAGATCTTCAAAGTGATAATGCAAAGGTCTTGATGTTGATATTCTCATATGGAGAGAAGACGCATACAGGACATAGTGTGATACTGTTTATATATTTAAAATGGACAAAAGTTAAAATCGCACTTACAATAATGCCAACGGCAAAATCGTAAATAAAGACCACAGCAGGGTCTCATGCTGTAACAGCTCTGTGTTCCCTACATGTGAAGCAATCACCAGGCTCCCCTGTTCTGGCGTGTGACATCACTTCTGTATCGTGTCCTCACTCTGGGGGCAGGGATGGAATTCTCTGGTGCTGCTGACTGCATTTCTGGGCAGAGAATCCTCCATTTGAGCAGACAAATTGTCTAACGCTTCGCCCTTGGGAGCATCGTCAGAGGTTGTATGTGTGCAAGTGCGGAGTCGCCATCTATTTGTAGTCCGAGTGTGATGACATCACAGCAGAGTATATACAATCTACAATAAAACGGACTGGCTTCCTGCTAAACTGTAGGTGCTATCCAATAGCACAGTTACCAATGATATAATAAAAAAAACAATAATCAAATACAGTATCTTATTATATATTAGTGAAAGCACTGTATGCCTGTCTGCATCTTCCTGTGTCCCTACGGACAATTTGATTGCACCTTTGGCCTGTCACTCCGCCTCAGGCCATGCCTGCCCCCGCACACCTCTCATTGGTCTGTGGTCCGCCCCCGCACAACTCTCATTGGTCTGCGGCCAACACCACTGCCACACTGTCCCACCCCTCACTGACCTACACCACTGACACACTCTCCCACCACTCACTCACTGAGCTTTGGGAACGCTTGCCAGCACCTAACCCTCACTGCTCTGAGAGATTTGCACCTAACCCTGAGATTTCCACCTAACCCTCACTGCTCTGAGAGATTTGCACCTAACCCTGAGATT
>CM071567.1:310590323-310738250 GCA_036426205.1 Ascaphus truei | reverse complement strand
TCACCGTAACCCCACGCTCTGAGCGACTTTGCCACCTAACCTGAGATTCCCCACCTAACCCTCACTGCTCTCAAAACCAGAAAACCCTGAGAAATCCTGCTACCAGACAGAAAAAACTGCAAATCAGGTAACAGTCTTTTGCTTTCAGCACTGCAACATTCCACACACCTCACACAACCCAACACACACACCCGCAAACTCACCACCGCTCTACGCCCTACACTGCCAACTACACACCTCCCCTTCACCTCACCCCGCACTGTGCTCACCCTCACCCTCTCCAACGGACACCGCACACCCCCCACCCCCCGACGGCCAAAGCGTATGTGATCTCTACATAACCACATCCACCAATCGGCCCGACCTGCACCTACGCAACGTGCGCCTACTCGGAGAACACACAACGAAGAAAACAACTTACACCCCCCCCCGGCACAGCGCTGTGTGATCCTCACATCAGCAACATGGACACCGCACCGTGGCCTGCAGCTCCCGAGACTCAACGGCCTACACTGCACCCACAACACCTCCCCTTCACCCTCAACGCACTGTCTGCTATCACATCTCATCCAACGACATATCCCCACACCCACCCACCCCCCCCGAGGCGGAGATAAAAAAAACAAGGGGGGGGGCATGTGGGGAGGGGGGGGGGGCATGTACTGAGTGGGTATTACGACCCTCACCAGCCGGCCGGCAAACTAAGCGCTGTGTGATCCCAAACATTACAACCCCCCCCTACCACCCCTTACATTAACCCACCCCCACCACCTCCTACCCAGGCACGCGCTGCTGTGATCCCAACATACACCCCCCCCCCAGAGCAACAGCGCTGTGTGATCCCAACATTAACCCCCCCACCAGACCCCCCCCAGGCAACAGCGTCTGTGTGATCCCAACATACCCTCCCCACCACCCCCCCGGCAACAGTCGCTGTGTGATTCCCAACATTGAAAACCCCCCACCCCCACCCCTCCCCCCTCCCACCGAGGCAACGCGCTCTGTGATCCCAACTTAACCACCCCCCCACCCCCTCCCCCCCCCCAACATCAACACGCTGTGTGAATCCCTAACATACCACCCTACACCCACCCACCCCCGCCCCCCCCCAGGCAACAGCGCGTTCTGATCCTCACATCTCCATCGCCCACCCCGGAGCTCCTCCATGTGGAACGCAAACACCCCACACCCTAGCCATTAAAACAAACCCCCACCCCTCCCCACATCACACCCCCCTCCCCACATCACTAACCCCCTCCCCACATCACCCCACCCTCACCCACATCACACACCCCCCCCCCCAAGCCCACATCCCCCCCCCCCAAACCACATCCCCCCCCAAAAACCACTCCCCCCCAACCACATCCTCCCCCACAACCCCACACTCAATACAATCAACAATTTCACAACGTACTCTCCACACCAACACACTTTACCCTCGTGCGCTGAACACCACCTGCGCCAACAAGTACTCACCTCTTCTTTAAATAAATATATTTTAGGAACTACAATTAAAATTGATCCGTCTGTGTATCATTTGTATTTGCACTTTTAAAACACTCGATCATCACCCACACACACACATAAAATTATCATAACAACTAACAAACTAACAACACACATTTCCCCCCCTCATAATCTGGCACTGCACACCTCTTCTTCTAACATGTAATTCACAACAAACACAAACTTCACCATAACAACTATCAAAAAGTTCACATACGTATCTTCACCAACACGTTCCACACGTAACATTTCGCAAACTAACAACCACACATCTCATACACTTACCCAACATTATGCCCTCTATAATGTGCTTCTCTCTGTTGTTGGTTTACAATACACTTTTCACAAAATATTACCATAACTTTCACATTAGCTTACAATTTTACCAATACCCAACATTTACCACATACTTATTCACACTTCAACATCGCGGGACTCAAAAAACGCCGGTCCCCAGCCTATATTAAATAAAATGCCAATAATAGAATCATGTACAAAAATTATTAAATGCATATAGCTAGCCAATACTATACCCATGCAGTATCCACATATCGAAATAGATTTATTAGTTACATACAAAACTACCTCGGACTACAAAAAACAGAGCTGGGAGTCTCAAAAAAAGGGTGAGCTGAATCCACAAAGCAAATAAGTATAAAATACTCACGGGGAAGTCGAGTAAGGAGATATTATCCAAACCACAGCCAAACTCTACTGTATATGATGAATGGTATATAAACAAGAACCAAATCATAAGGTATACAGGTATACATCACACATACAGAAATAGCCCAAGAGGTATAATTGCACAAAATTACTTTTAAATAACCTAAATATGCTAAAAAGATTAAAACCCCCGCACCCCATTTTTATAATTTAAAGGTTATCATATCTATATTCAATCCCATTGGCTGTTAGGGCTATTTCGTTTATGGATCCCTACCCCCAGCGTTTCTCTGGGAAAGTGTTTTTGTGACCCTTATTGAGGAGGGAAACATCCCACGTTCAGCAGGAGACAGAACATTTACAAGTGTTTTCATGCATGTCCCATCCAGGCTCTCAAGCCTGTTCTAGTCTCAACATCAAAATAAAAAACTACCTGTATGCAAGTCCACGTGTGGCAGTCCCTCCCACCCCCGCGACAGAAAGCGGTTTTTTTTTAAGTTAACCGCACATTCTACAACATGTGTATTCAACCACTTCTTCTATCCCATGCTCAACGTGCCTTGTATAACGTTAGTAGTGATGTCATGTCTTTGATTTCAATGTAGTTTCCAACGCTGTTCAATCAACGGTGTTGCAGGAACTTTTGACGGCTAAAACTTTAGTAATGGTTTTAAAAACCGACTTGGTTTTTTTTTTTTGTTTTTTTTTTTTTTTAAAATATTCAGCTTTGGGGGGGTGGGGAACATACCTTGTAAGTTTAAGTAGTATTATTGTTTCAATTAAGAAAAAAAAAGTAGTGTTCCTCTCCACTGCCTCAGTCACCACTTTCTCCACACCAAAGATCACAGAGTGAGGAAAAAAAGGACGAGAGTGCAGTATTTATTTTCAAATGATTACAAATATACTCACAAATAGGGAGGTGGTAAAAGCCCAGACTTGCCCTGACTACGACTGTATTATCTTTGTCACATATTCTGTGCAGTTGGACGTCTAGTATTTCCACTTGCAGGGCTAATTTTACCTGATAAAAAGGCGGGAAATGTCAATACGGTTCAGCAAAGACAGTGTGCCACAGACGTTATAGACGTATGGCCTGCATGCTCTGCTGCGGCCTTGCAACGGGGCCCTGCGCTTCTATGCTACGACTTCACTATACTCGGGGGCTGCGCTCTCTGCTACGCACTTACCTCGGTGGCCTGCGCCTCTGCTACGACGTCAACTTCGGGGCCCTGCGCTACTCTCTGCTACGACTCATCACTCGGGGGCACTGTGCTCGGAGTTTCCTCCCCTGTCAGCGACTATAGGTCTCATGAGGACTCGTGACTCCTCGGGGTCCTGTCGTGCTCTTCTGCAAGCCCTTCGTCCGGCCCTACGTGCCCTTTCAGCCTGCAACCTACTCGGGGGCCTGCGTTGACCCTCTTAGGCTGCCTTCCTGTCACTCTCCGGGGGCCTGCCGACTCTCGTCTGCAGCCGTCGGGGGCTGTTGCTCTTCTGACGCTCTCGGGGGCCTGTGCGCTCTTTCCTCAGTCCTCCTCGGGCCTGCGTGCTCGGTTCTGAAGCCTGTCGGGGGGCACTTGTGCTCTTCTGCAGGCCTTCAGGGGGCGCTGCAGTGATCTTCTGCAGAGCCTCTGGTGCATGCCGTGCTCTTCTGCAGCCCGCGGGGGCACGTGGTGCTTTTCTGCGCCTCTCGGGGGCACGCGTGCTCTTCTGCAGCCTCTCGGAGGCCCTCCGTGCTATTCTGCAGGCCTCTCGGAGGCCTGCGTTTACTCTCTTGCAGCCTCGTTAGGGGGCCCGGGCCCGATTCTTGTTGCCTCAATCCGGTGCATCCGTGCTATCCTGCGGGCCTCACCGGGGTGGCGTGCGTGCTCTTTCTCCCGAGTTGTCTCTCTCGGGGGGCCTGCGTGCTTATCCTGCAGCCTCTCTTGGGGGGCCGCGCGCTCTCTCCTACCTCGCTGTGGGCCTGCGTGCTCTCTTGTTCTTCGCGGGAGCCTGCATGCCTCTGCGGTCTCTCTCTCGGCGGGGTGCTCTCCTGCGGCCTCACTCGCCGGTTTGTCTGCGCACTCTCCTGTTTCCTCGCTCCGGGGGCATGCGTGCTCATCCTGCAGCATCTCTTTTTTGGGGACTGCGTGCTTCCTGTGGCCTCACCTCGGGGGTATCTGCGTTGCTCTTCGTTGCCTCGCTCGTGGCCTGCGTGATCTACTGTGGCTCGCTCGGGGCCCCTGACGTGCTCTCTGTGCATCGCTCGGGACCTGCGTGCTCTCGTTCGCTTCGCTCGGGGCCTGCGCGCTACATGTGCCTCGCTCGGGGGCCTGTGTGCTCTCATGTTGCATCAGTCGGGACATGCGCGTCTCCTGTTGAACGATCGGGACCGGGTGCTCTCCTGTTGCTTCGCTCGGGGCCTGCGCGCTCCTCCTGTTGCCTCGCTCGGGGCCTGCGTGTCTCCTGTTGCATCGCTCGGGACCTGAGTGCTTCTGTTGCTTCGCTCGGGGGCCTGCGCGCTCTCCTGTTTGGCCTCCTGGGGCCTGCGTGCTCTTACTGTTGCCTAGCTATGGGCTGCGTGCTCTCCTGTTGCATACGCTCGGGGGCCTGCAGCGCTTCTGTTGCCTCGCTCGGGGCCGCGTGCTGTCCTGTTGCATCGCTCGGACTGCGTGCTCTCCTGTGCTTCGCCCGGGGGGCCTGCGCGCTCTCTTGGTGCCTCGCTCGGGGCCATGCCCGCTCTGAGGGTGTTCTCTTTTACAGAAATTGCTTTTATCTGCTGCTCCGCCGCCAAGGACAGTCGGTCACAGCCGTTTCACCTGAGGCAGGTGATTAGCATTGGCATTAGGGGAATAACTTTAGGGGTATCGGGGTAAAGGCGGTCAACTGTTAGGGTATAGATTAGCGTTAGCATTATAGGTTTAAAGTGAGGGTTTTAGGGTAGGGTTAACGGGTTAGGTTTCTAGGGTTTTTTGGGGTAAGATTAGCGGCCGTGCGATCTACTTTACCTTGGGCGCAAGTGGCAGATGCCCTGAGGCTTATGGTCCTAACCAGTGTTTTTAACAAACCAAGGTCCTAGGAACCCTTGGGCTCCCCTGGATCCATCAGGGCTCCCTGTAATTATTCAGGTCATTCTAAATTGTTCCAAAATACAGTAGAATTTGCAAGGCATTGAATCTCCGGACCACGTATTAGAGAGGGTTGGGGTCCTCAGAATTGACATAGGGTTACCTTAACCCAAAAAAGTTTGGAAAACCGCGTCCTAGACGCTTTGATCTGTTGAGGGATTGTTGCTGCTTATGGCGTTCGCTTTGCCACCATTCTTTTGTACTGGCCCAGGAGGGACCAAAGAGAAAAGTGGTGATATTATGACTGTAATGTATTTTCTGCTTTAGGTACCACCAGGCCAATGGTCCTAGCCCGTTATGTGGGTTCTCTCTTTGTGCCTCGACTAGAAAGTAAACTGTGTGAGGAGAGAAGAGAGGGGAGCCTTGTAGGCTGTCGAACCCTAATTTGTTTAAAAGGGTTCTACTACCCCACTTGGGATTTATCCCAACTTGTTTTGCCAACTGGCATGGGGGAGGACTGGAAAGAAAAGGAATTAACAGTAAGAATAATTTCCACTTTTCTAACCTTCCGAAACCAGCATCCATCCACTTACCACAATACAGCACTCCCGCTTTTTCTGTTAGGTTATCGACGCCACGGCATGATTGATAGTAAAGTTTTGATGGCCGGGATGCAAGCCGTCCTTTTTGTCCACTTCCTTGATCTTGTCGCGCCAAAATTAGCCACTGGTGCAACAGGATTTTGCCTCACAAGCTTGGAAGTTACTATAAATAAGTATGGTGAAGCGTAAGATTTTCCACTATCTGTCTTTTATGTAAGGTCAAAACAAAGGCTATAGCATGTCCGTGGTGTACGGGACATCGTTTCATAGTTTCATCGTTTTAAAAACATTTGCTGCAACGAGTGTGATGTGTAGGGGCCAATAAGGTTGTTAGATTAACCACAAAATGCATCACTCACATTTGATTCATTCACTGGATCGGGGATCGGCCACAATGTAGCTGATAATTATTATTTTTTTGCAGAAGATCTTGGGAGCGTGATCAAAATGTATCTGTGAATGTATTAAGCTGGGAATGTTCACATAGTTTGAGGTATGAATACTATGGCTTTAAACGAACATGACCTTCACATGTCTAAATTGATGCTATCCCACTATCTTTAGTTAATACCTGTTTTCTAGGACACGCTTCTTTCATCTGGGTATCTTTATTGGGTTTGTGTGGCTATGTCCTCCTTCTTGTTAGAAGGCAGGGAAGGAAATAAAGAGGAGGGGAGAAGGGGGCTTTGTCTATGCACTCCCGTTCAGCACTTGGTGATATGGCATTGCAAGTTGTAGCCGGGGGAACCCCTCACTCAGTCTCTTCCTTCGTCATGTTTTACAAAAGTCTTTTTCAAAATACATTAAGTATCTTCATTTTGTAGAAATAAAAAAAAAACATGGGAATCATCTTATTTTATTTACTTGAAGCAACCAATCCCTTAGTTTACTATGACCACTGGGAACATGCTTGTTCGACTATATTTAGTTTTTTTTTGTTGCCTGTGGTTGGATATTAAACTCCCCTCCCCCCTACCCCAAAAAAATGAAGTTACAAAAACTATGGCCATGGAGTCGCCAATAGAAGTTGACGAACTTTGTTGGTATGTCAGAGATCCTGACCCCCAAGGCCATTTTGTGTCTTGCCAAGAGGACAAATTTACCCTGTATCTCAAAAACAAAGGGGTCATTGGAGTTAGGGGGGGGAGGGGCAATGGATCGCCTCCGCATGATTCCCCAGTTAAGTATTTCAAAAGAAATAAAAGAACCCCCAAAAGAAAACACAGAATGAGCGAACGAACTCATGCTTTTTTTTCAAACATGTCTCTGCACCATGGAGCAGAAGTCACTGAACCTTTATACCGGAGCACGGCAGAGATCAGAGCCTTCATCACAAGGCACTCCTTCAGCAGTAACATTCAGGGTTGCTTTGTATGTTTTGAAAGACATCTAAGGATTATAAAAACAAAGTTTCGTGGTATTAATTTAAGCTGATCACTTTGATGTGTGTGGGTCCAGTCCCACTTGGAAGATATATAATTGCTAAAGCACTCAGCCATGTAACATATCTGACGTTTGTTAGTTTATCAACCGAGGTTGTTACGCCCTTCTCCAACATCCCAAATTGCTGCAACCCTGATGCAATGAAGCAAGATGATACACCCAGCACAGATGCCTAATAACAATAAAAGATGTAAAAATACAGATTACAAAAATGTGAAAATACTGGTGGTTAGGAACAGGTGATTGAGAATAATCACCTATGAATGTAAAAAATATAAATTGTACCAAAATAAAAATAATAATAATTAAATAACATGAAAAATGTGTGTGTACCAAAAAATGAAAAAGTATATAAAAAAAAAAGAAAAAAAAAGAAAGGTAAAACAGTAATTGGATCACAAAAAACAAAAAAGAAAATGAAATTGTGGACCAGATAATAAAAAAACGGAGGACGGCGGTGAATTCTCACGATCATCTGGTGCATGGGCTGGTCCCATAACATGCCTATATTTCACTGACAAAGTGTGAGTGTACATTTGTCTGTCCATGGATTATTAAAATTTATATATCTGATTTTATACAGGGATCGGGCGCTTTTTCTTTATCTTTTCTATATATATATATCTTATTATATATTAGTGAAAGCACTGTATGCCTGTCTGCATCTTCCTGTGTCCCTACGGACAATCTGATTGCACCTTTGGCCTGTCACTCCGTCTCAGGCCATGCCCGCCCCCGCACACCTCTCATTGGTCTGCGGTCCGCACCCGCACAACTCTCATTGGTCTGCGGCCAACACCACTGCCACACTGTCCCACCCCTCACTAACCTACACCACTGACACACTCTCCCACCACTCACTCACTGAGCTTTGGGAACGCTTGCCAGCACCTAACCCTCACTGCTCTGAGAGATTTGCACCTAACCCTCACTGCTCTGAGAGATTTGCACCTAACCCGCACTGCTCTCAACCCAGAAAACCCTGACCTCCTGCTACCACGACAGAACTGCCCAATCAGGTACACAGTCTTATTGCTTTCAGCACTGCAACATTCCACACCCTCACACAACACCACACACACCGCACGCTCACACCGCCTCTTACGGCCTACACTGCCAACACACCTCCCCTTCACCTCACCGCACTGTCTCATCCTCACCTCTCCAACGCCTCACACTACCCTTGCCCCTCCTCCCCTGTTCCCCCCCGTATGCAGGGGGGGGGGTCATGTGGGTTAAGGGGGGGGTCATGTGGAGCGGGGTGTATTAATACCCCACCGGCCGCCAGGTCAATACGCGCTGTGTGACCCAACATTACCCCCCCCCACCACCCCTACATTAACCCCCCCCCACCACCACCTACCCAGGCACCACGCTGTGTATCCCAACTACCCCCCCCCCCCAGGCAACAGCGCTGTGTGATCCCAACATTAACCCCCCCCCCCCCCCCCCCCCCCCCAGGCAACAGCGCTGTGTGATCCCAACATTAACCCCCCCACCCCCCCCCCACAACACTCTGTGTGATCCCAACATTAACCCCCCCCCACCCCCCCGCACAGCGCGTCGTCCCAACTAACCCCACCCCACCCCCCCCCCCCCCCCCCGAGGCAACAGCGCTCTGTGATCCCAACATTAACCCCCCCCACCACCCCCTCCCCCCCCCCCCAAGGCAACAGCGCTGTGTGATCCCAACATTAACCCCACCACCCCCGCCCCCCCCAGGCAACAGCGCTGTCTGATCCTCACCTCTCCAACGCCCACCGCACGGAGCTCCTCCTGTGGACGCAACACCAACACACCAGTAAACCCCCCACCCTCCCCACATCACCCCCCCTCCCCACATCACCACCCCCTCCCCACATCACACCCACCCCTCCCCACATCACCACCCCCCCCCCCAAAGCCCATCCCATCCCTCGCACCCCCCCCCCCTCCAACCATCCCCCCCAAAAACCACATCCCCCCCCCAACCACATCCTCCCCCCCAAACCCACACTCAATACAATCAAAATTTCAACGTACGTCTACACCAACACACCCCCTCCGCTGGAAACACACCTCCCAACAATACTCACCTCTTCTTTAAATAAAATATATTTGGAACACAATTAAAATTGATCCGTCTGTGTCATTTATTGCACTAACACTCATCTCACCCACACACACACTATAAATATTATCATACCAACTTCAACAAACCACAAACACACTCAATTCACTGCACTCATCTTTTCTTTACATTAATTTCAACAACACACACTTCACCATTACTACTATCAAAAATTCACATAACTATCTTTCACCAACACTTTCCAACACTAACATTTTCACAACTAACAACCGTAACATCTAACATACACTTACCAACATTGCCCTCATATACATGTGCTTTCTACTGTTGTTGTTTTACAAATACACTTTTCACAAATATTACATAACATTCACATTAGCTTACAATTTTACAATACAACATTTACACATACTTATTCACACTTCACATCCCGGGCAACGCCGGGTCTCCCAGCTAGTATGTAATAAAAATGCCAATAATAGAAAATCATGTACAAAAATTATAAATGCATTAGAATAGCAATACTAACCCATGCAGTACCACTATAGAAATAGATTTATTAGTTACATCGAAATAGCTAAAAAACAGAGTGGAGTCTCAGAAAAAAAGGGTGACTGAATCCACAAAAGAAATAAGTATAAAATACTCACTGGAGGAGTAGAGAGAATATATATCCAAACACAGCCAACTCTATGTATATGGAGTGAATGGGATATAAAAAGAACCAAATCATAGGTATACAGGTATACATCACACATACAGAAATAGCCAAGAGGTATACATTGCAAAATTACTTTTAAAATAACCTAAAATATGCTAAAACAGATTAAACCCCCCGCCCCCATTAAGGTTAATATCTATATTCAATCCCATTGGCTGTAGGGTATTTAGTTTATGGATCCCACCCAGTTTCTCTGGGGAAAGTGTTTTTGACCCTATTGGGAGGGAAACATCCCACGTTCAGCAGAGACAGAACATTATCAAGTGTTATTCTGCATGTCCCATCCAGGCTTCTCAAGCCTGTTCTAGTCTCAACACAAAAATAAAAAACTACCTGTATGCAAGGCCACGTGTGGCAGTCCCTCCCACCCCCGCGACAGTGGAAGGGTTAAACCGCACATTTACACATTGTATTCAACCACTTCCTATCCACAGTGCTTCAAGTGCCTTGTATAAAGTAGTAGTGATGCTATGTCTTTGATTTCAAGTAGTTCTCAACTGCTGTTCAATAACGGTGCAGAGCTTTTTGAGGCTAAAATAGTAATGGTTTAAAAACAGATTGTTTTTTTTTTTTTTTTTTTTTTAAATATTCATTTTGGGGGGGGGGGGAAACATACCTGTGTAAGTTAAAGTAGTATTCTTGATTTAATTAAGAAAATAAAAAGTAGTGTTCCTCTCCACTCGCTCAGTAACACTTCTACCAAAGATCACAGAGTCTGAGGAAAAAAGGAGAGCAGTGCAGTATTTATTTCCAAATGAATACAAATATACTCACAAATATGGGAGGTGTAAAAGCCCAGACTTGCCCTGAACACGTATGTATATTTGTCAGCATATTCTCTGCAGTTGGACTTTCTAGATTCCACTTGCAAGGCTAATATTTACCCTGATAAAAAGGGGGAAATGTCATACGGTTCAGCAAAGACAGTGTGCCACAGACGTATAGACGTTATGGCCTGCATGCTCTGCTGCGGCCTTGCACGGGGGCCTGCGCTCTCTGCTACGACTTCACTCGGGGGCCTGCGCTCTCTGCTACGACTTCACTCGGGGCCTGCGCTCTCTGCTACGACTTCACTCGGGGCCCTGCGCTCTCTGCTACGACTTCACTCGGGGGCCTGTGCGCTTTCCTGCAGCCTCTCTGAGGACTGCGTGCTCTCGGGGGCCTGTGTGCTCTTCTGCAGCCTCTCGGGGCCTGCGTGCTCTTCTGCAACCTCTCGGGGGGCCTGCGTGCTCTTCTGCAGCCTCTCGGGGGCCTGCGATCTCTTCTGCAGCCGTCGGGGGCCTGTGTGCTCTTCTGCAGCTCTCGGGGGCCTGTGTGCTCTTTCTGCAGCCTCTCGGGGGCCTGCGTGCTCCTGAGCCTGTCGGGGGGCTGTGGCTCTTCTGCAGGCCTTCGGGGGCGCTGCGTGTCTTCTGCAGCCTCTGGTGCATGCCGTGCTCTTCTGCAGCCTCCGGGGGCCGTGTGCTTTTCTGCTGCCTCTCGGGGGCACGCGTGCTCTTCTGCAGCCTCTCGGAGGCCCTCCGTGCTCTTCTGCAGGCCTCTCGGAGGCCTGCGTTTACTCTCTTGCAGCCTCGTTCGGGGGCCGGCGCGATCTCTTGTTGCCTCACTCGGTGGCATCCGTGCTCTCCTGCGGCCTCACCGGGGGGCGTGCGTGCTCTTCTGTTGTCTCTCTCGGGGGGCCTGCGTGCTCTCCTGCAGCCTCTCTTGGGGGGCCTGCGCGCTCTCCTACGTCCGCTTGGGGGCCTGCGTGCTCTCTTGTTGCTTCGCTCGGGAGCCTGCATGCTCTCCTGCGGGCTCTCTCTCGGGCGTGCGTGCTCTCCTGCGGCCTCACTCGGGTGTCTGCGCACTCTCCTGTTTCCTCGCTCGGGGGCCTGCGTGCTCTCCTGCAGCATCTCTTGGGGGACTGCGTGCTCTCCTGTGGCCTCACTCGGGGGTCTGCGTGCTCTCCTGTTGCCTCGCTCGGGGCCTGCGTGCTCTCCTGTTGCCTCGCTCGGGGCCTGCGTGCTCTCCTGTTGCATCGCTCGGGACCTGCGTGCTCTCCTGTTGCTTCGCTCGGGGCCTGCGCGCTCTCCTGTTGCCTCGCTCGGGGCCTGCGTGCTCTCCTGTTGCATCGCTCGGGACCTGCGTGCTCTCCTGTTGCTTCGCTCGGGGCCTGCGCGCTCTCCTGTTGCCTCGCTCGGGGCCTGTGTGCTCTCCTGTTGCATCGCTCGGGACCTGCGCGCTCTCCTGTTGCATCGCTCGGGACCTGCGTGCTCTCCTGTTGCTTCGCTCGGGGCCTGCGCGCTCTCCTGTTGCCTCGCTCGGGGCCTGCGTGCTCTCCTGTTGCCTCGCTCTGGGCCTGCGTGCTCTCCTGTTGCATCGCTCGGGGCCTGCGCGCTCTCCTGTTGCCTCGCTCGGGGCCTGCGTGCTCTCCTGTTGCATCGCTCGGGACCTGCGTGCTCTCCTGTTGCTTCGCTCGGGGCCTGCGCGCTCTCTTGTTGCCTCGCTCGGGGGCCTGCACGCTCTGAGGTGTTCTCTTTTACAGAATTGCTTTCTCTGCTGCTCCGCTGCCAAGGACAGTCGGTCACCAGCCGTTTCACCCTGAGGCAGGTGATTAGCATTGGCATTAGGGGATAACTTTAGGGGTATTAGGGTAAGGGGTCAACATTTTTAGGGTATAGATTAGCGTTAGCATTAGGGTTTAAAGTGAGGGTTTTAGGGTAAGGGTTTAACGTGTTAGGTTAGGGTTTTTTGGGGTAAGATTAGGGCCGTGCGATATACTTTACCTTGGGGGCGAAGTGGCCGCATGCCTGCGGCTTATGGTCCTAAACCAGTGTTTTTCAACCAAGGTTCCTAGGAACCCTTGGGCTCCCCTGGTATCCCTCATGGGCTCCCTGTAATTATCAGGTCATTCTAAAATTGTTCCAAAATACAGTAGAATTTGCAATGCATCTGATCTCAGACACACTATTAGAGAGGGTTGGGGTTCCTCAGAATTGCACATAGGGTTCCTTAACCCCAAAAAGTTTGGAAACCGCTGTCCTAGACGCTTTTGATCTGTTGAGGGATTGTTGCTGCTATGGCTTCGCTTTGCCCCCATTCTTTTGTACTGGCCCAGGAGGGACACAAAGAGAAAAGTGGGATTATTCTGACTGTTAATGTATTTTCTGCTAGTCCCACCAGGCCAATGGTTCGCCCGTTATGTGGTTTTCTCTCTTTGTTGCTCGACTAGACAGATAACTGCTGTGAGGAGAAGAGAGGGGAGCTTTGTAGGGGCTTGTCGAACCTAATTTGTTTAAAAGGGTTCTACTACCCCCACTTGGGCTTTATCCCCATTTGTTTGCACTGGCATGGGGGAGACTGGAAGAAAAGGAATTAACAGTAAGAATAATTCCACTTTTCTAAAACTTCCACCAGCATCCATCCACTACCAACAATACAGCACCTTCCCTCTTTCTGTTAGAGTTATCGACGCACGGCATGTTGATAGTAAAGTTTTGATGGCCGGATGCAAGCCGTCCTTTTTGTCCACTTCCTTGATGTCGCGCCAAAATTAGCACTGGTGCAACAGGATTTGCCTCACAAGCTTGGAAAGTTACTATAAATAAGTATGAAGTATTTTCCACTATCTTGTCTTTTATGTAAGGTCAAAAACAAAGGCTATAGCATGTCCTTGGTGTGTGGACATCGTTTCATCGTTTCATCGTTGTATAAAACATTTTGCTGCAACGATTGGTGATGTTTAGGGGCCAATAAGGTGTTAGATTCACACACATGAATCACTCACATTTGATTCATTTCACTGGATCGGCACACTGTAGCTGGTTAATTATTATTTTTTGCAGAAGATCTTGGGAGCGTGATCAAAATGTATCTGTGAATGTATTTAAGCTGGGAAGGTTCACATAGTTTGGAGTATGAATAACTATGGCATTTAAACGAAATGACCTTCAATATTCTAAATTGAATGCTTATCCCACTATCTTTAGTTTAATACTCTGTTTTTAGGACACGCTTCTTTTCATCTGGGTCTCTTTATTGGGTTTGCTGGGCTTCTGTCCTGCTCTTGTTAGAGGCAGGGAAATAAAGAGGAGGGGAGAAGGGGGGGCTTTGTCTATGCACTCCCGTTCAGCACTTGGTGATATGGCATTGCAAGTTGTAGCCGGGGGACCCCTCCTCAGTCTCTCCTCGTCATGTTTACAAAATTCTTTTTCAAAATACATTTAAGTATCTTCATTTTGTAGAAATAAAAAAAAAAACATGGGAATCATCTATATTTATTTCCTTGAAGCAACAATCCCCTTAGTTCATCCTAGTGCACTGGGAACCTGCTTGTTCCGAGATATTTAGTTTTTTTTTGTGCCTGTGGTTGATATTAAACTCCCCCCTCCCCCTCCCCAAAAAAATGAAGTACAAAAATATGGCCATGGAGTCGCCAATAGAAAGTTGACGACTTTTTGTTGGTTGTCAGAGATCCTGACCCCAAGGCCATTTTGTGTCTTGCCAAGAGGACAAATTTACCTGTATCTCAAAAACCAAGGGGTCATTGGAGTTAGGGGGGGGAGGGGCAATGGATCGCCTCCGCATGATCCCCCAGTTCAAGTATTTCAAAAGAAATAAAAGAACCCCCAAAAGAAAACACAGAATGAGCAGAACGAACTCCTGCTTCAAACATGTCTCTGCACATGGAGCAGAAGTCACTGCACCTTTATACCGGAGCACGGCATAGATCAGAGCCTTCATCACAAGGCCACTCCTCAGCATTACATTCAGGTTGTTGCTTTGTCTGTTTTGAAAGACATCTAAGGATTATAAAAACAAAGTTTCCAGTGGTATTATTTAAGCTGATCACTTTGATGTGTGTGGGTCCAGTCCCACTTGAATATATATATATTTGCTAAAGCACTCAGCCATGTAACATATCTCCCGTTTGTTAGTCCCGGTTGTGAGGCACAGGGAGTTAAAGGGATTTACCGGAGGTCACAAGGAGAGCCGACGCCTGGATTCAAACGGAGTTCACTTGTTCACTTTTACTCAGTGAGTAAAGACACTGACTGAGATTGCTGCAGGGGAGCCTGGTTCAATTCCCGGAGTCGGCTCCTTGTGACCTTGGGCAAATCACTTTATCTCCCTGTGCCTCAGGCACCAAAAACATAGATTGTAAGCTCCACGGGGCAGGGACCTGTGCCTGCAAAATGTCTCTGTAAAGCGCTGCGTACAATTAGCAGCGCTATACAAGAACATGCTATTATTATTATTATTATTGTTTCTAAGGCTGAGTCCATGGTGACTCAGCCCGTGCGGAGGTGCACTGAGGCTGATGGAAAGCGGGTGCTTTCCCTGGCCTTGGTTACCGCGCCGTCCGGGGGCGTGTCGGGGGGCGGGCCAGTGACGTCACGGATCTGGTTCGCCCAACTCACGTGACCGGCCCTGCGCTCCCATGAGCGCGAAATCTAAAATTTGGATAAGACCTACGCTTCCGGAAACGTAGGCGAGCCCCTACTAAAGCCGCTCTCATTGCGGCTGCAGGGGCTCACTGGTAAGTGAGAGCGCGCCACAGCACGGGTCGGCGCATAAGCGCTGACCATGCCCGAGGCCTAAGGCAGTGAAACGGGCAATCCCTCTTGGGACCAAAGTGAACTAATCCCACTAACATGTTTAAGGGGTGTCATCTGGGAAAATCAACCCTTTTTTTTTTACCCAAGATTTTAAATTACTTTTTAAAGTGAGACTTGGGATGGGGTTTGATTTCCTCTGGCTGCTCCCTCGTGTGTGATGTCACTGTGTGATCAGTGAGGGTCTGTACAGCCTGAGACCCCAAACCCAAGCCCGCCCCCCCCCCCCGTCACTTTTATTGGTTCTCTGATAAGGACAGGGTGGGATAAGGGGAAAGAACGCACTTGATTGACAAATAGTCCCCCATTTAGAGGCCCCTAAGAAATTTCAACTTGGAATTAATTTCCCCAAAAATGAAAGCAGCAACACAATGCTATTAGACTTAGGCTGCGCTTATAGTGCCGGCAACAGCGACGCGATGTCGCGTCAAAACAAATGCATTGCCGTCGCATGCACTTATAGTAAGCGCAGCGCGACGGCTTGGTCGCGATGGCTGGAAGTCATCTCAATTTGATTTTTCCAGTGACCGCAGCCTGACGTCACCATCGCGTTGCCGTCACTATAAGGCTAATACATTTCTTACAAAAGTATGGCCTGTAAAAAAAAAAAAAAAACAATACAATAACTGTTTCTTTATTTTAGGAAGTCCTAGTGGAGTTGTATAAAGTTCTTGATCACCCCTGCCCTCCCACTCATCACTAATTCACACTCCTCTTTTCATAGTTCTGACGCCTTTCCGTATTACAATTGCAACAATCCGTGCAAGTCAAGGTGCCTGAGACCGGGAATGAGAAGGTTTCCATACAGAATTATTCGGGGTGGCATGGAAATGGCCCAGATTAGGCTCGGGGTCTGATTTTTAAAACCTAAAGAAAAGTCACCAAGGGGTCAGTAATAAATGTAGACATCATAAACAGCTTGTTATCACCACAACTTTTTAAAGTGGCCAATTCCTCTTGAACCAAAGTGTACTAGTGGCAGTAACATGTTTATGGGGTCACATTTGGGTGAATGGTGCCTTTTTAAAGAGGCAGTTTTTAAAAAATAAAATAAAATACAGAATTGAAGCAAAGTGTCTCTGGAGCTGAACCCCGTTAATTGCAGCTCCGGGGACCCCGTGCTTCTGGAGATATAGATCTCCGAAAGAGGTGCCGGTATCTGCAACTCTGCGGTTTTCTGCTTCTTCGTCACATGGGCCAATAGGAAGCCGCACCTGATGACATCACAGCTTTCTATTGGCCCGCAGAGCCTGGCAGCTTTGAAATGCCAACATGTAGTGAACACCAGCGTGGTTACCGGCACCCCCTACCGAGGTAAGTATCTCCGGAAGCAGGGGGTCCCCGGAGCTGAAATGAATGGGATTCAGCCCGGGAGACCCCCTGCTTCAAGCCTGTATTTATAAAAGAAAAGAAAGTCGCCTGGGACGGCCTCTTTAAAGAGAACAAAAAAACCTGACAAATAGAAGTATTGTACATTTTGTTTCTCAACGTGAGTTTGTAAACAAGGTGAGCTGAGACTTGGGAAGGGTTTGATTTCCTGTGGCTGCTCCCTTTTGTGTGATGTAATTGTGTGTTAAACAAAAGTTTGCACAGTAAGAGTCCCCCACCCCCCCCTTATTGGCTTTATAATAAGCACAGGGGGGTTAAGGCTAAAGAATATACATGATTGGCCAAAACTCCTCCATTCAGAGACCCCAAAGACACGCAATTCATTTCCAGTGGAACAAAAGAATCCAAATATTGGCTTTTACATTGAGTTTAAGGACGGCAATTAGATTGTTAAATAGTTTTCAGAAGGTTGTTTTTGGCCATCTACTTGCCATTGTCCCTTTTAAATGAATATTCACAAATGACACATATAGAGGCTGCTAGTCTCTCCTCAGTATATTGCTGGATCACATCGCTGTCATATTGTGCTGACCAGAAAGTTGGTAACCCCCCTTACCTGTGTGCCAGCGTCAAATGACGCCACGGGGTCAAATGACGCCAAAATCAAATGACGCCAAAATCAAATGACGCCACGGGGTCAAATGACGCCAAAATCAAATGACGCCACGGGGTCATGTGACATCACAAAAAAAACGCGTTGCCATGGCGACAGGCGTAAAATGACGCTGACGTCACATGAACCTGACGCATCGCCCTAAGGTAGCTGAATCAAGGTAAATTAGTTAGAGGCCTCACGCGCCCCCCCGGCATTTAAATGCTTTGGGGAAGAGCGCAGGGCCTCTGTAACCGTCGCGCCCCCCTCCCAGCCCCCCAAACAAATTGCGTGCACCCCTGCAATATACCTACGTATATTTGAATTGTGTATTTTCCCCACTGATATGAAAACGGCGTTTTAGTTCCACTCCATATAATTGAACTGTCTGCATTGTGTAAAATGAGTGCAGGCAATGTTCCCAAACCCTGCAAAAAAGGAAACTCCCAGCAAGTGGGAAGCTGCTACTCTGAATTCTGGGTGGAGAGCACAGTGAGGGGAGGAGATCGAGGTGAGTGGGAGCCAGGGCTGCACTTCTGGCTATTGAATTGGTGTAGGAAGCTCATCTGTACTAGGTGCACCAGAAAAGGGGGGAGGATTGTCTGCTCACCATGAAAGAAACCTTTCTTGGAGATATCCTGGGAATTGAAGACACCTTTAACACAAGTCAGTTGTCGGTGAGTATATATAACCAGTGTGCCAGTAGCATCTCAGGGCTGCGTGCTGTGAAAGCTGCTCGCAGAGGAATGTGCAAGTTACTGGGATTAAGTAGAAATAGCTGTGTTAGTCCCATTGCGATGTATATATCAAATAGCAAATAAATGAGTATTTCGGTATTCGTGACACCTCTTTTTATTTGGACTAACAAACAAACTGAAGTACTTAATTTACTGGGCAGTGTGTACTATGTGTCTGCTGGTACTAACGCTGGAAAAGGGGACATTTTTATATTTTCTCTCATTTTACTATGTTAAACATTTTAATCTTTAAAGCATGTGTGGTGTAGATGTTTTACATGCTCCATACATACATGTTTCGGTGTATGTATGTTTACGAAATCTTGTTAAGTCTATTCACTTTAAACTTTAGACACTTCGATGTTTGTTTTGTTATATATGTCATTATTTCCTAGATTTTGTAATAAACTCATGGCATGTCTTTAACATTTTTTTAAGTGAAATCACATCTGCTGGTAGACGGGTAATTAAATAGTCTGCCTCTCTAATTGGTGTTTAACAAGTTAGGTTCAATGTCTCAGCTGATAACCCTTTTCAGCCACATGGGGCATACATAGCACATCATGGTCTTCTTGAAACCTTTTTTGCTTTGTCAGTATTTTACAGATGCAATTTGGTTTAAGAACTGGCTGTTTACAAGTATTTAAGACCAGTATTCCTTGAGTAGCAGGACCATTACTGAACATTTGTTGGTTACATGTGGCCTTCTTAAGCATTCATGGCATTAACTCCTTTTGTTGCTGGACATACTTTCAGTATATAGCTCCTTTTGTATTGTTTGACTGCACTCATGTCTTTTTGAATAATTTGTTTGATACTATGTATTTCACTTGGAGGCAATCCAAGCGAGCCTATTACAAAAAAAAAAAAAAAATCCTTTTTTGTTTTAATATGCAACCTTTGATTACCTTTATTGAAAATGAATTGCCTAAGCTGCCAGTCTATTTTGTTGTCCTGTGATCAATCAGCAAAGATCCTGCTTCCTAGGGTTCACTAAATGGCTGTCTTTCAGTTTCAATCAATCCTTCGGTCCGTGTAAGGCTACGGCCCCAGATACTGCGTGCACGCGCGCATGCGCCATTTTCAGCTGTGGTCTGGGACGCGCTTCGAGAAGAGCAGGAGATCTTGAACGGGTGGCATGGCTGGGGTGCGGCCATGACGTTACGCGGCTGGTCCAACCTAATTGGCGGAACCGCCGCCGTGACGTAGCTAGCGCTCGGCCGATGCGCCAAACGACACATTTCTTGTCTTTTGGCAAAGGATGTCGCGCATCGCGCTTTCTGCAGGCGCGGGCAGGCAGTGGGGACGAGGCCTGACTCGGCAGCTACAATGTATTCCTTGATTACTAAGGTACCATTGTCTATTGTTACAGTTTGCAGCTCAAACTGCTGGGAATATTGGCAACAAATGATCACAAACAGGAAAGTGTTACAAATATCTTGCACTGCTGGGGAGGTGGGATAAAGCCTGTTATAGAAATCAAGGATGCTCAGTATCTTAAAACTCAATGTAATTTTTAATAAGAGTTGAATAAAAAAAAAATGTAGGTGTTATTATCTAATACTACAGGATTGATTTATTATAAAAAAAACGTCGGATATTGCATGGATTGCTCCCTTTTACAATTGTGAGTGATTTGGTAACATTTGGGGGTTTGTGTATGCCTATACATTTGAATACTTGTTGCATTAGTGGAAACTCCCCCCCCCCCCCCCCCCCCCCCCCCCCCTTCTCTGTGGTCCTATTTATTAACACTATTTCTTTACTATACAATAAAAATATCACTTGTGAGCACGTCTGTCTATTATACAGTATGATATACTGCTCCTGTATTCTAGTATTTATCCATTATTCCAGCGGGGCGCAAGATTGTTCAGGGGGGACGCGGCGGTTGCAGAGGCCCCGCGCTCTTCCCCCCCAAGGCATTTAAATGAATGCCGGGGGATCGCGTGAGGCCTCTGCAACTTCACTCGCCTTCTCTTCGGCGACGCGGCATCATGTTGGCATGCTAGCGTGACGTCACGTGACCCGCGGCATCATTTGACGCCGGAGAGGAGGTAAGAGGGGGGGCGCGTGCAGGAATGGGGGCGCAGGCTGGAAAGATTGCCCACCTCTGCCTTATTCTAATGTTCTCTGCTCAGATATCAAGGTATCTTCACTTTGCTTCCTCCAGTTTCTTGCTCTCATTATTGACCTGAAGCATCTCCCCTCATACTTTTATATACCTTCTCTTTCAACGCCCACTCTTATCCTCCAATACCTGGGACCTCTCTCCCCCTGCCTCTCATTATTCCCTCCCTATTTGCTATATTCTCACTCCTTTTGTAAACTTTTCTCTTCTCACCAACATCCCCACTCCCCTCCTGTCCACGTTTCTTCATCCCACCTCCTTTCCACTTTTGCATGTGCCCATACAATGCACCACTATTTACGCACCTCTTTCCCAAACAACTTCTACACCCCTAAATAAAAAGCACCCCCACAAATACTCTATTCACCTTCTGTCGCTCTCCTCCTTCTTGCTGCTGGGGATATCTCCCCTAATCCTGGACCCAGCCATATGCACACCTGCTCTCACCCACGCCTCCTTTCCACCTCTTTCCCTGCTAATGGAATTATACCATTTAATTTAATACAGACCAACCTTAAAACTCACATCACAAAAGCCTGCACTAACGGCTACTGTCCCACACCCACAGTCACTCATACCAACCATCGTGGCCAAGCACTGCCATCCACAGCACTTATTCCCTCACCTGCTGTCTCTGTAAATCTCCCATTTTACCACTTCGATTGTAAGATCTCCGGGGCAGGGATTTCCTTTCCTATTGTCTCACTTTGCTGCGCTTATTGTAGTATAATTCTCTGTACTGCATTGTTTTTGGGAAGCGCAGAGTACACTTTTGACGCTATATACATTAAGAGCCATACATACATACATACATACATACATACATACATACATACATACATACATACATACATTTTCACCAAAATCAAATGCCCAGGGAAGGAGACACAGCACTACAGGAAGATGGGGAAAAAATGGTATTTAATCCATTGGATACCTATAGTGTTGTCTCCTTCCCTGGTCATTTGGTTTTGGTGAAGTATCTTTTTTATACTATTTACGACGCGCACACTTGCCAATTGTGAGCTAATTGTTTTGTATATATGGTGTGCTTTCTCGTGTGTGTTTGTGTATTTTTTTTTTTAAGTCACTGTCCTTGACACACACACCAGAATATGCCACTGCTGAGTTTAAAGTGATTTGTCATGTTCACGCAGGACAAATTGGGTTTAATCTCCATTATGAAACAAATTCTACGGCTAACTATAATGTTTCAAAGCTATGCGTTTCATGCAGGATGCGCGTTTCATGGTGATGGATGTATTTATCATGTGCTATATGCTGCTGTTTAGCTATGGACGATCATCGCGTAGGCAGCTCATCTAATAACTAATAGTCAGTGGGAACAGCGTGTCATGGGGCATTCATAGTGATTTCTTTCATTTGGTGAATCCATGGCATGTGGCTGGCAACTCCCATCAATCACTGGAGGACACGCCTGCAGAAGGACCTTGTAAGGGCAGGAAACGTCTCTGACATCCCCCAATTCTGACTACCGTGGGTCACTTTCTACACCAGGGGTGGGCAACTTCTGTCCTCATGGGCCACCAGCAGGTCAGATTTTCAGGATATCCCTGCTTCAGCACAGGTGACTCAATGGGAGAGGGAGTGGCTCAGTGAGTAAAAGACACTGACTGGCACGGAGAGTTTGAAGCAGGGGAACCTGGTTCAATTCCCGGTATCGGCTCGTTGTGACCCTGGGCAAGTCACTTTATCTCCCTGTGCCTCAGGCACCAAAAACATAGATTGTAAGAATATATCAAATGGAAATATTACTGTATGCTCATTTGCATGTCTTAGACAGGTCTGCAACCCCGCCATTCACCATTATCACCCAGCATACAGCACTACCACTGCAGTAAGGGATTCTGGGAAATGACATGCAAATGAGCACACAGTGCCACCTTTTGCTTCAAAACCATAAACATAGTTCCCTATAGGCTTAAGCTGGCTGCATGGTCACAGCTTTGAGCACAGCCAGGGTTAAGATGCATAGCCAGTAAACCCACCCACAGACAGCTGTTTCGACCTTAATGGGTCTCATCAGTGTGGGGTTGGTTATACTGGCTGTGCAAAAATGAAGCAAGGATAGGTTTTATCATGCTTAGTTAAGTTATGGTGGGTAACACCCCCCTCTCCAACCCCCCTTCATATCCATGTTCTGTGAGTTCCATGGACAGAGACAGGGAGACTTCTTTCCTCCAAGAGAGAGGGGAAGTGAAAGTTCTCCCAGCCGGAGAGAGTCTGGCTGTATTGGACCCTAGGACTGCAGGGCCCAGCTGGGACTCACATCCAGGATAAAGACAAGGACTGACAGATAAGTCAAACCCCTTTATTGTTCTGTGCAGAGACTGTTACTTTGTTCCAGGTTAGTTGGCCAGTGCCCTCCCCCCCCCCCCCTATGTAGGAGAGGGAGTGGCTCAGTGAGTAAAGACACTAACACTGAGATTGCTGCAGGGGAGCCTGGTTCAATTCCCGATGTCGGCTCCTTGTGACCCTGGGCAAGTCACTTTATCTCCCTGTGCCTCAGGCACCAAAAAACATAGATTGTAAGCTCCACGGGGCAGGGACCTGTGCCAGCAAAATGTCTCTGTAAAGCGCTACGTAAAACTAGCAGCGCTATACAAGAACGTGGTATTATTATTATTATTATTATTATTATTATGTTCTGTGTGAGCCTCTGGTACATCTCATGAACACACACACACAGATCCCACCTATGTTCTGTGTGAGCCCCTTGTACATCTCATGAGCACACACACACCCCATCTATGCTCTGTGTGAGCCCCTGGTACACCTCTCGCACACCAGGTCTCCCCTCTGGGACTATTGCTCAGTTTCCTCTTTAACCCCTCCATGCCTGTGGAGTGTTGCCATGCGCTCGCTCCCTCCCCCACGGGTTGAGGCCCCCACGACTGTCATTGATGTGGCTGAACGTGAAGGTTTCACTTCCCCCTGCGCGGCCGTCGTGTGGAAGCACCTGCACAGCCCCGAATCACACACACTAGATTGTAAGCTCTGCGGGCTAGACATCCCTTCCTCTTGATGTTCTAGATCCATGGAACTTGGCAATCAATAAGGCGTCCCCTCCCCCCGCAGGTGTCCTGTACGCCGCGGGCTTTATCAGTGGCTGTTACATACAGTATCTGTCAGAGGTCGCCCAACACCTCGGTGCTCTCACTTTGTTTAGTGGCTTCGTGAGCCCACGTGGGACTGGCAGGCAGCTCTTTATCCAAGAAAACAGCCTGTTATACGCTCTGCGCTCCATGTATATATACTCACTACCATTCTATACATCTCACACAAGTACAGGTAGTCCTCGCTATCCAACGTTTCGCGTTACAACGAATGGCATATCCAACGCTTCACAATGCAACCCTATGGGCCGTTATCCGACGCCTCAATGCGTTATCCAACGCTCACCGCCACTGAGTAACATGGGATTCCGTCGGATAACCGAGGACTGCCTGTACCCCCTCCTGGGCATTAAATCTGCAGGCAGTGAAGTGGTTAATTAAAAATCCAACATGAAAGCACTTTGCATCCTCTCTGTTACTGCCTGTCTGTGACCCCCCCGCCCTAATCCATCTCACTGTCCCGTCTGTGACCCCCCCTCCCCCTAATCCATCTCACTGTCCCCTGTCTGTGACCCCCCCTCCCCCTAATCCATCTCACTGTCCCCTGTCTGCGACCCCCCCTAATCCATCTCACTGTCCCGTCTGTACCCCCCTAATCCATCACTGTCCCTTGTCTGCGACCCCCCCGTGTGTGCGTCAGTCACTCAGTCTGTGTGTGTTTGTGTTTCTGCGTCAGACTCACTGACGCGCGCGCGCACACACACTGCATGAAGCTGTAAAGGAGGGAGGGGGGAGACTGGATTGATGTGAATGGGGGACGGGAAGAGAGAGAGAGGAGCGGGAACATTACATCCCGGGCAACGCCGGGTCTCTCAGCTAGTATATAATAAAGCTTGTAGCCATTAACGACCCCAACAGTATACCTCCTTTCCCATTGCAAAACATACATTTTCAGTTTTACTTGATTCATTGTTTAAAAAAAATAAAAATATATAGGTATAAGCCAAGGGCAGTGCAGAATTAATGGTTTTACATTGTTCGGTAAGAGTCCCTAACAAAGGTGTTACAGCTGAGTTTCTTACACATCCTATAACCTGGTACAGGCGGTCCTCATTATCCAACGTTTCACTTTACAACGAATGGTATATCCAACGCTTTACAATGCAACCCTAAGGGACATTTTTCGGCACCGGAATGCGTTATCATACGCTCACCGCCACTGATTAACACGGGACTCACTTTACAACGGTTTCACTATCCCACGCTACTTCCAGAACGGGTTCCGGTGGATAACCGAGGACTGCCTGTACATTCATTTACATTTGCTGAATGTCCTCTTATTCCCAGACCTTGTCCATGCCCTGCTCTCCTGCAGCACTCTGCCTGCAACTGAGAAATAACCATGTGCCTATGAGAGCTTCCGATATATATGGTCTCTCTAATACACCACATTACCTCTACCACTCCAAGAGGGATATCTACTGTATGATATGATTTTCACCGTTGGGCTTTTGCACATACATTTGCCAAGCTTTTTAACATTGTAATGTATTAGTTTTGTATTTTGTAATAAATGCTTCTTGTGGAATAGTTACATGGCTGTGACTTTCCTCAGACAGTCAGGAATGGGAGAGCGTTCGTGCCTCGTATGTTCCAATCGTGTTTGCAGCCATAGCCATGGATGGGATCTCCTGCTAGATGCATTATCGTGCCTTGTGTTGTTCAGTGAATGCCACAAAGGACCCCCTAACAGTTATGAAGCCGTTGTGGTTGAGGCGTTACATAGTGGATTGCGTTTGACATTTTTGCAACTCCAGTAAACATTACTAAGAGGAATTGCATGGTTGAAGCTCCATTCACTCATTCCTTTTTTTCATTTGGGATTTTCTTAAACCTGCCTTGTAACGCAACCCTACTCACTGCAGTCTGGGAATGGTTTGGGGACTCCTTCCCTGGTCTGGTATCAGTCTTTATTTTGGGCAGTAGGAACTGTATATTCTATCTTATTAGTGCGAGCGGGATGCAGCACAAGTGAACTGCTAGTGATACGGACTAACAGCCTGTAGTATGTAGAACATAAAAGTAATTAACTACCTGGCTTAAATGGTAAACTTTGTCATTCTAAGGCCGCGCTTATAGTGCGCGCGACGGCGACGCGACGGATGACGTCACCCGTCGCCACCCGCAAATGTTGTATTTCGCTTTGCAGCGACGTCGCAAGCGACCTGGCCGTTGATTGGTTCAGAGGCTGTCACATGTGGCGACAGCCTCTGAAAAATCAAATTTGACCGACTTCCAAATTTCAAGCTGCCACGTTGCTCCCATCGCGCCGCGCTTACTATTAGCGCACGCGACGGCGGCAATACATTTGCTATAAGCGCAGCCTAAGACTTCAAATGAGGGGCAAAGGAGTACAAACAGCCTTGTGATGGAAGGGTGGAGAGTATAACAAAGTTGGCGTTAATGTTTTGGAAATTGAAAAATCAGACACGGTTTTTATTTTATTTTTTCTTGTAAAGTGCTCACAAAAAGCTTTCTATTGATGTATAGCATGACTGGGTAGCAAAAATGTTATAGGAGACAGCGTGACATGCTGTGAATGTACAGTAGTGCGTAGAGGCGTTTGCATGGTTGATTACCTTTATTGCAAATCCAATATGCAGATGTAGCAGGCGTTGCTGTTCCCTTTTGGTGGGCACGATTGAACACTGCTGTTGAATCCTATGGAAACTGTAATATTCTGCATTACACAGGGATGTTTTGGCATTACCAGGGACAGAGGATGGATATATCTATATGTTGCTAAATTCGACATTAGATTTGTGCGATTTGTTCTGTATTCGCTTTTTTGTTGGCCATATTTTGCATACTGTGTTTGCCAGTAAGTCTCCCACTGCTCTGATGTGCTGCTGTGAATTGTACTAAACCCTTTTGTCCCCCCCATTGGAGCTGTACTAGGTGTGACTCCATATAATCCGTGATGGGCTCAGTCAGCGGTGACAGTTCTACCAATATATACCCCCTGTCTTCTTAATTATACATCATTTATTTAATAGCAGGTGCTCAATATCTTAATCCTGCACACAAAAAAACCCCTGTGTGTTTTAACATGTCTGACAATTGTCCACATTTACCTACTGTGCATTTTTATCTGAACTTCAATATGCAAATTGTTATAACAAATGGGTTAATGTTTGTGTATGCTAAAGGAATTGTCCAGTGTGCCTTTATCTTCTTTTTATTAGGGTGTTGGTGATTGCAACATGTGGCACTAGCTAATGTTTGATCTGCATAATGTAAATTGGTGCCTGCACACGGTGAGAATGTAAACCCTTAGAAGTCACAAGCACACCAAATTCTCCAGAACTGGGACTGATCCCTACAGCACAGCATATTGTGTGACCAGGGCTAATTTGTTGCTTGGGTTATGTTTCAGACTGCTCTGGCACGGAGGAATTATTGCGCGACTCGCCAGCAACCAGAACCGATTTGCCCCGGTGGTACCTCCAGTCTTCAAGTGGGAAGTTCTGGTTTGAGGGAGAGTCATCCCTGTTAATTAATGTCTGCTATGTTGAAACGATAAATACAATTTGGAAATAGAAACCAATGGTGCCTTATTCCAAAGAAGCACAACACCACTTCTTCCACACACTATACAATACAATAGAATGTTTTTGTTTGGACTGGATAAGGAACCAACTTTAAATCCGATATGAAATTCACCCGTAGTCGCTTCTTAGAAAATCCAAGCCATGGGTAAGAGGCCCTAACCTGCAAGAATAACTGCTGGACAGTTTGACCGTGAAATTAATATTTAGGAAAGAAAATGAAAGGAAGCCGATTTTGGGCACTATACATGGGGCTGGGATTTTAAGCTTTAGCCTGCACATATCGGGAGAAAATCTTCTAATTGTCACTGACTAAACATAGATTAAAGTGCTGTGTGAGTAGCTATGGGTAAGGAAGGTGTCATCTTCAGTGGTGAATAAAGCTGAGCTGGCCTCTCTACACTCCATCCAGCGGCAGAATCCTGGCTGCTCTCAAACTGCAGTTCACAGAGTGGGGAAGGGATCTTATTTTGGAAGAGTAGACCTGGGACGTTGCTATTTATTTTTTATTTTTTAAACAATTGTATTTTACCTGTACCACCGAACCTAAAACCGGGCAATGAAAACATCTGTCTAACGTGAGGATTCCTACGAGTCCCTGTTGCCACAGCAGTGAGTAAGCAGGAACGTCGTCCTCTCTTCCATGAAACTTTACCGACATGTAGAGACACGGCACATTGTCTGGGGCTGTTTTCTCTCCCCCCCCCCTACTTTTTTTGAGTTGTTGCGATGATTAAAAATAAACATATTCAAGTTGACATGCTGGGGCTGAGGAAAGGCATTTGGAGGCAGCCGACTTCTGTCTGGTACGATGAAAAGGTAAGAGACTTGCAGTTTTTGCGTTGGGCTATGTTATGGTAAAAAGTTAGGGGGCAAACGGTAGTCTTCAGATCGCTGGGTGCTGCTGTACTGGGCACCGGATTAAGCACGTCTCACGACTATAACAAGCATTAGCATTTTCCCTTTGCGGCCATGAAGTGCAATGTTAGCATTGTGTTCCTTGAAGCACGTTTAAGTATGGTTTTCCCATAAATATGCTCATTTTTGACTTTCATCTCTCCGGTGCGGGAACATGAGGGATCAGTAGGATTTTAAGTAATAGTTGTTTGTTTGTTTTGGTATAATGGCACATTCTATTTTTACAGTTTGGATCTAGCAAGTTCTTTATTGTGAAGTATAGGGTGCGCGATAGTTTTTAGGAATGTAAACAAACTTCTCTTAAAGGGGAACTCGCGCAAACAGGAGGGACATATAGTGTTCGCCTGTAGAGCAGCCAACATTGTTTTTGTAATAATAATTTAAAAAAATTAAACTGATGTTTTAAATGGAGTACAAGCATTCAGGACCACTAGGGTCTCTTCAGGCAAGTTGCATATCCCAGTGTGTGTCCCTTGTTCAGTTGGGAGGTATAGAATGGGGCAAATAGTACATAGGCCGGGGTGCCAATGTCGGGTATTGCACCCAGATCTGGGGGTAACATCCAGTGACTTGAATAGCAGTTAACACCAGATCGGGGTGTGATACCCTGCTTCAGAGCTTAGTGAATCTCCCCTATGGAGGGGGTATCAGTGGGTAAAACGGCAGTTTCCCTGCATCAATAGCCCAATTAATATTTCTAGCCAAGTTAAAGGGAAAAAAATAATAATACATTTTCCCCAAAATAGGAGTTTTAGGGGGGCTCAATGGAAAAAAAATACTTTTGGGGAGCCCGGTGTTGAAGTTTGAGATAAGATTAAGGTGACATACTGGGTAGTGGATGGATCTGGGAGCTGCCAGTACATTCACACAGACCTAATCTTATTCATATTCATACAGGACTAAGTTAAAGCAGGAATAGTAAACATCCCTAAATAGTTCAGACAGACCTATAAATGTTTACAGTATTTTCTAATGTGTCTATACCGACTAACGTATGGTGTATTGCTATAAAATGTGCTGGTCTCATGATAAATACATTCTGATATTTGCTTTATTTTGTTTAAAATGTGAGTTTGACAGTACCCCATTTCCTATTAACACCAAAGCCATAAAAAACACATCTTAAAATGGCTAGTGTAATAATTGTTTTGTAGGGATGGGGAATAGCTACTGGGGTCATCATCATTTTAGGTAATCACAATTCCATAGTGGTGTAATATATAATTTCTTCTCTACCAAACGGACCAACCGTACATAGCAATACACTGTATTATACGCCTCTCTGTAAGCCAAGTACTTAGCAATACACAGTATTATACGCCTCTCTGTAAGCCAAGTACTTCGTCGTATTGACTTGTTCAGATCTATTGATGTTTGCCAGGCCTTGGTCCCATTAGCAAACCATTAAATCGGTCAAAGGGGATTAAAAATAATAATAATAATTTGGTTTTATTTAATGATGTAATATTTGTGTTTAATAGAATTGATCTTAAATGTATTGTGTAGTGGATTCACATAAGGGGTGTGGAACTTAAATTGATTGACATTTTAATTTATTCTAAAATATTTTTTTCCCCGGTGCTGAAAGGGTCAATTATTTTGCATCCCTCACTGAAAGGATCAATTAAATATAAATTGTTTTCCTTGTGTAATTGTAAGTCAGTTTTCAACCATTTGTCACCAAAGGTGTGACCACTCTTTACAACACATTTCAGCCCTAATTGCACCAGTCTACTTGACTAAAGACCAAGAAATTGCTGAATGGCCATTTGCTCTGGTGGATGCCTTCTGGCCAATGACCGAATCATTAGCATGCCATTTGGCTGATTAAGGGAATGTATTTCGTGTAACCCATTCACTGCTTGCAAAGCATAGCTGGCCCCCTTCTGCGAAGGGATTGATATTTGAGATCTGAGACTGGAGTGAACAAATAATCCCCTCACCCCCCCTCCTCCACTCCCCAGGTGGGGAGAAGGGGGTCTCCAGAGCTGAACCGCAGTCATTTCTGCTTCGGGGAACCAAAATACTTGCCTCTAGGGGCTGCTGATGTCTCTTATCCTTTTTAGTGGTCCATCGAGCCAGTATTAAGCCACAAGGAATGACATCGCTGCTTTCTATTGGGCCGTGGGACCTTTAAAAATATAATTTTCGTGCCCAGCTGAGGATGCTACCAGCAGCCCCCATAGAAGCAAGTATCTCAGGAAGCGGGGCATCCACAGAGCTGGAATTCATGTGGGGCCTCTCCTTAGCCTCGTTAAAAACAAACAAACACAAGGTAAAATCTTGGTGAAAAGATTTTAACTTGTTTCCATAGGAACAGATTCATTTTTGGAGGAGGGAAAGGTTCTGGTCTTTAATGTCCTCTTGTGATGAGTTCTTGTTGGTTCTAGAATCTACAAGTACATTGATTATGGAAGATGTTTCTCCTATGTTACCATTCCTAGTCAAGCAGTTACAATTGAGCTCCAATAAGTATCTGATGAGCGAGCATGAATTTCAAAGGACCTGGCACAAAGAAAAAAAAAACTTTCCTGGCTTTTAAAAATGTAGCTGGTATTTTTTTTTTCTCTTTGAAAAATAATTAAAACTTTTGCAAATAAGCAGTTCCATCTAGTTCCGCTTAACGGTTTTTGTTTGTCACTATTGTGCAGTTCGTCTGTTTGTCCCTAGTTTGTAGTTCTGCAGTTACATTATGGGGGTGTAACTTTTTAGCAAAAATATCCACAGGGGAATTTAAAATGGCTGTTGTCCTCCTCACACATTTAAGCAGAGGTTGCTATGGTTACACAGGTTTTTATTTTTTTATACGGCAGATGAGTCGGAAAAAAAATAAAAAATCTCTGCTTTTCTAATGAAGGCCGATAAAAACAAATAGTTGTCATCGCCCACAATTATGTAGAATACAGTAAATGTCTAGGAGGTATTGCGCTGCTATTAAAGGGGCAGTTCCTTCAAGGACCAAAGTGAACGAATGGCAGTGGCATGTTTAGTATGGTGGTTAACTCCATTTTTAAGCAGATCAGACATGTTTGTATGTATGTATGTATGTATGTTGGACTGTAAAGGTCTCCATAGCAACCAAATACCTTTGGGAGTCCTTATGATCTTTACCTAATCTCTTTTGTGATGACACCGTTTGTAACCTGTTGTACATGCAGGGTCAGGTGTTCATAGGATTTCCCCTTTTGATTAGTTTGGCTAATCATCCCAGCCTAATTAGTTGTGTGGCCCACCAGGGTACCCCATGATGTAGTGCAGGGGCGGCCAACTCCAGTCTGCAAGGGCCCCCAACAGGTCAGGTTTTCAGGATATCCCTACTTCAGCACAGGCGGCTCAGTCAGAATGCCACCTGTGCTGAAGTCAGGTTTTAAGGATATCCCTGCCTGCTGTTGGAGGCCCTTGAGGACTGGAGTTGCCCGACCCTGATTTGTAGTGGCTACGTCACGGGTTTTAAGGGCGTTTTTTCTTTAAGGGACGTCTCGTTATGCGCTCCGCATGGTCAGTGACGGCGCGATAACCTGAGCACCATGTGCCGGGAGGGCGTCATGTGACCCTCCAGTGCGCAAACAGGGAAAGGGCTTATGGGAAACACAAATTGACAAACCGTGTGCAAAGTGGACACGAAGAAATAGAATGGTTCATTCTCACACAGATTAAATAAATGAATAGTTTACTTTAGGAAGGTTGGGTCTTCCTGAGGGACAAAGTAACCACAATATATATTTGCATATGAGTGTCAAAACGGAGTGCTACTGGGCATGGCAATATATGGTTAAAATCAAGGACAGAACATAGAACACAGACAGAGCCCAGTGCAGCTTCCAATGACACAGATACACAGTAAAGTACCTATATATATATCTATGTATATCTAAACTAAAAACATATGGTCATTTAGTTTGATTCTTTGGCCAACCAGTCTGTGTTCTATGTATGAGATGTATAGTAACAGTTAGCGGAGCTACCCATATGCTTAATTAAAGAGGTGTGTTTTTAACAGAGTTCCTAAAGGTGGTTAGAGGGGATTCAAGTTGAATATTGAGGGAAAGGACATTCCAGAGGTGTGGGGCAGTGAGTTAGAGCGTTTAAGCGGGAAAGGGCTTTAGATACAAAAGGGGTAGAGAGAAGACATCCTTGAGAACGTAAGAGTATGGAAGGTGTATAGCAAGAAATTAGGGCTGAGATGTCAGGAGGGGCAGAAGAGTGTAAAGATTTAAAAGTGAGGAGGAGAATTGAAAGATACGTCCTTTCCTCTGTTGCTCGAGTGCTAAAACTTTGACCCAGGCCCTTATTCTCTCCCGTCTCAATTACTGTAACCTCCTGCTGTCCGGCTTCCTGCCTCTCCCCAACAATCTATCCTAAAAGCTGCTGCCAGAATCACTCTACTCATCCCTAAATCTGTCTCCGCGTCTCCCCTCCTGAAATCACTCTCCTGGCTTCCAAACAATCCCGCATCTCGCACTCAATTCTCCTCCTCACTTTTAAAGCTTTTCACTGTTCTGCCCCTCCTTACATCTCAGCCCTAATTTCTCACAATGCACCATCCCGACTCTTGCGTTCTGCTCAAGGATGTCTTCTCTCTACCCCCTTTTGTATCTAAAGCCCTCTCCCGCCTTAAAACTTTCTTACTGATTGCCCAGCACCTCTGGAATGCCCTTCCCCCTCAGTACCCGACTAACACCCTCTCTATCCACCTTTAAGACCCACCTTAAGACACACTTGCTTAAAGAAGCATATGAGTAGCACTTTGGCTAACACTATACACATGATACATAAAGCCTGGCCTCCTGCAGACACACTTACCAGAATGCCCTCCTACTGTCTCTGTACATTCTTCCTACCTACCAATTAGATTGTAAGCTCTTCAGAGCAGGGACTCCTCTTCCTAAATGTTACTTTATGTCTGAAGCACTTATTCCCATGATCTGTTATTTGTATTTGTTATTTATATGATTGTCACGTGTATTACTACTGTGTAGCGCTATGTACATTAATGGCGCTACATACATACAGTGTGTGATAGGGATTTAAAAGGAAGAGACAGATTTATGAGGGAGTAGAGTGATTATAGCAGCAGCATTTAGGATGGATTGTAGAGGAGACAGGTGAGAGGCAGGAAGGCCGGACAGTAGGTTACAATAGTAGAGTTGAAAATGTATGAGTGTATGGATTTGTGTAGGAGCAAGAGGTTTGAGGGAGTGAGGTTAAGTGGGCAAGTGGTAGAGGGAGAAGAGATCAGCAGGGACAGGTCCTCCTGTGATAGGAAAAAGAGTAGGGGAAGGCAGGAGGAGAGCTAGGAAGAGGTGCAGAATATGAGGATACCGAGGGGATGCCTTGACAAATGGAATCCACCTTTTGTCTCCATGCTGTTCCTGGAGACCTGTATGGTACATCTTTCATAACACAACTAAAGTGGAGCATATCAAACACGATTGTAGGGATTTGGTTATTTTATATTCTGAAAACGAGGTGTGTGTGTGTGTGTGTATATATTCTGTAAATTATGAAATACACGTCTGAAATGCAGTTTTGGTTCTTACACAGTCCTGCCATATAATAATGTAGGCATGCTCAAACAAGGCAAAAATAACTTGGCAAACGAACACTTGTGCACTCCCAGGCTGCATGTAAAGCTCACAGAAAAAATGTAAGGCTGCGGCCAGGTAGGGAACTGGCGCTCGTGCGCTGCGCCCTGCTCGGCCTGGCGATTTAATGGCCGGCTTGGCGTGCGCTCGACTGGGGGCGCAGCCACGACATCACGGGGCTGGTTCGCCCTCATTGGGCGAATCGCTCACATGGCGCGCTTGCGAGCGGCAAATTCAAATTTGCTTGCTGTGAGTGCCGAGCGGGCGCAGGCGCTTGCTCACGCTGGCCGCACACATTGCCGCAATGTGTTTCATCGCGGCCAGCGTGAGCGCGCCCGCCCGCCCAGTGCCAGCCTGGATGAGGCTTAAGAAATATTGAAATCTGTGACCATTAGAAACTGTTTTAATTATAGGTACTTGATGGATCGTACCCCCAGGGGGCATTTGGTATACAGTCTATTCCATGGAAGTTCCCTTGCTCTAGCACCCGGACAGATTTTGGCACCTGGGGGAGATTGGTTTCCCTTCTCACCCCATTGCAAAATAATACCTTTTTTAAACCCTTTGGTTGCAAGAGGGGCCTGCCAAACAATAAAGGGGTTTTACTTCACCCAATCTGTCTCCTCTTGCCTCAGTGTTGTTCCTGTTCCCCTCCCTGTAGCCTTTATGGAAAGTGGACTAAAGCTGGTGCTTAAAGGCAATTTGAACATTCTCCCCTTTTTTTTGCTACTGAAAAAATGAACCTTATGTTAATTAAACTATGGCAAAGCTTTTACCCTTTTATTCGCTTTGTCCTTCGGGTTTGAAAGTGTTTAATGATTTCAATTAATAAAAGACACTAAGTTTTTTTTCATTTACCTGCGTCCTAAAGTACTGTATTTGCGTTCTCATTGCCATGCTTTTATACTAACTTTATACTTTTTTCCCTCTTATTTTGAAGCAGAACATTACAAAGCTACGGGTTTCCTGTTTTATTCTGTTTCCGTGAGCAGTAAGAATGGTACTTGTATTTGAAAAGTGCAGTTTGACAATTATGTTTAAAGATGAAGTCCGTATCATTCGCATGGCCAGTCCAGTGGTTGGCCTATGGTGTATCTTTTTTTTAGTTTGGATATTCTGGATAGGTTTTAAACACACCAACAAAACAGATTCCAATTATACTGTGGATGCCATATTCATGGCTGCTTTACATTTGAACATATATTGTTCTGTGTCCAAAGGATGTAACCGAGATCATTCTGGCAATGTTTGGAAAATGTGCTAATTTACTAATTAGCTAATTACTGGCTAATGTAGACCCTCCATGATGGCCTCATAAATGTACCGGTGATGGCTGTACATCTCTGCAACCTTCTTGAAGAGGTTAGGAGCTGCTTTGTGAATGATGCTATTTTACACTTTTCCATTACCTCCACTTTCCTCTTTAAATAAGTAGAGAAACTATATCAAGGTGGTAATTTTACATCAGAGGGTCAGAAGTCCCCGAATGACCAGCTAGCTATAGGTTTCCAACTCTGTGTTGTGTGGGTGACTCCCAAAACTCCCACAGCTCCTTCTGTTTTGTCATTCTATTATAAACACACAAAGATGTTCCTAATTAGCGCTCCCAAACATGAATAAAACTATAAATGTGTGGTGAATTAAAAACGAATTACTAGAACTAGTGTTTAAAGTGTGTGTTTAAATGAATCAGTTCTATACTATGAGAAAATACTTGTAGTATTTTTTTGTTTAAAAATGTCATTCAGCGTTTTAATCTATTATAATGTAACAAGCATTTTTTGGTTTCTATAGCAACCATTTACAAAGTCACGTCCCCTTCCTCTTCTGAAACAGGCTCTGGCACACCCCTGTTTGAGTTCTGCCCTCTCTAGCAGTGCACCAATTGTATCTAGTGACTGCCTGGTGACATGATCTTCCCCACAGAACATTGCATCTTTGGTCCTCTTCTGCTCCACTGACAGCCATTTAGTGAACCCTCGAGCCGAATCTTCGCCGATCCATCACAGGAGAACGGATGGATCGGCCACTTAGCTAATTACTTATCATTGTGTGGATTGTATTGATGCGCATATTAAAGAGGGGTGGGGGATGGCGGACGGCAGATTCAACTGCTGCTTTAAGAGCTAATATAATGAAGTGCATACATCAAACTTAAGAAAAGTTTGCAAACTAATAAAGTTAGTCTAAATGTGACCAGAGTACATGATGTCTCAAGTGACTTGACAAAGAGGGTTTTTGCTGCACAATTCCTGGTGAGGAACGGTTTCTCCAATTCTTACAAAATGCCATTTTCTTTTCCAAAGTAGGGAGCGCAGATCATCACAGAGAATGAAAGAAAATAAACACACACTGGTGCAATATGTTCCCACTGTTGGTAAGGGATTACGGGGTCACTCGGTGGTCCTACTCACATTCCCAACTCTTTAAAGCATATATCCCCAACTGTGGCAGTATCTACAGCAGTGGTCCACATGTCAGGCAATCACAGGAACAGAGATAAAGACGATAGTGCCGACTGTCTGAAAACAGTCTTTCTAACTCAAAACGATAAAATGCACATGCGCACTCACAGATTGAATCCTCAGGAGCCTTGTAAAGGTAGATACTGCCACAGATTGCGATATATGCTTTAAAGAGTTGGGAATATGTGAGTAGGACCATTGAGTGACCCCGTAATCCATTACCAACTGTAGGAACATATTGCACCATTGTGTCTTTCCTTCTCTGTGATTATCTGAGCTCCCCTGCTTTGGACAAGAGAATGACATTTCAAATACCTTCACCTTGCTCTGCTCATACAAGTATGGTTTTTATGTGCTCTTAGCATATAGAATCTTTCTTTGTAGGGTCAGAGACTTTTCATGCGGGTGATCCTGCATCTTGGTTAATAAGCTCACACATTGAACAGAGTTCTTCAAAAATCCTATACTCTGTACAGAGCTTTCCAAAACCTCACAAATGTCATAGCACTTGCACATAAACATATTCGAACAGTATGAGTTGCTGATTCTGTAGCCTTTTTGGTTGTCGATTTATTTCTCAAATGACATTGTCCTACCAAGTGTATTTCTTAAACTTGTCAGCATGGATGTATGGGAAATTGTGGTTTGCTAGGCGTTTAAGGTTTACTGGAACTACAGCGATGAATGAAGGGTTACAAATGGTCATTCCCGAATGTTAATCATGTGACTAATCTTTAGCATTTACATGTTTTACAGGGTCATATCTGTTATTCAGCTGTGTGACTAAAACTGATGCAGGTCCCATAAAACACCATTCAACGGAAATGAATACCAATAATATTTTGCACGCTATTAAAAAAAAAAGTAATGTCTTAAAGTGCATAAGAGCCCAACATGTTGAATGAGATATTGTTCACATCCGGATAATCTTCCATGTCATCAGATGGTTTTGTTTCAATGTTTAGATTAAGTCTTCAAAAGCTTTTGTACAAGTTCATTTCAATGATTGTGCACACACAATGCGATCATATTAACGGGGCGGTCCAAGTTCAGACTTGAGCGCTGCAGTCCCGGGTACGTTCCTATTTTTAATTATTTTGTCAATGTAGCCATTTAGCAGAGTTCCTTGTGCTTTTTAAAGCTGCAGTTCAAGCTGTAATCTTAAAAAAAAATATATATATATATATATATATATATATTCTCCCCCCCCCCCCCCCCATTCAATATGAGCATCAATACAATCTGCACACTGACATGATTTAGCTAAGCTGCAGATCGATCCGTTCTCCTGTAATCGATCTCTTGCTCGGGTTATTTAATTCAGTTCTTGCACAGCATTGTGGGCAATGTAGTCCAGCGATGTGACTGGGCAGTTACTAGATGCAATTGGTTCACTGCTAGAGAGGGCGGGGCGCAAGAGCCAGAGCCTATCAGAAGGGGAAGGGGCTGCCACTTTGGAAATGCTTCCTACATTAGAAACATTCAAAATGTCTTTAAAACATTTTTTTTTTTTTTTTTTTTTTAACGCTACAAGTATTTTCTCATAGTACAGACCGGATTTATTAAAAAACCCACACGTAGGATATTGCTGGAACTGCTGCTTTACTGTGATATTTTCCTCTTATTTTTATGATGTTGCCATCCGGAGATATCAACCTCCAAAATGGTAGTGAGTATAGCTTTGAGTAACTCAAAAGTGCTCTATTTATTATCTTGTATCCTCACCTCTGACTGACAATAAGGCTGGGGCCATGGTGCCGCAGACCGTGCGGAACAGACTGCCTGAAGGCAGTGTCACGTCCGCGCGGGAGGGGGCGCAAGAAATCAGTTCAAACTGATTTCTTGGCGCGACAGGCCGGTCACGTGAGCGGTTCGCTCAATGAGGGCGAACCAGCTCCGTGACGCCCCTAGACACGCCCACGGACGGCGTGCGTACCATGGCCGAAAAACGCACCCACTTCAAGCGGGTGACGTCACGGCCGCGCATGCCTCCGCACGGGCGAAGGCACTATGGAACTGGCCTAAGATTCTTCTAAACTTTGCACAGGGAAAGAAAACAAATAAACAGTCGAGTGTCTTCCCAATGTGGGCCAAAGATGTAATAATAGTGAGGTTAACATTACTGCGGTTGCGCTGCACACAAGCAAAAACTGCTGACCAAGGTCGGGAAGGAATTTATTTTTCAACTCTTGAGATCATTACTTGATATGTCACTGAGGTTTTTGTTTGCCTTCCTCTGGATCAATATACTGTAATACAAATATAGGATAAGTAACTAGTTTTAAACGTAACAGGGGTTGAACTTGATGGACATATTTTTTTTTTTATTAAATGACATTATCGTGCTTCCAGTCCTCAAAGCTTTAGTAACCGTACTAGTCCTGAAGAAGTGGGCGTTTGCCATTGGCTGCGACACTGAATGACAAAAGCGCTTTGTAAATTAACCAACAGAGAACAATGTTTATTAAACGCTCTGAACAAACGTTTAATTTCTAGAAACGCTGAATGATTTTTTAGAACAGTAGTGGCACGTCAGGTTTTCAGGATATCCCTGCTTCAGCACAGCTAACTAAGTCAATTACTGTGCCACTGATTGAGCCAACTGTGCTGAATCTGAGAGATCCTTCAAAACTTGACCTGTTAGTGGGGGAGGGGGGGGGTGGGGTGTCTTGAGAACTTGAGTTGAGCACCCCTGTACTACCTAACCGTATAGCATCACTAAAGACTGATGCATTGTTATTCAAGAGATCTTCTATTTGATCCTAGCTTGAGATGTATGTCTACGCCTAAAATATTTTGGACTTTATTGTAATCTCGATACAAAAGATGGCTTATATAGTAAGATCTCCAGGGCAAGAATTCCCTCCTAACACTGTTGATATTTGGGCTAAGAACATTTAGCAATGAATTATAAGTGTGTACCTTACATACACTGTATTTCATTTAGTTAAACACACAGTGAACTGCTTGCACAATATGAAAATAGAGCAGTGTACTTGTACTTATTTAGCGGTAGTGCTGATATAATGTGTGTGAGATTGGAAGAGGCACATGGTGAAGCACCTCATGCATAGAGAAATGGCAAAACCCCCAGTACAATAATAACTTGCACGTGTGGGAATGATGGTTCTCTCCCTAGCGCTTCAGAGGAAATATATTGTAATGTATCCCAACAAGAACCAATTCATCTTTTGTGGTGCACGCAATCTCTATCCCAGAGTAAAGGGTGGTGTTTTTCCCTTGGATGTGGAGAAACTACAAACACAGACTCTGAGGAATTTTCAGGGACGAAAGGCCGTCTTGGTACAATATATTCTCTGCTTTCCAAACCCATTATTTTTATTTTTTAAATAAATACACCAGTTTCTACATTTTACAGTACAGCAATGCAATGATGTAAGTTTTCGATCGGTGAAGATCCTGCTTCCCAGGGCATGCAATATGGCGACCTATTTCAAAAGGGGAAGTGGAGTACTGTAGCTTCCTAAATAATTTCTATAGCAACTCAAGGAAGCTGCACACCAAGTGATATCCTACATGTGTTTTTTTTTTTTTTTTAACCAGTTCTGTACTATGAAAAAATACATTTAAAAAAAAACTACTCTGACATTTTTAATGTTTAAAAATGTAACAATCATTTTTGTTTTTATAGCAACCATTTACAAAGTCACATCCCCTTCCTGTTCTGAAACAGACTCTGGCACCCCTCTTTTGAGCCCTGCCCCCTTTCTAGCAGTGCACCAATTGTATCTAGTGACTGCCTGGTCACATGATCTTCCCCACAGAACTTTGCATCTTTGATCCTCTTCTGCTGCACTGACAGCCATTTAGTGAACCCCCGAGCCGAATCTTCGCCTATCGTCAATTTAGCTAATTACTTATCATTGTGTTGATGCGCATATTAAGTGGGGGGAAACGGCAGCTTGGACTGCTGCTTTAATAAATTAAAAAGGGCAAAGAGTGAAAAATGAGGCAAGTATCTAATACTACACAAATAATGATTAAAACACACAGCATTTTGAATGAAATGCTACTTCAATCTCATACTTGTTTTATTAATAGAGTAGTAGTGGACTCCTGGAGAAGCTTGCTCTCTTCTTGAACGGTGTGATTGTCGTAGGGTACCTCCTTCAGTTAACAGCTTGTGTATTTTGGCGGTAGTGTGTCCGATAGCTACATTACCTTTAAATATGGAGACATCAGCCTTGTATTGGCCACTTTCTCTCTCTCCACAAGCCACAAAGGCATAGATGACATGTGGAATTAGAGAGGCGTTGGATGACAAAGGCAGGAGACTGGGGGTCGGGGATGGAAAATATGCTTTCTTTCCCTTGTTAAACGTTCTCTTGGGGAGAACCAAAAGACAGACAGACAAGACCGGTGAAGCACTTGGAAGAATGCAGAATTAGGGGAACTGAAACGGCTAACTGAGGGTCATTGTAAGGAAAGCAGATGAGTTGGTGGAGTCACTAGAGTAGTGTGGGTCACAAGGCATAGAACCGGTCACCATAAAACCAATCAATGGGGAAATGGTGTAAAAATAATGCAGTTGGAGTCATTTTAAGGACATAGATGATTAAACCTGAAATGAGTCCACATGACATGACACACTGCATAATAGGTTGAAAAGAAAAAAAAACTATTTATTTTTTATTTGAAGGTATCACAGGCAGCAGAGGGGATCAATAATTATACATAGTTTTGGGTTCTTCGCTTAACAAACCGTAGATTTGTTTATGGGATATGGCAATTGTTTCCGACGCTTTTGATTCTTGAATATAAACTTGTGCTCCATCTTTTGAAATGTTCAATGTCTTCCCCAATCCAATGTCATTTATATTCTGCAGTGATAACGTAGCCCATTTTTTCTTTCCATAGTGTATCCCTTTCTAAATGAATGTAGGGTATTTATATCCCTTTCACTGATTAATGTTTGTGCAGAACCAGCATCCGTCTTATGAACTCTGTGTGGCTGATAGGATTGAAAGCATGATTATCTAGGGAGGAGTTCTTCAGAGGGAGGGATAGGGGAGACGGATTGATTGATTTAGCATGTTGTCTCTTATTTTTCCAAGAACTGTGGCAGAATGTGTAGAGGTGTCTGTGCTTGAAGGCTAATCTCAATTTTTTTTTTTTTTTTTAGAAGTCGGAGTAAAAACACCTTCTTTTTTCTTTTAATGTTGTAATGAAGTTTGTTTTAACTCATGTCTCTTTCTTCTCAACAGGCTGCGACCGTCTCAGATGGAGGTAAGATTTGCCACTTTTCCCCTCTGCTACGGTTATGTGGATCACAAACCCTACTAAAATAATTTGTCAATCAGTAAAAGAATATGTAGACCTAAATCCTTTATCTATAATTGGTTAATGTAGCTTGTTTTTACATTGCAAAAATACTGTGATTTGCAATAATACTGTGATTTCACAAAATCTCCAGACATGGCAAGGCAGTCTTCATAGGGAGCTTTTAGTTCTGGAAGAACAGCATATTTTAGTGTAACCTCTGTGAATGTACAGGTTAAAACAAGTTGTTGCCTATTGCTTTTGCAGTGGTAGGTTTGGCAAAATACTTTACGAAACGGCTTACTGCATCGGAACACTGAAAGTGAGCTTAATTCAATGTCAGTTTACAGACACCCATAATACACAGACCGCCACTACTGCTAATCGTATTTTATGTCCTATGATGTATGTTGCATGTACTGTAGTTGTACCGTTCTGGTCGCCCAACAACTCTTATGTTGATTACGACCTCCAGCCCCCACCCCCAAAAAAATCTGTTGTCCAAATGTCGTCTTGCCACTGCGACCTTATATAAAGCTTATATTTATAGGGCAGTATATTTGATTAACTAATTCACTGCTGTACTGTGGTGTAGGTAAGCCCAATATTTTGAAAGCTGGGATTATCAATCCTATCCACGTATGAAAAAGTAGGTAGTCTTCTGCTGGAGGGTATTGCATAGTAGGTGTCCTTACTTTATGGGCAATGTTATTGTGTGCAGCTTTCTGATGGATACACACTGTTACTATAATAACACCTATTGCCTCCTACATGGAATATTTGACTAGTGAATCGACATCTTGATTCTGCTTGTGTGTTAAAGCATGTAATTGAAGTATTGAACCTTATAGAGGGGCACAGATGGCGAGCTGGGTGTCGAATGATTTTTTGATTCTGACAAGTATATCGATACTGTGAAGAGCATGGAGCATGGAGCATGCACTGTCGTGTTCCTAAATGAGGCACTCTATAGTAAATCATCAACAATGAAGGTTATCACTCACATTGTAACCCCAGAGTCTATGGCTTGAACGTTTCTCCCTATTTTAAATAAGAAGAAAAAAAGGAACAGACGTTCAATATCGGTGCACTAGAGTGTACAATGAATGATTTATAATAATTTTTCTATATATGGCGCATATATCGCATGATTTATGATATTTGTAGAAACAATGTGTTCTGACAGGCATAAAGAATTTCACATGTAGAGAAAACTCATAATTGTACTCCCAGTTTGAAGAGAACAATCTTTATAATTGTACCCAGAGGGGATGTCTGTGAAACCACAAGAGTGGAAAAGCCAGACCCCCTCACGACTTAAAGGTGATGTCTCCTGGAGCTAGACTTTGAGCAATGTATAGAGAATTCTTAAATATTAATGATACAAATATTTAGAAAGGTACTCATGACCAGGTTGTTTGTAAGTCTGATGTTGGCATGCTCCAAGCCTGAAATCAAATGCAGGAAGTAATATCCCGTGGGGGAAGGAATAAGCCGTGCACTGCGTCAAAAACTGATGGGGACTGGATCGCTCAAAAATAGAAAGCAATTTATTGGACCATTAGCAACGTAGTAAAAACAAAAAACAAGCAGAGAATCCTCTGACTCGTTTCGCGCATGCGTTCACTTTGTCAAAGTTTTTTTTGACGCAGTGCACTGCTTATTTCTTCACCCAAGGGATATTACTTTCTCTATTTTAAATAAGAACTGCAAATACCCAGGACATACTTGAAAACGAGAGGTAACTCTCAATGTATTACTTCCTGGTAAAATATTTTATTAATAAAATAAATAAATAATAATACTGGGTCAGACCATATGGCCTATGAAGCCCAGTATACCGCCTTCCACTGTGTCGAGTACTGGAAGCCTTAAGGTGAGCCCAGTATAGAGTATCCCTCCTTCCAGATGAGTCCATGCTACTAGTAAATGATATATATATATATATATATATATATATATATATATATATATATATATTTCACTGTGTGTGCAACTCAAGGCTAACCAGTTTGCTGCTAGAGGACATTGTGAAGTATTTCTACCGGAGGAGCCTAAAATAACTAAAATTACATTGGGCAAACTTCCCTGAGTGGTGTTGGATTTATTTTACTACACTAGTGATGCCAAAACCATATGTGTTGTTGTTATTTTAGCAGTATATAATGGTATCCAGGTGTGAGGTGCTTCACAGTACAATATGCAGACAGTGTGAAATACTTTAAAGACATTGAAGACACGATGTAGATGCCAATAACGGATTTAGTACTTGACCCGAAGAGCTTGCAATCTATGTTGCACAAATACCATAAACCATGATCCTGAGAAGCCTATTATCCCTACAATCCCGAGTGTGCTTGATGAAGGAACTTGAAGGTTTCAAAAGCTCTGCACTAATTTCATCTACTGTATGAAGAAATCTTATGCTGATCCATTATCACAGCCTGTTGAGGGCTGGCTACTAAAATATTTAACTATATCACTGCACTATAAAACACCCATCTGATCGTCTCGCAACCTGTAGTTTAACATGGACCATTGTTTAGGAGGAAGGAAGATTTGGCAAGATTGCCCAGTGAGCTTTACACCCAACACAATTTTTATAGTTGGTTTCCACTTGTGATTCTCAGGAGGAAATGAGAACATTGGCACTTACAGTCTAGAACAGTAGTGGCCAACTCCAGTCCTCATGGGCCACCAACAGGTCAGATTTTAAGGGAATCCCTGCTTCAGCACAGGAGGCTCAATCAGTGTCTCAGTCATTGACAGCTGCCTGTACTGAAGCAGGAATATCCTTAAAACCTGACCCGTTTGTGGCCCTTGAGGCCTGGCGTTGGCCACTACTGTTCTAGAAAATCATTCAGTGTTTCTAGAAATGAAACCGGTGTTCAGAGCTTTTAAAAAACATTGTTCTCTGTTTGTTAATCTACAAAGCGCTTTTGTCATTCGTGTCGCAGTCAATGGCAAACGCACACTTCTCCAGGACTAGTACGGTTACTAAAGCTTTGAACTGCAATTAGGCACACAAAAGGATATTGTCAGTTCTCCGCTATTAATAGCTTTGCTATGCACCCAGGAATGGGAATTGGACAATTTCATAGCAACATTCATGTGGTAGGCTCATTTCTGTGTCTCTCGTCACCCTGAATTGTACTAAACAGAGGCATGTAGTCATTTTTGGAGTATGACCGCAAACATCTAGAGCATCTAATCTCGTATACTAGGAGATCTGAAGCCTTCTTACCCACCGCTTGTGTCTTCTGTCATTTTCACTTGATAAAAGCACACAATCTTCTGTGGTAACCCCTTCATTGCTGATGTGCTAGCAACATCTTGCAAAGCCGCTACAGAGCAATTTATTGCCGTCTTCTTCAGCACTGAAGGATCCTCCGTTCTCAATCTGCATTAGCCTATATCGCGGTATTATGGGAGGCTCCAGAGTGTGGTTGTTCTAACAAATGATTCTATACACATACAAAAGTTGAAAAGGTCCTTGCTCCCGGCATTATGAAGTTTACAGTCTTTTTCATAAAGGATTGGTGAGTCAAGCATTGGTATTTTGCATGCTGGGGCTCGCATGCTGTGAGGAATGGTCATTTGCAACTTTAATGTTGTGTAAATACTGGACTGCAGTCTTTTTATTTTTGATTCATGCATCCATTCCTTCAGTCCCCGAAGGAAGAGGTTTTGCTTTAACTCCATGGGTGCCAGAGTGGCTAGAAATGCTTTGGAAAACAGTGAATTGCTGGACCCTTTGTCAGTGAAGGGGTTCAACTCTACTTTTAGGGAGAAGTGTAGATTTAATGTAGGTTCTGACAACCTTTTAGGGCACCAACATTGGAGCTGTACATCGATTATTGTAGTGTACATGACTTTTAACACCTCCAGTCTCTTGCTTGCTGTGTACTGTAAGAAGAGATATCTGGCCTTAGAACAGATTGTAGAAAGGAGGACTATGAATATTGGCCCTAATATTGGTGATTCTGACAACCCAATTCTTATACCTATACAGACCCTTGCGATATTCTCTAAACATCACACGAGATGACAAATTAATGGCCCTTATCTGCAGACAGATTTCCTGGGTCCCAGGACTAGAGTTATGTCTGGCCCCCCCGGCAGTATTGAGAGCCTCCGCACACCCATTTCACACTCGCGAGCCCCTTCTATTTCCCACCCTCTTACTATGTATTTCTCTCCCCTCCATCTCACTCCCTCTTCCTCACTCAACCCCTCTCACCTCACATTTATTTATCTCCCCTGCGTCTCATTCTTACTCCCTCTTTACATATTAAAAAGACCCCCACCCACCAAATACATATTAAATAAGACCGCCCAACCCCCAATACAAATAAACAAGACCCCCACTCCCCCAATACATTTTTTTCTGTAAACAGACTTACCTTGTGTATGGTCTGCGGGGGACCCTCTGGCCAGGCGCGGCTGCCGGTCCTCTCTCGGCCAGGCTCCGGCTCTCACTCAGTGCAGGCCTCTATCCCTCTGTCCCACGTCGAGCTGGCGCACGCCGGGCCTCCCTCCATGCCGGATGCTAGGCCAAGCCTACTTCCGGCACGCTGACATCACAGAGGCCCATCAGCGTGGGACAGTGATGGAGGCCTGCATCTGAGAGAGAGCAGGGGCCCGGCTGGGAGAGGACCGGCAGCCGCGCCTGGCCAAGAGGTCGGGCCCAAGTTGCGCCGCCAGGTCCCCTGCTGCCACCGGGCCCGGGACACCTTCTCCCTTCCCCCCTCTCGGCGTCCCTGCCCGTATGACCTTCAGAGAACGTCATTGCACTTTTGTTAGTCTTCTAAGAGACCAGTCATCCCTGCCTTTTGACAAAGTTGACGCAATCTGAATGAGAGGACCATCTTCTTCCATTCGCACCCTCAATTCGCTCTTAACAAGATTTAGCCCATAGTAGATTTTGCTGTTCTTGGTTTGATTTTGGTTCCAAGTGGGACTATTCCTTAAATACCTTTCCTGTGAGGGGAGCCTGTAGTTAATTCCTTAGCAAAGCGTTGTAGGCTCTCAGGCAGCGAAGGCGTTAAGAGAAACTGATTCACATGACGCAAGCACCACCAGGGATGTAAAGCAGAGCGCTGCAAAGCTCTGCAAAGCTCAGCCAGGGCACACATTTCAGAAATACTTGCCTAAATCATTTTGATGTTACTTAGCATGATGTGGAAAATATGCTTAATGTTCACAAGAAATCCAAGTTTGAGCTTTAATGGGCATAAACAGATACTCAAAGTCAAATTGTCCTTATCAACAATTTAAAGGATTTCACCCCTCTCACCCCCCCCCCCACCCTCCCAACAACCCAAAAAATGGCCTCTTCTTAACGAATTCAATGTGTTGCCCTTTAAAGCAGATTACCAAGATTTGTATTATTTTGTCCCTAGTATTTTTGATCTTCTGATTTTTTATTAACTCCTTTTGCTGTTTGCTCGGAAGTGTTGCTGGCGTTCCAGGTCACTTGACAGCTTGGATGCAGTGATCTCGTGGTTGGGCTCCCGGCGATGCGAACGGAAGGAGAGCACGTCCCGATCGCGTTCCATCGTGTTATCTCCTTGGCAATGAGCAAAAATCCCTGAACGTCATAAGGAGCCCTACCTAAGTGCTGGCTGTTATGGTTTTCCGAGAACGTGGCAAGGCCAACACAAATGTTAAAAATGAGCATATCCTGCAATTTATGGGTTTGCATGGCAGCACAGAGCCATTTTTTTTGTGCAAACTCCAAAGGCCTTTGCTTCTCCAATAAGGTTCTTTTGATGTCCAAATATGTAACAAATTGAGGCGTGGCAACAATTTCCGTTCCTGGTTCACTTTTTTAGGAATCAAATCCAGTTTAAAAAAAGTTGGTGAGCTTGGGAAAAAAACTGGATGTAAAAACGGACAGTATCGTTTAGAAATATCTTTTTTTTTTTTTTTTTTTTTTAAGGGGTGCGGGGAGAATGCACTTTTTTTTTTAAAGTGGTGGATCCTGTGGTATTGTTTGTAACCACACAGTATCCACTTCTTTGCTGTCTCTCCTTCCTTATGTCGAATATAATTTGGGACATATTTTGATTATAACACACTATTCTGTATCTACTCCCCACTCTCCTTATGTTGAATACCCCCCCCCCACTTCCCACCTAGAATTAAAATTGCATGAAAAATAAATGATTGCAGCTGCAGATTAGTGTTCTGAAGATCATAACATTGATTGGATACTTCTACATTTTCATGGGTTACGTTTCTTTGATTAGCAGAACATTTTTCCTACTTTATAATCGGGTTCAATCAACATTTCCTGACATGTAAGATGGTGCATATGAATTTGAAATTAATTTACTGGTTGGCATATTTGTAAGAGCAACAAAAAAATAAGGGCGTTACTTTAGTTATCCAGATACGTTTGTACTTGATTCATGTTGAACTGGGTTAGAGACACCCACAGGTCAGGTCACCAACAGGTCAGGTTTAAAGGCTTTCCCTGCTTCAGCACAGGCGGCTCAATCAGTGGCTCAGTCAACAACTGAGCCACCTGTGCTGAAGCAAGGATATCCTGAAAACCTGACCTGTTGGTGGCCCTTGAGGACTGCAGTTGGCCACCCCTGCATTAGGACATTGATGGAAGAAAATTGGTTAAACATACTAATGTTTATTGTAAGTGGTTTTCCAAGAAATTCTCACTACCTTTTTGTTTCTCCATGGTCCTACATCTCATGTGGAGCATTATTTAAAGATGCAGTCCCTTCTAAGTCCAAAATGATAATCTTGATGATTAAAAAAATAAAACATTTTAGATAAGGAACGTGACACCTGTAAGTATTTTTAAATACTTTTGTAAAGTTTGTTTGTAAACAGTGAGCTGAAACATGAAGTGTTCAACAGTGAAACCACCATAAACATTTATTTTTGTGTAGCCATGTCCCCCTCTTACCTCCGGGCTGCGGGAGGGGGACGGCTACTGAGATGCAGGGAGGTTGTGCGGGTGCTGCCGGAGGAGCAACTGGGTCGCCGGGAGCTCCGCGGTCGGACGCCGATATGGCGCCGTCATTTTGTGCATCAGTGCGTGCGTGTGTGTGTGTGTGTGTATGTATATGTCTGTCTGTCCTGTGGGTGGGTTAGTTTACTGGCTATGCATCTTAACCCTGGCTGTGCTCAAAGCTGTGAAATGCAGCAAGCAAAAGCTTACAGGGGACCATGTTATATGGTTTTGAAGCAAAAGGTGGCACTGTGTGCTCATTTGCATGTCATTTCCCAGAATCCCTTTCTGCAGTGCATGATAATGGTGCAAGGCAGGGTTGCAGACCTGTCTAAGACATGCAAATGAGCATACAGTAATATTTCCATTATATATATATATATATATATTTATATATATATATATATATTAATATTAAATAAATACATTTTGGTAAAAACAAAAGGAAACCTCAATCACCCAGATGTCGCTGCCATGAGCAAACTTTGATCCTGGGAGGGATTGCCTCTATTTTTATTTTCGCTAGCTACTACTTTTTGTTTGTCCATTTGTGTTCAACAAGTGTTGGTACAGGAGAAGCCCCCCCTTTCGTGTCACCTGCTATTACTATTCTTCTAATCCCAACTCTTTTGCAGTATTAGGCTGGGGACATGGAAGTGCAGCCGTGCGGAGGCTGAGGGAAAGCGGGTGCTTTCCCTGGCCATGGTATGCGCGCCGCCCGTGGGCATGTCTGGGGCGTGCTAGTGACGTCACGGAGCTGGTTCGCCCTCATTGGGTGAACTGCTCAGGTGACCGGCCTGTCGCGCCAAGAAATCGGTTTAACTGATTTCTTGCGCAACGCCCGCCCCCTCCCGCTTCCGTGCGCGCCCGCTCGCCGCATAGACGCGAACACTGCCTTAAGGCAACCTGTTCGCTCAGCCGCACGGTCTGCGACACCATGTCCGAGGCCTAATGCTCTCGAGTAGTATACCAGTTGCAGTAGAGTGCCACTATAATCAATGAGATCCCACCTATCTCTCGCTCCTGCCTCATTTCCCTCCACACTGCAAATCTCCTGATGGCCACCAGTGTGAAATCTTTAATCAGCGGGACACTTTGCGGTGTACGGAGCTGGCTTTACAACAGGTGTTTACAATGCACTGTTGTTAAAAGCCATTGGGACGTGATTTCTATGACTCGCCTCCAGTCTATTCTCTTAGTGTTTGGTGTGATTTGATGTCACTTTCATAGATATCTGCCATATGCAGCCTACTCACCCAGGCGCTATGTCAAAAACCGGTTTGCCATGCTATCCATTTTCATATTACAAATGTGACGTGTTTCATTAGTCATCACGTTTTGAAATAATCTCTGTGATTGCTCGTCGCTTGTTTTCATGTCCCCTTTACAGATACACACTTTGTATCATTACAAACCGGGAGAGAGCGTCTTGTCTGTTTCCGTGAAGACGTTGCTGTCTCCATGTCTATGTATTCTTAATAGGAATATGAAATATGCTAAACCAGTAAATATGTTGATGACCAGTTTTACTCAGACACAGTTATGTAATAATGCATTTATGTGTGTTACAATTCTATGCTAAGTGGTACTTTCATTGTGTAGTAGTCAGTGGGGAACTATGTAAATTAATCTGTTGATTAAATAAATTAATAATAATTACTACTTGCCAAGCCGTATTAAAGAAAATAGAACACTTATTCTTACCTAGAGTGCTTATTATATGATTTCACAGCATAGACCTTTAAGGGAGATTTGTCATTAGGAAGAACAACTGGTAATTGAACAGGAATGGCTACAAAATGGTCTATAATTGAGTCACTTTAATCTTAAACTGCAAGCTCGAGTTTCTACAATTCTGGTACAGTGTGAATATACTTCTACTGTACATTGCTCACCTCCTGTGGAGGAATGCCTGCAGAATATTTATACTTGTTCTTCTCTCTGGTTTCCAGACATGACAATGTTTCTTTTATCCTATTATAGTTAAATGAAAGCACAAGGGGACCTGTGTTGTTCTATTCCTGTCTTATTAACACACTGTATCACTCTCCCATCCCCTGTTCTCCATGCCTATGAACTCAGTCCCGCTTTGTTTTGTCATTTACTAAATATATTGCAAATACAAATTTCTCTGCTGGACTCAAAAGGACAAAGCGTGTCGGCGAATAAGGCCGGAATTAAATACAGAATACTGTTGCCATAAACCAAGGTATTTAACCACGTGGATAAATAGTATTGTTGATCCAATAAAAGTAGAAATGGGCCAAGTGGAGTCACAGTCCTGTGTTAACCGTTCAGCAACACACATGTTTTTTCGTCCCTTTCCAGAGCGTGTGACCCACCAAGTTGCCTTCACTTTCATTTTGGTAAGGAACTTCCATTTTCCTTCAGGGCTGTGTGGGAAGTCCCTGAAGTTTCAGGACGTGCCTTATTCTGTGAATGTAGCCTAGCTGCACAAGACAAAACCTTCAGTTGAAAGGTTAGGCCGCTCCATCTTTAATTCAATTCAACCCTATCACATTTCGAGCAGATATCCAATTTCTTTCATGTTATTCCAGTGAGGCTCAAGTTCTGTCCTTGAGAGCTGCTAAACAGGCCAGATTTTTAGGGCAGGTCATGGCTAAGCAAGTTGTTTTAGTGATTAATTTAGGGCTTGACTAATTGGTTAAGGAGAAATTGAGGGACCATGGTCTGTTGGTAGCCCTTGGGTCCGAGCATGGGGTATCCCTGGAAATATGAGCGAGGCTGAAGTGCATGGGAATTTAATGATATTTCTGACTCAAGCTTTTGTTCTCTCGTGTGTTTGCAAAATTATTTTACACCATCAACCTGTTCTCTCACTTAACGTCATCACCAGGCAGTTTACACAGCAGCAGTGACAGATCGCATTGACCGGTAATGCGTCTTGTTCTTCAGCATCTCTGATACATCCCTGATTGTAAAATACACCCTCAACCACGGATAACTGTTTTTAAAGAAAGTAAGAATATTTTTCAATTGCTCTTTTTTTAGGTTTACATTTTAGGAACTACCATGTTAACGTAAACCTATATTAAGCTGTTTTAACAGTCCTGATTTTTTTTTTCCACCCTGCTTTTGCATTTTTTTTACAACTCAAAGTAAAACCCTACTTCCTTTTTCTTTAATGAAAATAAAACGTTGCCTTGTACTGTACGTTTTAACACACCGCCTATACAAATTCATTTTTCTGTTTCAAAATGGAGTGGAAAACCAGGTTTATTTAAGCTCAAGGGGAACCGTGTGTAGATGGAACTTTGTTTAACTGAAGTGGTTAATGGACAGAAGGAAACTGTTGACATTGGTTTAATGGCCTTTGATCTAGTTCTTTTCCACAGTATTCAGGTGCAAAGCTCTTTGCAGAAACCACTTAAAGCAATATTTGCTTCTGAATATTTTGTGGTGCGCTTTGAATGGTGTTTGTGCTTTTGGGATGGGAAGATAAGAGAACCAACATTTGTAAAGAAAGTAATTGCCCATTTATAGGTGCAGCCTCTTTTGGGGAAACACTTCTTCAACCTGATCACATAGATGTGGAGCAATGTCGAAGTAGAAACCTCTTATATTTGGAAGAATGCAACCACTACTGAGCCACGACCACTAATAATTTGCAATTGCTGAAACAATCCTTGCTTTGGTATGATCTACAACGGAAGTATCATTTATTTGTATATTTGCAGATCTTACGTTTTGGACTAAACTGCTAAAATATCTTAATTTATGGAAAAAGGAGAACTAGCTGTTACATTATATAAATGGTACAGGTGTTCCAGTTTTTTGTGTGTTCACTTTATTGCAACTTGGTTGTATTCCGAAGTTGAACATCACTTTCAAAGGTTGGGCAGTGATGAGACGTCTTAGTGTTGCTCTATATTCTCGTGTAGATTAACACGCATGGCTGAGAGGATAACCTTACTTGTTGGCAACTCCAGTGCCTAAATATTTTCCTCGTGTTGTGTAATTTCTGCTAGTGTAGTACAGTTGGAAGGGTTGTCTCTCTCTCCCTTCTATACAGTGCTTCTGCCAGAGCTTTGAATGGCCAGCTGGAGAACCTGCAACCCGGGCTGCACTGTGGAGGCATCCTGGTGAGTGAGCGTTGGATCCACATGGCTGATGTAGACAGCACAGGCTCTGTCTTGGTTTTCTAAGGAGGTGGGGGATGACCCAGGAGCGCATCCTTTCTTTAAGCATCATGATGCTGACACATATACCACAGTGCCTTGTGGAGCCGAGCCACTGATGTGTATTTGAAGGGGAATGGTGCTAGTAATGATGCCTGAATGTGCCGAGGTGTTTTGTGAATGCTTGGAAGCTTGTGGATTAAAGCAGAATGAGTTTGGAAGCTGGATGAGGCAATCGATCGCTGGTCAAAGTTTCTAGGCAAGTCCCCAGTTAGTTATTTTGTTATTAATTCAGTGCTCATCAGTGAAGTGATGCTTTTTATTTGCTGTAGTACTGTACCTCCGGGTGTCAGCCAAAAGAAGGAACTTTGAAAACAGCTGTATATGTGATAGTTCAGGGATGCTGAAGTCCAATCCTCAAACCAACCCCCCCAACAAGTCAGGTTTTTAGGATATCCCTGCTTTAGCGCAGGTGGCTCAATCAGTCAGCCTCTGAGCCGCCTGTGCTGAAGCTGGGAGATCCTGAAAATCTGACCTGTTGGGGGGGGGGGGGGGGAAGAGGAGAGGGCTTGAGGACTGAAGTTGAGCACCCCTGTGCTAGTTTATAGGCTACAAAAAAATCCAAGATCTGTGCAGCATGCAAGAAACCAGCTCTGGAAGCGAAGAGGTTGTGCAAAGATTGTCTAAAGTTGGCCGCGATAGAGCCGAACGACCAGATGAATGAGATGGATGTCATGGATGAAAGAGACGGTCTCTGCACGCAAGCCGTTCTAAACGAGCCTGGATAAGAAGGGGAAATCCTCGTCTGACGTGTTCCAGCAGTACTCTGAAGGAGAGTATTGGGATTCTTCAGATCAGGAAGAACTAACAAAAAATTCCAATTTTTTTTTTAATTTAGATCTAGTGAATTCCCTAATTAAAGCAGCGAGTAAAGTGCTGGAGTTGGAAAACCCAGAGAACACGAACGCCTGAAGAAGGATAAGCTGTTTGGCAGACCGCAGAAGAGGATGCTTTCCTCTACACTCTATCATAAAGTCATAAAGGAGATGGAGACTGAATGAGTCAGCCAGATACGAAGTTGGTAACCCCCAAGAGGTTTATAAGGATGTATCCTTTTTCGAATGAGGTCAAGAATTGGGAAAAACCACCATATTAATGCAGCAATTACTAGGTTTGCAAGGAAGACCACATTGCCTGTAGATGACGGTGTCGTTCCTAAATGCTACGGACCCAGGATGCAGTGGACCTTGAAGTCCTTTTTTAGCAGCAGGCCAGACATGGAAGCTTGGTGGTGGCAATGGCATCAATTTCCATAGCCATGTGAATATGGTTGGCCAACGTAGAAGAAGCATTTGAAAAAGGGCGTTCAAAGAACCTCACTTAACTGTGCTGGCAGCGATTAAGTTGGTGACCGAAGCATCTCTAGACGTTGTGCGTCTATCTGCAAGAAGTATGGCTTTCTCAGTAGCGGCAAGAAGAACACTGAGGTATTAGGTAGTAGATTCTACCTCCAATGAGACCCAACACGACCATCTCCTCTTTTCGGCTTGTTTTGCCAACTGCTGTATTTTGCTCTGGGGAAGATGGATTCTTCCTTGTAGGGTCTGAAAAATAAGTATGAATCAGAGACTGGGATGAAACTAGATGACTTTTTGTCCGAGTGTTTATTGTCCACCCATGCTGTTCCAGGGATGCAAACACGAACATGTGTTCCATGTCTTTTAAGGGCAAATATTTGTTTGGCCAAAAATTAGACACAATGATATCTAAAGTGTCAGAGGGAATTGTGTTACTTTCACAAGAAATGAGGAAGAGACGATACGTTAAAATACTCAGCAATACAGGATGTCATACATTGAGGTGTACCATCCCAGAAGAACTATCTCTCGACAACCAGCATAGAGAGGTAGCTAAGATAACAGTTTTTGTGGCTTCAGAGGAGGAGACTCATTCGGAAGAGGCAAATTTGCATGAAGGGAGATGAACCCTGCAGTGCTTGGCCAGAGGTAGATTGGCGCATATCGCAGCTGTATGGGCTAACCTAGTAGAAGATGGGTTCTTCAAGTTCACATCTGGTTACCAGTTGGCATTTGCGTTCCGAAACAAATTTGTGATCAATCAAAGTCCAAGTTCTCACCTAGATGCCAAAGCATTAGATGGTATTCTAGAAGATTTATTATTGAACAAAGTGATGAAGGAAGTTCCTTGTTAGAGAGGAACAAGAATATATTATAGCATTTTCCTGGTCAAGAAAGAATCCTGAGAGTTAGATGGGTACCTGCTTTTCTTCAGGTCAAAAAGTTCTAAATGATCTCATTAAACACGGTCATACTAGGGGACTGGTTGGTCTCTGGACCTGAAGGATCCATATCTGTACATATCAATTGTGGAAAACCATATCCGATTCACGGAAAGAGACAAGCAATTTAACAATTTTGTATTTACCAATACAACGCCCTTCCATTTGGGTTAATAACCATCACCAAGGTATTGGTCCAATTAGGTTCCGAACTCAGAAAAAAAAAAAGGTATTCAGAAGTATTCTTGCCTAGAAGATTTGTTAACACAAGGAACGGCTGCTTAGAAAAGTAATCTTGTTCCGTCCCAGTCTGTTTTTCGAACACTACAAGGAATAATCCATCTTCCCCAGAGCAGAATACAGCAGTTGAAAGCAAGCCACAAAGATAAGATGGACGTGTTTGGCCAAGCATCATAGAGGGGGCAAGGCTCCACATGAGGCGGCTTCAGAGATGTCTGGATCAATGGAACAAAGATCAAGGTTCCTACGGTAAGGAATATACCTTTGGGGGTAGGGGGGAATCTGGAAAATGTGTACTCCAAGATGATGTTCGGGTAACTATCACCACTGTTGCCAGCAGTTGGAGATGGAGAGCACAGATGGGGAGTTTCATTGGCACAAGGAAGTTCAACAGGAGCAGTTTCCACGTCATGGGCCTTCAAGGTGCAAGCATCTCCTACGCAGATTTGTAAAGTGTGTCCTCTTTTTTTGTTAAATATTATAAATTGGGCGTTCACGCCTCAGCTGAAGCAAGCTTTGGTAGGAAAGTTCTGCAAGCCATTATATTGTAATAAATGGTTAACGTTTACATTGTTTTGTTTCCCTCCCATGTTTTTGCTTTGGTATGTCCCGATCGGTACACACTGCCATGTGGGGAACGGGTACAGGGTTTATTCATCTTACAGTAATTTTATTTTCCTGTACTTGACTAGTAGCAGTGGGTACATCATAACCTCCCTGTAATAATGTCTGTTATGTTTTATACCTGTGGGAGAAGCCAGACTATCCTGCAGGTAGAGGGAGGGCCTTTATATATCAGAAGCATTTCCTGTCCAACTGCACGGAGCAGAGGAGCTACCGCAATCCGTACCCACTGTACGCCATTAGTGGAGTACCGGAACATAACATTACGGTAAACTGAATATATTTTTTTTCTCTGGCCCTCCACCTCGAAGGGCACTTTCAAAACCGAAGTGCAGTCACCACGGATGGAATTTCAGTTTGTTTTTTCCTTGGAAGAGCATCATGAGTCTCAGTTTATAGGCATGGCCGGGTGTAAATGACTGGGATTGCATAGGCCTATTTTGGTTGGTTTTATGTCCTGGTTTTAAAAAAAAGGTACCTTAAGGAAACCTACACCCTAAATTTTTTTAAATATTTTCTTTTGTGAAGTATGTTCAGGTTATTCACTTTTTATAGAAGGGAAAGAGGAAGTTTCCATAATGTAATTTGATATGGCCAGTTTCTGATTGTCCTAGAAATCCATGTTATTTCACATAATTTTATAAACCTAGATGTCCGGAAGATGCAATGTGACTGAATTAACCGTCAGCATAGTTGAGTTTAACGCTAGTAATCTTTACAGTAACATATTTAGGAAAAAGGACACTACATACTCCAAATATGCTTTGCAAAAACAATCTTGAGGATTTATTGATCTATTAATAAAAAAAAACTGTGTGCATATACTACTTACATAATCAACCACAATGTTTAAGAGCCTTTGGCCCCTTTTTCAACAAGAGTTTGACTACTAAAGGAACATATATTAATTACATTCACACTCCTTTTAGAACTCTAAAAACGTCTTGATTCTGTTTTTGAGGTGAACAATTTCCTTCCATCGTATTCTTCATTGCACGGAATACTTGGTTTTTATGTTTTATTTCTGGTGTAACGATAGATGAACAACAAATCGGTCCTTCCACACTAGTTCCAGTCATTTTGTAGAGGTGATTATCTCCGCGATTTAAAAAAAACCTTGTGTTTCTTATTGACATTAGATAATTTAAAACTGCCCCTTTTATCCCTTCAGTGCCCTGATAACGTATGGTGTACATCAAGAGTTGCAACCATGGGGGCCTTGTGATGTGCACCGTTCGTCATTGCTCTTTGCTTGGTTTTTTTAGGGGCTGTACCGATTTTTGTACCACCCTGAAGGGGGAGCTGCCCTTTTCCTGTCATATCCGCCCAACGACCGGAAACCCAGAATAGATCACGTGATTGCGCCGGAGAGCGGTCACATGATCATTAAGTGCAGTGGGATGACCCTCTGACAACTTAGAGAAATCCACATAAAGCAGCAGCCAAGTTGCCGTTAAAAAAAAAAAAAAGAAAAAAAGTTTTCCCTTTAATATGTGCATCAATACAATCCAAACAAGTCATTAGCCAAGTTGCCGATCGATCCGTTCTCCTGTGATTGATCAGCAAAGATTCGGCTTGAGGGTTCACTAAATTGCTGTCAGTGCAGCAGAAGAGGACCAAAGATGCAAAATTCTGTGGGGAAGATCATGTGACCAGGCAGTCACTAGATACAATTGGTGCACTGCTAGAGAGAGGGCAGGGCTCAAAAAGGGGTGTGCCAGTGTCTGTTTCAGAAAAGGAAGGGGATGTGACTTGTAAATGGTTGCTATAGAAACAAAAAAAGGCTTGTTACATTATAATACATTTAAAAATGTCATTCACAGTTGTTTAAAAAACAAAAAATGCTACAAGTATTTTCTCAAAGCACACAAAACTGCTTTATTAAAAAAAAAACACATGTAGGATATTGCTTGGTCTGCAGCTTTAAGGGTTTAACACCTTCAAACACCATAGCACAAGAACTGTGAATCAACATTTCCAATACTAGTTCCCAGTGTTTGATCCACTCCTGAAGAGTTGTCATTCCGTCTTCAAGTGAAACCTCATTGCATAAAGCCCCTGAAAGTTGAGGCATTTTTACTTTCAGCATGATTCAAATAAATCTGTAGACTTCCCGTCCTCAACAAGTAGAAATAACATGGTTATTCTACAATCCACGTTATTCTCAAACAGTATTTTATTGTTTGCATTCCTACATACAAATGTGGTTCTGCATGCTTCCATGCTTCCTATTCTGGTTATTGCACAAATGTGGCATGAAAAGCATGTTGCTATTGGGTTGTGTTTTTTTTCCGATCTGTTATGTGTAGTGTTCCACTGTGGCATTAATAATTAAAGTCCATTTATCAGCTGCAGGCTGCAGGATCTCTTTATTAAATTATTTATAGGGCATTCCATGAAGCTTTGTTAACCAGACTATCCGTTTTCTCTCCTCCAAGCCACGGAGAAGAGAATCAATTTGTTCAGACTGTGAGGCTGGCTGGTATTTCTGGGGAATTAAATGAATTTGTCTTAATTGGAGGATTTACAAAGCAAGAATGTCCCGTTTGATTACAAGAGCCGTTACCCGGAGGGCACGGGAAATTTGCAGATGAATTTGGTATGGATTCAGGTGGCTGGTTTTCAGTGAGCGATTTGAAGTATTTGGTCAAATGGCATCACCACCACAGTGGTTCCTATCAGCTGTATCCAGGTAAAAGTTTGAGTTCTACTTGCACTGAACCCTCCTTTGATAGAACAGCAAGCTAACTTTTTTTGTTTTACTCCATTTGAATAGTTTACGTGAAATTGTACATGAAGAATTCTCTTACTGGAGGAAGTGGAGTCTCGCCTGCCAGAGCAGTGTGTACGAGATGCAGCATTTTTGTTCTGTTTTACATTATTGCTTTGTCTAGATGCTTTAATTAATGGCATTGCTATGCAAGGTAGATTCCATGAGCCTTTCTTAAAGCAGATGCTATTAAAAAAAAAAAAAAAACTGTTTTTGATACACCAAAAAGGTTTTATTTAACGAGACACAGAACAGCTGTCACTGCTGTTTTACTTCATTCATCCATGTTGTTGATCCAAGTCAGGGTTACTCAACACCAGCCTTCAACGTTCATCCTCCCCCGCCCCCCCAACAGGTTCGGTTTTAAGGATATCCCAGCTTCATCACAGGTTGCTCAATCCGTCCTTGTTACAGTCCTGTGCTGAAGCTGGGATATCCTAAAAACCTGACCTGTTGAGGGCGCTTGAGGACTAGAGTCGAGCAATCCTGGTCTAAGTTAAGTAAAATGTAGCTTTGGTATGTCAGTTGAAGCAAAAAATATATTAAATATCTAGCAAAGGTATTGCACAATGTGCATTTTGCGCTTCAGGTGTTCTCCTTGTATAATAGTTATATCAAATGCGAAATTAACAAATAAAAAAAGGCTTTATGCTTTTATTTGTGTTTAGCATCCTAAATGCTTTGTCAACTTTATAGGGGTATAGGGTGAAATGGGTGCTCCAAGGTCAGTAGAACATCCGGCATATATGTCCATAATAATTAATCAGGACTGGTGGACAGAGTGAGTAACGGAGTGTGTTTACTAGAAAAATGTGATATGTGAGTCACCAACACATACGTCTCCTGAAGGTGACCAACTATTGTGCACTAGGGCACTCTAGTGACACCTCATTGGAGACAACACAGTGCTAATAATGGTACTCATCCATAGCAATCACAAATAATTAATAAAAGAAGCTTACCCACTCCATCTGTCTTTCATAGTCCTGCATGGTCCATCCGAATGGCGTGCAAATCTGTAGGTAGTAATCTAGCAAGAGAAGAAGAGAGCAAAACAGTGCACTGCCAGGGAGCCAGGTGGTGTAAAAATATAAAGTCTATTTATTCAGCAACACTCACAAGAACATACCCCAAAGGGTGAGACAAAAGCTCCTACGCGTTTCGGACCGTAGGGGTCCTCTATCAAGGAGTAAACTCCTTTTATTTATTTATTTATTTTTAATATATATATATATATATATTATATAATATAATATATATATATGTGTGTGTGTGTGGGTGTGTGGTGTGTGTGTATTATATATATATATATATATATGTATGTATGTATGGTGAAAATGTACACCTTGTACTCGCCAGGCCATCACACAAAGACAATTATTTCGTTACACAAGACAGACGGGCAAAGCCATAATAACAACACGCTAACATATTCCGTAGTGCAGTACAATAGGGTTGGAGGACAAAAACAATAAAATATCACATGCATAGTTACAGTAGGTAAGGAGGGCCCTGCCCCAAGGAGCTTACACTCTATAAGGAAGGGTGACTGGAAACATAAGGTACAGGGGGTGCATTAAATGTACAGAGGTTATACATTCAGTTTACAGGCATTTCATGGACAGTTAGGGATAATAAATGATTATGGGAAATGTAACACAGAGCATCTCTAACATCAGCGAACGGCTGCCGCCTTTGGGGGAGACTCGTGTGGTCTCATATCAAAGAAGTCCTGAGGTGAAGTGATGGCAGCTGGAAGCACACAGACCCTCCCAGCAAAAATGCAGGGGGAGGGGGGGGGGAGAAGGTGGTGGTCTCCAGGTTTTTCAAGCTGTGTCTGTTTGTTCATGACATTAATCCTGTCCACGCTGGCTTAGTGGACAGAAGCAGTGAAGGGGAGCATGGTGGGGAGCCACTCTTTGGGGAGACTCATATCAAAGAGGTCCGTAGGTGAAGTCTCAGTAGAGTATTAAGTTCTGTCTTTTAAACCTGACGTTTGACAACATGGCCAGTGCGGCCTATTTTCAGTTTTGGACCATATCAAATTGTTAATCAAGGCAATATCTCCTTAAATGGAATAGCTGCAGGAAATGAAACATGGCAGTCTCTGTTGCCACGTGAGTGAGCAAAGGACCTATTCTAGTGACCTTTTGTATTTATTTATTTATAAAATATTTTACCAGGAAGTAATACATTGAGAGTTACCTCCGTTTTCAAGAATGTCCTGGGCACAGAGTAAAACAAATTGTACATGGTTACAAGTACAGTTATATAAATGAACAGGGTATACATTATATACAAAACATTGCGATAGGTGACGGAGGCAGGATTGAGTAACAGACTGAGGAGTGAAGGAGAGAGAGGAACTACAGGTGAGCGCTAGGCACTGGGCTTGGGGTGTTGACAAGATTGTGGAGTTAACAGTGAGGGAAGATTGGGTGTTTTTGAACATGTTAAGCTACAGGTAGCTGTGCGACATCCAGGAAGAAAGCGGAGAGTAAGTGACAGAAGAGGAGTGAGATGAGCATAGGGCCTGTAACAGTGTTGTGGGAGTGGAGAAGGAAACCCTGAAGGAGCATAAGGCTGTGGCCACGCTAGCGCTGAGTGTGCGGACCACGCAGGGCTTGCCGAGTTTAGTTTCGGCAATTTAAATTGTCCAGCTCACACGGTGCGCTCGCGCGCGGGCACACACGCTCACCCATGCTTGGCGCTTAGATAAACAATAAAAAGATTTTGAAGCGTGCTCAGCTTGCCTGCAACCCCCCCCCCCCCCCCCCATCACGCGCTGGCGAAATAGCTAGGACACCCGGCACTCATGTTTGGAGAGCAGGGGCCGCAGCCTAAAGAGAAGTAGGTTGTGACCTGAGTGCTGTGTCACTTGGGTCAATAGAGTGTTGAGTGTGCAGAACAAGAGGGGGATCAACCGTGTCATAGGCAGCAGACTGTCCAGGAGAAATGAGCACCTTGAAATGACCCGTGGATAGGTGCACAGGTCATCAACCCCTTACATTAGTGCTGCCTTAGTATAGTGTTAAGGTCGGAGGCCAGATTGCAGTGTGTCAAGCCTGGAGCTGGACACGAGGCAGTGAATCAAGCGAGTAAGAGCCGCTCGAGTAGCTTGCATGGAGAAGCAGTAAATATCGAAGACGTTATCATTCTTTGATATTTTCTCATTTGCTTTTATGGGGTCGTTTGGAGGATGTGAGCCGTCGATAAAATATTTTTTCGGTAAAATCTCTTGGTAATGGGTGCGTTAAACCTCAGTATTTCTAAATCATTGTTTGTGAGTTTGCAAACATTGTGAGCTGAGGCTTGGGGAGGGAGGGGGGTGCTGATTTCCACTGGCTGCTCCCCCCTTATGCTCCCTTCCCCCTAATTTTTATTGGCTCTTTGATAAAAACAGGGTGAGCTAAAGATAAATACAATATTGGATTAATGAACACTCCCCCCGCCCCACCCATTTAGCGATCCCTTACAAAATACCATCTGTAATTCCAGAGAAACAAAAGCCGATAAGTATTTGTTTGCCTGGTTGGATTAGTTTATAGAAGCCAATTGGACTGTTACATTCTTTGCAAAAGGTTGTTTTTTTAAACTGACTTTGTTGGGTTGCGGTGGTTTTGTGTTCTTTGCAACCCTCCTATTCAGTAAGCTGCAATGCAGGGGTGGGAAACTCCAGTCCTCAAGGGGCGCACACCACCAGGTCAGGTTGTTTTCAGGGGGAATATCCCAGCTGCAGCACAGTGGCTCAGTCCAAAGACGACCTCCTGTTCTGCAGCATGCAGATCATCCTTGAAACCTGACCTGTTGGTGGCCCTTGAAGAATGGAGTTCCCACCCCTGCTGTAATGTCCTCTCCCTCATGCTGCAGAAGACACCCTAGTACTTACCCCCCCCCCTCCCATTAAACAAACTGCACCTACCTAACATTATTTATTAGTAGCCTCCATGTTTTTTGTATCATGGACAAAGAAAACATTCGTTTTTTTGAACTACATTAAGTGCCGGCCTGTTAGTAGTTTAAGTATAAAATACATTGTAACACAATCGAAAAACAGGGTGGACCACAGTTGTCATGTGAGTGGGACAATAGTAATGTTCCAGATAGTAAGGTCCTGTGAGCACAGGGCTCATATGAATGTGTTTGTCCTACACTGACCTTGTGCTGCTGGGTACAATGTCTTAGCACATTGTAAAAACACTAATGATGATAACATGCTTTTCTTTCTGTTCTGATCTAAAAGGGAATGCATGTGTAAGGACTTCTTTTTGTGTGTGAGATGATAACCTAATAATGGGTTTTCAGTATATTCTCTAATTATGTTGATTGCCTATTCACCATCACCCTATAGAAATCTACGAGGGGGGGGGGGGGGTCTTTCTTCCCTTGACCCTTCATTCACAGCATTGTAGGATGTGTGAAGACTTGATTGCTTAATGTTCAAATGGCATATTGGTAACATTAGATCAGTGTCAAAATATATCTAGATAAGTAGCAAATGCCGTACATTTAACTCTTGCAATACTCAACGGTGCAATCTCGCTTATCTAATTGGTAATAATACAATTCTCCATGAACACATGTCCTTTGACGTATTTATCCCATTACCCTATGTCCCCCAGATTCTACCCCTGGCTAATGCGGCCAAGTAGTTAATATTTGTAGGAGTCTGTACCTACTACTACATATCCGGGTTTCTTGCCTTTGTTTATCCTGGTTTTATTTCTTCCGGACACAAGTTCACTGCTTTGGGGATTTTATTCCAATTGTATTTCTCCCCTAGTGCATATAATGTTCACTATTATTTAGGCGCCTTTTCTATATACTATGAAGTGTATTATTTTTGTTTTTATACTGCTGTGCTTCCATATCACTTATTTGTTATATGGAGCAGCTAGTTTATTCAGCCATTCCTGGGGATATTCATATCCATTTCATTATTCCCTCCAATTTTGACCACAAGAGCGTATTAAAGGGACTGCTGTCACGTCTCTGGTCACTATGTGTGTCGATTAATTGTATTCCCCCTATGCACCGGGTCATTTTATTAATGGTAGGTATTTTGGCATGAGCGGTGTAACTCCAAGTAATAGCAGTTGTTTAATAGGCCTGACTTCCCTCTGACAGCCTCTCCCTCTACGCTAATTGAATAGGCATTCATATCAGAGGAGACCACCCCATGCTCCTGTACCCCTACCCCCAATCACCCGACTCAACCACCCCCACCCACAATTAACTCAACCACTCTGCTGAGTCCCTGGGAAGAATGGTGGGCCTGCCCTTATTTCAAGGTGCAATTTCTAGTTGGCTGACAATAAAAAAATAAAATTAAAAAAATGTGAAGAATGTAACAGTCTAATTGGTCTTTTTTTAATGTAACAGGGCTTACATTTGGCTGCTTTTGTTTCTTTGCAAATAAACACAAACCCTTTTCTTGGCTTCTAAGTGCGGGGAGTGTTTGTCAATCAAGTGTTTCCTCTTTTACCATCCTGTCCTCATCAGAGAGTCAGTGAAGGTTATGGGGAGGGGAGCGGAGTAGGGGGATTTACCTGTACGAGATTTTGTTCCACACAATGGCATCGGACAAAAGGGAGCTGCCAGAGGAAATCAAACGCCTCCCAAGCCTCGCCATGTCTACATGCTCGCTTTATAAAAAGCATGTACAGTATACTTCTACAGTAGGTGTTGGATTTTAGGAACACACACTGCTTATCACATATGCAGATTTTGACCGATTAAACTGCGATCGGTATGCTTTTGTCCCAGGAATTACTGTCCCTGCTAACATGCCACTACCAGCAAACCAGACGGACACTTTTATAATGATAAAGTGCTTGGCCTCATCTTGTCATTTTGTGCATTACTTTTTTTCACCCCCTTAATTTGAGCAAAAGTGATGAGTTTAGAAACCAGACGCACTTCCCTTTGCCTTATCTGTGTTTCCGTGTCTGCAGAAAAGCCACCGTCAACCACAACGGCACCTATATATAGTTAACCCTTAGGCTGCCCTTGTGATGTTTCCTATAAGTTAGTGATTTCTAACAGGTCAGGTTTTAAGGATATCCCTGCTACAGCACAGGTGGCTCAATCAGAAGCTCAAAGACTGATTGAGCCACCTGTGCTGAAGCAGGGTCTGATTGAGTCACCTGTGCTGAAGCAGGGATATCCTTAAAACATGACCTGCTGGTAGCCCTTAAGGACTGGAGTTGGGAATCACTGTCGTGTGGTGGCCTATCAGGGGCCCTTATGATAGACCGGGAACTTCATGCTATCTTCACTCATTTTCATGGGAGAGAGTGCGCTACCCACTCCAGTGGAGTGTCGTTCGTATCATTAGGGGGGCCTGCCTGTGACCTCATGGCTGCGATCCTGAAAAACCTGATGGCCCTCGGGTCCCACCAGTCTCCCGTCAGCAAAAATAATATACATTCCCTGCTTTCACTGGTGACACATTTCCTTGTAATAAACATGCACTGCAATGGGAGGGATCGGATTTATTGATCTATTTATTTTGCAAGTGTTACGGTTCATTTTTATCAGTTGTACTTGTAGTGCCTTGAATGCGGTTTTTAGCATGTAGCTGTTCATGTTTAAGATGACCACTGGTGAGAGACCACTTGTCCCATCTATGTCTGCCCTTTTAGGCTACTTACTGAAAAACCATTGACTCTTCCTAATCTATTGTATTAATCTACAATCAAAGAAGTCTGAGACCACTTCCTCCCTTTTGAACCTTTATCTGCCGAGCTGCACCATTACTGCAGTATCAGTTTACTCTAATCTGAACATCTTTCGTGTGTGTGTGTGTGTGTGTGTGTGTGTGTGTGTGTGTGTGTGTGTGTGTGTGTGTGTGTTTTCATCCTGAAACATTCATTTGATCTGTACTATTCTTTTTACCCATGTTTGTCTGCGTTCAGATCCGTTCCTTCATAGAGAGAGGGCCCAGTTACCATCTCTTGCATCGTTCAGTTAAGCACATGATTAATACCTTGCCAATGACTTGCTTCCTGTTCTTTTACCACGGTATGGTCTCAGATTAGCAGTGAATCATTTTGATGGGTACTCTCTTTTGAAGTTGTGCTAAAGCTCCCATTTTCGTCAAAGATTGATCACACTACATTATCGCCTAATGTATTAAAATAAGAGTCCTATTCACAACCTGTCCCTGGATCGTAGAGAAATTAGGCTACCTCATGTAATTGTAAGTATAGTCTGCAGCAGACTTATTTTGCTGCAGCTATAACCGTCCCTAATGAAACATTTAAACTCCTTCGAGTACAGCAAATTGCAGGTGTCACTGGCAGCCAATGGATTAACTGGTGCAAATAACAGATCTCTGCTCTTGTAACAGGGTGTCGCCCGAAACAATCTGTAAGAGAGGAACTTCAATGAATAGGACACTGGAGATGAGAAACTAGTTGACCAAGGAATTGGACAACCCGAGAGTAGCAGCTGATGTACACAGAGATGACAAGGGAGGGAAAAGAAGCGTCTGTGGGTAATTAAAGCTGCCCTGCCAGTGAGAGACTGACTCTCCCCCTCGTACTACAGAGGGGGGTGCAAAAGTATGTAGAACCAGCTAAATTAAAGGGGATAATTAGAATCAGGTGTTTAAATAATTAGGTAGATTTTCAGGTGTGAGTTTGGGAGGCCCCACCCAATATAAAGATCAGAAACCTTGTGAGTTTGATCTTAACCACACAGGTGTGTGGAAACACGTCACGACCAAAAGAAATCTCTGAAGACCTCAAAAAAGCAGTTATTTATGCCCTTCAGACTAAAAAGAGTTAAATCCATTTCTAAGTATTTGGGATTCCACCAATCCACTGCCAGTCCACAAATGGAGCGTTAAAGATCCCCAGAGTAACATCCAAGGATCTGCAGGTCACTCTCACCGTGGCTAATATGAGTGTTCATGATTGAACAAGAATGGTGTTCATGGAAGCATAGTCAGGAGGAAACCACTGCTCTCTAAAAGAACATTGCTGCCGTCTGAAGTTCGCCAAAGAACACACATGATCCACACGACTTCCAAACCAAACACTGCGTTTCAACAGCGGAACCTCATTCCAACCGTCAAGCATGATTGTGGGACTGTGATGGTTTGGGGCTGGTTTGCTGCCTCAGGACCTGGACGGCTTGCCATCCTTGACACAACCATGAATTCTGCATTGTATCCGAAGATTCTAGAGGAGAATATCAGGCCATCCGTCTGTGAGCTGAAGTGAAAGTGGGTCATGCAGCAAGACAATAATCGTAAACATACAAGCAGATCTATAATAGAATGGCTGCAGAAGAAGAAATTCCGCGTTTTAGAATGGCCTAGTCAAAGTCCAGAACTGAACCCCATTGAAATGTTGTGGGAGGACCTGAATTGAGCTGTCCATACAAGGATGCCCTCAAATGTCAGTTGATGCAGTTCTGTATGGACCAAAATTCCTCAAAACCGATGTGAGAGAATAACCAGCAGTTACAGGAAACATTTAGTTGATGTAATTGCAGCTCAAGGTGGTCCCACCAGGTACTGAATCTAAAGGGTTAGATACTTTTTCACACGTGGATATTGAAATGTTGAATCATTCATGGATAAATAAATGGTGAAAAAGTATCATGTTTTTGTGTCATTTGTTTGATCAGGATATCTATATCTATTATTAGGACTTGGATTAAGATCTAATAACATTTTAGGTTTGAAATGTGTGAAATTCCTAAGGGATTCACAAACTTTTTATCGCGTGTGTAGATGTATATTATTTTAACAATAATAGCTTTGTTAAATATTTTCAACTGGGTTTTGTGTGAGTAATACATTCGAATGGGTGTGTAACTGGAGGCGGGGACCCATGTGTAACATAGTAATGTTTAGTGAAAAATAAAAACAACGTAGCATACACGGCTCACTTAAATTTCTTACATGAACAAACATCCTCAATGTAGCAAATTGAATGCAAATAGGCATTAGCATACTATTCATCATACACCTCTTCAGCATCAACAAACGAAATCCAAAGAATGTGGGTGCACAGCAAAATAATTAAGCATCTGCCCAGGTTCGAAACGCGTGAGGACCCATTTCCTTAGATATTTGTTGCTCAAGAGCATAATAAATTAATTTTTATCATCGCGTCCAGCTTTTCCCACCCTTTTTGTTTTCCTGTGCTTCGCCATTCTTTGGCTTTCATTTGTCTCTGCTAGCCGGCAGGAAGCACGCACACACCGGGAACCATCCAGTAGGACTTTCATTTCGTGAGCGTTACCTTATACATCTATTTCATGCGTTGTGCCAGTGGGATATTCCCATTTGCGGCGGGGCCCCTGGGGGCTGATGTCAGCGGAGTTGGCCCCCGGAGAGCACACCTGATTGGTGAGTTCTCCCATACCTGTTTCTCTGCTTTTCTCACCCAGCTATGGATCTGATATCACCCTATTTATCCACACGTATTTGGGCATTACAGTTGCAGCTGTGTGACTACAGTAATACCATTTATTGTTTCATGGTTCCTGTAGATCACCATTAAACAACCCTGTTACATGCTTATGGGCTAGTAGGTTTTTGATGCACCGGATTTAGGACTGGTTCCTTCATACACTTGCTATTCAGCATCACGCCTAAAGTGCAACAAATGTTGCAGAGAGACACTCGAAATAAGATGTGTTAAAGCGGCAATCCAAGCCGGCGGATTTTTTTGCGACTTGTTGCATTATTTTTCTATATAGCAATTAGGCAGGGGGTCTCCGGTGCAGAACACTGTTAATTTCCGTTCCGGGGACCCTCTGCTCCCGGAGATATTTACCTCCCAAGTAGGTGCTGGTAGCTGCTTTTGGCTACCAGGATTCAAAATATGTCTGCTGTTCAAAGACCAATAGGAAGCCGCGACGTCATCGGTGTGGCTTGCTATTGGCCCATGTGACGCGGGAGCTTTGAACGTTAAAGCCCTGCTTGCTCAGCCGGAGCAGCTATCAGCACCTACTTCGGAGGTATCTCCAGAAGCATGGAATCCCCGCAGCTGAAATGAATGGGGTTCGGCCTCAGACACCCCCTGCTCCAATTCCATATAAAAAAAAATTCAAACGTCACCAAAAAATTTGCTGGCATAGATTGCTCCTTTAAACCAGTGTTGTCTATCACAGCGGTGCACAAACCGGGGGGCATGCCCCCCCAGGGGTGGGTGGGAGAATTTCTTGGGGGGACGCGGGCTGTTACGGAGGCCCCGCACTCTTCGCCACGGCATTTAATTTAAATGCCGGGGGAGGTGTGAGGCCTCTGTAACGCACTTACCTGCTCTCTGCCGAGTCTTCGGCGACGTGTCGCCATGGCAATGCACCTCAAATGACGCGGCGGGTGACGTGATGTCACATGACCCGCAACGTCATTTGAGGGGGGGGGGGTGCGACTGGTGCGGCTCCCGGACAGGGGGACACAGCTCAAGATGTTTGCACACCCCTGGTCTATCACAATGTACATTGTTTGAGACCTGTTTACCTCAGGTCCTGGCAGAATCCTGCCATTTTGAAGGAAAATAGTTCCCCTTCTGGAAATCTTCTCATAATATGCGCAGGATGCAGTGATTCCCGGGTCATGTTCAGCCTGCGTGATGTGCAGCCATAGTATGTGAATTGCAGTATCGGCAGTGGAGGCTATTAAAATAGTCGAAGACAGATTGCGGAGGGAAGAGGGAAGTACCTGCAAAACTCCATGTTTCCTGTAGTACTCAATACCGTTCGAATGGATAACTGGACTTGTTCAACCAGCCCCGAGAACATCTCCTGTGGTTCCAGAGCAACATCTGATTCGTGTGGTGTGCTTGGGGTGTCCTGACATCGTGCAGAGCAGCAGACTGACAGCAAATGTTTACTATATATGGTGATAAGACATCCAGATGTGTGGGACTAAAAGGAATACCGTTTTTTAATCTGACCGCAGGCCCTCGTCCTTGTTTCTCTTAATGGGATTAGAGGGAAAGTGGTAATTGAATAAAGCGCTAGACTAATCCAAACACAACCTCGAGCACGTTCCCACAAAAGACAATCCTATGTAGTGCACTCTTAAGATGGTCCTCCGAGACTTGTGTATATATTTACTGATTATTTATGACCCCTGGGCAACTTTAACCCGGCGGCCCTTATCTCTTGTACAAAACAATATACAGGCATACCCCGCATTAACGTATGCAATGTGACCGGAGCATGTATGTAAAGTGAAAATGTACTTAAAGTGAAGCACTACCCTTTCCCCCCACTTATCGATGCATATACTGTACAGCAAACGTCATATACATGCATACCTGATGTAAATAACGCATTTGTAACAGGATCTATAGTCTCCCAGCTTGCGCACAGCTTCGGTTCAGGTAGGGAGCCGGTATTGCTGTTCAGGACGTGCTGACGGGCGCATGCGCAAGCTGCCGTGTGCCTATTGGTCGATATGTCCTTACTCGCGAGTGTACTTAAAGTGAGTGTCCTTAAACCGGGGTATGCTTGTATATACAACTGCAACTCAATATAAACAAGGACGCTGCACAATTGTCTATTTTATTATCCCAGTGTCTGATGTAGAATCCACCGAGGCCAACATTATAACCAGCACTGTGTTGGAGCTATTATCTCGCATATTGGCTTGTAGTCGCATTGCAGGCCTATTAAGACATTAACATTTGTGAGGTGCGTGGGTAATTTGTAAGGGAACCAGAAGTTGCTGGAAAAGGCCTCCCGGATGTCTGTTATCCCGCTACGCTCTGACAGCCCGGCAAGTATCTGAATCTCTCTTGCTCTGGGCTCGTCTCTCTGTATGCAGAGAATGTGTTTTCTGCTGCTGTCTCTCACTTTCTCTGTCCTTGGCTAGCAGTCTCATACAAACCTCCTCATTCACCTGTGAGTGTCAGGCTGTCCCTCTGTAGCCCCTCTCCCTGTCACCTGGGCTGTCTCTCTGTGTGCCTCTCAGATGTTCACTCCCTATCTCTCATAGTCGGCAAAGAAGGGTGGGTTGCCGTGTTGGTCTTTTCTTCCATGTAGTAACCAAGGAGGGAGAGGGAGTGGGGGGTATGATACTTTTTATTGGACCAACAAGTAGATCTGTTACAAGCTTTTGAACCTCTCGGGGTGAAGGACTCTCCCTCCTTTGTTACTCCCTATCTCTCTGTCTCAGACGGGCAATTGGACTCCCTCTGTGTCTCTTTCTATCTGGTTTTCTTCTTCTCCAATCCCACATCTCCTTTTATGTTGTTCCAGGCAGATCAGGGACAGTGTCTTTTATTCCTTCTTGCACCGTGTGGTAGGTGGGGCAGATTAATTCTGTATTGCCCACAGTATACATACATCTGAGCCAGCAGATTTTAATGCTGAGATTGCACCTTCTATTTCTGCCCTGCTCATTGTATGATCTTATCAGATCTGGGTGTCAGGTCTGTAAACAATTTCTTGTACCGTACTGGAATGTAATCTTTTTATTAGCTACCAGTTTTGGTAACCATACCCTGCAGTGTAAAACACTTCACACACGCTTGGGTGGAGTTCGTGTTTATCTCTTGCTTTTGTGACCACATTTAAGGTAATTAAATATCTACATTCATGTCATAATGTTCCATGCGTGCTGGAGTTTAGGGTGTTAGTAACTTTGCATAATTGTTAACGAAATGACTCATCGGGCAGGTGTTACTACAGAACGTAATCTGCTTTGTTTTCGTGATGCGGATATCTGGCATTTGTGTTTCTATTCTTGACATAGAATGTTGGTTTCAGAGTCAGACTGGCCCGATGTGCACCTTGGTACCCCAGTCCTACACTGGTTAGTTATCCCATTGCCTTGAAAGTTGGGTCTATACGAATATCCTCTATGAAAAGAGCACAGCGTAGAGGAAAACAATATTTCAAGCTTTTTAATGGGTGCAAAAAGAAGAACCACTCATTCTCCCAATAAAGCCTGTATTGGTGCTATTGGTCCAAAAATAAATAAATAGAAGTTTTCATTAAGACTTTGTGTCTATGTGTCTGTGTCTGTGCCTCTGCTCTGTGTGTCTCCTCCTGTGTGTGTCTCCTGTGTGTCTGTGTCTGTGCCTCTGCTCTGTGTCTCCTCCTGTGTGTGTCTCCTGTGTGTCTGTGTTTCAAGTTTCAGTTCAATCTAGAACGTTTCTCAAGACAAATGTGTTTATATGCCCAGCAGTGAGCGCCAAAGCAGAGGAACTTAACGCAAAGAGACCAGCGACACCGCCAACCAAACCCGATCACGCAGCATGAGTAAAGTTTAAGATTGCAATGTCATGTACATAATAAGGAATGAGTGAGTCCAATGATCATTGTCTCCTACTCCTTCCTTATTATTCTTTTGATTATTATGCACAAGACATTGCAATGCTATGCTTTAATCATGCCGCATGATAGACTAGCAATGTTGCTATACCTTAACCCAGGGGTGAGCAAACTTTTTATGCCGAGCCCCCCTTTTCATCCATAAAATTTCTCGGCCCCCCCCCTGCCTGATGTAATCAAAATCACATGGAAAAAAAAAAAAACCTTTATTAAACGGAATGCAATATAAATCCAAATATGTTTAAATACTTACATATTTCAACAGCTCGCGCTTGCAAAATTAGGCTGCGTCCACGCTGCCGCTGAGAGCGGTGACATCACCAACTCTCCAAGCACGAGCACAGGGTGTCCTGCATAATTTTGCAAGCGTGGATCGGGGCTATTTGTGTGTGTGTGTGTGTGTGTGTGTATTGACTGCTGCTGAGCGCACATCAAAGTCAATTTTGTTTGTCTCTCCAAGCGCCAAGCTTGGGAGAGCGTACGTGCACAAAGGCAATCCTTTGGGGGGGCATTCATCCACCTCTTTGCTACCTCCCTTCCCTCTCCCCCCCCCCTTTTTTTCTGTCCTCATTCCTCCTGCTTTTTGTCCTTGCTATCCCCATTGTCATCCACACTCCTACACTACTTATTATTTTTTTTTCCCGTTTCATGGTGTGTTTTCATCCTGGGGTTTTTTTACATTATTCCTGTACATTCATAGTAGGATTTGATATAGTATATAGGTGCAGCCTACCCTCTCACTTGCAGAGGATCGCAGCGAGCAGTTGCCAGCGAGGAGAGCAGGGAACACACAGCGTATTTGCAGTGCAGACACCGAAGGAGGTCGTTGACTCACCATGCTCCGGCCAGTGCTCCTCCCCGTACCTCCGATAGCCCCTGGCGCGTGCGGCTTACACACCATCAAGTTTGCCCGCACCCTGCATATCCTGTTCAGCCATCCCCGCACACATCTTCGGCTACCCGCCCGTGCACATTTCTTGTCCGCCCTCTCGCGCACATACGTCTGCCGGCCCAGCCCCATTTTCGACGCCACGCGCTGGCGCCCCCTAAATAATCTGGCCCCTCATTGCACCCCCAAGTTGCGACCACTTGCATTACATAGCACACTCTCATCATCAATCTATCCACACACATACCGCGTCAGTCAACGCACACCACACGCCACGCAGAACACACACACCACACCACAACAACCGCATCAATACCACCACACCACACCTAATCCCCCCACACACACACACACTCAACCCCCCCGCCCCCATCCACACGCGCCCCCACCCTACACCACAACATCGAAGGCCCCCCCCAACCACACACCGTCACACACGAACCAGTCAACCTCCCCCCCCCCACCCACACACACGCACCCCAGCACTCAGCAGCCCCACACACAAACCCCGCGCCCCCCCCCCACCCACCACACACAAGGCGCAAGCCCTCCCCTCCCTCCCCACACACCCGCACTCCCTCCCCCCCCCCCCCACCGAACAAACACCTCAATCCACCCCCCCCCCCCACTCCTCCCCCCCACCCCCTCACCCCCCCCCCTTCCCCGCCTCCCCTCCCCCCCCCCCAACACACCCACTCACTCCCCCCCCCCCACACACACACTCAATCCCCACACACACACACACACTTAAACCCCCCACACACGCGTGCACCATGTGTTCTGCACCATGGCTGTTCATGCAATCTCTGTATGAAATGTTGTTGTATTATATATCTCCTTTTTATGTTCAGCCATAAGTTGCACATGCTGCTGGGTTTGAGTGCCCTACTTAGATGAGATTGCCTGACAATGGCATACAGTGTCTGCTTTATTAGATTTAGAATGGAGTTGTTTGATGTGGTCATTTGTTGTTCCTGTTTTACTCTGTTGTTATGATTCATATTTAGAAGATGCCAACAAATTCTGCAGCATCGTGATATGTAAAATAATACCATTCATTGCATTAAAGCGGCAGTTTTGTATAGCAGGCAAACACTTAAGGGTTTTTTTGTTTGTTTTTTTTTAAAGACCTTTTCAGTTGTGATTTTGCTTCCTCCGGAATTATTAATTCCCCCCTAAAAATATAATGTCTATTTATTTTTCTTTCTGTGTAAAATTAATAGAAACGTACTTATTTTCTTCAGGTCAATGTAATGCTCACCTTGTTTCATAATTATTCTCCTGTTACGGAAACAACAATAGATTTGGTCTGGAGACAGGGTTATCAGTTATAAATGTGAATACATCCGTTTATAAACGACTTCCTTCTAAAAAAAGGATTTGGTAAAGATTTGTACAAACAATCCAAAGCCTTTAGTAATTATGGAGACCGTAAAAGTTAAAATATGGTTTTCTGGTGTCAATCATCTACATTAAAACGTCTAATTATAGCATTGCCCTGGATTCTCTTTGTTATTGGGTCAGTCCCTCTGAGGACTGACCCTTTCGCTGTCAGAGGGGCCTGTGTGTGATGCGTTGGAGGCCTCTCTGTTAGCGAAAGGATTAACAAAAGCCCTCCTTCTAGGAGCTTACACTCTAAAAGTAATACATGAAGTGCATTGTGCTATGTCTGCCAAATAGTACATGAAGCATTACTTCTTGTGTTTGTCTTTCCAACAGAATTAAATAGCACTGATTTAAAAGGCTGCATCAGCGAGAACAGCTTAAGCAGCAATGCCAGCCTCCCGAGTGTGCAGAGCTGCCGAAGACTTGGCGAGCGCAGAGTAGCCAGCTGGGCTGTGTCTTTTGAGCGACTTCTTCAGGATCCAGTTGGCGTTCGATACTTTACTGTAAGTACCGAAAAGAGGAGAGCGAGAGCTCAACCTCTTGAGAATGAAACTGAAATATGCTCTGAAACGTGGCAACGGTAAGCATGCTTCAAACAAAGGCCGTGAGACCTGTTCGTGGATGGAGTAAAAAGCTTAAGACACTTCTGCAGTCTTCTCTCTTCTTGGTTTATTTTGCATTGCTGTTACCTGCTTCTGTTTGCAGCAAGTCTACATGTGTGTGCTGTTTGACACTGATACTTAAGCTGCTTTATCAGTGGAATTGCTGCATTTGGATAATTTAAACTTTTGTTCTGCAAACTATGAAATGTGCAGCACCTTCTGTTTTTAAATGAAATCTCATGTTGGACTAGCCTGGCCTTGTAGAGAGGTTGCTCATGTTCCTTGGTCTCTGGGTTTCATTCTTCCCTCGGGGAAAAGGAACATATTTCCTCATAGCTGTGACTCGATACCTAACAGTAACTTCTAGTTGTAGCATGTCTCTCACTTTGAATCTAACAGTGTAACCTTTTAGTGTTATGGGTTTCAGAACCAGTAAAGCCCTGCAGTGTGCTGCTTGTCATGATGATAATTATGGCAGCCGTGCAAGGAAGTTGTGTTTCCCTCTCATTGCCAGTAAATGTATCCATGTGTTGGAGGAAGGGCGACTCTTCAGGAATTTGGTGTCACCATTCACAAGTTTTGGGTTGAACTGTAATGACAAAGGTTGCGCAGTATAAGTTATTTTCTATATTAAAATAAGAAATCCGTACGACCGGTTCATTTAAATGACATTGCTGGTGATTGAAAGATTTCTAAACGGCACAACTGCAAATAGGGGATATACAGCACACAGACCCCCATAGGCAAATGTTTCATTGGGTTTTTGTGTGTTCCTTTCAACGCAGCTGTAAATATGGGATAAGTTAGCATTTAACACGTGTTGAATTTGAAATGTACGTCTTATTCAACTGAATCGCCGACGGTATGTTTATTACTGCATGAAGTAGGGCCTGATTAGCGGAGAACATCATGGACTTCTTGGTTATAAACAGGGATTCCGGTTTTTACCAAAAAACACCACCGATTCATCATACACTTCTGGTTAAAACCGATACAAAATGGAAAGCAACAAATGAGTAGTATGAAAACTTTAAAAAAAAAAAACAAAAAAACATGCATTGATTAAAAATTAAATTTGTGATGAACAGTGATTAAAAAAAATTTGAAATTGAAAGCACCAGAAAAACAAAAAAGTTAAAACACTGATTTTAAAAAAAAATAAAAAAAAGAAACCCTGAAAACCGTATTCCCTAGTTATAAAGCAGTTCCTATACACGTATAGTGATGGTCAGTTTATCTAGTGTACACTATATGTGTATATTGTATACGGTCTAGCTGAAGGATGGATGAGATTGAAGATAAAGGCTTTGCAGGGCCATACTTAAGTAATAATCCCTGAAGAACAGGGCATTGCTGGCCAGTAATGCCCTGTTCTGACGGGATTAGTACTATTATAGGCGAAATGTAGGCTTTTTTTTTTAAATTTCATAAAAAAGATACATTTTTGTAGTCATTGATTTTTATCAGCATGATTGTCTACATTCTTATGCTTTTACTGCAAGTTTATTAAAAGGACATTGTACATACACAAGCCCCCTCTATATACACACACACTGCAACCCCCTCTATATATACAAAAACACACTCTGCAGTCCCCCCTACACACTGTGCAGCCCCCCTCCTCTACACCCACAAAACACACTGCAGCCCTCCTCCACCCTCCACCCTCCACCCTCTACACTCACAAAACACACACAGCAGGCCCCCCTCTATACACACACACAACACACACACAAAAACACAGAGGCACACACACACACACACACACACTGCAGCCCTCCTCCATCTACACACACTGACACACACTGCAGCCCCCCTCTACACCCACAAAACACACTGCAGACACACACACCAACAAAACAGACTGCTGCCCCCTCTACATCCATAAAACACACACCAGCAGTTCCCCTCTACACCCACTGCAGCCCCCATGTAAACCCACACAGTGCAGACACACACACAAAACACTCTGCACCCCCCACAAAACACACACTGCAGCCCCCCCTCTACACCCACAAAACACACACTACAGATACACACAAACCAACAGACTGTCAGCTCTACCACCACAAAACACACACTGCAGACACACACACACACACACACACACACACACACAAACTGCACCCCTCCTCCCCCCCCCAAAACACACACTGCAGCCCCCCCTCTGCACCTACAAAACACACACTGCAGAGACACACACAAATCAACAAAACAGACTCTGCCACCTCTACATCCACAAAACCCCCACCAGCAGCCCCCTCTACACCCACTGCAGCCCCCTGTAAACGCACACACTGCAGACACACACACACCACCAAAACACTCTGCACCCCTCCTCCACTTACAAAACACACACACTAAAGTCACGCACACTGCAGCTCCCCCTCTACACCAACACAACACACACAGCAGACACACACCAACAAAACTCTGCTGCCCCCTCTACACCCACAAAACACACACCAGCAGAAGACACACACACTAATAAAACAATCTGCTGACCCCTATTTACACACACAGACACACAAACCTTTCCCCTCACTCTCCTGTGCGGATGCACTCTGCAGGCAGGGAGGGGGAGGAGTCAGTGCCTTGCTGCTGCCTCCTGTCCAATCACCTCCCCTGTCTAAGAGCAAATTTCACTCTTTGTGAATGAGAACTGAAAGCTGATTGGCTGAAAAACTTGGCAAGCTACCAAAAATTCCGGGCCATTACTGATTGGATAATGCCCGGAACTTTAACCAATCAAAGAGCAGGGATTTCAATAATGCCTGGAATTTACCAGCTTTAGCCTATAATATGTTTTAACACTCGCCTCTCAACCAAGCCATAAAGTACATTTACAAAAGTTGGGTTTCTAAAGTGCTCCAAAACTTTCTTCTGTGTATCGTGGGGTGGGAGTGTCTCATTGTGTTCCTATTTTGTCAGGAACTTGCCTGTTTATTAAACTTCGGGTCCGTTGCTAAAAGGTCAATGCTGCCTTCACTTGTTTAAAGACGTACAGTATGTGTAGTACTGTGTGAGCTATAGAAAAGGAAGGTAAACATAATTTCATCACATTTTGTTTTTGTGGAAGGCGGGAGTGCGGACTCACTGCCGGACCCTCCTTGTTTCTGTCATTGGAAGGCGGGAGTTCCTTGTTTCTGTCATTGGAAGGCGGGATTGCGGACTCACTGCCGGACCCTCCTTGTTTCTGTCATTGGAAGGCGGGAGTGCAGTCTCACTGCCGGACCCTCCTTGTTTTTGCTTCTTTTGGAATAGCACGAACAGTCCATTCCAACCAATATATTTCCTGTTGTCTTGGATGGCGGCAGAGAGGGAAAGGACAGGTTTGTGATTTTCACAGAAGAAGCAGAGCCAATGATAAGCAGGGAAATCTAAATGCACTGGAGGCTTCCCATATTCAAAACTAATACCACTAATTAAAGATGCTTGCTGCTTGACTTGTGGAAAAAAAATCAGTTGTATTTCAGTTTTCCTTTGTATGCTTTCACAAAAAATTTTAAAGTGTGTGTGTGTGTGTGTGTGTGTGTGTGTGTGTGTGTATATATATATATATATATATATATATATATTTACGCTTGTTGCAAAAAGTATCCCACGTGTAAGTTTTGTGCTATGAGAATTTGTTCTGCGCCATTACCCTAAATTTCCATACTGCGTGGATCAAAAAAGTAAATATTTTCACCACCCCTATTAAAGTGTCTCCTGCTAAATGCTAGTTTGTTTTTCACTGTTGTGGGAGGAGTGCCCATCCTTTAAATTAGTTTATATTCCATCTCTCAAATATCTGCTGGACTAAATGTTACTGTACAATATTTTATTTACACCGGGTGGTGATGTTTTTTTGGCATAAACCTGCTCACTGTTCTGAATGGCAATTGCCATCAGCAACCTTGCCAGTTACTGTAACAGATAATGAAGTCATAAACTATATTGCTGCACTATAACTATATTCTTCTTCTTCTCTGCAGGAGTTTCTAAAGAAGGAGTTTAGTGAAGAAAACATATTGTTCTGGCAGTCCTGTGAATATTTTAGCCGCATTCCAGCCCATGACAAAAATGAGGTAATTATTGATCTATTTTCTAGAAATGGCCATTTCTGGCACAGGCATTGTTGGTATATAGTAGTACAGAGTCGTTATCCTATTTGTTAAACTGTATATTTGTCTGCATTATGTATAGAGCTAGTTTTAGTTTCGATATACCTGCAGTCTTTAAAGCCTCTATTCTAAAGCCCAGTTTTCAGTGGTCACATCAAAGGTTCTAGAACCTGCCGAGTACTCACCACCTCTGTAGGAATATTTATTGTGTTTTACATATTGCTGCTGTGTAAAATATCTGAATTGTTTTGCAGGTTTAATTATATTGTGCATGGCAGGTTTCCCCCCCCCTTTTGGGATAATACTCTTGTTTTTTTGTTTTTTTTATAGCTATCTTACAGAGCCCGGGAAATCTTTAATAAGTTTTTGAGCAGCAAGGCAACGACACCTGTTAATATTGACAGCCAGGCACAGTTGGCTGATGACATTCTCAATGCGCCTCATCCTGATATGTTCAAGGAACAGCAACTTCAGGTATTTCAAATGTGCTGCCTTTTCCCCTTACATCCAAATCGATTGATTACAACCACCTGTTACGGGAGGTCTCTGTGGTTAGCGGCCTTAGTGTAGAAAAAAGCTTTTTTTTCTGCATGAAGAGACTGCCCTTGAAAGGCGCTGTCAGTCTGCTTATTTAGAGTCCATCTGTGAAAGACCAGTTCATTACACCGTAGTTACATTAATGGGATTTAGGGAGTAAGGTTTTGTTACTCGGTTCTTTGTTATCTCTTTATTCTCTGAATGCTTAGTAATGTTTCCTATATGACAGTGCTTTTTGATGCATTTGTTACATTGTGTTGCAGTCACCAAGTTGTAAAGGGTTTGTGCAAACCATTTGTATGATTTGGGGAAATTGTGTGCATAGTGACCTAGGAGGGACATAGCAAGTACCTGTACATGAAATCACACACACACACACACACACACACACACACACACACACACACCACACACACACACACACACACACACACACACACACACACACACACACACACACACACACACACACACACTTACTTCATCCAACCCCGAAATGATGGTGTTGCAGGGCAATGTGATTGATACACTGCCAGATGGACCTGGCTGGGGCCACCAATATTTTAGGTTTAAGAAGGGTATTTATTAATCACCTACATTTTAGCCATTTCACATAATAGTGGATCCCTAATGTGAACTGCTGCTCTGTTGATCAAATTTCAATACAGCCTCCTATTGAATTAACGACTTCATAGAACTCCTATCACCAGCCTAGTAATTGTTTCAAAAGCTTCAATGTGTGCTGCAGAGCCGGCCCCTAATTACCCCGCCTTTCCATTCCAGATTTTTAATTTGATGAAGTTTGACAGCTACACGCGGTTTCTGAAATCCCACCTATACCAGGAATGCATGTTGGCAGAAGTGGAGGGCCGCTCCCTCCCTGACCCGCAAGAGATTCCCAGCAGCCCGGCCTCCAAACATAGCGTCAGCTCCGACCGTTCAAACATCTCAACACCCAAAAAGGTATCTCTATGTAACATTCAATGTGGGGCCTTTTGGAAGACACACGGACCATTAGCCCTTGGCATTTATTCCTAGGATTGGGTTTGCAGTCTTGGTGTATGAACATTTATATCTGCCAATATAAACACTGAGTGTATAGAAGTAAAAAAATGCTTTAAACAACGCTTTAGTTACTTCTGTCTTTAAAATAGACTTGCTCGCTATTAGCCTGGAGAATGCGCCTCTTTTACCCTTAAAGTATTTTAGCATCTCAACCCTGTTCCCATTCCTACTTCATTTCGAGACATGATGGGCGAATGTGTCACATTACAACCCGCAAATTCTTTGTTGAATTTTTTTAATATAATATTATTATATTATTAATTATTATTATTAATATTATTATTATATATATATATATATTTATTTTTTTTACAAAATTTTATTTGCAATCGAATATTCCATCTTGACTTTGGCATGGAAAAATAATGTGAGTGAATGTACCTAAACTCGCCGCCATATTCACTTCGCTGTCCCATCTTTCAAGTGTCATAACATTAGATCCGCGGATGTTAAAACGAAATATTTGGTTTGTTTTATTTGATTGCAAACGGACCCTGATGCAGATATTTGCACCTTCGCTGGAAGGGCGCCAGGAACGGGTACTTTGCAACCGCACATATTTTTTTGTTGAAGAGACGAATGTGCCTGATTTGAGATTGAGCCGCAAATATTCACGCCTGCGAGTGAACGCCAGGGAAGTTAACTGTCTGCGAATGATTTGCACATCCCTAATAATGAGGGTCTCAAGTGAAGCTTTTAGGAGCTTATTCACTAAACTGGGATAGCGCGAATTGGGGCACTATCCCGCACACACATTTCCATTGAGGTCAATGGGAGTTTCCACGCAATAGTGCCCTCATTGACACTGATTTTTTTCTAGTAAGAAGCAAGCACTTGTTCTGCGTGTTCCCTGAGTTGGTTAGGGTGTGCTTTTAAAGATTATTGTAGTTGAAGGCTGATCGATCATGTATTGTGGACTCCTTATACCTAAAATAAGATTGTTGTGTGATACAGTATATATTGTTGTTAGCCATGTTCTAAACTAGGGGTGCTCAACTCCAGGCCTCAAGACTCCCCCTCCCCCCAACAGGTCAGGTGTTCAGGATATCCCAGTCTTTTGACTGAGCCTCTGATTGAGACACCTTTGCTGAAGCAGGGATATCCTGAAAACCTGACCTGTTAGGGGTTATTGCGGACTGAAGTTGAGCCCCCCTGTTCTAAACTCCCGATGCTGAGTAGAGGACTTTCGGATACAATGTATTCTGATCCTCACTATCACAATCTGGCATGAGTGACTTAAAACAACTTCTGCTTATCGTCTCTTGGCAGTGTTCATGCAAAACAAGATAAAAATATCACGTTTCTGAGATTGTGCATTGTTCTGAATATATTCTGCCCAATTCCTTTTTCCTGTACACAAGCAGCAGTTCAGTAAAAAAACGAAGTCGGGCAGATCCCTCAACGAAGAATCCGGAGGAGAAGATGATGAGAGGAGGAGGAGAGGGACATTTTTCTCGTGGTCTAGAAGTAAAAGTATGGGAAAGTCGCAGAAGAAAAAAGAAAATGGGGATTTTTCCAATGGTAAATATATATTTTCGGGTGATATTTCTTTACATCGATGTGCATCAACTGCACAAAAATACTTTTACTTATTTTTTTTTTATGGTGAGAAGTGCTAGTGTCGAGCTATTTACAAGTTTAAACTTGATTGTGTGTGTGTGTGTGTGTGTGTGTGTGTGTGTGTGTGTGTGTGTGTGTGTGTCATAAACAAGTGAGTAAATCTGCTCATATAAACAACTGAATACAAATCATGTGTACATGTGCACTAGGGTTGCCAGGTGGCTTCTCCAAAAATACTGGACACAATGGTGAAAGGTGCGACGTGCTGGAAACACACACCTCTCTCCACTCTATACCCACTCCTCCATGCAGTTTCCTCCTCTCGTTAGCCCCACCCCAGGCTCCTGACACCTCCTCCTGAATGAATTGGATGCTTCAGAGAAGATTACACCTCCGAAGTATTCTTATGTTTAGTAACGTGGTGTTTTTATACAGTTTATTATTGACCATTATAGATTTCCTCTGTTTTGATATCAGGGTAGGTGTGTGTGTGTTTGTGTGTGTATATATTTATGTATTTATTTATTTATTTGACAGTGGGGTGCACCTATGAATCTACTGTAGTTATTTTTTCATAGGTATTCTATATACTGTCACGGCCGAGTTTATTCTTACCTTTACCCGGTCTCGGCCGCGACAGTAACCGGGCGCGCGCCGGGTTGTCCCGTGCGCGCGCCGAAGCCTCGGAGGAGCGGTCCTCCGATCGGGGCTTCCCTCTCTCCTCGCCGGGTCCCCCGGAACCCCCCACCGCCGTCCCCCACATCGCGGGACACCAGGGCTCCCTCTGGGAGCCCTGGGCACGCGTGCATGGGGCGCAGGCACCCGATGAAGCGTGACCGCGCATCAGTGACGCGCGGCACGCCGAGGGGATTTGGCTAGCAAGCCTGGACATCTCCCAGTTTGCGGAACTAGCCAGCTAGCAATAAAACGTGTCGCCAGTGTATGTAGGTTGCCTGGAAGGCAATATTTTGATGTCATCACAAGTCATTAAGCTACGTGATTTAGGCCATATGTGACATAATTCAGCTGTAATGACTGTCACAACTAGTCCATCACTCGCCCATTCACGGCCAGAAGATCTGGCAACGAGAGTTAAAGGGGCAGTCTCTCCTAGGACCAGAGTGAGCGATCGCCAGTGACCTGTTTCAGGGATTACATTTGGGTGATTTATGTATTTGTTAGAATCCTGTTCCATGTGTTCTGGTAAACTCTCCCAGCACAAACATGACCGCTATTTTATGATCATTTCCTGGAGTGAGGTAAGATCAGGGTTGGGCAACTCCAGTCCTCAAGGGCACCAACAGGTCAGGTTTTCAGGATATCCCTACTTTAGCACAAGTGTCTCAGACAAAGATTGAGCCAACTGAGCTGAACCAGGGATAACCTGGAAAACCTGACCTGGTGGTGGCCCTTGAGGACTGGAGTTGCCCAACCCTGATCTTACCTCACTGCAGGAAATGATGTGATATCATGGAGACCTGACCTAGTACATGGTTTGCAGCAGCACAGCCAGAATAGTGTGCCCGGGTGCACCTGAAACTCAATTGTTTTGTCAGAAAGTACACGCAGGATTTGGAGAAAAAAAATGTAAACTAGTAATTTAATCAACTTTTTTGCCTATATGGCTTTTTTGAGACATACTTATTGTATAAGTCGAAATGTTGATTAAATAAATTAACACACACACACACACACTTTCTGTAAAAGGTGCATTGTAACACACACATTATTACTCTAACTGGTGTGTTGCAGCGGGACTAACGTGTTATCCCATCCGTTGTAATGCACCAACTGATGCAATAAAGTGTGTTACATCTGTAGGTATATGGTGCACATACAGTATGTTGTACATGTATATAATACATGCATAGTATGTGTGGTGCATGGCATGTGTGATGTGTGTGATTGGGACATACTGTATATAGTGTTTGTTCACGCTGCGTGTATCTGGTCTGTGTGTATCTAATGTGTGTACATATGTATATTGTGTGCCTGTTTATTGTACGTTTGTATGTCTATGGTGTGCGTGCGTCTGTGTATGGTGCATGTATCTGGTGTGTAGGCTGCCTGGTTCTTGAGGGACTTTGTTGGGCTTGGCCCACAGGCTAAAATTTGCCAGCCAGCCCCTTACAAGCAGAACCCCCTCTCTGGCCCTCTCCGTAACTTTAGTAGCTCTCTGAGAAATAGAATATAAGGGAATAGAAACACGGGATTGGCAAACGCTTTCCCATTCAGAGGCCTTACAGAAATGCAATTTGTAATGAATAAAAAAAAAAAGAAAAGAAAGCCGCCAATTCTTTGCAATTGTTGGTGTGTCTAGAGAAGCCAATGTGACTTCTAGCCAATTTTTTATAAAAGTGCTTTTCTTGCTGGCTATGTGGGATTGCAGGATTTGAAGGATTATTCATATCGGCTTCTGGAGTCTTTAACCCTTCAAGTGCCCCAAGACATACCCTGCCTGTCATAAGGGCGGGCGGGCACTCCGTGGGCCCTATAATTTACAGGGCCCGCTTTCTAGGGGGACGATCGCGTTATCTAATTGAGTAGTTAATGCAAACAGATAGAAGTGAAGTTCCGTTCCAGGGGTGGTGGTGGGGGGGGCTGCGAGTGATCATGTGATTGCTTCATCAAACGATCGTGTAGTTGAGTGCCGAAAGACCAGTGGCAGTCAGTGTGCAGGTGAATCGGATGAGCACTAGGTTTTTTGTTTTGTTAAACAGTTGGAGTGTAGACAAAGCGTTCTTTATTTCACAAATGGTTTTAAAAATGCAAACTACAATTGTCATGAACCGTTACATTGGCAGATGGTTCTCTTATCAACGGCGGCGGGTCTGGCAGGCGGCGTGAATCGCAAGGCTCTGTATCTTCTTCAGCAAGTCTGGAGCTGATTCATTGTGGCACTAATGGAAATATGCTTGAGGTAAGGATTAACATAGAATCCAAACATTTCTATCATTCAACAGATCCTATCAGTCGGCTTGATATAGTGCTATTAAATGTATATCTTTGTACTTCAGGTATTACAACTGCTATTCAAATAATAGAACTACCCATGCTAATGTATTTGTAAACTCATTTATACACAGCAATTTGATTTGCTTTTGGCAACTGCCTTTTCCTACAGAGTGCAGATTTGTTATAGGTTTGTAGTGGACTAACTGGCGTTCTTCGTAGATTAAAGTGTACCGAGTGCAAAATTATTATTTTTTTTGTCTGAACTATGTAAACCTATTGTTATGGTAATTGTATTGTATGTCTTTATTTATATAGCGCCATTAATGTACATAGCGCTTCACAGCAGTAATACACGTGACAATCATATAAATAACAAATAATACAAATAAATCATGGGAATAAGCGCAGCAGACATAAGTAACATTTCGGGAGAGGAATCCCTGCTTCGAAGAGCTTGCAATCTAATTGTAATTGCACATTATTACATTCGTGTTGACAGATAACTAGTTTGGAGCCTATTTTGGCATTGAACATGAAAGCAGCGATCCTCCCTACTTTAAAAAATAAAAATATGGACCATGCTACTTTCAGCCCCGGGGATCCCCTGTTCCCGAGAAGCTTACTGGTGACATTACTGGGTTTTAAATCTCCCTCTAGGCGAAACAAAATGGCTGCCAAGTCTAGGGCCAATAGGAAGCCACAATGTCATCGGTTGTGGCTTTCTATTGGATGTACATTTAAATCCCCTTTTAAAACCAGCAAACAAGGGTGGGGAGCCGTGTTGGTCCCATCTTCCATGTAGTAGCAAAGGAGGGAGAGGGAGTGGGTGGTATGATACCTTTTATTGTATACCCGATGAAGGACCCGGAGAGGTTCAAAAGCTTTTAACATATCAACTACTTGTACATCCAATAAAAAGTATCATACCACCTATTATCTCTCCCTCCTTTTATTACTTTAAAAACCAGGAAGTAATAACAGGAGCTTCACCAGGGCTGAAAACAGAGCGGTTCACCTCTCGAGGATCTGACACATTCTGCCCTTTACAGCTGCTGCATAAGACCAGTGCCTTGTCGTCTCCCCCAATGAGCGTGTTAATAAGCCATTTTGTCTGGTTCCCGGGTCTTTAATTTTACCATTGTAATTTTTTTTATGACCTGTCGCTATTTGTTACATAGTTTGAGTCATCGAGGATTTCCATGCCAGAAAAGGAGAAATCCCCCAAGCACTGTTATATCAGTCTTCCAGATGGCTCCTCCTGTGCCATGGTGGTTAAAGCTGGCTTCTCCATTAAGGAAATATTGAGCGGATTGTGCGAGAAACATGGAATCAACATCGCTGCCGTTGACCTTTTTTTAATTGGAGGAAATAAGGTATTACATTTTCTCAGGGGTATTTTTGTATTCCACTGTTGGGTAAAACTGAATAGCGGTAAAGTCTCTTTAAGAGAGCCATCGGATCTATACATTGATTTATTTTTTTAGCAGACTGTGTATCAGGCTGTTTTTCTGTAACCCATAAAGAAATCGATACTAAATCTATTTTGTTGTATTCATTTTTAGTAGTCGGAATATATAAGTATACTGAGAATAGCGTATGTCAGGAAGGGCCAACTCCGGTCCTCAAGGGCCACCAGCAGGCAAGGTTTTAAGGATATCCCTGCTTCAGCACAGGTGGCTTATCAGTGGCCCAGTCAGTGATTGAGCTACCTGTGCTGAAGCAGGGATATCCTAAAAACCTGACCTGTTGCCCTTGAGGACTGGAGCTGCCCACCCCTGGCCTGTGTGTTTCAGCTAGGAATTGGGACGGTGGTTTCCTTAACAATTCTATATGTATAAAAATGACATTTCATCTTTAAAACACTTTGAAATGTCGGATATTCTCTAATATGAAATGTTTTACTGTTCTTTCTACACGAGTAGCCTGAATGTGACAGTATACATTATTAGTGGTTTATCACTTTTCCCACGCGCTCTCCAATGTGTAATTTATGCCACGTTTCTGTTTATTTTGTCTCCACGTGTAATGAAGCCACTTGTACTCGGCCAAGACAGCAGCATTTTAGAATCTCGGGACCTCAGAATAGAAAGGCGTACTTTATTTCGGTAAGAGAAACAATGAATTCAGCGATTTGTAACGTAAAAGGGATTTGGGCCACAGAGCTACTTTTCCATTGCAGACCCATCTGGCAGCATGCGGTTTCGTTCCGCTCGCTGCATAATACATACAAATCATTGTAATAACTCACATTTGCATTGTTTGCAGATTAGCTTGTGAAAATCCTTTTGGGGTCAGGGTAACAGAACAGTTCCTATAACGTAGCAGTTAGGCCCTACTGATGCAGCATATGCTATCTGTGTTGGGGAAATAAGTGATGCATTCTATTTTTGTATGCAGGAAAATGTTACTCTCTCTTATACACTCGCTTAAACTTTAAATCTTGTTTTCCTCTTCCTTTTCTTCAGTTTGGATCTTGTACCGATTAACCGATCCGTGGGACTGAAAGCCAAGCCCACCAAGCCCGTAACCGAGGTCCTACGGCCAGTGGTAGCAAAATATGGATTGAATCTTAACGATCTGGTAGCAAGACTTGTAAGTTTTTGTAAAGAATAGTCGCCTAACATTGAGCTGCACGTGCTGTAACCCAGAGGAGCGCAAACTTTCTGCGCTGCGCCCCCCTGCCTGCTCTCCCCCAGTGTCGACCACCCCCCCCTTACCTTTAATTTGTCGTCAAATGACGCCGCAGGGTCATGTCGCGTGACCCACGAGGGCTGATTTGGCCCTGTGTTGCGCGAAGCCGGCTGAATTTGGGTTCGTGAGTTAGAGAGGCCTCTCGCCGAAGAGCGCAGGGCCTCTATAACCACCCCCCCCAAAAAAAAAAATCTTGCGCACCCCTGCTCTAACCCATTGCCGATTGAACAGTAGTTTTATGCCCAAAAAATTTGAGACGAGAACTGTTTAGGCGGGGAAAAATGCATTATTTTATCCCATTAAGAGGGACAATGGTTTCACGCTACTTCCAGTTTTCTGGGACAATCTATTCCAAAAAGGATTTAATATCTGGTAGTGTGATTCTATATATGTGTATGTATATACAAACATGTACAAACGTAGAATAATGAAGTGGTAGGCACACCACAAATATGTAAAAAAAAATAAAAAAAGTATTTTATTAGCACAACGTTTCGGAACTCTGAAACATTGAAACTCTGGAACATTTATCAAGAGTGTGTGTATATATTTCTGCTCAAACCCATTCAAATAACGTGGCTAATTTATACACAAATGGAAATCAAGCTATTGTGCCATTCTGTTTCTTTTCCTGCAGCGATGTTTAATGACCACCAGTCTTGTTTCAAAAGAGAACTTTAATTCATGTACCCAGTCCCCACCCAATTCCCAGTGATGCATTATCCAAAGCTGCAATTAGTGTGTTTTTATACATACAGTGTATACCAAGCGATACAGCACACTATACATTTTGAAGGATTTAAATATTTGTATTAGAATTACCTCTGTTGGAGCACATGGTACTGAAATATCCATAAAAGGTCTGACTGAAAAATAAAAATATATGAGGATGTTCTGTTACATAATTACATAGATGAGGTTGAAAAAAGGACATACTGTATTTTACAAACGTGGGAATGAGCAATGCTATATATTTTTTCATTATTATTATTATTATTATTTTTTTTCAAGGTGCTACTTCATATAATATAAGTTAGAATAGCGTATTCAGTGATAGTGGCCTTGCAGCAGATTTTAGAAGTCTAGCAAAATATATTAAATGTCAGGTATGTTTAAAAATTGATGAGTAAATGTTGCCGTCACTGTAGAGCGGAGAACAAGAACCACTAGACCTGGGGGTTCCCATTTCTAACCTGGACGGACAGCGAGTTGTATTGGAAGAAAGGGAATCTTTTAAGGGAAAAGGTAAGCAGAATATACATGCTGTGTTTAGTTTGTGCTCTCTAAAGTGTACGCTTGGTTTTCAGGCAGGATTCCCCATGCCTACTTTTCCTGATTTGGTTTTCTTATTCCTACTATAAAATCATTTTATACATCCCAATTCTGAGGAACACTGTTTTATTTATTTCTTGCATGGTAGATTTTGTTCACAGCACGTCCCCGTCCCAGTGACAAAATCCTAATTTTCTATCATTGGAAAATACTATATTAAAAAAAATTGCAAGCTGCCAAGCGTAGCAACAGAAGCAATGTGGCACTTGGCAATGAAAGTAGCGATGTCTGAGCCTTCATCTTTAATTGCTGTATGGAAACTTAATGAAAGGCCACGTATGGAAAACACATCTCTTCTATGTGAATTTTCCTCCCATGGCAATTATAATACATTTGGGTGCAGGTGCTTCTGCTTCCCTGAAAGACTTACTGCCACTTTCTTATTGAATAAAATGTACATGGAATTTTACGCTAGACGTTTTCATGGCTCTGCAAATAACCCTTCACTGCAGCACGCTGCAAAGCTTTTGCCCGACCCTCTCTGCCAATGCGTTAAGTAGCAGCCACTGCAGCTAAACAAAAGCTTAGTAAATGATGAAACAGATTAGGTAGCTATTTTTGTTAACCATTGTGAAAACATTTGCACAATATATTCTATTGTCCGTATTGTATATTTGCAGAAAAACAAAAGGCACCAGTGTTAAAACCCAACTCCACTGGGGTGAGCAGTTCCAGAAATCATACATCGGTAATTATTTTACATTCTTCTACTTGATTATTGTTTGGCTTCGTTTTTCTGCGCGTTAGATTGAATATCCGTGTAGCAGCTGTGCGACAGAAAGTGAAAGATGCAATTCCTTGCCAACCTTTAATAGGCTTTGTTCTGATACCGTTTCCTTGTGACCTTAGGTAGAAGAAAGACCTCTCGTAAAGTCTTCCTCCATTCGATTAAGGGGAGAGAACGGAAAAGGTACAAGAGATGCTCGGTTATCAAAGAAAGACGAAACGGTTTTCAGGATGGGTAGAAAAAAACCACAGAAAATTAATTTGGATGAAGCTGAAGGTATGTACATTGAAAAGAATATTTTGGTTTTGACCATCTCTAAATAAGCTTTGAAAATAGTAGATCGGTTAACTCATTAAAGATGTCCATAATCTGGTAATACATATTACTGATCTGCATAAATAGTATATACTGTACCTACATATAAATTTTGCTCCATAAAAATTCTAGTATTTCTTTTCAGAGCGGATAATGAAAGGGACAATAAGCTTCTCATTTATGTTAAAAGAAGCCAACTAACTGCATCAGTGTATTATTTAGCAATTTCATTTTTTTATCTGTAAACCATTCTTCAATTTCTCAAATATTAAAAGGCTTCCATAATAACTGACATATGATTGGCTTTTTGCGCATGTGTGCGTTTTGTTGCACTCAAATAGTCAATTGACTGATAACATATGTAATAGGACTATATTAGAAAGCATCTGTAAATCATATATAAACTATTATTGTAAAATGACATGTTGATCTTCTTGACATCCAAAGTGGCATTCCAGTAATGGTCAGTTGAAACCCTGGACTATTTAAACTTGAACCCCTTGTGTATATAGCAGATATAGTAAGATTATAGTGATGTAGGAGGCTTTATTCTTTTCCCCTCTTGGTAAATTCTGTGACCACATTACCGTTGAATCATATGGGCGTATGCCTGGCCATGTTGATGTATCATATTGTGTGTGTGTGTGTGTGTGTGTGTGTGTGTGTGTGTGTGTGTGTGTGTGTGATATGAGATCGTATATATATGTGTATATATGTATATGTATATATATGTGTATATATATATATGTATATATTGTGTGTAACCTCTGTTTGTATCATTCGCTGGCTACAACGTTTGGAAATCCTAGTTCTGGGAATATCTACAGCACTTATGCCCTCACCTGCTGTCTCTCTAAGTCTCCAAATCATACCACTTAGATTGTAAGCTCTTCGGGTCAGGGATTTCCTTTCCTATTGTCTGATTTTGCTGCGCGTCTTGTATTATTATTATTCCCAGTACTGTATTCTTTGTGAAGCGCTAAGTACACTTTTGGTGCTATATAAATAAAGACATACAATACAATAGATAGAATTACCAACATGGAGGCGTACAGAGATATTTCATTGAAAGAAAAATGAATTGTACAAAGATTGGGGGTTTTCTGTTTTTACAATGTGTGTATGATCCATGATGATGATTACTGAAAGGACATCTTTTTATTTTACATCCCGCAGAATTTTTTGAGCTGATTTCAAAAGCTCAGAGTAACAGAGCAGAAGATCAACGTGGCCTTCTAAGGAAAGAAGACCTGGTCCTCCCAGACTTCCTCCGTTTAACGCCAACTGAACCAGGCTCCTCCTCCTCCTTCGCAGCAGGGCCAAAGATCAGCAACAGAAGGACTTTAAAGAATGATGGCACAGATAAAGCTACTCATTCCCATAGCACACAGCATGGTGCAAAACCAGAGCCATCCCAGAACTGCGCTGAAAAATCGCTAAAATCAAGCAGTTTGGAAAAGAAAGATAAATCTGTATCTCTGCCACCTAATAGTAGGAAACCCTATGTTCCTTTTAACGCTCAACTGTCTCCGATACCACACATGCAAGAAAGAAATCTATCCAGCCGGGAGAGGCATTCCCGAGACTTGCCCACGGAAAATATTCAGACCATAGATGATGAAAATATAGCGGACCTGACACTAGTGGCGGAAGGAGATATTAGTAGCCCTAATAGCACTTTACTGCCACCTCCACCAACACCACCATCTGATTTGTGTAAGCTATCGGAGGCCAACTATACACCCCCGACTCCATTCACGGGTAATCGAGATCATTCGGGATATCCGAGATCAGGTATTTCTAGATTTTAATGTTTCTCTTTTTGTGTTCTGCAGACCTCCCTTTTGGGGTATTTTTTTTTATTATTATTTTTTAGCAGACCTTTGCACTTTTTAAGTATTGCAGAATCATTGCACATTTTTTTTTTTTATCTGACATTTTTTTTTTCTAAGCTTCCAATGTTTGTCCTCCATCGTCTGTCACATTTAAGTCCGTTATACGATTTCACGGTTTAAAGAACAAATACATATGGTGTTTAAAGTCTGTGCCCATTTGCCAAATGACGAAGTAGCCTATTACATGGGTCATCTTTTAGATAGACATATAAAGTTTGTTCGATGCCCAATATATTAAAACAACAAGATGTAGAATCCGATATCCTCATTGGGGGGGGGGGGGGGGTTTTAACTATGTTAAAAAATATTTGGACATTTATCATTCATAGTACCCACCACCAAGTTTTGTTTATTCAATCAAATCTGGTTGTCTTTTGTACCTTGATTAGAATCTCCCATAATTGTAATTGAACTTTCTTGTAAAGGACAACAGTGTGCCAATCACGGGTTATATACCACACCGACTTATTGAAGATGCAATACACACATTGTTCTCCAACAATGTTTTTACTTTCATAATGAGATTTTTTTTTTTTTTTTTTTTTTTTTTTTACCCTTCTGTTCGGTGTAAGACGCGGTTAACATGCAGCTGCATATACAGATATATTTTTTTAATTCCACTAGTACATAATGCCATATCTGTTTTCTTAATTGTGTATATGTGTAGGAAAGACCAAAATAAAAACTTGAATGATTGTTTTGAAGATATTTTTAAAAATTACAGTCACATTTTTATGTTCACACATAGCAGCTGTACAAATGATTTGTAAATTCTTTTTTTTCCCTGTAAGATTATAGGCAGTTTCTTTCCCTGTTTCTTGAGAAACAATGCTGGTATTTCTATATTTTCTGTACAGCTCTGATCAAGTCCTGACCCTTTCATTTTGAAATGAAACTTGATAGGAATATGTCCCTTTGTACAGTAGCATGTGTTCTCTCTGTTGCAATGTGTGTATTTATATAGACTGCTTTCCTAATGATTCTGTTAAACACAATGCATTCTTTACCCTCCTTAAAGGCATTCTACACTCATGCACAAGGAAACGTAACCCATGCACTGCCTGATGGGCCGTTATAGCGCATTGCAGACCCCTCTGGCAGTAAACAAATTCATGGACAGTCTCTACATTTTTGTCGGATAATTGTTTTTTTTGTTTTTTTAATTTCCAAATCTCATTTGATTACAAACTATCCAGTATGAATAAAAAAAAACTTTATAAACACTCATTAAATGCTTTTTAGAAGCACAAGTAATTATACAAATGACCGTACACATTTTTTTAAATACTGTATATAGATGTGCAATACTTGATATTAATAAGTGTTTATAACTCATGTCTGCAATGGAGTACAACATGATTGTAGAATTCCTTTAAGGGTAATCAATACATTTGCACTTAAGACCTCGTAGTGATCTTATAATTTAGTGCATGCAAATACATTGCTGTTTAATCATTGAACTGTAGCTTTTGCTTTTCTTACCTGTTGCTTTGTAGATATCCTGATTTTGTAGACCCGTCACGTGCATTTTGTATCTATTCTTTCAAAATGTAATAAACACTGTCCATAGATTTTGGTTTCATTCTGTATTTCTTTCTCTCAATCATTATTCTACTTCTCTAAAAAAAAAAAAACACCCTGGATTTTTAACCTTACCATTTCATTCAATAAAAAAGGGTTGGTAGTACGTGTACTGTAGCTATAATAGACTTATTTTGTGCACATCAGATTTTCGGGTGTAATTCGGGATCCACACACATAAAATGGAGTAATGGCGGATACGAGAAGGTGATCAGGTTTCCCATCAGTAAACTTTTCCAATCAGTTTTGTGCCATTGTACCTCTTTTTGTTAAGGTATTCAGGACATGTTGTGAGGAGCTTCTTACCATAAGATGTTGACCTCTTTGGTACCAGAGGGGTTTGCATTTCTACTTCCCACTGTATGTGACACTGCATTAAATGGCACTCACACATTTAACACCGGTGCCATTGTTAACATTAGTTTTTATTATAAGCCGCATGTAGAAACAAATCTCATTCTGAAGGACACAAATGCCATTGAGGAAAACATCGTCAATTTTATTTGACATGCTTATTTCTTCTAATATAAAAAAAACTTCTACATAAACTGTTTGTTTTTGAGTATTTTTGTTGGGAGATTTATGTAAAAACACTTTTGTGGGACTATATATCAGGGGTGCGCAAACTGGAGGGGGGCACAAGATTTTCTGAGGGGGTGCGTGGCGGTTACAGAGGTACCGCGCTCTCTTTAAATTAAATGCCAGGGGACCGCGTGAGGCCTCTGTAACATCACTTACCTTGTCTTCCAGGATGCGTTGTCATGGTAACCCCGCGTCAAATGACTCCGCGGGGGTTACGTGACATCACATGAACTCGCAGCATCATTTGACGCCGGGGGGGGGGGGGGGGAGCTGGGCTGGAGACCATGCAGGGGTGCACTGGGGGAAACATTTGCGCACTCCTGCGATATATAACTCTAGTACAATCTTTCTTATAACTCCGTAATTTTGGAATCACTGGCAGATTCTTCCTTTATTTAGTTCAAAATCTCTAACTGGCCATTAAAAAAAAGAAACCCTAGTCCGTGCTTTTCACAGTTTATGCTTTTAGGATTTTATTTGCAAGGCTAATAAAACCTATATTTAACAATGAAACAAATGGTAAAAATGTTAAAGGAAAGTATTGCGTGCTCAAGTGTTTGCTGTTTTTTTAATGTTCCAGGATTTGTTGGTTAGAGCAGGGGTGCGCAAAGTGGCTGGTGTCCACCCCAGAGACTTTTTGGGGGGGGGCGGCGGTTGCAGAGACCCCGTGCTGAGCATGCATGACCACTGTAACTCACTTACCCGGCTTCAGTTCATGCGTCTCTATGGCAGTGCCGCAGGTCACGTGACGCAGCGTCACATGACCCGCGGCGTCACTTGACACCGCATTAGAGGACACAGAGAGCAGGCGGGGGGGGGGGGTGCAGCGCAGGAAGTTTGCGCACCCCTGGGTTAGAGGACTGGACATGAAATGCTTTTCCTTGCTGCTGTTAACTCGGTGTGTAACAAAGGCCCAAAATTACCTGTATGTGCCTTCAATGTATTTATTATAGCAAAATAGGAGACTGTCCTGCGCTCAAGCCGTCATCCAGCACTGATAGTATCAGTGTAAGTCACATGAGAAGAGACAAGAGTTCTTACACCTTCTGAACGAGACTTCCTCACCACTTCAGATCTAATCACTCCCATTTTCCATCACCTTCCTAAAATTCACAAAACACTAATTGCACCCCCAGGTAGGCCCATTATTTCTAGTATAGGTTCATTGGGTGAGCCCCTTTCCCAATATATAGATCTCTTTCTTCAGCCCTTAGTATCCCAGTTACCTTCACATCTTATAGACACCAAGCATCTTTTGTCACTGTTAGCTTCTTCCACCTGGCACCCTTCCTACATCTGGGTTACACTAGATGTAGCTTCTCTTTATAATAGCATTCACCATGAACACGGTCTCACTGCGGTGGAATTTTTTCTTCAATCACACTCTTCACTTTCCCCAGCACATATAGCCTTTTTATTGGATAGTATTAGATTTTCACTCACTCACAATTTTTTTCTGTTTGAGAGGGTTTATTATTTCCAAACACGTGGGACGGCTTTGGGGACTTCGTTTGCCCCCTCCTACGCCAACCTGTTCATGGGTTGGTGGGAGACGTCCCATGTGTTTGGAGATCTAAACCCTTTCCATCATCATATAGCGTTCTACAAGGGCTATATTGATGACCTGTTATTGATCTGGAGTGGTGGGGAAGATGATCTCAATAAATTCTTTGAGTATCTGGCAGACAATTATTTGAATCTTCAATTTACACACAGTTATGACAGAGTATCCATTTTTTAGATCTTGATCTCTATATCAATATGGAGTGTAAAATTCAGACTGATATCTTTAGAAAAGATAATGCCAGAAACTCTCTGTTACACGCCAAAAGCTGTCATTCCCGCCCTCTGATCAAAGGAATTCCGAGAGGACAGTTCCTGCGACTTCGCTGCGATGTTCCTCGATGGAGGACTTTGTTCGGAGGGCGGATGAGATGAGAGGTAGGTTCCTTTCAAGGGGATATAACGCCGAAGTTCTGGAGCAGGCATATAATTCGTCTCTCTCTACTGATAGTCTCTTTGATTAATATGACTTCAAGACAATCCAGACAGAAAAGTCTTGTCGAGAGCTCGGATGTGCCATATTTTGTCACATATTTCAGTGACCAGGCAGGTGCCATTAGATCCATTATTCGGAAACATTGGGGCACCTTAGCCCTGGATCCGTTGATGCAGAATATGGTATCTTCAGGTCCACGGGTGGTATATCGTAAAGCAGCCACCATAGGTAATAAATGATCTCCCAGTATGCTTCGTCCTTTAAAGTCAAATAGGAATCCCCTTTCCCTGTTCCCCAAACTTTTAGGCTCATACAAATGTGGACGATGCAAGATATGTCCAAATATGATTAAAACAACTCATTTCTCAGATAGAGATGGAACACGCAGGTTCAAAATTCAATCTTATATTTCATGCCAGACAGATTTTGTCATTTATCTTTTAATGTGCAAATGCAACAAACAATATGTGGGCCTTACAAGTAGACTTCTTAAGTTACGTGTTCTTGAACACTTAAGGCTCATACGAAATAAAGATATGTTGCATCCAGTATCCTATCATTTCAATACTTGTCCATTGGGTTCAGTGGGATCACTACAGTGTGTGGGGTTGGAACATATTTCTTTACCCCGCAGAGGTGGGGACCAAATTAAAATATTACATCAGCGTGAAGCACATTGGATCTTCACGCTGAAAACATTGCAACCCAATGGGCTAAATATTGAATGGGACCTGCGTTGTTTCCTTTGATGCATTTTTTTTTATTTTGCTGTGTGATTCACTATGAAAAAATTATTTTAACAAGTGTGGTTATGTTTGAGATTTATGTACTAAGTCTTAGCCTGGTCTACACTCTTTATCTTTTTCTTTTTGTTCCTCCTCCCTCATTCTTTCCTCCCTCCTTCTTTCCCTCTCCCCCCCCCCTCCCCCCCTTTCTCCCCTCTCCCCCCCTTCCTTTCATTCTTCTCATTCTTCCCTCTTTTTCTTTTTTCTCTTTCTCTTTTTCTTGACATTTGGGACCTTCATACCCATTTAATTAATTTAATTAATGTAGTACTCTTTAAAATGTTATTACTAACAACAAGAGTTAAAATGATAAGTTCTAATCATTAGACCTTGTCTTTATTAAGGGGTTAAATATGTTTATGGTCCTTAGTGTTCTTTATAACTTGATTTGTTGCATACAATGTTTTATATTACTGTTCCCATGATAATTTACCAGTGCAGTGCAGTATTGCTCCTGTGATGATTTACCAGTGCAGTGCAGTATTGCTCCTGTGATGATTTACCAGTGCAGTGCAGTATTGCTCCTGTGATGATTTACCAGTGCAGTGCAGTATTGCTCCTGTGATGATTTACCAGTGCAGTGCAGTATTGCTCTTGTGATGATTTACCAGTGCAGTGCAGTATTGCTCCTGTGATGATTTACCAGTGCAGTGCATTTTTCCACATTACTATGTCAAGTACAATTAGGGCTTATGTGCATTTATTGTTAAGCAATTAATGATGGGACTATGATTATGCAGCACTATTACAATCAGTCAGGACATTGGTAATGCATGGGTTAACGCATTTTAAACCCGTTTTTTTCGCGGGCTTTTTTTATTACATATGTGCAGGCTCAGGCCACAGCTCCCCACTCCAAGACGAAGCGCTACTTTGAGCGTGAAACGCGTTGAGGGGGAGACTGTGGTGTAGCCTGTGTCCTATTGTGCGTTTAATAAAGATTTATCACTCAAACCGGAAGTGCCTCCGACTCAGTCACTGGCTGTGGCGCCGGATCTCTTCCCCTTCTTGTGTTTATTATAGGCATCAGTAACGGTCCATATGGATAACGATGTGCGTTGGTTAAAAAAACACAGTAAAAAATGGCGTTGAATGTACTGCCATGTAGTATAGAGAGGGAAGTTGCGCACTCACCGGATGCTGCTGCTGCTGCAGCCCAATAATTTGATGAAGAAAAAAAATAATCTTTTCACACAGATGTTTGAACATTCGTGCGTTTTGGAATATTCATATTTAGTGGTGACTTTTTTTTTTTTTTTTTCGATCTCCGAGGAAAGTTTTGCCCTATCTCTAATTATTGTCTCTGACTTGGGTAATTCTGTATATGAAGAAGCACCACTGATGTCAATTAGCCAATTGGCCATTTTTTTAATACAGGTTTAGAGCAGGGGGTTTCCGCAGCTGAACCTCGTTAATTTCAGCTCTGGGGACCCCCTGCTTCCAGAGATACTTACCTCCGAAGGGGGTGCAGGTATCGCCTGCAGTTTAAAGCCCCCTGGTCACATGGACCAATAGGAAGCCACACCGGGTGACATCACAGCTTCCTATTGGCCCGCAGGGTGCTGGAGCTTTGAAAAGCAGCCACATACTGAAGTGAACCCTGAATTGGCTACCGACACCCACTACCGAGGCAAGTACCCCTGGAAGCAGGGGGTCCCCAGAGCTGAAATTAATGGGGTTCAGCTCTAGTGACGACCTGCTTCAAGCCTGTATTAAATATTTTTAAATAAAACTGCAGGAATTGCCTCTTTAATGTGTTGAAACAGGTAAGCTTTGAAGATTGCAGAACATTAGAGGAGATGATGGGTTTGTCTAAAAGCCTGCAAATGGCAATTTGAGAAGGTGAGGTTAATATAATAGCTCATTAGCATGGACTACGTTTAGGAATGCATGTAGAGACTAGCTGACAGAGGCATATTGTGTTGATGGCAATCTGAGTATCCAAAGCCTGAGGAGTGGAAAGGAGACTTTTTATTATAGAGTTTTCAGAGCTATAGCTTTATTTAAGTTATACTCCAGATCTTCTTCTTTAAATAGCAAATCCTTATACAATTGCTGGCACACGTTAAAGATATGATCATCCGAATCCTGCAGCTTAAAGACAGGAAAACAGAAACGAGACGTTGTTGGATAAGAGAAAGGACAGAGAATGTCTGTGTGTATGATGCTTGAATACAATAGGAGGGCAATTTAGTGCCTTACTGCCACTGCATAGCTGGATACTTGATTTGAAATACTAGTACAAAGTATTATAGCCTGTTGAGCTGTGTTAAATGGAAATAATGGCACATACTGTCTTTTCTTTATCATAATTGTGTTTTTCTTTCTCTAGTACAGATGAGTCTTCATGATCAACATTTAAGTGCATTCAGTCTTGCATCTTAAAATACCCTTTATAAAAGTGTGCCTCTCTCCCCTTTCTCTCCTTCACTCTCACATATAATTTTGCAGGCAAAATTAGTCTCTGCCCCATAGTTTGCAATCAACTTTTGGGGCCAATGTATGTTTGTATATCATATCTTTATATAGCACCCACAGCTGTACTTGGCGCTTCACAAGAGGGAAGGTAGAGGGAATTATAGTACAATAAGGTGCAAGAAATAAGATCAGATAATAGGAAATCCCTGCCCCGGAGAGCCTACAATCCAAGTGGTATGATGGGAAAGCTATGGAGACAGCAGGTGAGGGAATAAGTGCAGTAGATGGCGGTCATTGGTTGTAGTGACTTGGTGTGTGACAGTAGCCATGAGTGTACGCTAGTGGATCGCTTAACTTAAGAAGCGAGTTTTAAGGTTACTCTTAAAGGTGGTGGTGGGGGGGAGATGGGAATGTGCTTGAGGTATACAGAGTGTGAGGGAGTTCCACAGCTAAGGGGCAGTGAGGGGAAAAAGTTTAAGGCAAGAGAGCAGTCGAGGTGAAAGGGGTGGAAAGGAGAGTTTTGGGTAGAACGCAGGAGATAGACAGGGGCACACGGAGAGCTTTGAAGGTAAAGAAACTTGATGGGAATCCAGGAAAGGAATTTAAAGAGGAGAGGAACAGAGACTGTTTGGGAGAAAAGAGAAATTATACTAGCAGCAGAGTTTTGGATAGATTGAACTGAAGGAGCTGCTCACTGAGTAAAGGCACCGACTCTGAAAACAACACTGAGTTTGAATCAGGGGAGCTTCTTTTTTGGACTTCGCTGTCTCGTACCAATCCTTCTCCTGTTCATAACCCCCTTGTAGACTTATTTTGCAATGATAGGGAACAAGGAGGCTGAGGGGAGCTGTAATTCACAAATGCCACATATAGCCTTCAAAAATTAGAATGCCATATTATGTTTCAAAATAGAAACCCATTGGGAAAAAAATCACAATGAAATATGTGACCAGGATGTAAATGACAATTTGTCCCAAACAAATGAGTAAGCGGGCGTGTGGGCATAAAGGATAGGGATTTGGTTGGTCTGCTTGTAAGTTTATCTTGTCCTGGTTGTGATAAATTAGGAGTAGGGGGAAGGAAACTGAGGACAGTCTGAATGTTTCCAGTGTGGTCTTAAAAAAAACAAATAGTGGAAGATGGTCCTTGAGATAAAGCCAATTGGATTCTAGCTTGAGAAGGTCCTTTATTATGGGGCTGTCATTTCAACAAACAAGATTGCCTTAAAATACAAAAACATGCGTTTAATAGCCCATCACAAAAAGCACAATGGGTAGAGACAGTCGGTCGTTATATTACTCTACACTAGTAGATTAAGTAAATGGCCTTACAACCATTTGTTTGTTTGTTCTGTTACTGCAGCACCAAATGTTCAGTGAGTATACTGTATATCAAGGTGTAACACCTTCTGAAATGTGCTATTCTGTTTGTAAAGGCGCAGTGCTATGTAGCAGTTTGGGAAGTTTTTCTTATCATTGATATGGTGCCGATGTATTCCACGGTGCAAGGTTTGCTGAATAAAACTGTTTATACTGTTATACACAACTTACAGAATGTAAATCCCTTAACACATCCTTGTAAGTAATTAGGTCTGTGCTTATTGGTGCTTACAATCTACTAGGACAAAGTGGAGAGTACAAACACAAACTATAGACTTCAATTGGGAATTTGGTCTTAAAACAACCCCGTCTGCTGCTTCTGCAGGTACAGAATCAGACCCATATTGGGGAAGTCCAGTAGAGAGGTCAAGGAGGTGAAGCTTGACCTTGGCATGTTTCTGTGGTTTCTCTCCATAAATCATACGTAAGCTGACGCACTCTTTCTCTTGGATTCAAATGGTAATTGTGTTTGTGGAAGCGGAAGGAGGAATGGTAAAGAGATCAGAAGGGTGTTGAAAATTTTTTCTTTCAAAAGTGTTACTTTAAATACTTTTAATGAGAGGACATTTGGGTGAGGTAGGTGTGTGGGATATTGTAGGTGCAGACTGGGAGGGGGGTGGACTAAGAGGAAGTTATAAGGTAGAAGAGAGGATGTTGTAATGGGCATAACCTAGAGTATAGGGGAATAATTGAATAAAAGGTTTGAAATATCAAGTATCAGCCCAGTGCAGTCTTGGGTCTGCAGTCTGGGGTTACAATGGTGTCCTCTATTTATTATTATTATTATTACCACCATTATTATTTATTTGTAAACATATTCCGTAGAGTATAAATAACACAAAGCCCAGCACACACTGTCTATAGATAATAGAACAAATGAAAAGGGATAATGCCAAGAAGAAATGAAATGACATTTAATATGTAACACAAACCACCAGTATAAGAACCACATCCACTACATCAAAAATTGATAACATGCAATAATAAAAATATTATTGCATGTTATCAATTTTTGATGTAGTGAATGTGGTTCTTATACTGGTGGTTTGTGTTACATATTAAATGTCATTTCATTTCTTCTTGGCATTATCCCTTTTCATTTGTTCTGTTATCTATAGACAGTGTGTGCTGGGCTTTGTATTATTTATATTGTATATTGAAGGTATTGGGTCCTCCGTAGTCCGTTGCACCCTGCAAAAATTATTTTGCTTTCTAGTGTGTGCTGTATATCATTGTTCTGTTCTGTTAGAGTGTGGGTACAGAGTTCTGCATATTACATAAACAGAATGACATACCAAATAAGAACAAACGAGCGCAAACGGATACAGAAGGTAATGAGGGCCTTGCTCATAAGAGCTTACAATCGAGAGGGAATTTGGGCAATGTTGAAACAAAAGGTAACGGGCTTCAGGTGTTGATGAGATTGGGGTATTATTAACAGTGATGGAGAGTTTGGGTTTGCGGTGGTGGAAAATAATTAGTTCTGTTATGGACATGTTAAGCTTCAGATAACGGTGGGACATCCAGGAGGAGATATTTGAGAGATTGTTGGTAACACAGGACAAGAGAGGGGGAGAGGCTAGGGGAACAGATGTAAAATTTGGCTATCATTGGCATAGAGATGATACTGAAAGCCAAAATATTGTATTAATTCACAAATAGAAGAGGTATAAAGAGAACAGCAGTGGGTCAAAGACATAGCCTTGTGGGACCCCAAACAAAGGAGGAGGAAACCCCAGAGAAGGAAACATTGAAAGAGTGGTTGGATAGGTAGGACATGTACCAAGAGAGGGCTGCATTACAGAGGCCAATGGAGTGGAGAGTGTGCAGGAGAAGGGGTTAACAACAATGTTGAAGGCAGCAGAGAGATCCAGAAGTAGTAGTAATGAGAAGTGACCTTTAGACTTATCTGTGAGTAGGTCGTTGGCCACTTTTCTTGGTGCTGTCTCAGTAGAGTGTAGAGGACGGAAACCAGATTGCAAAGAGTCGAGCAGAGAGACTGAGTCAAGTGGTTGTATACAAGCCGCTCAAGTAGCTTGAAGAGAGGGCGGTACTTGGAGAGGGATGTTGGGTCCTGAGAGGGTTTCTTTAGAATGGGTGTGATGAGTGCATGTTTAAAGTAAGCTGGGAATGTGCTGGAGATGAAAGAGAGATACAAAAATGGGCTAAGTGTGCCAGAGAGGGAGTGGAGGAGCATGTGAGGGAATAGGATCAAGGGGGTAAGTTGTAGGGTGAGGTGATGCGCATGGTGACCTCCTCAGTCACAAGGGAAAATTAGCTGATGGTGGTAAGAGCCGTCTTGTCTAAGGCAGATGAAAGTGTACTGTTGTATAGAGAGATTTTAAGGTCTGGACAGGAAATGGGAGACAGGAGAGGTTGTAAAGATGTTGAAAATTGGAATGAGTTTAGAGCATGTAGGTTTCTGTATGTGCGTGTTGAGGAGAGTGCATAGGGTCTGTATTAAAGCAAGCGCATGACGTTGCGCGTGGATGTGGTGCAAGCGTTTTGTGTGTATAGTCTAAATGATGACTCGTGCTACTAGGAGGCATGGCCATGACGTAACAAGGGTAGGCCTCACTGTGATTGGCTCACAGTGGCATGGCAGCCGCTCGAAAATACAAATGTATTTGTATTTCCACACAGCTGCCACGCCAATGCTCGCTGCCCTGTGTGCATGTCTGCACTAGATACACTGTCATAGAGAGACAGGTATTTCTCATTGACGCTAGCGCGCACGCGCTTACTGTAATACAGGCCGTCATGATAATGTTATGAGATATTAGGTATTTTAATCCCTCTGGTGCTTCGGGGGTTACGGAGCTACACTTGTTTTAACAAAATACATAATGCTGGATTTGAAACAGGTCAGGACTGTTTCTTTGGTCTGCTCTGGACTTCAAAGGGACTTAATTGGGACGGGGGTCCATCCTGGATAGCCCACTCAAGGTGTCAACTGTTCTAAACAAGTTCTATAGACATGGTCTTGGTAGAGCAGCTTCAAAGCATCCTCTAGAACGGGTGGGCTTATGCCTGTGTCATGAGGAAAGAATGTATTTAAGTCAGGGAAAGATTTTGAAAAACAGCTCTCACCAGAGGGGATCTTTGGACAAAGCACGTGAGACCTCATATTCTGAACCAGCGACCTCTCTGGGGAAAATCCATAGCATTTGGTAAAGTATAGGATTTTCTGTCTGTTTTACCCTTTTATTTTAAGAAGCTGTTCTGCCTTTTATTGTAACTATGTTTTTTTGTAATAACTTTTCTGTAATCTAAGCGCTTTATTTTTAATATATATTAAAACATTTAATAAGTAATGCTTTAGGCTCTGAATGAACTGATTGCACGCTCTGGGGAGAGTAATTATTATTCGGACACATTTTTGCTACAACTGAATTTGGTGTGTTAAAGAGCATAGTTTTTCCTATAATAAACAGGAACCTGCGGCCCTGGCAAATATTAATCGGATATCTTTGAGTATTAACCCTTGTCCCGTATGCAGGTCACGTGTTAACTGGGTGTCGTACATGACACAGGCCTTAGGCTAAAGTTTAGAAGGTGGTTATTAGACAGAGGGAAGGGTATGTTAGAGGAGTTAGACTGAGCAGAAGCTGGAGAGAACAAGGTCAAGGTGTGTCCATTGCAGTGAGTAGGAGAGGTGGTCTATTTGGAGGAGGCTAAGGAGAGAAAATGGGTGGCTGAAGGGGCATTGGAATTGTCAGTAGGCATGTTGAAGTCTCCCAGGAGGACCGTAGGAGTGTCAGAAGAGAGGAAGCCAGGTGGAAAAGTGATCAAGAAATTGAGAGGTTGGTTCAATGGGGCAATAATGGCAGAAACACAGAGGGAGAGGGGGCGGAAGAGGCAGACAGATGCTACAGTAGATATTGAGAAAATCATGATTTTTAATGCTAACCTAGTGTAAATAAAACGGGACATGCTCAGGCTTTCAAATATTGAAACACAGACACCCTGCATTAGAAGATTCCAGTGTAGTGTTGTGATAGGATTTGTTATTAGTTACTAAACGTACAGTATATAACATTTCCTTAGATATTTATAATGAACGCTAGGGTCCACATTTAGTAAGCTGTGCTATGCCAAAAAACACTTTATAGCCCATTCCATGGTTATGGCTGCATATGTTTTTAATATACAGTACCTTGCAGGGGTGCCAGACGCTAATTGATGGTGATTTGGCAGCGTTTGCTGGATCTGTAAGTGAAACATCAAATCTTGGAACTTGAAACGCCTCCAAAAGTTATAGGTTTGGAGTTTCCTGCGTTTAGCCCCATTACTGCTAGGAAGGTCTGCAACGTAATGTGTTACAGGCCCCTCTGGAAGAAAAGGTGTAAAAGGAATCCCGGTGTTACCAATTCTGTTACAACAGTGATTTCTTCAAACTGTTTGTACGGCCAGGTCCCCGCTGGCTACTGCAGCACCCGCTGTGGCGGACGCTGCAGGGACAAGAGCCGCCCCACAATGGGGCCGGGCCCCCTGCGAGGGGGGGCCACCGCACTGCGACGAGAGACATTCCTACTCAAGAAAATTGAGAGCAGGAGTCGCGACGGAGAGCAAGCCATGCCCCCCCGGCGGTTCAGCCAATAAAGGCGAACCTGCCGGGTGCCGTCACGGCCGCGCCCTGTCACTCCCCCGTCATGCCCCGCCCCCCCTGTCGTTCTCCCTGCAGCCTCGCAGACGCGCGTGTTGCGCTGGCAGTGGGGCCGCAGCCTAAGGAATGTACTGCAGAATAAGTACAGTATTACAGTGAGTGTTGTCTCTAAGCTCCGTGGGTAAACAGGTAAGTTATGGAGTCATATGCAGTATATGGGGGGGCTCGGCGGTTGCTGCGGCCCCGTGCTCTTCCCCACAGGCGTTTAAATTAATGCCGGGAGATCGCGTGAGGCCTCTGCAACTTCACTTAGCTTGTCTTCGATGACGCGTCGCCATGGCAATGCGGCGTCATGTTATGTCACGTAACCCCGCAGCATCATTTGACGCCCAGAGCCAGAGACAAGGTAAGGGAGGGAAGCAGGCAGGGGGCGCAGCAGGGATAGCTTGCGCCCCCTGATATAGACAATGTGGTGATAGAATTAGGCGGTCCCCCACACCCAATGTGATAAGTGCTGTATTCAAGTGAAAAAAATATACAATACTTATTTTGTGACTTTATAAAATACACAATGTGATAAGTGCACAGTGAGTTTAAATAAATATAATTGCATCTCCCTGCTCGTACCCTCGGGTAGGGACTGTTTCCATAGGCCCCAACAGATTCGATATTTCTTCAAACCCCAGGGGGAGCATGGGAGATATGCAAACAAGGAAAACACAACTAAGTGTAGATGTTTAAACCAAGTGATTAAATATGAAGTCTTGGCTCCTATGTGGTGGTGCCTACAATGTGGCAGGTTATTCTGGGCACATAAAATAATCCTGGCAGTCTTTTCTTTGGGGATCAGATAGTTGGTACCTCGGTATACAAAAGAAAAAGGGACCATTGCACAGCTCAAAAAATATAACCTTTATATGTTAAAAAGAATAAGAAATGCACTCACATTTTGTGCAATAGCAAAAACATGTAACACAATACAGGCATACCCCGGTTTAAGGACACTCACGTTAAATACACTCGCGAGTAAGGACATATCACCCAATAGGCAAACGGCAGCTCACGCATGCGCCTGTCAGCACGTCCTGAACAGCAATACCGGCTCCCTACCTGTACCGAAGCTGTGCGCAAGCGGGGAGACTATAGAGCCTGTTACAAGTGCATTATTTATATCAGTTATGCACGTATATGACGATTGCAGTACAGTACATGCATGAATAAGTGGGTAAAAAGGTAGTGCTTCACTTTAAGTACATTTTCGCTTTACATACATGCTCCGGTCCCATTGCGTACGTTAATGCGGGGTATGCCTGTATAGTGTAGTGTGCTCTAACGTCATGTCTCCCACCGCACCCGCTTCCTCGGGTGTCGTTCGTGGTACCGGAGCTGGAACCGGGTCCCCACTCTTCGGGGCTCGTTGGAGTTTCCTCCGCGCTCCCCCAGCTGTTCCTGATGGTCTGGAGTGGCGTCTCTGCTCCACCGGCGTCTCCCTGGGTCCCAGTAACATCAGCAATTTACCGCCGTAACCGGAAGTAACGTCTGCAGTGCCAGAAGTGACGTACTGGGACCCAGTGAGACGCCAGTGGAGCAGAGACGCCGCTCCAGACCATCAGGAATGGCTGGTGGAGTGCGGAGGAAACATCAAGGAGCCCGGGAGAGTGGTTGACACGGCGGGTACCCGGTTCCAGCTCCGGCACCACGAACGACACCCGAGGAAGCGGGGACGCTGAGAGACTCGCGACGTTAGAGCACAGTACACTATATTGTGTTACATGTTTTACCAACCATCTTATCCCCAAAGAACAGACTGCAAGATTATTTGATGTGCCCAGAATAACCTGCCACATTGTGAGTAGGCACCACATAGGAGCCAAGACTTCATATTTAATCACTTGATGTAAATATCTACACTTAGTTGTGTTCTCTTTTTTTTTTTGCATATCTCCCATGATCCCCCTGAGTTTTGAAGAAGTTATGGAGTGAAACATTGTTTTAAACTCCTGTATCCACATATGTACATGTAAGGATAATGGTACTCGCTTCTATGTAAATAAACCCGAAATTAGTTGAGGGATATACAGTCAAAACCTTCCCAACTAGGAGACACATCCTGAAACGTTGAAATACAGGTTTGAATGGCAAAATAACATGTACAATGTTTTCCCGGCTTGTTTTGCAAATATATTTTCACCCAAAGGTAGTGTGTGAGAAATCCACTACTCTCTGAAAGCTTCCTTTTTTACATTTATTTTGCTTTTTCAATATAAACAAACCTTTAGTACAGGATTGAATTTCAATAACGTTCCAAAAATTGTGAAATGTTGCACAAATCGATGCAAAAATCGACAATCTGTGGAAGGGGCCAAAAAGAAAAATGCAGCGACAAAATATCACAAGCAAAATAAGCCACCTTGTAGTTTTTTTTTAAATATATATATATATATATATATATATATATATATATATATATATATAACACAGAAAGAAATCAGCGCTAGGACTAACACAAATGAAATATTATAAGTGAGTAAATGGGTGACTAATAAATGTACTGACCCAGGTGAAATGAGCTAGCAGGATGCACCCCTAATGATGATATGCCTATCTTGATTAAATGGAAGAAAGAAAAGCTATTTGCTTACCCTCCATCTTCATCTATAGAGGTCAATATCAGCCTGATTTTTCCACGTTTGCATCCGCAATCTATCATCTGACGGGTCAAGTACCTCTCCCCATTTGTTGCTCTAGTCATTTGCTACCTATCAAGTGACAATTCCTTCCACATCTCACTGCCTCCTACATTTGCGCTATTGGACATTTTTTGGTCACCTTTCCCTTCTTTTTTATTTTCAAGAGTACTCTTGTTTTTTATTGTCATATATTGTGTTTATTGTGTCTATTGGCATCATTGTGTTTGTTTTAATCTGTTCAGTCACCTAGCCTTCCTTGCTTAATTAATAAATGTTCCTGTTTTTTATTGCTATACAGGATTGCGCCTTTTTTCTTTCATATATATATATATATATATATATATATATATATATATATATATATATTATGGGAACGCACCTCTGTGTTTTTTCAAGCAAGCAGTGGATTTAGTGCTCCGTTTTCTCCTCCCCTCTTCTAAGAGAGAGAGTGCCCTGCTCCATTTCAGTTCTCCCCATCATAATTTCATTACTGTAGTAGCAATCATAACTGGAGCCTGTTATACTCTCTGCATTCTTTGGCACTCAATAGGTTCATGAAAGTGTCTTGCGGCTTATTCCATTTAAACAGTCATTCATTTGAATTGTGATTTTCTTGCGATCACCTGTATTGCATGCTCAAGAAAGATGTTATTTTTTTATATACACACTGAGTTCAAATATTAACCCCCCGACTGTATCTGTGTTTTCAACCTAGGGGACAAGGGTCGGCTTTATTAATTCTGGGTCAAGTTGCAAAGTAGAACTTTAAAAACCTAAACTGGTTCCCATGTCATGTAGGTCAGACTGGCACTGCTGGTGGTGAATCTTTGGACAGCTTAATGCAGTTTAGGTTTATACATCAAACATGCCCGTTTCAAAACGCGGACCACTTTGACCTCTTTAGGGGGATCAAAGCCAGCTGGTAACCATCCTCGCAACCAAGGGTAGAAAAATCCCGGGCGCCTAAAAATTCAAAGCCGGTGCCTGGGTCGTGGTGCTGACTAACCCATCAGCCAGCACTGCGTTGCCAAGGCTGCGGCCAGGCAGGGAGCGAGCGCGCTGGCACTCATGCGCGGTAACGTCATGCTCCCTGCTCGGCCAGGAGATTTGTGGCTTGCTAGGTGCGCGCGCGGGGGAGGGGGGCGCGATTTGGGGGGCTCGGCCATGACATCAAGGAGCTGTTTCGCCCTTATTGGGCGAACCGCTTGCGGACGACAAATTAAAAATTTGGTTTCTCTGCAAGCAGCTAATCACCGAGCAGGCGCTTGCTCACGGCCACACACATTGCCTCAATGTGTTTCATAGCGGCCAGCGTGAGCCCGCCCGCTCAGCGCCGTAATGGCCTTAGTCCGGCAGGGAGGAGTGCTCAGTTATTCTGCCCACCGCCTGCTCCCAGTGAAGCCTAACATGCATGTGTTAATATAGTAAGTGAATTAAAAATTACTTGGGATAGACATAAGGTGATCGTTAAAACAAAAGAAAACCAAGGATCAATGCAGGTCTGAGATTTTCTGCCAGATTGGAGAATTGGCAGGCGAGGGGGTTCTTATCTGCCGTCAAATGTAATGTTTCTAGCCTGAAGTCTGTTAAAGGTAAATACAAAGGCTCAATGCCACCAGGAAGATTACATTGAATAGAGCTAAAATCTTCATGCGCAAGGGGAAGGCGGTTTTACATCATAAATAACCTCGGCTTCTCAGGGCACAGAATAGCTCTCACCCACCATCGTAAATGAGCGAGCTTTCTGTAGGATGAGGCAAGAATGGTTATGACATTGCATACTTAAAGAATGAAGGTTCCCTCCCCCCAACCCCTCCCCCCAAAAAACATAATGAAATGCTGATTTTGTTACCCCATCTAATATAGACTGAGGGGAAGGACACTCCTTGGACATTACTCGTGGGACTGCACATAATATATAATCAGGATGATATTGAAATGTTCAATAGCAGTATTGGATCTGGAGAAGTGAAGATCCTTTGTGACAACCATGAAATTGAAACATATCCGCAGATAGCTAAAAAAAAAAAATGTATAAAAATAAAGAAGTTCGGTAACCATTTCATTTTTTTTTTTATAGTACAAAGATTACGTTACTGTGCTTTAGTTCTTTAAAAAAAAAAAAAAAAAAAATGCTTTTTATTTTTCGTTTCCCTGGGCAGGATCGAGCTGTGCGTGTGGAAATGATTTCTGCATTCATTTAGCTTTAATTGGTCTTTCATTTTCAAAATGGTCGGAATATGTGCTTTACATTTATCCCACTCAAAATACTACTAGCTGCTTAAAAACATAATAATAACAATAAAATAAATATACTCCAATAACCAGAACATTACAGAACTTGGTGGCTAACCTATCCCTATTTATTGAAGAGACCCCTCGCCCCCAGAAACCCCTGCAATACACGGGGACATTTTCTGCTAATTCGTGTCTAAAGTAAATGTAAGTGTCAGGCTCTTCCTTTTTCTCAAAGAAAGTAACTGATTACAACCGAAAATGTTTTCTACTTTCTCCTTACGAGTGCACAAAGCTCGTGGCCAAATAGCAACATAAGGTGCAAACAATGGGGATAAGCGCAACAGATAAATGATAACCTACTGTAGGACAATGGGAGACCCTGCCCAGAAGAGCTTACAATGTCGGCCAGTATGGGTAACTGTACCATTTATGCCACGAAGTCCTACATAAGTATGTCAGCGGTACTAAGTTTTGCAATATATAGAAGAGAGTACACTGCCACTTACTAGATGCAGCCACAAAGAAGTGCAAGCTGTGGGACAACAGGACGTCTTGTTACCCTATGTAACACTACCAGTATAAGCCCACGTCAATAGTAAGAGCGATGGCGCGAGCGCCAAAAAGAAAATTCAGGAAGGCAATGACCATGGCCATAGAGCGCGCATGCACAAGAGCGATAGGGCGTACAATACTTTGCGAGACACCATTTTTATTTATGTCGCCGCACGACGGCTGGGTCACGTGCGCGGTTCAGCACGCCCTCGCCACGGATTGCTTCTAGTACAGGCGCGCGTGACGTCATGCGCTCCTGTTCTATATTCGAGGCCTAAGAGTTCTTAAGTATCCCCTACTAATTCTTCGTTGCCCTGGAACACCTGTCGCCTGCATTATTATGCAAATGTGGGGTCTCTTAGTGCCCAAAAAAGTATTAGGACTAGATAGTGATTACTTTAGAGTTGAAGACCCAGTACCATTCCTGCTATTCTTCTGGGACAATGCACATGGGTAGTTTACTGGAGATAGTGGCCACTGCATAGAAACACAAGCTGTTCTCAAGTGTCGGGAATCCTGTCCTACGTTTTCTCCCTGTACCCACAGTAGATATAAAATGACCTATTCATGCAGTGATAGCCTTACATTTGGATGTTGTATTTAAAAGCCTGAACTTACTGGCGAGAAGCTGTAGCTGGGATAAGTACTTACGTTTGGCCTTGAATGCAGAAATCTGTGTAATCCATTCCAGCCTCAACCACTAACACTCCATATGATTTGGGGCAAAGTCCAATTCGTGTGACTTGCCAGGATATATGAAAACAATCTGCATATTTATCTCAATATAACATATAAGAAAAGCCCTCAGGATGACAAAAAGAAACTTAACAGGTCACTGACAATTGGTCATAGGAACGGCAAACAAAATTATGAATGAAAGTATAGACATGCTGGCACATCACTGTGAGAAAAGGTGTTTTAATAGATCAATGTTTTGGTTCCCACTACGGATCTTTCTCCTTTAACAAAAGCCTTAAAAGTTCTATTAAACCTTTTTTTTTTCTCACAACGGGGCCAACACATCTTCATTTATTTTTTTTAAACTTTTGTATCTCAATGCATTTATGCTGGTAAAATTGTTGTAGGAACCATTATCTGGTTGTGTTATGTCTTCTGGAATGACTGATGCTTCCATGCACCCAGATTCGACCCTGACTAGATTATGAATGACTTTAAAATCTCCCAGCCCCTATAACAAACCAGCATGGGCTGAGGTTCCGGGACTCTACTCTAGAACCACAAACAGAGATTCCGAGGCAGAGAAAAGCCGCCGTGTCTCTGGAGCGTTACATGAGCAAAAATGGTAAAGAATTTGAAAAACTGCCAAATGGTTTATCTGACAGTTCTTATTCCAATGAGAGGACGTGGTAATTAAGAAGATTCTGAAAACATTTTGGAGGGGCATTGCAATGTATTTAAAGTACACCACGAACTAAGGGCCATCACATAGTGTGTGTGGCTGTGCGCGCGAGCGTGCCTGTGCGAACGAGTGTGCACGTGCCGCACGCTTGTTGTGTGTATGCTGTGAGCGAGTGAGGTTGTGTGTGTGTGTGTGTGTGTGTGTGTGTGTGTGTGTACGTGTGTTAAATAAGTTTATAAATAAATACTTTAATAAATTGTTTATTACCATTGTACATACACACACATACACACACACACACACACACACACACATACACACACACACATACATTTCAGCGGCGGTAGCAGCGCACATTCTTTATTTTCTTCATCTTCCCCCCTGTCGGACGGTTTCACACACACTGCCATGCGCAGCACCATTATAGAAAGGCTGACTAACCTCAGCCAACTAAAACTTCCGCGCACGCACGGCGTAGCAAGCGCACGCAGTACAGAACAGCCCTTACCCAGCAGGGTGTGATATAAAATAAAAAGACAGTCTTTGCAATATTTGTAATATTTAAGTAATTATCCCTGAAGAACAGGGCATTATTGGCCAGTAATGCCCTGTTCTGACGGGATTATTACTATTATAGGCTAAATGTAGGCTTATTTTTAATTTTTTTTTTAATTTTCATAAAAAAGATACATTTTTGTAGTCATTGATTTGTATCAGTGTATATCCCTGTGTAGGAAAAAGAAGTAAAGAAGATGATGAGAGGGCTGAGGCGCAGGAGAGAGAGAGAAGTAGGGGGGGGGGAAGAGGGGGGGGAGATGTGAGGGGAGGAAAGAGGTGAGGTGGGGAGAGAGAGGTGATGGGGGAAGAGAGAGGTGAGGGGGGGGGGAGAGGAGGGGGGGGGAAAGGGGTGAGGGGGAGAATAGTTGGGAATGGAGGGGGAGGTGGGTGGAGGGGAGATGTGGGAGAGAAGTTGGGGGACTGTGATATTAACTACAACTCAAAAAAAAGAAATACAAATTACCTTACAGTAGCACAGGCAATAGATGTGGTGAGAAATATTACTTTGTTGCAAGCAACAAAATTACCAGTTGGGACACAGCAGCTTCTGACAGCATTAGCAGCTGTAAGAGAGAGGGGGAGAGAGGCTGCTTGTGCTGCCGAGTTCAGTGTGCTCAGTGAGGAGCGGAGGTGCTGCAGTTAAGTTTTAAACTTGCCAGTTTTTTCTCAGCGAGCCCCTGCATCTCCGCTTTGATGTGAGCTGGCAAGTTGTCAAAAAATTCTGGGCATTACTGAATGAATAATGCCCGGAATTCTGACCAATCAGAGAGCAGGGATTTCGGTAATGCCTGGAATTTTACTGCTTTAGCCTATAATCTCTTATATCACTGTCTTCTAGTAGAGGTAATAGAGGTCAGTACCGTAAAGGAATTGCAAAATATGATTGGTATAGTAACAAAACCAGAGATTAAATGTGGGTCTGAGGCATCCCAGGAGGTAGAAAAATGGAAAGACTCTAGGTGGCCAATCAGCCTTCATCCATGTTTCTATATAAAGTACTTTGCTTGCTTTTGAATGAGCAAATTGGATATATACGGAGTGCACATATAAAAATGGCCTGTAATAAGCTCTGCCAAGTCTGAGGTGTCTGGCTAAATAACCGCAGGAAAAGTAAGAAACTCTGTTAAGTTCTTAATACTTGATGTTGATGCATTTGTGTGTTAATGAGTGTTCTTTTGGAGGCTGTTATACAGACCACTTAAAGCAACAATTCTCTCTACACAGTGTTTGTTTTTATTTTTTCATTTGTTTACACAATCGGCCGTAAGCTTCCCCCCCTCCCCCCCCCAAGAGCTGAATTATGCTATTTCAGATCTCCGAGGACCCCCATGTTCCTAAAATGTTTACCTATTTATGCTGGTATTTCTGATTACTAAAAGGAAGGAGATGCAAAGAATCGCTGCTGGGTCTGAGTGGCAGAGCAAAGTCAGCAAGATTTCTTGAAAATAAAATCTGAACTGAAATTCATTATATTAGTACAGTATATATATAATACATCTATATCACTTTATCTTATACATATAATTTATATAAGGCCATCCTAAAATCTAAAAAAAGAGAGACAGAATCAGGTCTATGGGATTCCAACATGTACGGGAAAGGTAAGAATAAACTACAGCTAAATAAATCTATATACATTGGGGAAAACTTAAAATAAGGTTTGTATGAGAAATGCAATGTACGAGTTGATTTCTAACTGATAATTAGGATAATTATGCAATGAAGCGAAAGGATGGGGTTTAAAAAAAGTGACAAAAATCCTCCACCGCAAAGCATATAGCAAATGTAAATATACTGTATTCTCATTTGCATGTCTTAGGCAGGTCTGCAACCCCGCCTTTCACCATTATCACCATACACACACACACACACACACACACACACACACACACACACACACACACACACACACACACACACACACACACACACACACACACACACACACACACACACAGAGACATAGTGGTGTGAAAAAGAAAGTGCACCCTCTTTGAATTCTGTGGTTTTACATATCAGGACATAATAACAATCATCTGTTCCTTAGCAGGTCTAAAAATTAGGTAAATACAACCTCAGATGAACAACAACACATGACATATTACACCGTGTAATGAGTTATTTAACAAAAATAAAGCCAAAATGGAGAAGCCAGGTGTGAAAAACTAAGTACACCCTTACTGCTTCCATAGGAAGTAAGATGCTAAGTAGCAGACTGGTGCTGCTAATCAAATGCCCTTGATTAAAGGATCATCAGCAAGTGTGACCACCTCTATAAAAGCCGAAGTTTCAGCACTTTGCTGGTCTGGAGCATTCAGCTGTGTGTTAACACAATGCCAAGGAGGAAAGACATCAGCAATGATCTTAAAGAATCAATTGTTGCTGCCCATCAATCTGGGAAGGGTTATAAGGGCATTTTCAAACAATTTAAAGTCCATCATTATACAGTGAGAAAGATTATTTAAAAGTGGAAAACATTCAAGACAGTTGCCAATCTTCCCAGGAGTGGCCGTCCCAGCAAATTCACCCCAAGGTCAGACCATGCAATGCTCAGAGAAATAGCAAAAAAAAAAAAAAAGTTACATCTCAGACTCTACAGGCCTCAGTTAGCATGTTGAATGTTAAAGTTCATGACAGTACAATTAGAAAAAGACTGAACAAGTATGGTTTGTTTGGAAGGGTTGCCAGGAGAAAGCCTCTTCTCTCTAAAAAGAACATGGCAGCACGGCTTAGGTTTGCAAATTTGCATCTGAACAAACCACAAGACTTCTGGAACAATGTCCTTTGTACAGATGAGACCAAAGTGGAGATGTTTGGCCATAATGCACAGCGCCACGTTTGGCGAAAACCAAACACAGCATATCAGCACAAACACCTCATACCAACTGTCAAGCACGGTGGTGGAGGGGTAATGATTTGGGCTTGTTTTGCAGCCACAGGACCTGGGAACCTTCCAGTCATTGAGTCGACCATGAACTCCTCTCTATACCAAAGTATTCTAGAGTCAAATGTTAGGTAATCTGTCCGACAGCTAAAGCTTGACCGAAATTGGGTCATGCAACAGGACAATGATCCCAAGCACACCGGCAAATCTACAACAGAATGGCAGAAAAAGAATAGAATCAAGGTGTTGCAATAGCCCAGTCAAAGTCCAGACCTCAACCCGATTGAAATGCTGTAGCTGGACCTTAAGAGAGCTGTGCATAAACAAATGCCCACAAACCTCAATGAACTGAAGCAACGTTGTAAAGAAGAGTGGGCCAAAATTCCTCAACAACGATGTGAGAGATTGATAAAGTCATACAGAAAACGATTACTTCAAGTTATTGCTGCTACAGGTGGTTCTACAAGCTATTGAATCATAAGGTATACTTAGTTTTTCACACATGGTTTCTCCATTTTGGCTTTATTTTTGTTAAATAAATCATGACACAGTGTAATATGTCATGTGTTGTTGTTCATCTGAGGTTGTATTAACCTAATTTTAAGACCTGCTAAGGAACAGATGATTGTTATTATGTCCTGATATGTAAAACCATAGAATTCAAAGAGGGTATACTTTCTTTTTCACACCACTATATATATATGTGTGCTCATTTGCATGTCATTTCCCAGAATCCCTTTGCTGCAGTGGAAGTGCTGTGTGCTGGGTGATAATGGTGAAAGGTGGGGTTGCAGACCCGTCTAAGACATGCAAATGAGCATACAGTAATATTTCCATTTGCTATATATATATATACATACATACATATAGTGCAAAATAAATAAGTACTCCAGTATTAGGTGATGCCTGTTTTATTTGACTAACAATTGATAGCACTATAGCAACTGGACAAACACACTGTTTTATATATATATATATATATATATTAGGAACAGGGCACACACAAACCAGAATATAAAATAAAGGTAAATTGATGTTGCATACTGTCCAAAAAGATACAAAAAGGGAAAATAGGACAGGCACTCCTATATGGAAAAAAAGTGACATTTATTGACTGAATGTTCAAAACAAGGGGAAGTGATGAAGTCAGCTAAGGACTGATGAAATGCGTTGGGTCATGCGTCATAACGACCCCTTGACAGAGGACGCTTTGAACGCGAGGATTTCCCCGCCGGTACGAAATACACATACACATACACACACACGCTCTTACATCACTAACGTTCAGAGAGCATTTAACACCTTAAGTCATAAATCGCATATTGCACAGGGGGGAGGGACAGGCTTCAGTCACAGATAAATTCCAGGATGCACTGTTTTTAAGTAAAACCCTATCTTGCTTTATCCATTGTAACAACGCTGGATGAAGAGATCAGTGTATCTCGAAAGCTCGCACAGATAAAAGCATTTAGGTAGCCACAGAATGGTATATTCTATTCGTTTTTGATTTTATATATATATATATAGAGAGAGAGAGAGAGAGAGAGAGAGAGAGAGAGAGAGAGAGAGAGAGTGCAGAATAAATTAGTTCTTCAGTATTAGGTGATACCTTTTTTATTATATATATATATATATATATATATATATATATATATATATATATATATCTTTTGAATAAAATGGTCTTTTAGTTTAACTCTTTGGCCAAAGTGTTGCAGGCCCTTGAGCCCCTCCAAGGTTCAATATGAGCTTATACGGGTCCTGTATGTTTTGTATTTATATAGCGGTCATTAATGTACATAGCGCTTCACAGCAGTAATACATGTGACAATCATATAAATAACAAATACACCTCAACCCTCTTATAACGCGGTGCTTGGGTTCCAAAGAATCACATCGCGTTATAAGCGGATCGCGTTAGAAATAATGTACAATTGTATGCATTGTACAATAAAGTATTTAATATACCAATAACCGAGTTGTAAAGTATTCATAAATATGAAAATTGGGAGCCACGTTTGCATCATGTTATAAGCGGATTCGCGTTGTAACGGATTGTGTTATAACGGGGTTGAGCTGTAATACAAATAACAGGTCATGGGAATAAGTGCTTCAGACATAAGAGTAACATTTAGGAAAAGGAGTCCCTGCTCCGAAGAGCTTACAATCTAATTGGTAGATAGGAAGAACGTACAGTGACAGTAGGAGGGTGTTCTGGTAAGTGCGTCTGCAGGGGGCCAAAGTTTATGTATGAGGTGTAAAGTATCATCCATGGAGCTACTCATCTGCTTCCTTAAGCAAGTGTGTTATAAGGTGGATAGAGAGGATGCTTGTCGGATATTGAGGGGAAGGTACGTGTGTTCTATTTACAAAATGATGCAGGATATGCATTTATCAAAGATTGGTGGCTGGAAATTCATATCATTGAAATACTCTAATACTGACAATTAATTTAAAATAGAGAAGGTTAAGCAGCATGATAATATTATACTCAAGTAACAATGTTAATATGAAAGGGTGCAAAAAAAAGGACCCCCAAAGTCTTCAAAAATATATGTATATTTGGAAAAATAGTACGGGTCCCCAGCACTCCGAGAGAACACACGAAAACACAACATTTTTGTTGCTTATGTTAGATTTTATTAGAAATAAACTTGTGTATGAAACCTGTAATAATCTCTCTGCAGAATTCCAATCAATGTCTATGTACAGAACTGACAGCAGTTATAGTGCAATAAAAACCTAATACTATCCAGAGACGGGGAACAAAATAAATAATACTTATTCACCGGTAAATCATGCATGGAGGCATTGCTAAGAGAGCATCTGCAAAGAGGCGATGTCAAGAAATGCAGGGTTACTACACCCCTAATATTCCCTCGAGAGAGAGGAAAAAATACGCTAAACACGGGGTGTAGTGGTATATTCAAACCCCCCAAAAAGAGGGTTATTGGTGTCTAGTAGCCAGGGGGGGCAACGTTTTGGGGACTTACCCCTTCTTCTGGCCCATTCCCACACAAGGTAAATGTGGTTCTTCCCTCTCTCTCATTACCAACTACTTGCTATAATACAAATGATTATAGGTATCATCCTCTTCATATAGCTCTCTGCCAAGTCCCGTGTCTGTTCAGTTCAGGCCTGACCGCTTCATGTTTTCTCTTTGAGTGCTGGGGCCGTACTATTCTTTTTTGCCGGACAATGAATTGTTTACTTTGAATCTAAGAAGATCTGTTCCAATATTGTCTCATCCTCAGGTAGCCGCAGAAAGAAGAAACCATTGTCGCAGAGCACGGAGAGCTTCTCGGAACAAACTCCATCTAAATCCAAGGACAACAGGGCCCTAAAACCCGCTGACAACTCTAATCTGGCGGCTAATCCCCTCCCAAGTTGCAGAATAATTGATGTTGACAGAATTAAGCAGGAAGGCAGAACAAAAGGCTCAAGAGGAGATGTGGAAGGGAACCTGAGTTTTGAAGGTTACATCTCAGAGCTGAGGTCATGTAAGGGCAGGATGCGGACAGGTGTGTATAGGACATCTGACCTCCCGTCAATGGTCACTGCAAAGAGTGAAAGAAGCAAAGACTCGGACAGTGCATGCAAAGCCACCTTTGTGTAGAACAAAGCACGTCTGGAAGAACTGCTGTCATCAACTCTGCTGCATGTTTAATGTGCTTTTCTCAACCATGCTTTTTGGGCCACTTTAACACTGTAGGTGTGTATACAGGAACACATTGGTGCATTACACATTCCTGTGACCATACACCATTCTGATTAGCAAACTAGATGTGGAATATAATATTCTGTAATGAAGGAATGCTAGTGAAAGGTATTTATTTTTTGCCAACTTTTTGCTTATTAATACAAATATCTCATGATCGATGTCGTGTTGAAGGAAAAGTGTTCATGAACAAGTGCTTAATTAACATGTATTAGGGGCTATTTATAAAAGTATTCCTGCTGCAAGACTGGGGCAATATTTGGATGAAAAAAAACTGCATAAAAAGACCAGAAAAAATTCCATAGAAATCAACGATTTGTTTTATACAGTATATCAGGACGGTTTTTGCATCACTAATGTGCCAGTTTTGCAGCAAAATTAGCATTTTTTTTTATTTATACAGTAAATATTTATAGTGAAATCTCCGCTTTTAGCATCATTTTGAGTTTGTGTAAGGCACTTTCACGTCATCTGCTGAACATGTTTTTATTACTTTGAAATATGTCACCCAGTTTGAAAAAAATTAAAAAAAGGTTGTTTACTGAATTCTATATTTAAAATCATCACGCAATTCCCAGTCACATTTCACTGCAATACTGAAAACTATCATAGTAAATTACAGTACTTTAATCTAGTTGTGTGTCTGTGTAGTCTTTAGCACTTTGTTGTAATGCTATTATCTTATTAGTATGTATGTATGTCTTTATTTATATTGTGCATCCATGTACTGCGCTTTACAGCAGTAATACACGTGACATAATATTATAACACATCAAGGGAATAAGTACTTCAGCCATAAAACAATATAAGGAGTCCCTGCCCCGAAGAGCTTACAATTTAAGTGATTAGTGGGGAGAACGTGCAGTGGGGTGTTCTGGTAAGTATGTATGTATGTATGTCTTTATTTATATAGCGCCACTAATATACATAGCACTTCACAGCAGTAATATACGTGACAATCATATAAATAATAAATAATATAAATAACACATAAAAAGGGTAGAAGTGCTTCAGGACGTAACATTTAGGAAAAAGAGTCCATGCTCCGAAGAGCTTACAATCTAATTGGTAGGTAGGAAGAACATACAGAGACAGTAGGAGGGCGTTCTGGTAAGTGCGTCTGCAAGGGGCCAAGGTTAATGTATGAAGTGTTAATTATCAGCCATGGAGCTGCTCATACTGTATGCTTCCTTAAGCAGGTGTGTTTTAAGGTGGGTCTTAATATCTGACTAGCACCCCCTCTGTCCATCTTTGAGGGGAAGGGCATTCCAGAGGTGCGGGTCATTCAGTGAGAAAGGTTTAAGGCGGGAGAGGGCTTTAGATACAGAAGGGGGAGAAGACATCCTTGAGAAGAACGCAAGAGTCGGGATGGTGTATATAGCGAGAATTAGGGCTGAGATGTAAGGAGGGGCAGAAGAGTGTAAAGCTTTAAAAGTGAGGAGGAGAATTGAGTGCGAGATGAGGGATTTCGGCAGGGGAGACGCTGAGACAGATTTAGGAAAGAGTAGAGTGATTCTGGCAGCAGCGTTTAGGATAGATTGTAGGGGAGACAGGTGAGAGTGCGTCTGCAAGGGGCCAAGGCCAGTGCATATAAGATGCATAGTATCATTAGTGTGACAATACTACCACATAAAGTCTTCTCCTGATCACTACTACCTCTTGTAGCTGATTCCCCCTCCCCCACCCCCCAAAAGGTTTTCTTATCTGTACATGTGTAGCCCTCTTTCCCCCACCCTCTGGGAAATGTTCTTGCTACCGGTGTTTTCTGTGCCTGCTGTGGTCATACCTGTGAGGTAAACAGGAGGCAGGAGATATTCGCGATGGTCGGGGAGTTCCAGGACAGGTTCGCGGTGATTTCCTCAGTGGTCAGCGCCTCCAGTCCAAGAGGATCCTGGGGTCTCAGGATGCACTTCATGGACAAATCTTCTTCCTTTAGTCATTCCCATGCTTCAAGGACTACACCAGTTGTTGCTTTGACTGAAGTTTATTGGCAGTAGTTGAAGTACATTCACTGGATCATTATCACTGTACCCTATACCTTCTTGGACTAGGCCTCAGTCACTTCTCTTTTATTTGAAGACTTATCTTCATACAGTATCTGCATACTCTGATGTATAACCCAGAACTGCTTAGTGTCTGCACACTCTGACATCCATTTCAGAAGAGAACTGAACAGACCCAGTCTTTTTCCCCTGTGCCCCCTGCCAGCTGTCCTCTCTGCGCGCACCCCTCCCTCCTGCTTACCGTGGTTACCGGCATCTGGGCATCATGATGTCACGTTGCCATAGCAACGTCACATGACCCTGTGACGTAATTTGATGCCGCGTTGCCATGGCGATGCGTCTCCAGATGCCGGCTGAACCACGGTAAGTAAGGTTTACAGAAGTCTTTGCCGCTTCCCTGGCACTTAAATGAAGTGCCTTCGGTAAGTGCACAGAGCATCTGTAAACCCTGCGCCCCCCGCATTTAATCTCGCGCCCCCCCGTTTGTGCACCGCTGCTCTACACTATATAGAAGAGCACTCCTCTCCTTCCCTGGGGAGTGGCTAGTAAGCCAGCCTATTCTGGTCATAGGCCGCTAATAACTTTATTGTTCTGTTAATTTGATTGCTCTCCCGGGAGATGTCGCATAGATATTCAATGTGCTGAACAGAGAACAGCAGGCCTGGAGCCGAGCAAGATGAATCAGACACAAGCAGTTCTTTTTCAAATCACTTGACTGTTTATTAGAGATTACAAGCAGGTTTATATAGGCAAAAAGTGTCTTAGAGGTATTTTTGCTGAATTGTCTGAGAGGTATTTGCTGATGTACCCTGGAACACTCCAGTATGTATCACAAGTTAACATACAGGTACGTCAATAACATCATATCTTATTGTTATGAGATTGTCACACATTGTTATTTCATCAGAAAACTATATGCTGGGGGGTTAAAATGTTCTAGGAAAAGTGGCAACAGAAAGCCCTTGATACAAAACTACGGCGTAAGCAGTTTCTTATACAATAACAAGTTGTTTACGATTTTAGGCTGTTAAGGTAAAATTCATTATGGTTATAATTGCAGACATAATGAGTGGCACACAAAATGGACACATACCCCTAATATATTCATTAACATGTTCCTACCTGCTGTACAATGTAACTTTACACACTGAACATTATAACAGATCCCCCTTAGGAATCATGCCCACAGTGCCCACAACCTATGGGGACTTACAGTGGAACTTAGGGCCAGAAATAGTAGTCCAAAGAGACTTGGCTACATACAACTGTTGTTGCCTTCTCTTCACCTGTTCAGTGCTGCAATGTTTTACACCCCACTCCAACACTGAAGGGATTAAAATGCTCCAGTATTTTTCTACTTCTAGAGGACAATGCGGAGGAGAAACACTGATGTAGAAAATGTTTTTGTTGCTGTGGGGGCATGTAAAATATGGCAGCATTGTCAATGTATCCAGATCATTGCTTCTTTGGAACTCAGACTTCCAGTCAAAGAGATATTAGTCACTGACTCCTACTTAGGGTGCTGTGAAGTCCTTTCCCCGTGCTGGAGAAGAGTCAATTCAACAGAGGCAAGTGTTTCCACGGAAAACTGAATAAGGAATATTCTGCAGGTCGACACATCTCAAATGTGTTGCTGTCTGTGATGCTCTTTAATTCACTAACATAAGAGTTCTTAGAAGACAGAAGTACACAAGTCTCAAGACCACACAAGCAGACAGACCAAAATTTCCCTAGTAGCCTCCTTCCTCCCGTGAGTCTAAACCACATCTCTTGCATAAGATCCTCTCCATCACTGGTGTCGGCTTCCTGTTCTAGAGATTCTTACAGTTAACCCATCCTTCATTTGCTTGCACTGAAGCAATTCATTGTATCGCCCCTCTGGTAGTGACGGGGTTAATGCAATTTATATGGCGCTGGAGTAGATGTTGAGGTCTTCACCGGGCAGAGTGAATAAGATGAAGGCTTTGCAAACAAAGTGCTAGTTATTGCTCATGTTGGAATAAAACATGGTCTTGGCATGAGATCCACTGTCAAGAAGGAGCTGGAAAAAAGCACACAAAAAAAATGAGCAGGTGGTGCAATTAATGGGCGTTTTGCGGCAGTGCTGGGTGCAGTCCCTGCAGGAAAACCATCTTGCACTCCCCCTGATAAACTGCAGTCGCAGGCAGGAGTATAAAAGCAGCAACTGGTCTTTATTAAGTACAGCCATACACATCAACAATGTATTTTCTTCTGGTCCCTGGACTCAACCCCCAGAGCTTGAGGCCCCAAAGGTCTATCCCTGACACCCATGCTCCCTGGTGACGTATGGGGTAGTTGTTCCTGTTCCCCTGCGGAAGGGATCTCTCTCTTCCCTGAGGAAGGAAAACTCTCTAAATTTGAAGCTGCAGCCCCTTTTGTACCCAGGGGAGGCTAGGTCTGAGCCCCTGATAGGGCAGTAACCAGGCCTTAGGCCCACTCCCTGTCACTCAAGGGAGTAGTTTACTGCTGCAGCAGCAGCAAGGGCATAGATTTAACCCTAACACTGCCTGCTCTGGTACCGGGGCTTATGTGTTAGGTAGAGGATTAGTAGCCACGGGTTAAATGGCTACACACTCCCCCTGGTGGACTCTCAAGCCCTCTCTGAGACATCAATACATTACCATCCTCATTGATAACAGGATAATAACTTGGACATGGTATAACATTATAATATCATGGATACACCCGGATCCCTCCCTATCATGGAGAATCCATACCCACTTTAATAATAGTGCTTGGGATCAGGTTTGCAAACCTTCCTGCCCTCACTATCCAGTACAGTGACCGAATAGCAATGCTTCTGGCCCCCCTCTGATATATACTCGACCCGGTCCATAAAGATGTTCCGGCCTACCTTCAAGACACTCATTAAGTAGGACACTTTTTCATTATTGTAATAATATACCTCTACACAGCGGGCAGCTAAGTAGTCTATCACGGCATCCCTGAGTCATTCCTCCCAATGGGCCACCACCTTTCACATGAGGAACGTAAGGGTAATCATAACCGTGTGACTTCCTGTAATGTTGGACCACGATACGATTCCACCTGGCTATTTTTGGTTACGCTCTGCCCGTAAGGCTTGCCCTGGCAGTACCCAAAATAGTGGCCCTGCCACTGGGATCTCTTTCTTAAACCCTCCAGTCTTGAAGGAGTTACCATCCCTTGTCTTATACCCTTACTACGATCCCTAAGGATTTCTTCTGTTTCTTCTGGGGTAAATTTTCCTGCATCCCACCAGTGATCCACTGTGGTACCTTAAATTAGCAGGAACCTAGTTCTATTCATGTGCGGCACATACCCCTGAAACAAGGGATCTCACCATGGCAATACATTCTTAGTACTAACGTGAGCCCTCATACTATGTTCGTCCCGCATGAAACCCTCACTGGATGGTGGTCAAAAGTACTAGAATCACAGGAACCTTCCCGTGAAGACATTGTGAAATCAGAAATCCCACCCCTAGGCACATCATCATCTAATGCATCGCACACCCCACTGTCCTTGGTAAGTTTGGGCAAAATGTCGTGTCCTGGGCAGCGGTTGGTGGGGTCTTAACCTTCGAATTTTGTCCCAATGCCTTAGAGGCTTGGCGCCTACCTCGGCCCATCACTGCCAACACTTTGTTAGAGGTAGTGTCTTTGGCAGCATGTCTATCCAGGACTTTGCCTCGGGGACGGCACAGCTTCGCAAATTTTGCAGCCTCGATCTTATGTACCGGAGCGGAGGTCACAACTTCCGTATCCGCCCGGCGGCCAAAGTCATGATGATGACTTCCAGTTGCATTGGAAGGGTGGCAGCAACAACCGGGAAAGAGGTACTGTCCGGTACCTCCAAGATGGCCGCCTTTGCAAGAACCAGCTGGGCAAAAGCACTCTCGACGGTCAGGTAGGCCGCTGTCATCACCGGAACCAGATGTATCCTCACCGGTCTGCTGGGCTGATGTCGTCTCTTTATCCTCCTGGCCGGGAGCAGGCCCCTCCGATGCCTCGCGAAGATCCTCCGGGTCCCTGGACATCTTTCGCTCGGGTGGAGTCGCCTCTAATGACATCACTGCTGGTCTGCGACGATCTCTCTCACACCGGACAACTGTTTTTACCACCGCAGGTAACATATGGCGACACACCGGCAGGAGTACTGCAATGAAGCCTCCCATCTCGATTTCGTCTAGCACAGCATCAGACACTTTGGTGAGTAGCTTCCACCAGGAAGTCACACTCATTATCGGAATGTTGTGTAAAGGCTTCTCCGATGTCACTGCAGTCGATGAAGATCTTGGAAGCAGTATGGTGCCGATAGTAGCTTGCAGATAGTAAGCTCACGCTTGCTCCGTGTGAGGCTCGGAGCCACGCCACCGTCGGCATGCTCTATACTCACCGCAGTTTGCTGCAGGGACCCCCGCACCACCCGCTTCCACCATCGTCGGCGACGCCGGCCAGCCGGGCAACCACCTCACTGCTGGCTCACGCGCGTGCACCCGCTCCAGCACTAAAACGTCTCTCCTCGCGACGACTTCAGGGAAGCGCACTTGGCACGCACAGGCTTCTCCTCATCACCCAGAGACACTCATTCCACCTGAACACTCTCCTACCACAGCCCTGGTTTGCACACACCTCCACGTTGCAGGGTTTTCATTGGACACTCTCCCCTATATATGCTTAGCTGCTCCACTGGCAAATTGGCTGAGCATAGAATCAGTTGCGTTGTGTTTACCTCTTCTCAGCCTCCACAGTCTTGCCTTGTCTTGCTGTTCCTCATTCTGGGTACCGATAGGCTTTTTACAACGATCCGCACATCTCCAAACCTGACCTCGGCATTCGGACAACGACAACTCTACTCTCTCCAAACCCGACCACGGATAATAGTACCTGCAAAGATCCGCACCTCTCCAACACTAACCCCGGCAAGTATATTGACCATCCGTACCTCTTCAATCCCAACCCAGCTACCTTGACTAATCTACACTCCAGACACGCCCTCGTGGCTGCGGGTGGTGTTATATCCTTTCTCACCTCAGCACCATGGTCCCGCCTTGTTTGTGGTGAGTGCAGCGTGACACTCCGTTAAGGAGAGTGAAAAGCGAACTTTATCTTCACATGCCAACATGTTTTCTAGACTAGAGAAATATCTTGAACAAAATGACCGACGGATGGACCTGCTCCAGCAGAGCCTCCATTCCCTCACCATTCAGGCGCAAACCGCTTCCTCCGTATCCACTCCGCCAGCACCTGCCGCCTCTTCTGCTACTCTGCTATCTACCATTACTGCTACTGAGCCCCACCTTCCGACGCCTAACCGTTATGCAGGAGATCCCCACGGGTGTAGAGGCTTCCTAAACCAGTGTTTTTTAACAGTTTGAGATCACACCTTCTCGTTTTGTTTCCCCAAGGTGGCTTACATCATCTCACTACTTACGGACGACACCCTGGCCTGGGCTTCCCCCATCTGGGAGCAGAGGTCGGACCTTACGCATGACATCGGACTCTTCGCCACGGAGTTCCCTAGGGTGTTGACACTCCGGGACGTAAGATGACCGCAGCTTCCTCTATTTTCCATATCTCCCAGGGAAACCGACCAGTCACCAGGTACGCTCAGGAGTTCCGCACCATTGCGTCTGAGACAGGATGGAACAATGAGGCATTGTCTTCCGCCTTCTGGCAGGGCCTTTTGGATCCGTTAAAAGACGAACTCGTGGCACAGGAGTGTCCTACTGATCTGGAGGAACTGATCGCCATCTGTATTCGGGTAGATCAACGCCTGCAGGAGAGTAGGTCCCAACGATCCCGCCATCGCCAAGTGGTACCCAGATCACTTTTTCATCATTTTTCCATACCGGTATCTCCCCACTCTGATGCTCTGGAACCCATGCAATTAGGGGGTAATACGTTTTCCCTGTCTGAAAAGCAATCCCGCCGCAGCACCGGCCTCTGCCTATACTGCGGCAATCCCGGTCATCAAGTGCTTCCCCACAAGCCGGGAAATACCAACTCCCAATGACATCCCGGGGTGTCTCGTTGGGAACACTTTCCCTCTACCCTATCACCAAAGAGACCTTGCTACCAGGATTTTGATTCCTGTTTTTTAACAGAAGAGAGTTTTCATGTCACTGCACTGGCATTTGTGGTGGCAACTTTATTGACTAGGTCTTCGTGGAGAAGAACAACATCCCACTTACCTGCAAGAATGTACCAATAGGTAGGATTGGAGGCCATCGACGGACGACCACTACAACCAGCCTTCATTTCTCTGCAGACCATTCCCTTTCATTTATAGACGGGAGGGGACCATAAGGAGGAGATTCATCTTGATGTGATCCATACCCCCTCTGTTGAAGTGATTCTGGGCCTTCCGTGGTTCCAACGCCATAATCCTCTCATATATTGGACCAATAGAGAACCTGTCCAGTCTAGCACCCGTTGTGCAAAGAGTTGTGTGGTGCCGGTTCATAAGGTTGGTGGCGTATGCACGTTGGAGAGGGAGGCGAACTTCCGGAGACCAAGGCCATGAACGAATATATCTGAGAGAATCTAGAAAGGGGGTTTATTCGGAAATCCTCTTTCGTCAAAAAGAAGGACGGGTCTCTTCGGCCATGCATTGATTATAGGGGTCTCAATAAGATTACTCTAAAGAATCGTTACCCCTTACCCTTGATCTCTGAACTCTTCGATCGTCTACAGTGGTCAACTATTTTCACCAAGTTGGACTTGCGCGGTGCCTACAATTTGGTGAGAATACACCAGGGTGATGAATGGAAGATGGCATTCTATATCCGCAATGGTCATTATGAGTATCTGGTCATGCCCTTCGGCCTATGCAATGCTCCTGCTGTTTTCAAGACTTCGTCAATGAGATATTCCGGGACATTCTCAACAAATTTCTCATCATTTACCTAGATGACATTATGATTTTTTCCAAGTCTCCCAGGAACACGTCGGTCACGTTAAACAGGTACTGTTTAAAAAAAATGTTCTTCTGCTGAGCGGAATTATGACGTGGGTAACCGGGAACCTCTGGCAATCAAAAGTGCTCTTGAAGAATGGAGGCACCCTTTGGAGGGTACAGAGAATCCTATTACCATCTTAACCATCCACAAGAATCTTCTCTACATAGAAGGCGCTCATCTCCTAGGCGCTTGACAAGCTCGCTGGTCGCTCTTCTTCTCCCGCTTCAACTACATCATGTACCTGGTTCCAAAAACCTGAAGGCGGATGCTCTTTCATGTCAGTTCCTCGCTGAAGGTAAGTCGGAGGATCAGCTGGAGACAGCGCTTCCTTCCAAATATATAATCTTCGCTAACTCCTTTGATGTTATCGACGACATCCGCCTGGACCAATCTCATGTTCCAGAAGGTCTCAAAGTCCCGGAGGGCGACCTCTTCACCGCACCACTATACCAAAGGAGGGTCCTTGAGTTGTGTCATTACTCTAAATCTTCTGGGCACCCAGGTCCTCGGAGAACCACCGATCTCGTAGAGCGAACCTTTTGGTGGCCAGGTATACAAGGAGACATTAAAGAATTTGTCACAGCATGTGCCACGTGTGCCCATAACAAAACTCCCCGAAGCAGACCACTGGAACTCTTACATCTTTTTCTGATTCCAGATCGCCCTTGGAACCATTTGTCTATGGACTTCATAGTAGATCTACCCACTTCCAAGGAGATGAACACCCTCCTCGTCATCGTCGATCGCTTCTCCAAGCAGACACATTTTATCCCATTGAGAGGTCTTCCTAACTCTTCCAAGCTCGCAGATATTTTTGTTTAGGAGATCTTTCGCTTACATGGGGTACCTCAGACCATCGTCTCCGACCAGAGGTCACAATTTATTTCCAGGTTCTGGCGTTCCTTTTCTCAAAGGTTGGGCATTTCCTTACATTTTTCCTCAGGATATCATCCACAAACGGTCAGACGGCGAGAACTAATCAAACTGCGTTGTTTCATTTCTGACACCCAGGATAACTGGACGGACCTTCTACCTTGGGCCGAATTTGCACATAATTCCTTATGCAACAAATCCACCCGAGAGTTGACGTTTTTCATAAATTATGGATTCTACCCATTCCGACTGCCATTGGTCTCTTCTTCCTCTGGGGTACCAGCAGTGGACAACAGAATTCATCTTTTACAGGACTCATGGAAAAGGATCCAGGAAAATCGGAGAGTCGCAACTAATAGACAAAAACTCCAGGCAGACCGCCACGTCACAGTATCCAGGAATTTAGCCCTGGAGACAGGGTATGGTTATCTTCCAAAAACATACGCCTCAAGGTGCCCACACTCAAGCTGGCACCCAGGTTTCTCGGGACATATCCCGTAATACAGATGATCAACCCGGTGACATATCGCCTGCGCCTTCCTTCGTCTAAGAAGATCCCCTCTGTCTTTCATGTCTCCCTACCAAAACCTGCTTTCCAAAGCTCGTGCTTCTCCGATATTACCTCACCACCTACTCCTCTACTCGTACAAGGGCAACAGGAGTACGAGATCCAGTCTATTGTAGACTCTAGGATTTCCAGAGGGGCAGTATTGTACTTGGTCCACTGGAAAGGGTTTGGACCAGAGATGCGTTCTTGGGTTTCCCACAGTCATCTTCACACCCCCAGACTCGTACAGGCTTTCCATCTGAAGCATCCTTTCAAACCGGTTTGGAAACGCCCAGAGGTCGCTTCTGAAGGGAGGGGTACTGTGAGACTCAGGTAGCCACGCCGCCTTCAACACGCTCTCCACTCTCCGGGCAACCACCTCAATGCTGGTGCATGCGCGCGCACCCGCTCCAGCACTAAAACCCCTCGCGCCGACTTCAGGCACACGCGTCGAGCACACAGAAGCACGCTCGGCATGCACAGGTTTCTCCTCATCACCCAGAGGCACTCATTCCACCTGAACACTCTCTTCCACAGCCTTCATTTTGCACACACCTCCACGTTGCAGGGTTTTCATTGGACGCTCTCCCCTATATATGCTTACCTGCTCCACTGGCAAATTGGCTGAGCATACAATCAGTTGCGTTGTGTTTTCCTCTTCTCTGCCTCCACAGTCTTGCCTTGTCTTGCTGTTCCTCATTCTGGGTACCGATTGGCTTTTTACAACGAAACGCGCATCTCCAAACCTGACCTCAGAATTTGGACAACGACTACTCTACTCTCTCCAATCCTGACTATGGCTAAAAGTACCTGCAATGATCCACACCTCTCCAACTCTGACCCCGGCAAGTATATCGACCATCCGTACCACTCCAACCCCGACCCGGCTACCTTGACTAATCTACACTCCAGACGCACCCTCATGGCTGCGGGTGGCGTTATATCCTTTCCCACCTCAGCACCGTGGTCCTGTCTTGTTTGTGGTGAGCGCAGCGTGACACTCCGCTAAGGAGAGTGAAAAGCGTCCATTCTCCCGGAGCATTTCCTCAGTTATCTCGCACACATAGTTCGTTATGGGATTAGGATTGGGGCCGCGCCGTTCCTCTTCAGCAGCCGCTTCCAGAGAACCCGCGCCCAAATCCTCAATCCAGGCCATAAACTCACCGCACATGTCATAGAGAGCCAGCATGCAGCCCGGGGAGAGGCAGTCTCCATACATTTTTGCAGGCCGCAAATTCGTTTGTAGAAGTCCCGCACGTCCTTCTGGGGAGGTGCGGATGGTGGCGGCAGTACTGGCTGCAGATTTTTGCACCTATTGCAGCAGGATTTCACAGTCAATTCCCCGCTCGGGAAAATCACTTACAATAAAAAGGTCCAGATCTCCCAATCAGGTCATGTTAACTTCAGCAAGTTGATAAACTCACACACAACAGGGGGGGGGGGAAGCCGGAGCAGCCGCAGCTACAAACGCAGGCAACCGATCACACGGTGTCCTCATGGGGTGGGTGCAGGATGCCGGTATCCATCGTCACGGTCCCAGTCGTCATGTACTGTACGTTCAGTAGTTCATGACGACTGGGACTGTGACGAGAGATACCGGCATCCTGCACACCCCCATGAGGACGCCGCGATCAGTTGCCTGCGTTTGTAGCTGCGGCTGCTCCAGCTCCTCAACTGGACCTTTTTTTCCCCCCTAGGCTAAACTGAGGACTATTGTTTTCTCCCCTCCCCCTCTTGTGTGTGGGTTTATCAACTCGCTGAAGTTAACATCTATGACCTGATTGGGAGATCTGAACCTTTTTATTGTAAGTTTTGTGATTTATCATTTTTTACATAAAGTACCGTTTTCATATAGTGACTGAAAGAAAGGGGTCACGAGCACCAGTTTGTAAGGTGTATAAAGACATAACTTTAGCAAGGTTCTGTGTCAGATAGCATTCATTGGGATATAAGGTCACCAAATTAAGTCCTCACGTTATTAAATGCAAAGCAGAAATACAAATAAATAAAGCACTTGAATGAAGAAAAAATTTAGAAGAAATGTGAAAATTGCAGGGATTAGGTCTCAGTAGTTTTTCTGTTTTTTTTGATATACAATTCATTATGGGCAGGGATTTTAAAGAGAACCTCCCAAAATTGTTTGCATCAATATTGCTTAAAAATAATAAAATAATCTACTAGGGAATTTTAACATTGTATGTCAGGTGGAAAAGGGAAAGCAAGAGAAATTAGTAAACAATTAGTAAACAAAAAAAAAGAAGCAAATAGGATTTAAAAAAGTAATTAACTTGTGACCATTTAGAATATGTTAATGAGTTAAAATCCAAAGAAGCTGTGATTGTCTTACAGATGTTTGCATGCCTCATTACAAAAGACAAACAAATGCGTGCTAATTTGGCCCCCCGGGAACATTGGCACTTTTTACATTTCAAAGACTATTGTTTGTGTTTAATTCAAAGGACTTAAAAGAAAATAATCTTCTGGTTGATTGGCAATAATATACTGTACCAGTGTAGCAAAACACACTCAAGGCTGAATTATGAAAAGCTGCAGGGGAGACACGATCCCTGATAGCAGTGTATGTATGTATGTCTTTATTTATATAGCGCCATTAGTGTACATAGCGCTTCACATTAGTAATACACGTGACAATAATATAAATAACAGATAATATAAATAACAGATCATGGTGCTTCAGACATAAAAGTAACATTTAGGAAGAGGAGTCCCTGCTCCGAGGAGCTTACAATCTAATTGGTAGGTAGGAAGAACGTACAGAGACAGTGGGAGGGAATTCTGGTAAGTGCATCTGCAGGGGGCCAAGCTTTATGTATCATGTGTCTAGTATTATCCACGGTGCTATTCATATGCTTCTTTAAGCAAGTGTGTCTTAAAGTGGGTCTTAAAGGTGGATAGAGAGGGTGCTAGTCGGGTATTGAGGGGAAGGGCATTCCAGAGGTGTGGGGCAGTCAGTGAGAAATGTTTAAGGGCTTTAGATACAAAGGGGGTACAAAGAAGACATCCTTGAGCAGAACACAAGAGTCAGGATGGTGCATAGCGAGAAATTAGGGCTGATATGTAAGGAGGGGCAGGAGAGTGTAAAGCTTTAAAACTGAGGAGGAGAATTGAGTGTGAAATGCGTGATTTGATAGGAAGCCAGGGGAGGGATTTCAGCAGGGGAGACTCGGAGACAGATTTAGGAAAGAGTAGAGTGATTCTTGCAGCAGCGTTTAGGATAGATTGTAGGGGAGACAGGTGAGAGGCAGAAAGGCCGGACAGCAGGAGGTTACAGTAATCGAGACGGGAGAGAATGAGGGCCTGAGTCAGAGTTTTAACAGTCGAACAACAGAGGAAAGGGTGTTTCTTAGTTATATTGCAGAGGAAAAAGCGACAGGTTTTAGAAATGTTTTGAATGTGAGAGAGGAGACGAGTGTGACTCCAAGGCAGCGTGCTTGGGCTACTGGGTGAATGATAGTACTTCCAACAGTAATGTGGAAGGAGGTAGTAGGGCCAGGTTTGGGAGCAGTGGTAAATTAAGAAATGCTCTTGTCAATCCCTTACATCAGGGGCGCTCAACTCCAGTCCTCAAGCCCTCCCCCAACAGGTCCGTGTAACAGGGGACTTATCCCTGTTCACAAATGTGCCTCTAATCCAGCAGTGTGGTGGTTAACGGCTGGTAGGCAATTAACTAACACCACCTGCCTGATTAGATGGCTTAGAAAAGCCTGTCTTTTGAGACAGGAAGTGAGACTCCTTAGCTCACACCTGAGCTGAACTTGGAGACAGAGGAGAGATTCCTTAGTCCACAACTGGGCTGAACCAAGGAAAAACAGATGTCGAGCGACAAGCTGACCACAAGACAAAGGGGACAAGATTCTAAACTTGGAGCCTGACATTTCCTGTGCACACAAGGGTGCGGTTCCAAGAAAGCAGAGAAGCTTCCCCTACAGCAGCCCAGCTAACAGATAAGACTTTTTCGTATAAGACTATTATCTATGTCTGTGTATTGATAAATGTCTCCATGATTTGGGGCTGGTAAAGAGCCTAGCTAACCAACCCAGTCAGAGAGGGCTGAGCTACATGTGTAGATAGTCTCCAAAGCAGATATAGGTTTTCTTTGTTTGGCTCACTATTTTGCTTAAGTTGATTTTTTGCTGTGTTTTAAGCGACAGGCACAATAAAGCCTTGTTATAATTTCACCTTACAACAGTCTCCATTGTGTACCTCTGCACATGTCCTCCTACAGTCCGATATTCAGGATATCCCTGCTTCAGCACAGGTGGCTCCATCAGAGGCTCAGTCTTTGACTGAGCCTCTGTTTGAGCCACCTGTGCTGAAGCAGGGACTGATTGAGTCACCTGTGCTGAAGCAGGGACTGATTGAGTCACCTGTGCTTACGCAGGGATATCTTCAAAACCTGACTTGTTGGGGAGGGGGGGGGGGGGTGCCTTGAGGACCGGAGTTGAGCACCGCTGATCCATACAATGAAAACTGATGGCGCTATACCTGGGACTCCTGCAGCATTGAAGAGGGTCTGCGTACGTTCCTTTTCCTCGTTTATCCAGTATTCCTCCCTCCTGTCTTCACATGTTCTTACATTTCCAGTGAATAGACATCGGATGATTACCTGACACCGGTACGTGCTGTGGAATTTAATGAAGGGAATGGTTTTACGTGTCATTAAATAGCTACAAACTAACTCTAGCACAATGTTGCAACTGAGAGAATTTATATAAGCAGTCTAAGGTCTCGGACATGGTAAAAAATACCGCTCTGAGCCGTGCTGACGCTCATGCTGTCCTGCTCAAGCAGGAGCTTTTTTGTGTCCTGGCATGAGCGTCAGCGAGCGCGCTTGTGAGGCAAGGTGGGAAGCGGGGCTAGCGCGCCACGTCATGGCGCCGACGTCACTGAGTGCATTGGCTTTTTTGCCCTCAGCGCGAAAACTAAAATCAATCTGTCTCCTGCAATTCCACACGCCTCAGCACGCCTGCCGAAGCGCCTGCTAAAGCCACACGAATACCAGATGCAGGAGGTAAGTGTGCTGGCTCAGCGCGGCTCAGCGAGGTCTTTTTTTTACCATGTCCGAGGCCTAAGAATTGCAAAAAGCTTCTTTAAAACCTACAAAGCCAAAGGAAAGATGTGACAAGAAAAGAGGTTTGAATGTAACTGTAAGAGGTTGGAATTGAAACTGAAATTTACAAATGATTACAATTTCAATCCATTTTATTTCTTTGTAGAGACAACAGAATACAGGCATACCCCGGTTTAAGGACACTCACTTTAAGTACACTCGTGAGTAAGTACATATCGCCCAATAGGCAAACGGCAGCTCACGCATGCGCCTGTCAGCACGTTCTGAACAGTAATACCGGCTCCTTACCTGTACCGAAGCTGTGCGCAAGCGGGGAGACTATAGAGCCTGTTACACATGTGTTATTTACATCAGTTATGCACGTATATGACGATTGCAGTACAGTACATGCATTGATAAGTGGGGAAAAGGTAGTGCTTCACTTTAAGTACATTTTCGCTTTACATACATGCTGTGGTCCCATTGCGTATGTTAATGCGGGGTATGCCTGTATACATTTAAGGCTTTAATCCATGATAATCCATGGAAAAGTCATTATGTTAACTTTATTAACAAGCGTGTTATGCTCTATTCCCAGGGTTGCCACCTTCTGATGAATATTAATCCAGAACCTTTTTTTTTTCTTTCTATTTTACAAGTGTTTATTTATATATTTAACTCTCTTACCTTCTCCGGCGGTGGCATCTCCCCCTGCATCAAGATGGCCTCTGCAATGTCAAATGGCGTCGCGTTGCCATGACAACGTAATGTCGCATGGCGCCGCGATGTGACGTCCCGTGGTCATGGCAACGTAATGCCATTTGACGTCGCAGAACCATCATGACTGGACCATGCAGGGGGAGATGCTGCCGCCGCCGAAAGTAAGAGCCGAGGTCCTGCACCAAACATCCCAGCTGGCCCTGCAGCACCCGGAGATTTCCTATCTCAACCCGTAGGCCTGAGATACTTAGCCGAAACCCACAGTCTCCAGGTCCATCCCGGAGTGGTGGCAACCCTGTCTATCCCTGTCTTTAGTGGCATGCAAGATATCTACCTGCATGTGTTAGTTTTTTGGATACAATGGCTGCCATGTTTTTTTCTCATACATTTTGATTGCGTAGTAAATCGTTTCTAATAAGAATTGTCCACGAACAAAAAAAAGTGGGCGCTAATAACCCTTTCCGTGCCGTAATGTTTACTGGAACAAATTGCTACCGGCGTGTTGGCTTCAGGATTATGCTATTACTAGTACATTAACCACATGCCGCTGCCCTGAATGCAAAAGAAAGCCCCCCTCTTCCATTCACATCACTTGAAACTCAGACAGCAGGGGCGCAGAAATGGAATGCTAGTGTGAGACTGGTGCAAAGGGAACCAAAACGTAAGGCGAAGGAACGACAGGCCTGACAAAATAAAGAAAACGAGACAATAACAACATTCTAAAGACTTTGCTACCCCCGTGCAACTGAAAAAGCTCTCTGTGTCTCACTGGATCATTCAAACACTTTGTTGATGAAGAGGTGAATTGTATCTACTTGTGGCAAATGCAAACATTGAATAAGTACATGGGACTACCCCTTTAACTCACAGCAGAAGAAACCATCTGGGACAAACTCTTGTGGAGCCATTAGCAGGTATTGCCTAATTGCCACCCCCCACAGGACTGAATACTGGATGTTCAAAGAGACTTTTACTGTCTATTTGTATTTGGTTTATATGGAGATGTATACTGGCAGACATGTAAAATAGGGAGGTAGAAGAACTATGCATGACATTTCTGAAACTCCCATTGACTAGCATTGGGACGAGGAAGACAGCAGAAAATAAATAAATATCCTTTTTGAAGTTAAAAAATCAGGGCATCTCCCTTTATATATAGGGATAGTTGATCAGTATTTAGGGATACTGTATGCCTTATGTTTTATATTGTACTTAACACTGTTGCCTCTTTGCAGGGTGAGGCTCAAACCCTATTGCTTTGCAAACTCCTCTAGCAGCAAAGGGTTAAAGTGACATCCCCACATTGTGGGACAATTAAAAAAACAACTTATAGTCACCCTTAGCCCTTTGTGTCGTAGGGTCCATGGCACCTCCGGCACCCACGATCAAGTAACCACCCTCCTCTTCCGTTCTTCTCCTGGTATGATTGTTGGGTACAGAACACAATCTCCCCTTGAAAAACTAGCAGGTAGATAATGACGTAGCTACTACGCTTTGGGGTACTGGTAGCTATGTCAAACGGCATACAAATACATGCTTATTTGTATTTAATAGGAAGTCAGTCACATATATAATGCACCAGTCCAAGCTGCCGTTTTTATTTTTAATTTAATTTTTCCCCTTTAATATGCGCATCAATACAATCCACACAATGATAAGTAATTAGCTAAGTTACCGATCTATCCACTCTCCTCTGATGGATCGGCGAAGCTTCGTCTCGGGGGTTCATTAAATGGTCGTCAGTGCAGCAGAAGAGGACCAAAGATGCAAAGTTCTGTGGGGAAGTTCATGTGACCAGCCAGTCACTAGATACAATTGGTGCACTGCTAGAGAGAGGGCAGGGCTCAAAAAGGGGTGTGCCAGAGCCTGTTTCAGAAGAGGAAAGGGATGTGACTTTGTAAATGGTTGCTATAGAAACAAAAAATACTTGTTAGATTGTGAGGGTAGGGGTAAATATGGCTGCTCTTAATAAAGGTCAAGCCTGTGATTACCCATACCTGTCAATAATACACTGGTATTATGTTAGGTGTATGTATAATGTATTATGTCTTAACCTGGTTCCAGCACCTCAGGGGCCTGGGGTTAATTTTGTTTGCAGGAAAAATGTTGCGGAAGTGGTGGTGAGTTTCCCTGTTGTATGTTACTCTTTTTATGTTGCATTTCTACCCACCAATCAGGGGCTGGGCACGTAGACCGCACCTCGCCCTGAATGTTTCAATGTTGTGGGTTTAGTGCATGGGAGACCAATCTTTTTCTCATGTGCCCCCTGCCGGCTGTCCCCCTCTCCTCACGCCCCCCCTGCTTACCTTGACTCAGACGTCTTGGCGCCATGACGTCACGTTGCCATGGCAACGCGGCGTCATATGACCACGCGGCGTCATTTGACCCCGCGGCATCATTTGACTCCGCGTTGCCATGGCGACGCATCACCAGGAGCCGTCTGAATCATGGTAAGGAGAAATTTACAGAAGCCTTGCAACTCCCCCGGCATTAATTTAAATGCCTTCGGGAAGCACGTAGGGCCTCTGTAAACCCTGCACCCCCCGCAGCGAATATTGCCCCCCCCCCTCCACTTTGCGCACCGCTGGTTTAGTGTATACAAAGGTGGTGAGAGAGACCCCATAGCTATCCATAAGAGTTGCAGGAGTTGTTGCTGTAACTAAGAGAAGCTGCAGTGTTCTCTCCTATGCTGGTGTCTGGCCTGGAATCCTGTTTCAGAGGAGGAGAGAACAAGAGAAATCTCTGCAAGGAGGTTCCTGCAACTAGGTCAGCAGGTTTCTCCAGTTTTCCCCGGTTGTGTATGTGTTTGTGAAAAAAACAAGGTCAATTCTCAGCAACAGGTCTTCACCCTCAAGATGTCCCTGGACCTACACTCCCAGCCACTGGCCACCAGGAGCAGTCCTTGCTCTTCCCTTACCCTCTGGTAGGGTAGGGGGAATAGTCTTCCATCACTTCCCACAGGGAGGACCTCAGTAAGTAGAGCCCTGCACTACTTGGTTGGATAGACTAGCCTCTCTCAGTAGTAGAGGCAACTGCCTAAATTGAGGAAGTGCAGCTCCTTAAGTCAGTTCCAGTAAGAACCAGCCCCTTGTCCCTGATTGGACAGCAGGCCTGATTGCACTAACTTCTCTGACTCACTGAGCTGCAAGGTGTGGGGAAAAACCATGATTACTCCTGGCACCTACCCTTACTAGGGATTACTGCCTCGAGGATGGCAGACTTGTAGCCCCAAACCAGCCAGGGCTACACTAACATAACACAAACTCTTGAGTGTAGCAAAATGACAGTTTGGTTTATATTAATCAATCATTTACCAATAGATTTAAAGTGTTTGCTCTTTGATATGGTCAATCACATAAAAACATGCACTGACTATTTTAAAAGTTTTAAAAGTTTTAAATAAGTCTGTAAGAGATGTGTGCAGAGGTACGTTTAATGGAGACCGATTAAATTAAATCCTGGATTTATTTCGCCTGTTCCTTTAACAAGGCAAAACATGCAAAAAGAAACAAAATAAAGGCCTACTCCACTTTGGAGAATAACTAAACTTTTGCTCCAGCCCTTTCTAACTGGGTGGGTAGCTAAGCTAGTTACAACCCCAAATATATATATATAGATACACAACGGTCCAACAAGAAAGTCTCTCATCTTTTTCTGTTGTTGTAGCTGTAGACTTTTGCAGTCCAATCGCTCCCAGATATAACAGTCTGGTCTTTCCTCTGTCAGCATAGTTGTATGCACAGGAAAAACTCTGGTCTGTCCTCCGTCTCCTGTCAGCCCAAATGTGAGCTACGGAATCTCTCTCCTGTGTCTCACTTGAGGCTTTTTATAGAGCTCTCATTAGTCCAGGTGGAGACTAGGTTATTGAGTGGCTGCAATTAACTATCTCTCTGCTGGATTCTCAGAGCTCTGAGGCTGCTTTATTTAAACAGGGATCTGTCCCTTTTACAGAGTCCAATCAGGGAAAAGCTAAAAACGGGGACATTTGAACAATTTCGAGAAACTTGTCGGGACACCGGGACGTTTAATGAAAATCCAGGACGGACCCAGCTAAACCTGGATGTGTGGATACCGAATTAAAATCAACCTGCTAAATGTACCACTCCCATTAGTTCACGTTGCACCTAGGAAGGCCTGTACTCTTCAGTTAGAAGATCACTGCATTATGTTCTTCAGGCTGATGTGAAACTCTTCTCCGCTCTCGTGGCAATGTGCGCTTAAATAGGCTGGCTATGTGAAGTCCACCTGCACATTGTTTAGTTCAACACAATATTAGGCAATTATCCAAACCACTGCTAATTTAAATAATGGAAAATTAGGGACAGCTGGTTGCTGTAGATGATTGTATTGTAGATGATAAAGAGCTAAAAGACATAGAGAAGGAACAGGATTAATCTCCCTTGCACATCGTTTAATAAAATCCTAACAATAGACCATGAACAGTCTTCTGGAGTCAGATCTCAGATGATAAATGACGTACGGGGCTACCCTCACTGTTTGAACACTTTCTGCATTTAATATTTATTTTCCTTCATTTACAAATCATCATCGTCCTAGTGTTCTTTCGCCTCTGAAAAGAACCAGTTCTAAAACAAAAAAGGAACAACCCTCAATTTCTTGCAGGTAGGAATGCCATAAATGTATTGCAAATGTTAATAATTTAATGCCAATCGGCAAAATATTCAGCATCAGAAGCTTCCTCCCATTCTTCTTACACAGAGACTTGTATTTTAACGCATGCAGCTCATTACCCGATCTGGACTGGTCTGCCTTTCATTTTTAATGCAGATGAAACTGATACCTGACAAAAATGTGATCTTAAACTGTGCAAAAATGTGTGTGGTTTTTTTGTTTGAGGGGGGGTTATTATGTGAATGGTGGGAGTGGGGTAATATGTGAATCTCGTGGGGGGGGGGGGGGGTTATTTGTGTAGCCCTGGTAAGATTAAGGGCTATATTTCTATCCTCCTCCTGTGCAGTAAACCCTGTTAAGGGCAGGTTTGCCAGGAGTTATCATGGGTTTCCCCCACCTCAAGCACTTGCCCTGATTGGTGAAGGTAGGTCACCTGACCCTGTGTCCAATCAAGAGACACGGGGTGGTGCCTGCTGAAATCATAAAGAGCAGTGCACTTCCTATTTAGTGACACAAGTGTCTGCCTAGTCTGTCTGACAGAGTTGGTAGTGAGTTAGGTTCCTGATGAGTAGAGCTGATAGGTGGACCAAATACATTTTACCCTGCCTAGGGGGCAAGGGAAGAGCTAGCCCCACTCTGGGTGCTCCTAAGGCCCAGAGTGGAGGCAGGGACAACCTACAGGAGTACAGCTGGCTGCTGGTTCCTATGTGATACCTGATTGTATGCTGCAAAGAGAGAGAAAAATAAAGAGCTGCTGCTAATTATAAAAGACTTGTGTGGAGACTGGAATCTCTCATCCCTGGGAGGGGATTCTGTAGTAGGGATTCCACCCCGTATCCCTGGGGCTTACTACGGATGGAGGCACTGCACCATTGAAGGAGAACGAAGGCATCTACCCCAGAAACCTGTCCTGTTGTCCCCCATGTCATCGCGGGAGACTCAGGCCCTCCTGTTGCCAGCAGGTATGCAGCACACAGAGACATGTAGCCAGACCATGAAACACCCTAGGGTACCCAATATGAGGTTGGGGGGGCGGAGGGGTCGATGGGTTACATTTGTATGGGGGGGGGGGGGTGAGGGGTTATTATGTGTATTGGGGAGAGAGAGAGGGATGGGAGCATGAGGGAGAGAGACGGTGGGGGCATGAGAGAGAGGGGTGGGGGATGGAGAGGTGGGGGTGTGAGTGAGGGAGAGAGAGGGAGAGGTGGGGGTCGTGAGAGAGAGAGGTGGGGTTGAGGGAGAGAGGTGAAAGAGAGGTTGGGATGTGGGAGAGACAAGTGGGGGCATGGGAGAGAGAGAGATGTGGGGGGGCATGGGAGAGAGAGAAAGATGGGGACGTGGGAGAGAGAAAGGTGGGGGAGAGGGAGAGAGAGGTGGGGGTCATGAGGGAGAGAGAGAGTTGGGGGTAGTGAGGGATAGAGAAAGGTGGTGGTCGTGTGGGAGAGAGAGAGTTAGAGATAGTGAGGGAGTGAGAGCGGTGGGGGTCGTGAGGCCAAGAGAGAGGTGGGGGTCGTGAGGAAGAGAGAGAGGTGGGTGTCGTGACGGAGAGAGAGAGGTGGGTGTCATGAAGGAGAGAGAGAGAGGTGGGGATAGTGAGGGAAAGAGAGGTGGGTGTCGTGAGGGAGAGAGGTGGGGGTTGTGAGGGACAGAGGGGGGGGCGTGAAGGAGAGAGAGAGGTGGGGGTCGTGAGGCAGAGAGATTGGTAGGGGTTGTGAGGCCGAGAGAGATGTGGGGGTCATGAGGAAGAGAGAGAGGTGGTGGTGGTGTGGGAGAGAAAGTGGTGGGGGTTGTGAGGGAGAGTAAGAGAAAGGTGGGGGAATGGGAGAGATGTGGGGGCATGGGAGAGAGGGGGGGCAGGAGAGAGGTGGGGTCCGTATGGGAGAGAGAGGTGGGCGTGGTGTGGGAGAAAGAGGTGGGGGTGGGTGTTGAGGGAAAGAGAGAGGTGGGGGTGTTGAGCGAAAGAGAGAAGTGGAGGTCATGAGGGAAAGAGGTGGGGGCGGTGAGGAAGAGAGAGAGGTGGAGGACATGAGGGAGAGAGGTGGAGGTCTTGAGGGAGAGAGGAGGGGTCATGAGGGATAAAGGTGGGGGCGCTGGATAAAGGTGGGGCGTGGGAGAGGTGTGGGCGGTGTGGGAGACAGAGAGGTGGGGGTCACTGAGGGAGAGAGATGGGGGTATTGAGGGAAAAAGAGACGGGGGTCGCGAGGGAAAGAGAGAGATGGGGGTTGTGAGGGAGAGAGAGAGGTGGGGGTCATGAGGGAGAGAGGTGGGAGTCGTGAGGCAGAGAGAGAAATGGGGGTCATGAGGAAGAGAGAGGGGTGGGTGTGGTGTGGGAGAGAAAGAGGTGGGGGTCATGAGGGGGAGAGAGAGGTGAGGGCGTGAGGGAGAGAGGTGGGTGTCGTGGGGGAGAGAGATGTGGAGGTTGTGAGGGAGAGGGAGGTGGGGGGTCATGAGGGAGAGAGGTGTTGGTCGTGAGGGAGAGAGTTGGGGTCATGAGGGGGAGAGGTTGGGGTTGTGAGGGAAAGAGAGAGGTGGGGATCGTGATGAGAGAGTGAGGTGGGGGTCATGAGGGAGAGAGAGTTGGAGGTCATGATGGAGACATGGGGGTCGTGAGGGATACAGGTGGGGGTCATGAGGGAGAGAGGTGGGGTTCATGAGGGAGAGAGGTGGGCGTCATGAGGGAGAGAGGTGGGGTTGTAAGGGTGAGAGGAGGGAGAGGTGAAGGATAGAGAGAGGTGGGGGTCGTGAGGGAGAGAGGGGTGGGGGTCATGAGGGAGAGAGCAGTGGTGGTCGTGAGGGAGAGAGGGCCATTTTAAGCAGTTTGGAACTGTCGGGCCGCAACTTTTTTATGTCTGCCTCTGTGATTTCTCCTTCATAATAAACACCCACATGTGGCGTCACTGCTCCAGCTGCAGCTTGTTTGTGTCAATGAATGTGTAAGGAGAACGGAGAGGAGGACACAAAACAAGTATGTGTTGGAACAGTATCTGAGGCCTTGGTGAGGCATCAATTAGAGCTATTTAGAAGGTTAAATACAGTACAATGCAGTTCAGTTCCAGTGAGTAAGAAAAAAGAACAAAAGAAGATGATTAAGTGAGTGTAAAGAAAGTCTTCAAAGAAGTGTACATAAGGCAAAAATTATTTAACACTTTCACAATGTGTTGCAAGCCTGTGGCAGTCAATTAGTTAAAAAAAGATGGTGCTACGAAATCCAATGTTATGCTTAATGTTTTCTGAAAACTGCCAAATTCTCTTTAGAAATATTTCCATTCCCGCTTAGCAACATCAGCTGGAGCTCCAAAAACGTCAAAACACTGTAAAATGTGAATGCTCGACTCTTTGTGTATGTTTCTTCTGCACAGATTTTTAGATATTGATCCTGAAAGCCTAACTTTTGACAGCGTGGCATAACACAGATACACCACACACAATATTCAGTACATTCTGGCTTAGCTAGGAAGTAATCAGAAGCCCATATCTCGCTGAGTAAATTATGGTGCAGCAAAGAGTTGTTGCAGTTATCATAAGTTTTTAATTATATAGCAAGCTCTTGTACATTTCCCACTGGCAGACGTTTAGTGATAGAAATCGCAGAGCACTGACGGATTTTCTAATTCTGATTTATTAAAGCCAAAAACATACAACGTTTCGGCCTAGTGATAAAGTGGCATAATGATAATGATAATGTCCTGTACAATCCCTTATATAGCCCCACCATTCCTACGATGCCTTCGGGAATTATCCTAAATGATTAGCAGGTGTGTTACTGCACAAGAAACTCCCTCTGTTCAAAATATCCATCCTGTCTTGACGTCATCAATGCTTAAAGAGGGGGCGTCACATGCACCACACGGAGAAAAAAACGGCAATGACGCATCACCTGACGCTCGCATCACTCATCTCTTATCACACAGTCAGGGTTAAGGGTATCAGTCACATCCGGTTCTCCACAGTTTGCCACCCTGGTCTCCTGGTAGGCGTTGGAGTGATGGCTTTCGGGTTCTGCTTCCTGAATGGTAGGAGACTCTTGGCTGGCAAGAGCCTGGCTCTGACTGCAGGTAACGGCCCTGATCTGGCCACCTTCTAATTCGAAGTGGCAGACTAGCTGGCACAGGTCATTACCCAGTAGACTCTTGCTGTCTAGCCTGGGGGAGCACCCACACATCTCGCCTCTGCCGGCTCCCCAATCAAGGAACCACGGGCAACATGGAGGGACTGGCAGGCTCCATCAGGCATCTTCACCCGCATGCCTTCTCTGGGTAAAATGTTCTCTGGTTGGACTATATCAGGTCAGACAAGACATCGGTCTTGGGGCTTGCGATCATGGCCCCCGAGACTGGGTTTGCTGCCAGGGTGAAGTTGGGGCTATTGGCCCACATATGACCCACCAGGCCTCACAAATAGCACTTACATTTGTGCACGAATTCTATTGTCCGGGTATAGTTTGGGGTGCGCTGGATGGGCGGTTATATCTCCAACTAGGGTAGCTCTGCCTTCTGTGGGGACGGGAATTATGTGTTCCATTGGTTGGGGTACTTGTCGGGCTTGGCGGAAGAATTGTGGACGCACTGCCACAAATTCAACTGCCATCTTGGTGGCCACCTTAAAGGAGTCTGGTTTTCAGTCGATGACTCTAAAGCTGCCAATGTTACTCACAGACACATTGAAGCGGATGTAGGTGGGGTGCCCAACTCAATGGATTGCCAACCTAGTCCATGTAACATTTTGCAATGGTGTTTATTGTAATTACATAAGATAAAAAGGTATATTGATTTGAATTTGGGGTGCTTTATCATATTCAGTACAACGTGCTATAGTCAATACTTGCCATTATTATATGTTGCGCAATACACTTTCTGACCATGGGAGTTAAGCTACTTTTTTTTCTATAAAACCCACCCAGTTCAGTATAGATTTTGGACAATAACATGTCTATATGCAAATTAAATGTTAGAGGGCAGTCTAGTTATATACTTAAATATTAAAAGCTAACTGAAGTTAGTTTAATGTTAGAGTTGGCTCTAATCAGTAGCTCTGTCGTTGAAACCTTTAGAAATGTAGTCTTTAGCCCAAACATCATGGTTACTGTTTTGACAGAACAAATTAGAAATCCCAAAAAGAAATCCACTTTGTTGCACACCACCAAATAATTCCCCTGACGAAGCTCCATACTGGAGGGTAACGTGCCCCGGGCACGTCACCCACGTCATCAGACACCGCTATGGGTCTGTTTTTATGATGTATGGCGGTTCTTGCTAGTGTAGCCCCCTGTAAACAGCACAGGCTATACCTATCTTCCTCCTACTATGGTAAGTCCTGTTAAGGGCAGGCACCAGTAGTTATCATGGGTTTTCCCCCTTCCTAGCCCTGCCCTGAGTGGTAGACGCAGGCCCCTGACTCTGCTGCAGGCACGAGACAGAGGGGAGGCTCTGCTGACATCATTAGGGGTGGGGCTGACTCTATATTTAGCAGCCGCTCCTGTAAGTGACGAGTCTGTTAGTCCTGGGCTAGTTCGATGCCTGTTCTGTCCGAGGAGTTGGAGGAGACAGTGCGGTCTCACCGTTGCCGTCGTGCAGGAGCAAAGAGAGGAGTAGAGAGACTAAGCCACTTTGAGTAGAGCTGATAGCACAATAGACCCGGTGGACCAATGCCCCTCACCCCGCTGCTGGGGGTGATGGGGAGAATCCAGTCTCCACCCAGAGGCTAACCTCTGAGGTGGGCTGCGGGGTATTGACACCCCAGCCCAGACCATCCTGTCGGAGGAGAGACTTGGAGGGAAGGAGAGGAGGAGAGTGAATAACGGGGCTTTGCTGTTGTTGTTGTGGCTGCTGGTCGCCACTACATTTGGAGTCGCTGATCTGACCAATAAAGAGACTATACTTTATACCAAGACTGTGTTGTGAGTTTGGAGCATTCAACCCCTGGACCAGGGAGGTTCTTCTGTACGGGTCCTATCCCATACTCCTGGGAGTATAGAAGATGGAGGCGCTGCACCACTAAGAAAGTATGGAGGCTACCACCCCAGAAGCCTGGTCCTGTCTCCCCAATAACAACGCGGGAAGCTCAGGCCCTCCTGTTCCACGCAGGTATGCACCACCACTACGCATGTAATCTGCCCTCACGCACCCTAGACACCACAGATGAGTCTGGGGGGGGGGGGCGGGGGGTGAGAGGAATAAGGGTTACACTACTTTATATTAACTTGGGGGATTTAAAGGCCGGGTTAGTCAATCACTTATTAGCTGGTCCTCTTGCAGTGGAAGTTACACACTGATCCTTCTTCAGTCGTCACCATCAGGCTATATTATGTGTTGAGATTAGGCATTTGCCTATTACCATTATCACACTTATTCCTATAGCTTATAGTGGTGTGTCATCTTGCTATACATTGTATCAGGTGTATCTATTAGTTGGTAACTATTATCCACCAGCCACTTTACTAGCACAGAGTGACCAGTTCTATATCTACCTGCGCTGACTCATATTGCTATACTGTAGGTATTTATGTAGTGCTTCTTTCAACACTCCTGGTGGCTACTACTATAGTTATATATTTATCGTCAATCCCCCATTGGCTTTATACGTTGGTGATTTTATTTCCATCACCATTGTGCACATGGTTATCTATGTTCTAACCAGGCCATTTAGCCATAACTTTTGAGAGGATAAGAGATTATATTTAACCATCATCTCTCCTTTTTAGCTTCACACCTGGTATTTTTTCAACCACTATAACCAGTGAAGCTTAAGTAGCTATGCCGCCTACATTTCATATATATTTTAATCACTGGTTCTATTTATACAGTGATATATGTTTTATGTAAGCCTCTTTTCGAATAAAGTTATTTTCTATATATTTATTTATTTGGTGGTGTGCAACAAAGTGGATTTCTTTTTGGGAGCCCTTAATTGTTCTCTAATGTGTTTTGTTTAGCTAAGTCCAGGGGTGCGCAAACTTCTTGAGTTGTGCCCCTGCCCGGGAGCCGCAGCGTTCGCGCCCCCCCCCCTCTCCAAGGACTCGGCGTCAAATGACATTGCGGGTCATGTGACGTCACGTGACCCCGCGTTGCCATGACGTGTCGCAGAAGACCTGGCAGAGAGCAGGTAAGTGGAGTTACAAAGGCCTCACGCCTCCCCCAGTAGGCGGACCTGACGAAGCAAGAGACCACTCGCGAAACGCGTAGTTTACTGTCGGTGGAGCAATTCTTCTTTTCTGTCCATGGAAGGCCACTGTAGCCTATTCACTATGGCTCTGACACAGGCCCTGCGACCGGACGTGGCAGCAGGGAGATTCCACACGGAGCCATAGCGAAGGATACGGTTGCCGGAAGTGTTTTTACTCACTTGTAAGTTGCTGCATACTTACTTTATGTATTAATAAAGTACCTTTTATCTCATATGAATGTACAGTACTGTGAATCTCGTCCTTATTTGGAGTACAACAAGGATGGACTTCCAACAAAAACAGCCCCTAGACGGTGTGTGAGTTGTTTGGAGAGGGAAAACAACAAAAGACATTCTGATGTGAACAACTCACACTTGCCCGTGTGAGTAGAGCTGTGACCAGCTTCTTGTTTATATCATTATCACCTTTCCCGTGTGTTTGCTATTGGTTATGATGAGCATATAGATGTTCCTGTATTTTTTCTGTTTTTTATATATATATATATATTTTGTTGATCCCTATGCGCTCACCACAACTGTACTACGACTGATTTGTGGAGGATCAAGGAAGGATCTTTTATTGGTTGGTCTTGGAGGAAAAAAACAAGGGCCAGTGTTGTATTGATATATTTTATGGTCTATTTTTAATATTACCTTTTATAACAAACTAGCTGAGAGACCGGGCGTTGCCCGGAAGTTAAATTTCCCGCTAGGAAAAGGGGGGGGGGAGAGGGGGGGAGGGGGGGAGGGACAGTGGACAGGAGGAGGGG
>CM071567.1:310253823-310582767 GCA_036426205.1 Ascaphus truei | reverse complement strand
ATGTCTCTCTCCTCTTCTCCCCCCAGTATGTCTCTCTCCTCTCCCTCTCCAGCACGCCTCTCTCCTCTCTCCCCCTAGCATGTCTTTCTCCTCTACCCCTCAGGATGTCTCTCTCCCCCCAGCATGTATTTCTCTCCTCTCCCCCTACATGTCCCTCTTCTCTTCCCTCACCTGCATGTCTCTCTCTCCTCTCCTAGTCCCTACATGCCTTTCTCTCTCCTCTCCCCCACATCATGTCTCTCTCCTCTCCCCTCAGCATATCTCTCTCCCCTCATCCTGTCGTTCTCTTTTTACACTGTTCATCTCATTATTTCTCTGTATCCCCCTCAAGTCTTTATCTGATTTCCCCCTCATGTCTTTTATACCCTCCCTCTCCTCTTTTCTCACACATGCCATTTTCTTTATTTAATCCCCATGTATTTTCCCCTATGTCATCCTCTCTCTAACAATCGAATCTATCTTTTCCCAGCATCTTTTTCACTTTTCCTTCCCCTCCTTCTTTCCCCCTCTTCTCTCTCTCTCTTTTCTCCCCCTTGTGTCTTTCTTGTGGGCAAAGGAGACCTGGGATCATGTACAAAGGTTTTTAGTAAGGAGACATGAAATACTGACGGTATCTTCATGGATGGTGGAAGATGTAACCGGTATGCTACCGGATTGACCTTTTCAATGATATTGAAAGGCCCAATGAATGTTGGAGATAACTTCGCTGAGGGTGCCTTTAGGTGTATGTTTTTAGTAGACAGCCATACTTTGTCACCGTGATGGTATACTGGCCTGTCCCGACAATGCTGATCTGTCTGTGTATTTTGTGTGGTTACTGCCCTCTGCAGATTTTTCTGCATCTTCCACCACAGTTCCTGTAGCTGCTGGATCTGGATAGTCATAGCAGGGACACCGGATGCAGTTCCTGGGGAGGGAAGAGCAGAGGGATGGAAACCAAAGTTAACGAAGAAGGGTGACTCCTGTGATGACTTGCTCCACAAGTTATTATGGGAAAATTTCACCCATGGCAAGAGGTCAGCCCAGTCATCTTGGGTCTCGGACACAAAACAATGGATAAATTGTTCAAGAGACTGGTTCATTCACTCTGTTTGTCCATTAGACTCCGGATGATACGCGGAAGAAAAGTGCAATGATACCCCCAGCTGCTGGCAGAAGGCCCTCCAGAATTTAGAGATAAACTGCGAACCCCGATCCGATACGATGACTTTAGGAGCTCCATGAAGTTGGAAGATTTCACGAATGAAAAACTCGGAAAGCTTGGCGTCATTAGGTAGTCCCATCAGGGAGATGAAGTGAACCTGTTTGGAAAAGCGATCTACGACTACCAGGATCATAGTCATACCCTTAGATAAGGGAAGCACCACCACAAACTCCATAGATATATGAGTCCATGGCTGATCCAGAATCGGGAGAGGTTGTAATGACCCTGTAGGTCTGGGTGTTTTGGTCCGTGCGCACACAGGACAAGTGTTTACAAAGGGTTTAGCATCCTTCCGAAACCCAGGCCACCACAAGTTTAGTTCCAGTAGTTCGATAGTTCTCCTTTCACCTGAATGATCGGAAGTTTTGGTACTATGTCCCCATTCCAATGCCTTTCTTTGGAATGCTGGTGAGACGAACAGGCGTCCTTCTGGAACCACGAGGCCCTCTGGTATTTGGGTTTGATCCTGAACTTTGTTGTCTAGGGAGTCAAAGGTAGCCGCTGAGATGATGCGTGAAGATGGAAGAATAGGTTTGTCGTGATCCTCCGCAGTATAATCGACCAAGATTTGACGGGAAAGAGCATCCGCCTTCACGTTTTTTGAAACCTGGTAAGAGATGAAGTAAAAGCGAGAAAAGAATAACGCCCACCCCCCCACGTGACCCCAAATCGGCAGGCTCCCTCAATGTATAAAAGATTTTTGTGATCTGTGAGTATGGTCATTAGATTTTCTGTCCCTTCCAGCAAGTGCCTCCATTCCTGTAAAGCCATCTTTATGGCCAAAATTTCCTGATTGCCCACGTCGTAGTTCTGTTCGGCTTGGAAAATCTTTTGAAGAAAAATGCACACGGGTGCAATCTGGCTTTAGTATTGTTTTGTAAGATAACACTGCTCCTGCCCCAACACCCGATGCGTCTACTTCCAGAGTGAAGGGTAGAGCGGGATCTGGATGTACCAGAACTGGGGTGGAGGCGAAGGCTGTCTTTAGTTTATCAAATGCATTACCCGCCTACACAGACCATTTACAAGGATCCGCTTCCTTTTTGATTAAGGAAGTGATGGGCGCCAGAATGGAAGAAAAGTTCTGAATAAATCGGCAGTAATAATTAGCAAATCCCAAAAACCGCTGGACCGCCTTCAGGCTGATGGGACGAGGCCATTCCATAATGGCTTTGACTTTATCTGGGTCCATGGCTAATCCTGTATCCTATCCGGTCTCTGCTGCGAAGGTCTGAAATTCAACTGCGTAGCGGGCCACCGTCCAGGTGCCTTGAGAGATATACAGGAGGGAAGAAGAGGCCATTACCTTGTGTCCTGGAGTGTCGAAGACCCTTTGGAGCTCCTGAGTGAATAGAGATAGGTTGCGCGTGAGGTCCAGTCGTCTCTCCCAGATACGAGATGCCCACGCCATGGCGTTGTCAATTAACAGTGATATCAGCGATTTTTGCACGATGAGACACAAAGCGAGAGGGAGCAAGTTCAAATTTAATAAAACATTGGTTTAGAAACCCACGACAGCTGAGGGGATCTCTGCCATAGCGATTAGGCATGGGGAGATGGGGTTCACAGGTGGCGTGAGTAGCACTTGGTGTAGTGGCCTCTGCGAATAGGGGAGCAGGGTTAACCGCTGCATGCTGTGCCAGGTCTGAGGTTGGCAGTACCGCGAGGTGGATTTGCTCCATCCATTTGTTAATATGCTGTAGGCACCGCTGCACTTGTTCAATCTGGGTGGCGTGCAGGGTCAGAATTTGACCCACCTCAGCAGGATTCATGTTTGTGGGACTGAGCATACTGTAACGGGTGCCGCCACAAACTGGACTGGACTGCGAGGCCGTGGTGGGGATATAGAAAGAACTCACAAATACTAGCAACGGAGCGCTAGGCCAAGCCCCCCGGCGGTTCAGCCAATGAGGGTGAACCTGCCGGGTGACCTCATGGACACGCCCCCGTCACTTCCCCGTTACGCCCCTCCCTGTCTTTCCCACTGCAGACTGGGGAACTCAGCTGCACGCGTCGCCATAATTTAAGTGTAACCCTCCTTGTCTGGCTCTAAACGATTTTACATCGAATTGGATTTAAATACATGGCTCAGTCTCTCATATCTTTTAAGTGAGCTGGGTGTATGCAAGCTGGGTGTAGATATGCTGATAGAATAATAATGGGCGCCAGGAACTCTTATAGTACAAACAGGAACTGTATCAACAGCTGTTGATAATGCTCTTCATTCTATCCACATTTACTGATATATTTACAGTGTTTGTACTATTTGCTTGCTCACTAGGTACCCTCATCTTAATACGCTAGGGAGGTACTTAAGCTTGTTTCTCTTTGGGTTAGCTGAATTGTCCTTCTTCTTTATAGCGCCCATGCACTGTGCACTGTTAGTTGTGGCGGCCATTACAAGTGCTCCGCAAGGGACTACATGTCCCAGCAGCCCCAGGGGCTGCTGAACACATGGGAAGCAAGAGCCAATAGGGCTGCTAGATGGATGGCAGGACTGAAGATACATTTGGCGCACTTGGCACCATGCTTCAGTTGGAGCAAGGGGTAAGGATGTGTTCAGGGTGCCAGTGGCCCCAGAACTAGGCCAGAGACCCCCATAGATCCCAGCTAGGCCCATGTTGTTACTGCTACACTGAAGGCCCATAGATAGGTGCACTTCCTCAGTAGTTTATAGTGTTATTGCACCGGTGATGGACGCCACATGGGGTGTGCAGCCTGCGGCCTGGGACCAGACTCAGGCATATATTATCATAAACATTTACAGCAGGGGTGGGGAACGTCCGGCCCGCGGGCCGCATAAGGCCCGCGAAATGATTTGGTCCGGCCCCCGTGCGGCCCTGCCTGTTATATTTAAAAAAAATAAAAAAAATAATAATAATTAAAAAAAAGAAAATGGCAGCGATTCAGCATGTGCAGAGCCGAGATCCCGCAGGGCAAGCAGGGTGTCCGGCCTGATGCCTGTGAGACCGCCCCTCTTCTCAACTTGGGACTGAAGGCGGGGAAGCCCCAACCCAGCACCCCCCGCGCTGTGCTGACCTGCGCACTACCAGAGGACAGCCAGTGCGGGGTTTACAGTGAGCAGTGCGGCTCTGCACTGGCTGTCAGCTCAACCCGAGAAGCCCAAACCACTGCAGGCTCTGCTGGAGGGGAGGGGATAACTAAAGGGGAAGACAGAGGAATATGGAATCTAGTTCCAGGACATGTTTTCTTTGTTTTGCAAAATAGTATTTTTACATTTTGGATGGGATTTAGGCAGTAGATTGGGTTGTGTCTATCTCTGTGCTATTCCAGAATGACAGGTAACTGCACAGTGCTCGCTGATATAATGACATTTTGAAAATGTGTTTTTCTTTTTTTTTTAACATTGAGTCCACTGACACTTTCCTAATTCTATTGTGAGCCAGCTGTTCATCGCTGTCCTTACTGTTTATCCACATCAGTATTTTTGCACAGGCACTGCCTCAATGTGTTCCAAATGTTAAAAGGGCTTCCTTCTTCACACGTGCTATCTGATAAAAGCCAAGAGCAGAAATCTCAGTCTTTATCATGTCATAGTCATTAGTCATTTTCTTTGGTTTGTTCAAATTGTTAGATAAGTACTGTTTATGTGCTGCATGCTACCTCTCGTGAGTGGTGTTAGGGCCGCTCTATACTGTTTGCGGCCGTGCGCCTGCGTGTGCATGTGCGAACGCGCGTTCACGTGCCGCATGCTTTTCGTGTGTATACTGAGCTGTGAGCTGTGTGAAGGTACTACAGGCACACCCCGCTTTAAGGACACTCGCGAGTAAGGACATATCACCCAACAGACAAACGGCAGCTCACGCATGCGCCTGTCAGCACGTCCTGAACAGCAATACCAGCTCCCTATCTGTACCGAAGCTGTGCGCAAGCGGGGAGACTATAGAGCCTGTTACACATGCGTTATTTACATCAGTTATGCACGTATATGACGATTGCAGTACAGTACATGCATCGATAAGTGGGAAAAAGGTAGTGCTTCACTTTAAGTACATTTTCGCTTTACATACATGCTCCGGTCCCATTGCGTACGGTAATGCGGGGTATGTGTGTATGTGTTTATGTGTGTTTGTGTGTGTGTGTGTTTGTGTGTATGTATATGTGTTTGTGTGTGTGTGTGTATGTAATGTGTAATTTATTTATTATATAAAAAAACACTTTCGTGAAAATTAAATATTTATTAACTTTGTGCAGACACGTGCAGACACACAAAGCTTGGCGAAACATTGGCAGGGGATCAAATTTGGAAAAGACAAATGCTTAAAATTCTGCAAAATGCATTGTGCACAGTTTTGCACAGTTTTGCCCATCTTTACTTATGAATAGTCTCTTTTGTTTGTGCAACCTTTGGAAATAGATGACCCTGCTGTAATTAATACATGTTCCCTCTTCCCGTTTTCTATCGATTGGACGGAATGAAATGTTTTGATCCATGAAACAAATGTTAAAATACGTACATTACAGTATACCTGCTGTGTACCCATGTGACTGCTGAAATGAATGCAGAGACAGTAGAAAACTTTACATACGACTGTAGGGTTGCCAATAGATTGTCACAATGTCATCTTCAGATGATGTGGAAGCTTTCTATTGGTCGCCGGAGCAAAGCTAACCCCGACGGCCATATTATGTTACTGCATGCCCTCCGACCATACCTACTTAGCAGGCACACTACATGTTTGTGTGTCCTGTAAGACCAGCTGTACCTATTGAACATAAAATCTGAAGGGAGAAGGAGTGGCTCAGTGAGTAAAGACACTGATTGACACTGAGATTGTTGCAGGGGAACCTGGCACCAAAAAACACAGATTATAAGCTCCACGGGCAGGCACCTGTGCCTGCAAAATATCTCTGTAAAGCGCTGCGTACAACTAGCAGCGCTATACAAGAACATTATTATTATTATTATTATTATTATTATTAATACGGTAAAACAAAAAAAATCTATATTTCTCAAAAACAGAAAAGTATTGAAAGTGTATATACCAAAGTGAATGCAACAAAAAAAACCTGGAACTGCACCGGAAAGGTAGTTAAATGAGAAGGAATAGAGATATGTTATAATGGTATGTGAGTGTTCAGTAATGTAACATGAGAGTAGAACAATTGGGTGCCACATTCTCTTGCATCAGAAACTTAAGTTTGAGAAAGTAGGCAAAATATCATCAAGGCTTTCATTCTTTGCCTGGCTCTTCAAGTTACAATGAAACATTGAAATGAAAGGGAAAACAATCTGTTTGACATTGTTACTGAAATGCACAGTGAGCGTTACAGCTGAACCGCAAGGAACTGGGGCTTACTGAGTAATAGTAAATACCAGAGCACTATAATTTTGTTGCAATTTTCTTGGCTTGTTTGAAGATAAAAAAAAATTAAGGTGGAATAATAACCGATATTCATAGCCAGACTGAAAATTACTTTAAAGCAAAAAGTGAATTTCTTCCAATTTTGCAAAAATATTTTTCAGTCTACTTTCATGTTTGGCAAATAAGTAAGTGTGTTAAGTACTTTTTAGTTGTTTAACTCTTTCAGTGACAAGTAGGCCTGTAACAGTGCATCAGACTACAGCTCTTCTTGGCACTTAAAGCTGCAGTTCAGTCTTTTTTTTTTTTTTTTTTTTTTACATTTATTTTTTTACTTCAATAGTTTTATGTGTGCAATCTCTAATTACCTAAAGAACTGTATAGCTGCAGGTCAATTAGTTTTCCATGTATTGATAGGTCGAAATTTGGTGACATAATTAGTGAAGGGATCTGTTTATATTCTGCTTGTCTGTCAGTGGAAGCTCATGAATATTCATGAGCAATTCTGCACTGACATGTGCTAGAGGGAGGGCAGTGCTGACAAAGGGGTGTGCCAGGGCTTGTGACAGGACATGAAGGGGCAGTGCCTTAGCAAATGGCTGTTAAAATAGAATACAAGAAAATTGGTCTTTAAAAGTTGTTTTTTTTTAAAACAGAAAATGCTAAAAGTATTTTTTCGTACTACAGAACTGATTTATTTAAAAAAACACACATGCAGGATATTGACTAAACTGCAGCTTTAAACACTGGTTTAAGCTGCAGTATCTGTAAGCAATTACAACACAAATGCCTAGATTTACGAAGCTTCGTTAAATCAGGTCAACAATGCAACTAAGACCAGAACACACGTTATTTCCCCAGATTGAACGTCTTATTAATGAGAGACAGACAGACAGACAGACCAGTTATAGTTAGGGCTGTTATATACTGTGTGCAGCCTTGCGCGCGTGTGTGCCTGTGCGAAGGTGCGTGCACGTGCCGCACACGTTTTGTGTATACTGCGCGCGAGTGTATGACTGTATGTGTGTGTATGTATGTGTGTGTATATATGTGTATGTATGTGTGTGTGTGTTTAAATAAGTTTTCAAATAAATAAATAAATCCTTTAATCATTTTTTTAAATAACATTGCACATACATACACACACACACATACATATATACATACACACATATACACACACACACATATACACACATATACCTACATTTTCAGCGGCGGCAGCAGCACGAATTCTTTCTTTTACTCATCTTCCCCCCTGTCAGCCTGTTCCACTCTCCCTGCCGTGTGCGCACGGCACCATTATAGAATGGCTGACTAACCCCAGCCAACTAAAACTGCCGCACGCGCGCATGGCGTAGAACCAGCCGCACTATAGAACCAGCCTAAGGCCTTGCCCCCGCTGCCTACTACGGAGCCCTCCCCTCAATGGCGCCGGGCCCGCTGAGGGGGGGCCGCAGCACTCGCGCGAGAGCTATTCCTGCTCTCAATAGAATTGAGAGCAGGACTCGCGTCGAGCGATTAGGCACGCCCCCCGGCGGTTCAGCCAATGAGGGCGAACCTGCCGGGTGACGTAATGGCCGCGCCCCCGTCACTCCTCCGCCACGCCCCCCCCCCCCCGGTCTCTCCTCCTGCAGTGAGCTGCAGACCGGGGAATCGGCTGAACGCGCCGCCAAAAGCACGGGCGCGCGTTACAGCGGAGAGACCGGGGCCTTAGCCTTAGGCAGATTGTTGAAGAGCACATGGTAAATTTAACTTATAGAAAATTAAGCTATTAGCACTGCTGGTTTCAATGGTCTTATCTATGCTAATCATGCTCAGTACTGCTGAAGCAGCACACCAAGTCCTTCATTTGTGTTCTTTGTCACGGCCACTTCCCTATTCTTCGTAGTTGCCAAGCAACTTCTGTGCATACTATTGTTCATCTTTTCCTTAAATATAGCACCTTTTGGATGTTGCTAAGCCCAATACTTAGCAATGGCTATGTAGGTGAACTTGTATATCCATGGATCCTAAGCACGTTTTGCCACAGAATACAGGCAGAGTTAGCAGGGCTCACAGGACTCGGAGGAGCATTGTTGTGAAGAACAATGGACTTCACCAACATCCACGTGTAGTATATAAAATACAGTATGTATGTTACATTAATATCATCTTTTTTGATTTGCTCATAAAAGTCAGTGGCCATTTTATTGGTTAACTACAATAATAATAATAATAATAATACAGTATATCTCCATAAGAATGAGAGTAATGATCATCATGGTCAAAGATTAGGAGACCACAATGGATCATTAAAAAAAATGAAAAATCCAGCACATACATACAGTATTATAGCTTTCATTTACCTCACCCCAGTAAAGATAATAATAATAATAAAAATAATAATAATAAAAATAATTTAAAAAAAACTTAAAAAATATATATTTTTTTCTTGATTTTTACCCTTCTCTTTTGTTGGTCCCACAATATTTCTGCTTTTATAATTGTTTTCTGGTAGAACAAAGACAGCTGTCCTCTCTTATCAGTAATGTAATACGATAGAGACCTTTTTTTACAAGATTGTTGTGCGAAAAATATTGTTAAATCATTTTAGGTATTATCAGTGGTCAATGTGTGATGGTAGAATGGAGCCGAGATGTGAGAAACATTTTCGCAAGTTTGCGAAACCCCAAATGTTTTTCCAATCACTACCCTCTTAAAATGTGCTTTTATTTTGTTTACTGCAGGGTAAATACAGCATGTCGCATCATTGTGTCACGTTCCACAAAACAAAACAAAAACGATAATGTGTTGTCTATGGTGTAATGTTTTCATTTATACTCCAAGTCCCAGAGCACCAATACAAAAGTATTTTGTAGGGGAGGGGTGGGGTTTGGCTATTGTTAGTCATTCTGACCCAGGTGGCAGACTAAACATCTTCTAGATGGTCGGCGTAGCTAGAATTATACTTAATATCCTACACCTAGGGGCAGAATCAATATCTTGCAGAAGGTGGGCATGTTTAAGGTTTCTGCCCAGCAACTCGACACATGTATGTATGTCTTTATTTATATAGCGCCATTAATGTACATAGCGCTTCACAGCAGTAATACACGTGACAATCATATAAACAACAAATAATACAAATAACAGGTCATGGGAATAAGCGCTTCAGACATAAATGTAACATAAATTTACAACAAAATTGTAGCTTACAATCTAATTGGTAGGAAGAACGTACAGAGACAGTAGGAGGGCATTCTGGTAAGTGCGTCTGCAGGGGGCCAAGCTTTATGTATCATGTTGAGAGTATTAGCCACTGTGATACTCGTATGCTTCTTTAAGCAAGTGTGTCTTACGGTGGGTCTTAAAGGTGGATAGAGAGGGTGCTAGTCGGGTATTGAGGGGAAGGGCATTCCAGAGGTGCGTGGCAGTCAGTGAGAAAGGTTTAAGGCGGGAGAGGGCTTTAGATACAAAGGGGGTAGAGAGAAGACATCCTTGAGCAGAACGCGAGTCGGGATGGTGCACAGCGAGAAATTAGGGCTGAGATGTAAGTAGGAGCAGAAGAGTGTAAAGCTTTAAAAGTGAGGAGGAGAATTGAGTGCAAGATGCAGGATTTGATAGGAAGCCAGGAGAGTAATTTCAGCAGGGGCGACGCTGAGACAGATTTAGGAAAGAGTAGAGTGGCAGCAGCGTTATGGATAGATTGTAGGGGAGACAATGTGATGAGAGGCTGCCACACTAGCTATGTGATGGGACAGGGGCGTTACTCTGAAGCAACTCATGCAGTTATTCCCTTAAGGAAATATACTAATCCCAGAAAGGGGGTTACAGGTGGAAAAAAACCATAAACATCATCTGTGAATGTGCTTATTTCTTGTTTTTAATACAAAAATAATATTTCACGACCGCCAGCCACATGGTGGTTTTTTTTGCATGGAAATGATTCTTGCTTGTATATGCCTTGTAGTAACAGCTGAGATATTTATAACTGTTTGGCTTTAAGAACGTATTTCTCTTTCCTCCAGTAATGACGGAAGATGGCAAGAAATGCAAATTTCCCTTTCTTTTTGGTGGGCGGATGCACTTCTCGTGCATATATAAAGGTTTCTTCCTAAACAAATGGTGAGTAACAGTTTGCTATAAAAGAAGGTTGTTGTGCTTAGGCCCAGATTCACGAAGCTCCCTTAGGCTATGTAAGGTGACGTTAACTTAAGTTGGGGAAGGGATGTGGGGGTTTTGCCAGAGTGGTTAGTAAGGTATTGCCGAGCAATGTTACCCTGGCAGTTACAGTAATCCAGTGTTAGTAATACAGCTGGACACTTGGACTACTAAGAGGTTGATATATTAAAAAGTTGATAAAAGTTTGATTACATTCTAGACATGTCACATTATTTTAAGACAACATAGCGTTAACCTGAAATAGCATGAAATTGTTTGAATTAACATGACATATCAGGAAATAGCATGAAATTGCATGATATAGCATGAATTAGCATGAAATAGCTTGAATTTGCATGAAATAGCATGAATTAGCATGAAATAGCATGGCATATCATGACATAGCTTGAATTTGCATGGAATAGCATGCATTAGCATGAATTAGCATGAATTAGCTTGAATTTGCTTGAAATAGCATGAAATAGCATGACATAGCATGATGTTTAGCCAATGCGAATGAGCTCTAGTATGGTCATTATTTTTGCATATAACTAGTGTAGTGAAAAAGACTTTAACGCAAAAATAACATTTCTGTTTGGGGTAAATGTACGTTATTTGCCCTGATGTAACTGAGCTTAGTGAATCTGGACCTTAATCTGATAAACACTGTTTGGTGATCATTGTGATGGTAATTCATTCTCTGTTTTAAAGATGTAAAAATGGGTAACTGTAAGCAAATAAGTGCTACCTCTTAACATTTGGCAGTCAACTTGAATGCCTTTTAAATACAAATCTTCATTAACAGCCAACGAAAAGAATTATAAATCGCAAACGGTTTTAGGTTTTGGCCAATTTTGATCACTGATGTCTTATCTTTGACTTTCTGCTCAAATGTTACATGTCCCAAGTACTTGACCGATTGTTTAGACCAGTTTGTACTTGAAGCTGATAGTTTCTTTCCATTTAACAGTACACTAAACCAGTAAATATTTTAAAATGACATATACTTTGGCCCTCCCTTTTCATAGAATGCATTGATGTCGGCAGTAGCAGCCCCTGCCAGGATTGAGCACCAAGCGTGTTCTGGTGTACACTACCGACACGCTTTATTACTCTGCGGCCAGATCCGCAAGCCGGGAGATTTCCCGGCTTGCTAGTGGGCGCCCCTCGGCGTGCCGCGCGTCATAGACGCGCGGTCACGCGTCTTCGGGAGCGTGCGCCCCCTGCACGCGCGTCCAGGGGCTCCCCGAGGGAGCCCTGGTGTCCCGCGATCGCGGGACAGCGGCAGGGGGTTCCGGGGGACCCGGCGGACCCGGCAGCGGTAGGGAGAGCGCCCCGATCGGAGGGCGCTCTTCCGCTGCTTCGGCGCGCGCCCGTCACTCTCGGGCGCGCGCCAGGCTACTGCTGCGGCCAAGAACGGGCAAATGCTCGAATAAACTTGGCCGCAGCAGTATGAAGGTGTGCACTTCCCTTTTGTTTAAAAGTGCTGCAGTAAATGAAACATGTTTCCATGATGCGCCACCAGCTCGCTAGGGATGCACATAACAGTGCCTATAAAGGAAACAATTTAGAAGGGAGAGTATATGATATACAGTATGGTCCTTATTGCCTTTTGAATGGAGATTAGGTTCGAGAAAACAAGAGGGTTAGGAATGTAGGCCAAGAAAAAAGCAGCCAATTTGCTGAAGGACGGTTTTATTAGCAAAAAGAAGGATTTTGGACATGAGGGTAGATGGGCAGATGTCAGAGTCGTCCTAGATATCCTGCTCCCAGCCACAGTTCCTTTCTCTGTCCACCGGGTGTGCTGCTGTTTTCGGTTTGGTCTGGGGTTCCTCTGTCTGTCTCCTTGTTGCTCCTGTCCTTATAGTTTCCTGTTTCTCCCTTGCTTTTGCTTTGTGTTGTGTTCCCTGACTTGAGCTTGTTCCTGTATCTGTTCCGTAATAAAGGCCCCTGCTATTGAACTTGATTGTGCCAGTCTGTTTCCTGCTAGCAAGTCCCAGTCCTGTTCCTGCTCTCTAGTCTCAGTTCCTGCTCCCCTGCCCTGCTCCTGCCTTCCTGTTGCTGATCCTGCTTGTGACCATGACGATCCTGCTTACTGCCTGCCACCCAACCCTGCTGCTGACCTGGCGATCCCGCTTGCTGGCTGCCACCGAACCCTGCTTGTGACCCCAACATTCCTTGCCTGCTCCCCGCTGTTCCAGCCACCGAGGTCCTACCCACTCCAGGAGTCTCCCCTTGACAGCAGATCATTTTAAAATCAGTTTTAAATAAAACCTCATTGGCCACAGAAAATTGCATAAATAGGCGCATTTAGGTAGAAGAGAAGACTTTTCTTTTACTCTCCTTTCCAGAATTTCTCCCTTGTGACTGGTACTTAAAAAAAAAAGAGGTGAAGATCATCGGGAAGCGCAAGACCATGTAAAACAGAAGAAAGTTCCCTGATGGTGCAGTATTGGTGAGATGTTTAAATTAATGATTCAAGGTGCAGTGTGCTAAATACTCACAAGTGTAGAGTATATTGTTTGTCCTAAAAGGTATCTTTTACATGACAGCCCGTCGGTCCGTCAAACAAGTGAGTGGAGTGGTAAGTCTGGAGACCTTAAATGAATAACATAGAACGGACATAGTGCAGACTGTATAAAAATCTCTTAAAAGTAAGTGTAGTGTGCGATGCACTGCTGGTATAAAAGAGTATAGCGGTTTAGATCACACGGTCGATCTCGAGCAGTTACAAGCTGTCCTCAGTCCCCCCTCCGCCTCGGCGTGCGTGTCACTGGTGCGTCTCACCCAACCGGAAACCGGAAGTGACGTCATCTGCTCTGGGGGAACCCCGATCCTGTGGGAATCTTCACTCGTCGGCATCACTCTACGGCTTCAGGAAACCCGCAATACGGAGAAACGCGTAGATGGATGCCGACGGGTAAGATTCCCACAGGATCGGAGTCCCCCAGAGCAGATGACTATCACTTCCGGTTTCCAGTTTGGGCCAGACGCACCAGTGACATGCACGCCGAGGAGAGGGGGGACTGAGAGAACAGCTGTAACTTGCTGAGATCCGACCTGTGTGATCTAAACCCTTACTCTTTTATACCATGTGAGTGCATCGACATACACTTACTTTTAAAGAGTTTTTTATACAGTCTGCACTATGTCCGTTCTTATGTTATTCATTTAAGGTCTCCAGCACTTACCACTCCACTCACCTGTTTGACGACCGACGGGCTGTCATGTAAAAGATACCTTATAGAAACAATACTCACTCACACTTGTGGTATTTAGCACACTGCACCTTGAATATTAATTTACACATCCATCACATACTGCACCATCGGAACTTTCTTCTGTTTTACATGGTCGTGCGCTTCCCGATAATCTTCACCCCTTCACTGTCCACGGATGCGAGAGAACGACCCCACACTGGTTAAGCAGCATCCATTTATGTTTGTATTAAGTATCACAATTTTTCTAATTTATTACTTGTATATATAATTTTTGAGCGCCACGTTTTGATATATTTGCTTTTCACTTAAAAAAAAAAGAGCAGAGAGCTTATCATCTGTAAACAATGATCTCCCTAGGTAAGGTATCCTGTGCATCGTTTGATGATGCAATGTAGTTGATGATCGAGTGCGGTACAGGTTTCCCTGCCAGCAAGAACTGATGTGCAGTCTGTTTTCAGGTTGTTGTCAATATACCCAGACTGTTTTCACCTATTGGGCTTTCAATTGGAGGGCACATTTTATTTTGTACAGTGACTTTCAATGGGATGCTCAATTTCGTGTGCATATATTGAGGCCGTTGCCACCTTTTTACAGTGGGTGATAAAAAAAGCTGTAAATGTATAATTCTTTCCTTGGGTGATTTTTTGTTTGTAGGAGGTTTCTAATAGATTGTTGCAAACATCTAAGTTTGCGGCAAAACTGTTTGGAGTTTTATTAGCCACAGCAGGATTGAGGATGTCTGCCCCCACATCCAGGGCCACCATCAGGGGGGGGGAGCCGGGACAATAGTCCCTGGGCCGGAAGCTGTCCAGGGGCCGGCAGTTCTGTATCCGGTTGCTGGGCCCTCTTGCAGCAGGCCTCTCTCTGCTGCTGTTGCGGCCTCCTGTGTAGGCTCCACCCCCATGCCAAAAGTTTGGCGGCTGGACTGCGTGGCTCCAAAGGTGTGTGCACGTGTGATGTGCGGGGGGAGGGGGGATGTGATGTGCAGGGGATGTTCAGTAATGTGTGTGATGTGCAGGGGGGGGGGGTGTGATGTTCAGGTTGAAGGTGTGTGATGCGCAGGGATGTGTGTGATGTGCAGGGTTGGGGTGTTGATGTACATGGGGGATGTGTGGGAGGTGCATGGTGGGGATGTGATGTACAGGGGTGGGGTGTGATGTGCAAGGGAGGATATGTGTGATGTGCAGGGGGGGGGTGTGATGTTCAGGGAGAGGGTTTGTGATACGCAGGGTTGGGGTGTGATGTGCATGGGAGGATATGTGTGATGTGCAGGGGGGGTGATGTGCAGGGGGGATTTGTGTGATGTGCAGGGGTGATTTGTGTGATGTGCAGGGGGATGTGTTGAGTGCATGGGGGGGGGTGATGTGCAGGGGTGATGTGTGTGATGTGCAGGGGGGATGTGTGTGATGTGCAGGGGGGGAATTATGTGTATGGGAGATGGCTGTGGGAGAGAGGTGAGGGCGAGAGGAGATTTAGAGGGGGGGTCTCAAGTTTACTGACACTGGGAGTGGGTGGGAGAGGGGAGAGATGGGGGTGTGCGAGATAGAGGGGGAGCCTCGCAAGGCCGCTGACACTGGTGGTTGGTGGGATGTGGGGGGGGAAGGGGGCTCAGTGGAACTTGTAGTCCTGGGCCCCATGAAAGCTGTCTGCGGCCCTGCCCACATCCCTTTATATATATTCCACGTTCCATGTCTCCTTACACTGAATAATTGTAGCACACTTTATATGGCTGCTAAAGCTAACATACATACAGGGCAAGCTCTTGCCTGACATTTAGTAGCTTCAAAGGACCACAACTGATTGAGAAGTGTTTAATACATACGTATGCATAAACTACAGTATGGGGTTACATGGGCAGCAGTAATTTACTGATCTAAATGTTGGAATTTACAGCAACTAAATCTCTCCTTCTTTACTGAAGTTACTAATCTTCTTTCATTCTTATCGCTAGTAGGTGGGTCTTGGGGGCAGTCCAGCACCCTGCAGGGTTAGCTCATTAACTAAACTGCAAGAAGATCAAGCAACTTTGGAACCTGAGAACTGCGCCTAATGAATGCCAGGAAGGAGCAGATAGAAAGAGAGAGGGGGGGGGAGAGAGAGCAATCTAGTGAAATTTAAGGAAGGATAAGGCATAAGAAGGGGATTGAGTTGGTGGGTGATTGACAGTTGTATGTATGTGTTTCTTGCTACTCATATTACCACTGTACATTGACTATTGAATGAATGCAATACCAGTATGTTAGGTATTTTCAGTAGTAGTGAAAGATACGAAACTGCCAAACATTTTAAAAGAATGAAAAAGTACAAATAGATTTTTTTTTAAAATTGTATTATTAGAAGCAGTAGTATTTTCATTTTTTCACCCAATACATAATGTGAGCGCCCAGAATACCTGAAACTCCCCGCTCCACTGACCACAGCTCCGAGTCTGACTGTTGAATCGAAGGCATTTGAAACTGGGCCAACTCCTGGGGACTGGATAAGATCAGTACCCTGTAAGCAGTATCAGACAGGGGCAGCAGAACCACAAACATCGTTTGTCACCAGAGACTTCAAAAGTATCACTGTCTTTCAAGACATTGAAAGATGAAAAAATAAAATATGGCTCGTAGGCATCCTTTTGGCCCCTTAATGAGAAACCTTGACCATATTCGATCAACGTCCGTTTCTCTAGTTACGATTCCCTTGTAGAAGCATTTACATTTTTTTTAAATCCATGAATTATAAACCAAATGGAAAAATTTGCATCATAGCAGTAAACATTGCTAACACATTTTGTAAACCACATATGAGTACTTCCATATTAGGTGATACATTTTTTTTATTTGGACTAACAGTAGATATTATAGGACAAGCTGTAGAATGTTCACCTCTTCCTCAGGTCGCCATACTAATTTGCAAAAGATTCCATGAGTTTAACACAGATGTAAAATCCAAGATAATCTAAAGCAGATGAGGTAGAAAAAGACTGACAGAGGGGATGGTAAATAAAAAGACGAGGCACTAAATGGATGAAAGGAATAGTGAGAAATGTGGTGAGCATGTAGGACCATATATCCATTAGGCTACGGCCTCGCTGTCTGCGCTGCACACACGCCTGCCAGGCTGGGGGCGCCTGCAGCTCTGATCCCCGGTCTGCAGGGGAAAGAAGGGGGGGGCGTGATGGAGGCATGGCGGGGTAGCATCACCTGGCAGGTTCGTCCTCATTGGCTGAATCACCGGGGGCGTGGCCCCCGTGTTCATCGCCAGTATTGAGCTCAATTTTCCTGTCATCAGGAAAAACTGGCCGCCGCCCTTGTAGAGGGCCCGGCCCCATTGAGGGGCGACTCTTGTCCCTGCAGGGCCCGCCATAGCGGGCGCCGCAGCAGGCACCTGGCCTTAGCAATGTGAAGGAGGGTGCACCGGAGGAGATGGGGGATGGGAGAAGAGAGTTCAAAGTGTGAAATTAACAATGGCAGGGGTAAACATTGCATGCAGTTTTGATAGTGTGTAAGAAACCCCAGATCAGTATTAATTCATCTTTTTTTGTGTGTGTCAAATAGCATTATTATTTTGAGTTCAAATGTTTTCCGTTCTTGAGCGCTTTTAAACATTCCAGTGAGGATTTGAATTTTTAAATCACTTATATAATGATCAGGCTGTGGGAAGTGATGGTGTCCCACTAGAGTGCAGTATCTTTTTTCTTCATGTTGTTGTTGTAGCCCCTTTTCAATGTAACTAAAGGAACTACCGGTGCTGCTGTTTCCTGTCTGGCTACCAGAAGGCCGGAGCCTCCACCACTGGGAGCCTGGGGTGGTCGCTTGTTCGCTTTGGTGCAGCGCCTCCACCTGCGAGGGATCCCAGCGTAGCGGGATGAACCCCTCACAGGAACCAATACTACCAGTAATCACACACTCAGGTATATAATAACGGGTTTTACTGAACATATATCACGCCAGCCTGTATCACACAGTAATTGTACTTAGAACACGGCATACAGTACACCAGAGGAGTGTCCCCAAAGTACATTGGGTGCTAGGCACTAATATCCTTATGTCCTTCCCCAGTGTCAGGCCCACCCAAAAGTGTATGGAGTAGCGCTACCCCGTTGGTGCACTTTAGTGTGGTACCTGCCCGGGAACTCCAGTACCCAGATGCTGCCGAATAATAAACAGGGATCCGCTGATTCAGCGATGTCGTCATCCGCCTCTGCATGGGGTGAACTCCCACTGGAGGGTCTCACCTTTGAGAGTGTGTTAATGTACGTGGTCTGGTCCCAGACCACAGGCCGCGAGTCACGGCGCGGCGTCCTGTCGAGGATGTCTATCACTATCAGATGACTGGGGAAATGTCCATATCTGGGGCCTTTCCTTGAAGCAGCCACAACCTAAATGTGAGTGGAGCCTATCTGGGACCTAAGGGGCAATTTGGGCCTAGTCCGGGAGCCGCTGGCATTCCCCTTCTGAGTCCTGGCTCCAGCTGCCAGCGCGCGGTCTAAGCGCGCCAAATGTAGCAAATCTCTCCTCAGAGGATCCAGGGAGCCCTATTGGCTGCTCTGCATCAACTGATAGGCCACCCCAGGGGAGCCTGGGATATGTAGTTCTCCTGTGGAGCATATAGAAGATGGCCGCCGCTCTATCGGCCGTTGCGCATGTGCACCTTTCCCCAAATGGCCGCCGCAACCTCAGTAGGCTCTGCACATGCGCAAGCCATATCTTGCTGACCCCCACTAGCCAGGTGCGTTGTGGAGCCTCCGGTGCACTGGAGCTTCCTCCGTCTACTGCCGCACGCAGCCGCAGCCTCCCTGCACGACCCCGCAGCCGTAGTAGCCTTCCCCTTCCCCGCTCCCATATCTGAGGTAAGGGGGTGAAACAGGGGACCCGGCTACATTGTTATTGTGTGTTTGGGCAGAATTATTTTGGTTTTAAGTTTTGGGCTGGTTTCCCCAATGTAGCATCTTCGGTCATATTTGCCACATTGGATCATATACAGTATATCACATTTATGGATGTGCAGCAGTTTGCTCTTTAACATTGAATGTTTTATGTTTGTGACTTGCTGGCTGTCACATACCCACGGAAGAACCCTGAGCGGTTGGAAAGCTTGTAACATATCAACTACTGGTTGGTCCAATAAAAGGTATCATACCACCTACTCCCTCTTCCTCCTTTGCTTCTGACTGGCTGTGGGGTATTTGAATATTGTATAGTTTGCAGCCCCCCATCACATTGCTGCTGGACGTATGGTCCTACAGTGCAGGCTCTCTCCACATTTTCACTATCCCTTTCATCCATTTTTTGCCCTGTCTCTTTCTTTGCCATTCCCTCTACTATTGCTTCACTACCTCATCTGCCTTAGATTGTTGTCTTGGATTTTACATCTGTGTTCAGCTCATGAAATCTCTGTAAATCGGTATAGCAGACCTGAGGAAGAGAGAGAACTCGCAACAGCTTGTCTTATAATAAAAATTGTTAGTCCAAATAAAAAAGGTATCGCCTAATATTGAAGTACTCATTTATTTAGCACTATCGCACTGGACTAACACCGCTACTTCCACTTAATTCATGATGAATAAAACCCCATATAAAACATAACTAATGTATATGCCTATTCAATATTACTAAACATTTGTGTTTACTGTATTCGCCATATCTGCTACTAGACTGTATCTTGCATCCACAGCTTTTCATTATTGCACATTCTCCCATTTCCCTGTGTTTGTTATCCACCAACTTTAGAGAAAAATCTGTTTTTCCCAATTCTTGATCTTACCCCAATACCTTATTTATACTCTCCCCCTAATACATGGGGCATTTTCTCAGAAGTCGTTTGATGCAAACTGTCACTCATGGACAACTTTTCAAGTTGTAATTAACTTCTTTAACATTATGGGTTGCAGTGGCTCCATGATACAGCATCACTCGTGACCAGATCCAACAATCCCTTGAAGCTGTACTGCTTCTAATCAATCAATGCACTGGTTCTTGTGCCTGTGATTATCGGATGTGTGATGAACGTGTGCGCAGTGTCTGTTCAGCAATTGAAGTATTCCACAAATCCCCCTCTTCTTTTCCAGAACCCTCTGCAACCCACAATTTATTCCCCCTCCCCCACTTAACCTTGGCATGTTTCATCTATGAACCAGCTTGTGACTCAATTTATCAGGGACAAACACTGAGGGTTGATAACCTAGAAGAATACTTTGGAAACTCAGGCCCTTATTCAGAAGCAGCCAATCGCACCGGTCTTCAATGGGAGTTTTCAGTCGATAACGGCTCTCATGGCCACTATATTGAAATACCGTCTTTGCCTGCTAGGAGAAATATGCACTAATGCCATCTGTACATTTTCTTTTAGGTGTGCAACAACACATAACCATGATCGTGATGGAGAAGGGGGAATCTGTATGGCAGTGTCAAGTAAGGAAATAGGTAAGTCCTTAAGAGTTTCACAATTTGAATGTGCTGCTTTATTCCTTTTCTTCTAGAAACAGTAGTTGGATACTGAATTCAAACTATCTATGGCAATAGACAGAAGTCTGCCCTTGGGTCCTGGCAGGTTGATAAGCAGGGGGTGAGGTGGGGTACCTGTTCAGCTTGCTGGACCTACCTCTTAAGCTTTGGGGACCCGGTAGAGAAAGGAGACCAGCCACACGATTGATCCCAAAGTTGTTTCTGGTTGGGCCTTCTGGGCCCAAACTTCTGGGTTTGGCTCACTTGCCCTATTTCCCCACTGGGTCTGGGGCATTTGGCCTGGCGCTCCTCCCCTGGTGGCAGACCGGCCTATGGCTTCTCAAGGTATGTCATATAGCTCCTTTTAAGTACAACTGGAATGTGTCCTAGAGACTATTGGTGTGTAGTGTGCAGGTCCATTGATGAAAACATCAAACATATATAGAAAGCTGCTAAAATACATAGTGAAACGTCAACACTCAGAACTCTGTAAAAATGTAAGTAGCTGGATATTTCTACAGTAGCTACAGTAGATACCAGTGTATCTCCTTATCAGCAGACAATAATAAAGATGATGGTTCATATTTTCAAGTGAATGGAACAAAAGGGGCCTTACAGCTTAGCACTGCTAAGTAAATGTGTAACTTTTACTGGTTGGAAATGGATATTTTGTTGGCCAGACAAATGTATCTTTAAAAATGTATTACTTAAACTTGAACCAGAATATTTATTCAATAACATTGTAACACGGAGACACCAAGCATCGCCTGGATTCAGTACCAAACTGATTCAGTACCAAACTGCGCCATCTACGAGGTGAGTATCCAGTTTCCATTTAGGCTATGAAAGGGACAGTGTTATTTCAAAAACTGACACAACACACAATGCAATATATGTGGCGTGGGTCCGGAACAACAGGACACAACACAAAAGTAGTGAATTATAATGGGCTTTATATATAGACGCACATGTTTTATATAACCTGACACTCTGATCCTAAACTGCAGGATCACCTTGTACACTTTTACACATATAAATAGTACAGTAACAATAGGATCGCTGTGCAACTGCGTTATAGTTGTAACTGACTTATGGTGCTAAGTGTGCTCAGCCTTTGGATGGTAGTTGCTAGGTCTCTGAAGTAGTGGCAGCATTTTGACTGTACTGCCTTGTAATTTAAATCAAAGCAACTTCTGCTCTAAAAGCATACATGAAACCATTCCACAGACCCTGTTTCCATACAACACAGGCATTATATTAATATGGAACTTTTCCAAAGCTGTCCATATTATGAGGTGCTAAACGGCACTGTATTTGTGCACTTGATACCAATGTGTGCTCAGAACAGAAGCTGGCAGCATTATAATGTTGCTGTCGTCTACATGTTGTGAATGTATTAGAACTCCCTTCACAGACTACCTGCAGGAAGAATTTACTTTTGGTTTGTCTTGGAACGAGGCCTGAGCTGGCAGGGATAAAGCACAGACTGGAGTTTCCTGGTGGGCCAGCAAGTGTGGATGTCCAGATTGGCATCTGGGAACCTGACGTCAGCTCTAATTTTACCATGCTACACTTTCTCATAAGAGAGTCTGGTAATAGGTATACAGTGGTGTGCCAGAATGTAGAAGATGGGTGTGACCCTCAAAGTATATTTATGCACTTCCCAAAAAATAAGTCAGATTTATATTTCTTGCAAAGTATATTTGAATAGGCTTAATCACCTACATATCACCGAGAGAGAGACTATTTTCTGAAAAGGGAACAAGGCCAACAACTTTTAATGTAGGCGAATCAAATGTTAGAATAGGTTGAATATCCTGAAGATTGGGACATTAATACTGTTAACCCTAGAAAAAAAAATGTAACGCATCCGTACGGTATGTGCGACTCATTGTTTTTTGTTTTTCTTGTATAGCTTCAACACCAGGTTATCTCCGATTGTGTGAAACTATTGAGCAAATTCCTACATGAATTTCCAGGATCCACAGCTGGCAAAAAAAAGTAGTGACGATATAAAACTTTGCCAAATACTTCTTCACATAAAAATCTTACATAGGCCTAGATTTATTAAGCTCCATTAAATCAGGGAGAATGAGGTGATGCTACCTAAGATAAGAATGGATGTTATTTTCCCTACGTTAACGCCCTACTCATTCAAATAATTATATGCAAACATAGCTGCTGTACTTGACCTCATTGCCGTTGTTTTAGAGTCATGTTATTTTTTTTTTAACTCCAATTTTATTCGTTTTTTTTTGATGTCTTAACATATTCCAACAACACATGTTCATATATATTCAAACATAACCCGTCCCTTCCGCAGCATCCGCATTAACGAAAGGACAATTACAACGAAAAAGACACGCTGACATACGCACATAGATACTATACAAAGGAAAAGGGTGGGAAGGGAGAAAAGAAAAAGAGGGGGTAGGGTACCAGCAGCCGAGTTGCCTCCTCTTGTACCTGTGGCCTGTTTCTATTTGGGTGTTTCTATTCTGTCTGTACGACGTCCTCTTCTCGTCATCTGTGTTCACCGCCCTAGTTTATCTGCTTCCATCCTGTCCAGACATCCATCAAAGGAGAACGCATTTGTGTTTATTACAGCAAGGCGGTGGCATCTTTCACCCCCGGGATATCTGTCTGTGTGGCATCTTTCACCCCCGGGATATCTGTCTGTGTGGCATCTTTCACCCCCGGGATATCTGTCTGTGTGGCATCGTTCACCCCCGGGATATCTGTCTGTGTGGCATCGTTCACCCCCGGGATATCTGTCTGTGTAAAGTGATGTTATTTCAAGATAATGCTACCTCATCCTAAAATAACGTGATGTAACGAAAGTCTTACTCACTTCCTGAGGCTAAGCTTATAATGCTGGCGACGCGACGGTCGCTAGAAAATCAAATTGAGATGACTTTCAGTGATCGCGACCAATCCGTTGCGCCATCACGTCGTGCTTACTATAAGCACACGCGACGATGGCAATGCATTTGTTTTGCCGTGACGTTGCGTCGCTGTCGCCGGCACTATAAGCGCAGCCTAACTCTTGCACTTTACCCACCACATCAACAGTGCCATCATCCTTCCTCAAATCCCACAATCAAGGTCCTTTTTGAGACAACTAGACAACTATCACCCTCTTCATCTCTTTCCTCACTCAATCACAAATATTATTTTCGATCCCCAATATCATCTCCTGTCCATCTACCTCCAATGCTCATTCTACCTTTCAATCGTCAGAGTTAGAGCTGCTTTATCATCTATGCTTGTATGCGTGATCATTACTTGATTACTCTGACACCATTTTTACTAGTACTAATGGGGCAGGTAATGCCCTATAACACCCCTCAGGAGTATTAGGCCAATTCAGATTCCTCCGCATCACTGTCTGTGTCAGACTCAGCCTCACGATCTGCAGAAGCATCCCTACATTTTGGTGGACACCCCTGCGATAACCTGGTACTTCCATGGGGCAGAGCACCTAAATGCTTAATAGCAGTGACAGGACACATTTTTGCACAGGGTGATGTAAAAACATTGACTGTTACTAAATATTGATGAACTTGTTCCACAGGTTGTTCTTATTATACATAGATGGCCCTAATAGGGGCTTCAGGCAAATCTCAGATAGATTAAGACCTGGTCACAGATGAATAGTTATATGCATGCTAAATGTAGTCAAAATTAAGGAAACCGAATATCAGCTACTGAAGCAGAGTGGTAAGCAATTTGCGTTATAATAATGATGATAGCAATGTCCGGTGTGTTAAATGAATGGCGGAGAGAAGGGAGCCCAAGTAATGGGAGATGAAAGGAATAACTGAAGCGGGGTACTTACAGAAAGGCGAGGACTTCCCATCAGGCTGTGTAACCCCTTGTGTAGCTTCTCATTACCCCTGTCTCCTCCGAATGACTGTGGTGTGGAACCGCGCACTCTCTAGACGTCACCACTAGCCTGCTCCTCCCGCAACACTAAGTAATCCTCGAACTCACCAGTGAAAGAATTAAAAGGTCTTTATTAACCTACATAAAATAGAGACAGAACTCCTCCTCCTGAAACGCGTGGGAGGAGGAGTTCTGTCTCTATTTTATGTATGTTAATAAAGTCCTTTTAATTCTTTCACTGGTGAATTCCTGTACTTTTTTCCTATAGCAAGCGGCAGTCCCCTCAATCATATTTTTCTCTCTCCTTTTTTTGCATGCTAAATGTACTGTATGCAGGTCTTAGAGAGTACTGATTTGCAGCATTAATTCATCAATATAATATAGTTAAAACAAATGCAAATATGCCCTTTCCCCATCCCCACCACTCCCACAGTAGGCTGAGTAAAGACAAAAAGTAATCAATGGCAAAGTTGCAGGGTTCAGGTGACATTTACAAAGCCTGAAAGGTTTGAAAGCAGGAATTTTACATCCTACCCCAGACCACCTGAGACACTTGTGTAGAAATAGGAACCTAAAGCGCACAGGAGAGAAAAAACAAAACATAGTGTACTCCGTATAATATAAAGGGAAAGTCCTGCTGTAAATAACTGCACTTACAGGATAACAAATGAATACAGGCAAAATTGTATGATCTTAGCTGCTTCAATTGTTAGATGAAATCCACTCTGTCAGATTCAGCCGGGCTCCTCATCAGAGATGCAACTGCTGGGCTCAACCAGAAAAACTCCAGTATATATACTCGACCAAGTTGGCACAGCTGGGCTCCCAGAAAAGATATTAGATAAGGAAAAAGAGAAGTGTACAAAAGTACAAACAATTTATTGAGCTATAAAAGATATATCCGCCTGGGTAACACTGCACGCATCAGCCGAATCCTGCAATTCTCCTTGGCGTCTCCATTTTCCATTCTCTATTTTAGTACCGGAGAAAGAAGGGGTCTAAACGTGTAGCAAATCTTCTCTGAAAACGGATTTGCTAGTCTGTTTCCAGAAGAAGAACATTTAATTTAATTTAAACAAATGGAAAATCTTCTTACCTTTAGCGTTAAAACAGAGTTGGGATGCTATTACATTAGAACTGTATCTTTGTATTAAAAGAATTCCAAGAGGTTTGAGAATTCTTAAGCAACCGGCTATTCATCAAGATGACAATCCACAACATTTTAGATAACTGTGTTCGTGGTGCGGGCATGCGCGCAGGTCATTGCAACACACTTGATGACAATCTGCACGCTGTGGGGTGGATCCCAATGATGTTTTAGGATTGGTAAGTTCCCTTATTATTTACCTATAAATATATTGGTGATGACAAGATATGTATACCTTGAGAAAGTGCTCTGTGTAGCGTGAAACGCATTGGTAGGGCAATGCCTTGCTATTTTTTCTGTCGTGACCAATAAATTATTATTTTATGGGAAACGCACTTTCCTCCTAATTATCTTATTTGGATATCCCTGGTTGTGCTCTGCTACTTTCTTCTCATCTTGTATTTTGACCGAGCCACCTGTGAGCAGGGATATCCTTAAGACCTGACCTGTTGAGGTTCCCTGAGGACTGGATTTGGGACACACTAGCTTAGATAGAACTCACCTAACCAGATGAACAGAGAGGGCGGTAAAGACAAGAAGAAATGGAGAGTGCAATAATCTGGGGGGGGGGGGGGGGGAAGCGACATTGGCATAAGCCTTTGTAATGATTCAATAACAGATTTCCTATGGGAATAAGAAGTTTCTTCAGTACATAGTCAAGAAGGCAGCTGATGTTCAGGTAAACATTCTTCAAAGCTCACACTGATAAGCATGACTGATTAGAAGTGTGCTTCAGTTCCTATTTCTAGCTACAGTTTACATTATGTTTAAGAATTTTAGGAGTAATACTTTTGTAATATGAAAGAACACATCCGTTTACTCAGTAGCTGTGGAGTGCAAAGTTCTAATAACCATGTTAGTCCAGCTCGAATGTAGACCCATCATAGGTAGTGAGTGATATATTTCAATAGATCATATTCAGCAGGGGTGCGCAAACTGGGGGGCGCAAGATTTTTTTGTGGGCGGGGGGGGGGGGGGGGCGCAGCGGTTACAGCTGGTTGTGACAGACCCGACCCGTCCCCTGTGCTGAAGGGGGAAGTAGGAATACACGCACCCGCAGCAAAGGGAGCGTGTCCGGAGTGTGGTGTTTTAGCATTGCCAGGCCAGATGTAAGTAACGTAGACAATACTTGCCGGTACTGGCTATAGGAGTAGAATAGCGATTGCCTTGCCGAGGTCAGGGAGCGAAGAGATGAGGAAGGTTGAAGTCCAAGCCGTGATCGTGGGATGCTAGAGTAAACGTAGTCCAAGGAGAGCCGAAGTCGGGAGCCAAAGGGGGTAGTCGTACGAGCGGTGTCAGAACCTGTAGTATCACCGAGAGTTCACCAAACACTTCCATACAGAGACTATGTCGAGTGATGAGTAAGGGCTTAGAGATGCTAGATAAGGCTGGGCTGACCAATCAGGGATGGGGGCGGGTCAGGAGGACTGCAGAGAGTCTCTCTGGATTAGTGTGGCTGATATAACCCAGGTGAGAACTGGTAGTATTAAGAAATATGGCTACCGCTCACCTGTAGTGTCCTACTATATACATGTGCTGGTATTGGTTTAGCGAGTGCAAATAGGATTCTTTTGGGCCACTGCTGTGACCTTTCACCTTATTCTAGAGGTTTAGCGAGTGCAAATAGGATTCTTTTGGGCCACTGCTGTGACCTTTCACCTTATTCGAGAACTGGTAGTACTCTGATTACACCCGTGCGGTGTACGGGGGCGGAGCCTCACAGCAGGAGTGGAAGTAGAAGAGTGGATGCTGGGCGCACGCTCTGTAAGCTGCGTGTGCACACGAACAGCGTTGGAGGAGGACACACATGTGCGCGCGGGACGGAGGACCCGTGCCTGCCACTGAGGAGGAGGAGCAGCGGGACCACCGAGGGGAGGGACCATGCGGCGACGGAGGAACTGACGGCCCGTGGAGGCAGGTAAGCGGAGGTTGCACTGCGCACCCTGAGTCTCCCTGAGTGTAGTCTGAGAAATCAGATTCCTAACAGTACCCCAATCTTCAGGAATGGCCTCTGGACAGTCCTCAAAAGGTTTCTACGGAAACCTCCTTCTGAAGGCTCTAAGAAGAGCCGGAGCGTGAATGTCCTTTAAAGGAACGCAAGACCTCTCCTCGGGTCCAAAACCTTTACATTGCACCAGGAACTGGAGTTGACCCCTTGACACGCGGGAATCCAATAGAGATTGAACCTCATACTCTTCGTTATTTTGGATGGTAACTGGATTCGGCTTGCGAATCTGGTCCGGGAAGTAGTGACTGGAGACGAAAGGTTTTAAGAGAGAAACATGAAAAACATTGGGGATCTTCATACTATGTGGTAGCTTGAGGCGAAATGCCACAGGATTGATCTGCTCTAAAATAGGAAAAGGACCCAGGAATTTAGATGGCAATTTTGGGGATGGTACCTTTAAGTGGATATTTTTAGAGGAGAGCCATACCAAATCCCCTGGCCTGTACGTGGGCGCAGGATGACGGCGGTGATCGGTCTGAAGTTTAGATCTGCGGGAGGAGTCGAGAAGGGTAGTCTGAATCCTGGACCATGCTGCTTGGAGAGAAGAAATGCGTTCATCTATGGCCGGTACCCCAGAAGGCAAGCAGGGAGGGTGAAACCCATAATTTATAAAAAAAAGGGCCGACTCACGGGTGGCTTAATTCTTGGCAGAATTAACAGCATACTCCGCCCAAGGAAGGAGTTGAGTCCAATCATCCTGGGAATCAGAAATAAAGCATCTTAGGTACTTCTCCAGGGACTGGTTGATTCTCTCCGTCTGTCCATTGGACTGTGGATGATAAGCAGAGGAGAAGGAGGAAGAGATGCCCAATCTCTTGGTGAAATTTCTCCAAAACTTGGACACAAACTTGGACCCTCTGTCAGAAACAATGGAGGAAGGAATCCCATGAATCCGAAAAATTTGATCCGTAAAGATATCAGTAAGGGCGACAAAGGTGGGTAGTCCTTTCAGTGGAATAAAATGGGCCATCTTAAAGAATCTATCCACGTCCACCAAGATTGTGTTCATTCCTCTGGATTTGGGCAACTCCACAATGAAATCCATCGAAATATGAGACCAGGGACGGTCGGGGACTGGTAGAGGTAACAGAAAACCTTGGGGTTTTTGATGGGGTGTCTTGTTCTGTGCACAGGTAGGGCAAGTGCGGGTAAATTCCAAAATATCTTGGGACATTTTAGACCACCAAAAATTCCGACGAATAAGGTCAATAGTCTTTTTAAAACCTGGATGACCTGCAGATTTAGAAGAGTGGCCCCAACTCAGGACTTCAGGAACAAATTTGGGATACGAAGAGTTTGTTGTCAGGAACCGCCAAGTGCTTAGGAATGCGCCTCTGAGAATGCATAATCTTATCAAGGTTCTTGAAGGTAGATGTGGCGAGAATCCTCTCCCGTGGAAGGATGGTCTCCAAGGACTCCTCTGGTCTCTCCTCAGAGGAATGTTGTTTGGAAAGTGTGTCCGCCTTTACGTTTTTTGTCCCGGGAATATAAGAAAGGGTAAAATCGAATCTGGAAAAAAAAAAAGAGACCAACGAGCCTGTCGTGGACCATGGCGTCGGGCGTTCTCGATATAAAGAAGTTTTTTGTAATCCGTGAGGATAGTAAACGGCTCTTTCGACCCTTCCAAGAGATGTCCACACTCTTGGAGAGCCATCTTCACGGCCAGGAGCTCCCTGTTACCCACTGCGTAATTCCTCTCAGCATATGAGAACTTCTTGGAGAAGTATGCACAGGGATGTAACTTGTCTTGGAGCGTAGGTCTCTGAGACAGAACTGACCCTGCACTGTAATCGGAGGCATCGACTTCCAACACGAAGGGAAGATCAATGTTAGGATGACTGAGGATAGAAGCGGATACAAAAGCTTCCTTGAGTACCTTGAAGGCGGACAGAGCCTCGGGTGACCAAGCAGCTGGATCGGCCCCTTTCTTTGTAAGAGCTGTGAGGGGTGCCACAATGGTAGAAAAATTACGTATAAACTTACGATAGTAATTCGCGAATCCCAAAAAGCATTGTATGGCCTTGAGGGTATTGGTCTTGGCCATTCAGTCACTGCCTGAAGTTTACCGGAATCCATCATAAAACCCTTGTCTGAAATGATATAGCCCAGGAATTGAGTAGATGTCTGATGAAAGGTGCACTTCTCCAGCTTGGCGTACAGATGGTGTTCACGGAGACGAGAGAGAACGTAGGAAGTGTGGCGAATATGATCCTGGAGATCTTTGGAAAAAAATCAGTATGTCATCCAAGTAAACTATTACAAAAATGTTGAGTACCTTACGAAAAACGTCGTTAATGAAGTCCTGGAAGACTGCTGGAGCATTACATAGGCCGAAAGGCATTACAAGGTACACGTAGTGGCCACTATGTGTGTTGAAAGCCATCTTCCATTCGTTCCCCTGTCCCAGATTATAGGCCCCATGTAGATCCAACTTGGAAAAGATCTTAACCCCCTGTAATTTATCGAACAGTTCGGTAATAAGGGGAAGAGGGTAATGATTCTTAATTGTGATGTGGTTCAAACCCCTGTAATAAATGCAAGGTCTTAACGAGCCATCTTTCTTTTTCACGAAGAAAAAGCCAGCCCCTGCTGGGGAGTTGGAAGGGCGAATGAAACCTTTCTTGAGGTTCTCCTGGATATATTCATCCATGGCCTGTGACTCTGGTAACGACAAGGGGTAGGTCTTGGACTTGGGCAAGCAGTAACCTGGAAAAATATCGATCGGGCAATCGTAGGTCCTGTAAGGCGGCAAAAGATCTGACTGGACTTTATTGAAAACGTCCCGGAACTGGTGGTAGACAGGGGAAAGGGTAATATCAGGGACGGAGGTATTGGCCAAGAGTTGGAAAGCCTCGTCATACCTCGGATTCCAAGTGATGGGGGAAGAGGAAGTCCAGTCAATCTGCGGATTGTTAAGCTCCAGGGAAGGCCAAGGGTTATGGGTGTTCCAGGAGCATGGATGGCATCGGGGAGTTAATCTCATATGTTAACTTTAGATTGAACTAATTGAGATTCAGTTTCAAGACGAATTAAAGGAACAATTCTTTAGTTGGTACCCCTCTATAAAATAAGGATATCATCTATACTGTATATCTGACCCACAGGAAAATGTGGGTTATATATAGATCATTTTCATCCTTAAATACTACTTTGGCCTCCCACCACCCCAGGTACAGGTTCACATAGGTAGTTCCATGGTGATCCCCTGTACCTGGTGGTATAGCTTCCTGTTGAAAAGTAAATAGTTTTTGGTAAGTAAAAATTCAAGCAGTTTGAGAGTGAACTCATGATGTTTACTGAAGTGGGGGCCTCTGGTTTTGAGAAAGTAGGCTACTGCCAGATTCCAGTGGTGTGAATAAGGCTGGTGTATACGGCCTAAATGTCCAGGCTGATGAGAATAGTTTCTATGTCGATGACCACATCATCAAGTTTCCCCATCCTCCGTATCTCTCAGGTGCGAGGGGAAGGAGACCACAAAGGGTCTGAGTACCTTATCCACATAGACACTAGCTTGTTCATGAAGGTTTTCAAACCCAGAAACTATTGGGAGCCCAGGGGGGGGGGGGGAGGGGTTCCCTGTTCAGGGGCGTGGGTGGGGGGGGGAAGGAGGTTGTTGAGTTTGATGAACTTTGGGGAGACTATAAAACGTTGCTATGCTGGGTGTTCTGGTAAGGATCCAATTGTACTAAGTTTTTTTTAGATAACTTTGTGAAACAAGCCAAAGTTGAGAATTTCAGAGAGTTCCTTAATGTATTGAAACGTGGGATCTTTCGCTAGTATCTCATAACATGTTCTATCAGTTAACAGTCTTAGGTTTTCCTCAATATAGTCATTGGTGTTGAGGATGACTGTATTACCCCCCCTTATCCGAGGGTTTAATTGCAATATTTGTATTTTCCTGCAGGTCCTTAAGGTCATTTCTTTCTTCAGGGCTCAGATGTCATTTTTCTTTAGTACTGGATGTTCTCTAGATCATTGACAACAAGTTTTATAAAGACCTCAACATTGGCACTCACATCTAATGGTGGTATGAATTTATATGGTGGCTTTAGATTCATAAATGGGCTTTCTCCTGGGGTCTTACAGGACTCGTCTAGGAGGGAAGTCAGGTGATTTAGTGCCTCAATATCAAGTTTGTCCAATTCAGCCAAACCCTGATTTTTGAGAATAGCCTTTTAAAGAACTTGTATAAGAGTAATTTCTGTGCGTTGAGATTGGTTTCCTTGACCCATTCAAATTTGTTAAAATTCGCTGTGGGGGAGAAGGATAAGCCTCTACTCAATACTTGTAGGTGGTATTCAGTTAGAAAAGTGTTGGGGAGATTGATAACTGGACCTCTGTCACATGCTTGGGACTTTAATAGTTTTGTCCCCTGCTTGGTCACCTTCCTCGGCTCTTGAAGGACCAGACATTCCTGTCTCTTAGTAAAACGAATCTGTCCCCTCCTTGTCTTTTTCAATGGGTCGAGGATGACAGTCTGGGGGTCTGGCTTTAAAGGACCCATCCAATCTCTGGCTTGTCGATCTGTGATTGGTCTATAATTCCCCTCTCACTCATCATTAGAGGTATCCCAGTCAGTGAAGGAGTCATTATTGGCCATCCTTGCTTTCCTTTTAGGAATGTTATGTTTATATATTCTCCCTTCTTTGTAGTCTTTTGTATCTCTTACAAACTTCCCCTGTTTCCTTTCCATCAGATCACGCGTGAATTTATCAATGTTGTTTTTTAGTTTGAGTTCATATTCATTTAATTCTACGCATGCTTTCCAGGTTTGTACCTCAGGAGGCACTTGTCTATATCCTCATTGACTGTTTTGAGTGTTTTACGGTCTTGTTTATGTAGCCCCGAGGTAAATTTGAGATCCCTGGCCCCTCTCCGCGAGTGCCGTGTGGTAGCGGGTGCCGCCGGAGGCTGCGACGGACCCGCCGGCACTTCGCGAGGGTGGGGGCCAGAGCAGGGAGCAGCGTTGGGTATCGCGGCGCAGGCCGGTTGCCGGGGACGCGATCGGGCCGTCGCTAAGGCCGCGATCGCGTTGCCACCGGCTCGGCGGCTTGAAGAGAGGGCGCCGCCATTGCGCGTTAGTTCGCGCATGCGCAGTAGGGCGGAAGCGTGCGATAGGACTCCAGGGATAGGGAGAGATCGCGCGAGAGTAGGACAGGAGAGGAAAGGATTGAGGCGGCCATTAGGGCAAGCGCGCACGCGGCCCCAGTGTTTAGACAGCCCCCTGGGAACTACAATTCCCAGGAGGCTTAGGGAGACAGGCATCAGGTGCCTGAGTGTGGCCAATAGGGCTGGAGGAAGCTCAGCCCGGGAATATAGATACATTTCCCGGGCTTTGCTGCGTCAGTCAGGCAGAGGAGAAGGAAGGAGTAGGAAGGGTGCAGGGAGCGCGTGGCTCCTGCATCAGGTAAGGGTTCTCCCTAGATCCCCAGGCAGGCCCCAATTCCCGGTAAGGGCAGGGGGTAACTGAAGAGGGACGGCCATAGCTAGGGAGGTGACCCTTAGGTGTGGAAGGTGCAAGTTTGGCAGTGCCACAGCGGAGAGGGCTGTGGGCACTGGCAAAGAGGCACAGTGTGCAAGCAGTGGATTTGCTGCGGGATTCAGGTGGCTGTGTGTGATTGCAGCTGTCTGTGTGTGTTGTCGCTGCATGTGCTGGGCGCAGTGCGTGCAGTGTGTGTGAAGCGTGTGTGGATCCCTGCAGGCTGACAGTGTGAGCGGTGTGTCAGCTGCAGGTGCTTTAGGAGTATCTAGTGAGTTAGAGATACAGATAGGACTGGGTAGCTAGGGGAAGAGGGGGGCAGGTTATTGTTCCACAGGCCCTAGGAGTTTTCCCCAAGCCATCCCAGGTTGCGGTTCATCAGGGACAGGCCCTAGGTTAGGGTTGCTGTCACTCTAGGAGTAGTTAGTGATAGGAAGGGATAGCGGCGGTTGCTGTTCCCATGCGGTTGGTGTTGCCGTGATCCGGTTGCAGTTCCCGTGGAGCGGTGGGACCCTCGTTGGGGTCCACCGGCAGAGTACCTGGAAAGGATCAGACGGACGTCTGACCCTTTTAGAAGAGAGTTGCGGTCCCGAGCATCGGAGTGCTCGGAAGGTATCTCAAGTATTCTAAGTGCACCAACTGGGCCCTAGCTTAATTTAGTGACTGCGCAGTCACCCACGACCATCCGTAGGAGTGCGGGACATTGGGTGTGGGGGATCACAGGACACTGGGTGGGGAACACCAGACATTGGGCTGAGGTGATGCGGATAGAGCATCAGGTTGTGTTATGATGTTATGTAATGTGTTATAGTATTTGCTATGTTCTCAGTAAAGTGTTAGTATTCTTTCTATCGTATACGTGTGTTATTGTATTTCTTACTCAGGGCTATCTTTCCTAACGGGGGATCCTGGGTAAGTGGAGGCGCTGCACCAGGTAATGTTAAGGGTTTACCCAGGCTCCCAGCTAGCGGGGGCTCAGATCTCCTGGAGCCACAGGTGTTATGCAGTTACCAGTAATCCCTTAGAGCAGGTGTGTTGCAGGGAAAGGGACCGGTTAGACCACGAGGGGCCAATGTGAGATTGGGTGGGTCGGCCGGTTCACAAAAAGGGTTACATTTAATTAATAGTTGCATTAGTTCTCTAGAACACGTCCTTGGTATGGTCTCCTATGTACTGGTAAACTCTTCATTACTAGCATGAATGGAAGGTGAGAGATTGATTTTCTAACCCCATGGTATTAGTTCGAGTTTAATGTAGTTTTCACAGGCTTGTTGATCTCCCACAATAGTTTGGATTGGATTTTGTGTAGTTTGTCTGGAGTAGAGAAATAAATCTCAATGTTTGTCACGATAGAATAACCGGGCCAGATTGAACAAGATTAGGATATAGTAAACTGAATTAGTTTATTTCTTATGAGCAGAACAGACAATACATTAAGCAAATAACATTACAGAAATATTTACACTTACTGGGGTTGGATAATGAGATATTCAGTCCAATAGCAGCTCATTAAGTTGTTACAGTCACGACAAGCACAGGAACAAGGGGTGCAAGCAATTATATAGATGCATGACCTAATTCCTAACATGGCAGTTCAGATATTGGTGAACAATTACCTTGTCCCAATCACAGGTTGACAGGTAACGCGAGAAGCAGGGTTTACCCAGCCCCTCATTAATACACCCCTCCCCTGTTCCTACTTGACCAGCCCATTTATAAAAATATATGACACGGGCCTGGGTGCCATCCTGTCTAGCAAAAATGCTTATTGGGCAGGGGCCTTTCATGTAGGGTGTTACATTTAACAGGTCACAATGGTTAGTATCAATCTGTGTTAGCTGGCTGCTAATGCAATGAGGCGAGTCACCTCCATTGATGTCCAGGTCTTTTCTCACCTCTAGCTAACTTCTCCACAGGGACAGAGGAGTAATGTACCTCACAAAGCCTTTCAAGTAGCCTCCTTTGATTGTACAATTACATATCAAAGCTGCCATTTGGCAAGCTTCCAAACCTATATCCAAAGTTATAGTAAAAACAGCAATAACTCCTAACTATATTTCACATGTCATAAATCACATTAACGATATGTATGCGACCTGTGTTCTTTGCATAGGAAAACATATCCAAATTTCACCTTCGTAGCATGTATATAGCAAAAGTTATAATTTCTTTACACTTTATCCATTGTCAGGGATACAATACAATTCTCCCCCTCCCTCCATGTTAATACATAACATAGCAGTTAATTCTGCTGAAGCGGGGAAATGCAGATCCACATATAAACAATATGGTTAACCCTTTCCCTCCCGACATGATTTATACACATACAGGAATATAACACAAACTGCTGGAGAAATAAATCTAAGACCTGGGACAATTCTGCTGAAGCAGGGGAATGCAGATAAACATATACACAGATCCCATTAACCCCTCATATCCCGATCATGACAATGTTAACATTGGGTAAAGAAAGTTGATTGCCGTCATCTGAGAAGACATTCTGAGCCTCATTCATGAGGCAAATTCAAATTTGTTGGATAGAAACCCTGCCATACTATGGCAACGTGCTAAGAGTCGAAGAAAAGTGAGTAGAAAGCTCACAGTTTCGTAATACACGTGACATAATAATAAAACACAAAATGAGACTAAGCGAGCCCTTTTGACATAAAAGTAACCATAAAAGGAAAAGGAGTATCTGCCACGAAAAGCTTACAATCTAAGAACTATGGGTACCAAAGGAGTCATAACTAAGCTTATTTATGTGAAGCAACTTCTTCATCACAATTGTAATCAACCCACCCCAAAAGAGCTTGTTACTTCCGAACTGCTACTGCCCTTGTCGACTGCATTTGTGTCAAATTCTGTATATAGTCCTCTGCAGTGGCTGGCTGCCTGGGGGGCAAGCCCAAGAAACTAGCCCAAGAATCAGGCAGCCCACACACCATATACAGAGGCGCACACCAGATATTCGTACCATACACCGATGCGCATACATCACACGTGCATAGACGTACAAATATTTGCACCATAAACACACTTTATTGCATAGTTGGTGCAATACAACAGGTGGAATAACACGTTAGTCCCAATGCAACACACCAGTCAGAGTAATAGTATACGTTAAAACCTGAAAAAGTTCCATTTATGACAACTCTCTGTTGTCTATCCTTCAACCAGTTTTCAATCCAGATGCAAATATTTTTACCGAGTCCAATTTGCTTTATTTTGTACACTAACCTCTTATGTGGAATCGTTTCAAAAGCCTTTTCAAAATCTAAGTAGACCACATCAATTGCATTACCCTGGTCTAAATTCCTACTTACTGTACCTCCTCAAAGAAACTAATAAGATTAGTTTGGCACGACCTATCGTTTATAAATCCATGCTAACTATTACTAATAATTTTGTTTTCCATTAGGTATTCCTGAATATTTTTAGAGTTAGCTGATGATCAAGACTTTGATCATCTTAGAATCCTCATCTCTCTTGAGGGTGACAGTAATAAAGAGTCCTTACATGGTCCATTTACTACTCTAAGGCCAAAAAGTCGCTTCACGCCACCAATAAGCTCGGACAATAACATAGACATGTTTCTAAAACTGGTAACAAGGGACTTACAACAATTATCCCCAAGAGGGGGGCAGGAAAATATGACAAAAGGCGAAAAAAATGCCTTAAAAGAACTAACAGAATTAAAGGGAGTCATTATCAAAACCTCTGACAAGGGGGGAAACATTGTTATTATGGAGGAAGATAGGTATGTCTCAGAAAACATCAGATTACTCAGTGACCGAAGTTGCTATGAGGTCTTACAACGTGACCCAACCCAAAGTCCCCGTGGTGAGCCGCGTCTCAGGCCAGCTGATGGCGGCAGGATGTTGATCCACAGAACCAGATAATGCCGATGTCCGCCCGACACTCTCCTGTTTTCCCTGATTGTCTCCACTGACTCTCCACTCACGCGAGAGGAAAGAAAGCCAGTTCCGGTATTCGGGGAATCAGCTGGAGACTCTTCTTCAGGGGTTGTAAGGGTTTCAGTCCTGGTTTTGACTAGAACTCACCCTTGCATGGCTATAGAGATTCCAGGCAAATCTCTCCCCTTACTGAGCAATTGGGATCAACTGTTTCTGAACTCACATTCCAGTTGTCTTGTTGCTGCCTTCTCTGTAGCTCTACCCCTATTGGCTGTATGTGCTACTTAGGGTCAGCCCTTACACCAGGAAAAGGCTGAGCATAATTCTTGAATTCTTTCTTTTGTAACCTGTGATTGTCACAAGCATCTCTGCTTGGCCTGTCTCAGGCCTCCCTGTGCTGAAGCGCTGGCATTGGATCCCCTGCGCTACAGCTTCACTGATCCAGTGGCCTAACTGCAATATACCCTGCATCGAGAGGCCTTCATTGCTTCCAATACCTATCCTGCTTCAGGAAGCCATTCCTGTGCTGAAGCCATTCCTGTGCTGAAGCTTCCTGTTTTCCTGAAGCCTCCTCCTTCCAGAGGCCATTCCTGTGCTGAAGCCCCTGTGCTGAAGCGTCCAATCGCTGAAGCCTTCCATTGCTCCTGTGCTGCCTGCCTTGACCCCAGCCTGGACTTCATTTACTCTGATCTCTCCAACCCTGACCTGGCTAACCACGACGATGGAATCCGCAAACCGGACCCGGCCTCGCGGCTCCAGTTCGGTGTTTCTCTGTCCCCACCTCAGTCTTGCTGTCCGGTCCTGGTTTGTGGCGAGCATGTCCATTACAGAGGTATAATTTGGCAGTGTGATTGCTCTGATGTTTAAATAGTCCCTTTAATCAACTTCTAACCTATTAGACCTGTGTGCACCTATCTGCACATGCCCATATGACTACCCCCTCATCGTCCTTTCGACTGTCCCATCGATCTGCTCCCTGGTACGGTTCCTCCCCAGGGGAGGACTTAACCTTTATCGTAACCGGAGACTGTAGCCATGACAGCCTATATTGAAGAGAATCTGACTCGTGGTTTTATTCAAAAGTCCAGTTCACCCACGGGGAGAACAAAGATCCAGAAAAAAGATGGGTCCTTAAGACACTGTGAAGACAGGGATCTTAATAACATTATGATTAAAAATCGCTACCCGCTCCCTCTGATTAAAGAAATCCTCGATCGCCTTTGTGGCGCAACCATCTTCTCCAAACTTGATCTAAGTGATGCCTATAACTTTTCCGTATCGGGCAGGGGGATGATTGGAAGACTGCGTTTAACAACAGAGATGGCCACTATGAGTATCTTGTCATGCCCTTTGGGCTATGTAATGCCCCAGCAGTTTTCCATTTTTTTGTCAATGAGATCTTTAGAGACTTGCTGGGTTCTTGTATTGTTGTCTATCTCGACGACAGCCTTATTTTTTCTAAAACCTTGGTGCAACAACGCATACAGGTAAAGATGGTGCTTCAATGCCTTTGTGAGAATCAACTGTTCCCCAAGCTTCAAAAATGTGAATTCGAGAAATGTAATCTTGCTTTCCTTGAATACATCATTTTCGCCCAAGGCTTACAGATGGATCCTGCTAAGGTCTGTATGATCCTAGATTGGCCACTGCCCAAGGCACTTAAACCCATCCTCAGGTTCGCAAACTATTACCGTCGTTTCATTTGGGATTTCTCAAAAATAGTCGCACCTATAACAACCATGACCAAAAAGGGGGCAGAGCATGTTTCTTGGTCTCCGGGGGCACAAGCTGCCTTTCTCAAATTGAAGAGACTTTTTTTTCCACGGCTCCTATTCTTGTTCACCTGGAGCCTCTCCATCCATTCATCCTCGAGGACGATGCTTCCGATATTGGTGCCGGTGCAATACTTTCACGGAGAATGGATTTCCAGTCACGTCTACGTCCTTGTTGCTTCTTCTCTAAGAAATTATCTGCAGCGGAGCGTAATTATGATGTCGGGAGTTGGGAGCTCTTGGCAGTAAAGCTAAGACTGGAGGAATTGAGACATCTCCTCAAAGAAACTTCAGTACCTGTGATCATACTAACGGATCACCGTAACCTGGAGTACCTCAGGTGGAATGTAGCCTGAACACCAGCCAAGCAAGAAGGGCTCTCTTTTTCACCCGCTTCAACTACATTCTTTCTTTCAGACCGGAACCAAAGAATGTTAAAGCTGATGCCCTTTCCCGCCAGTTTGCTGCTGATGAGTCGCTGGAGACTGACGAGGTTCCCATTATTCCCCCTTCCAGGATTGTCGCTGCAATCGCTCCGACTGTCATGGACCACATTCGTAAATCTCAGTCTGAGTTCCCCACTGTCTCTCTGTTCCTCTTCATTAGCTCTTCGTTCCCTCCCCTCTTCATCTTCAAGTTCTCCAATGAGGTCATCAATCAAGATTTGTGGGTCACCCAGGTATTAAGAAAACGGCTGAGTTTCTAGAGCGGACCGTCTGGTGTCCGGAGATCAGGAATGACGTCAATGACATTGTCTCAGCCTGCATGGTATACGCATGAACCAAGGTGCCACACACTCTACCATGCGGGTTACTTAATTCCCATCCCATCCCGCCCTTGGTCACACTTGCCCATGGATTTCAATGTAGAGCTTCCCCCCTCCTGGGGCGTGATGGTAATCCTGGTCGTGGTTTACCGCTTCTTCAAACAGGAACATTTGTGGTATAAAATGGGGGGCTCCCAGACTACCGACTCAGTCGTAACTCTAGTCCTGGGCCCCGGAAAATCTGAAAACAGAGGGCTGAATTTAGGCTCATATCAATAAAGGTGATTTCTGGTTAAAGGGCTATTTGGAGTATATTTCTAGGGTAATGTATTTTAGGCTTATCTCACAAAAATATTAATGTTCAGAATTTTAATATGTTTTTAATTCGCTAGTCTTTGAGTTTCAATAAAACTTTATTTTTGTAATATATTAGGAGACATTTAAGTGCATAACATTGGGTTCTCTTTTTGTGTAGATACTTGCCGTTCCCGTAGTTGCACCCCTCCTCTTTATGTATTGTCCACTGAGTGGAGCAGGGCACCCTGTAGTCTGCATATACAGTATGTATGAAGTCTCTCACATGATGATCTTTATGCAAACAATGCACATTCTGTAAAGATTTGTATTACTTTTTAGCAATACAATTTTGACACACAATAAAATTATCATCTGAGTACATACTAGGTGTGACAGAAAGGGGCCCAAGACCAGCATAGCATAATAAATGTTAAGCCCAGTCCCTGGTCCCTACCCCCTACACATACTTAAATGAAAACATCACATAGTACAGTAATGTTAAAATACAGTGATTTTGTGTGGGAGGCTAAAAAATGACTACTCACATGAAGGTAGCCAAAATCAGGCAGCCATCCAACTTAGGGGGTGGATGTACCCTGTGAATATGCAGCATCCACCAGCCACCAACCTCCAAGGAAGAAAAGGAAAAAGACCATATAGTGTAGACGGTATTATATTCGGACAATAGGTATACAAATGAAGGCTTACACTCTGTATGATCAAGATAGGCGAAAAATGGATAGCGGGTAACAGGTATACAGGGAGTCGCGATCTCCTGGGTTCCTCGTTGTCCTGCGCTTCACCGGAACACTGTATCCACGCCGGGGCTCCGGTCACGTCACTTCCGGTGCGTCGAGAGAACCGCCGTGCCTGATGGTAGGAGTGGATTCTCGGTGTTCCTCCTCTTAGGTATTGCTGGACTGAAACACTTCGGGAAGCCGTAAGCATACACAGGCGAAACACGTAGAGTGTTTCAGTCCAGCAATACCTAAGAGGAGGAACACCGAGAATCCACTCCTACCATCAGGCCCGACGGTTCTATTGGCATACAGAGTGTAAGCCTTCATTTGTATACCTATTGTCAGAATATAATACCGTCTACACTATATCGTCTTTTTCCTTTTCTTCCATGGAGGTTGGTGGCTGGTGGCTGCTGCATATTCACAGGGTACATCCACCCCCTAAGTTGGATGGCTGCCTGATTTTGGCTAGCTTCATGTGAGTAGTCATTTTTGAGCCTCGCACACAAAATCACTGTATTTTAACATTACTGTACTATGTGATGTTTTCATTTATTTTTTATGACTACGAGACACGCTCCCCTGGCCTATTTTGGAGAAACAGTTGATGCAAGACAAGTGGAACAGTCTTTATCCAAGGGTTGTAGTGTGTTTGCAGTCTCTTATTCACTTTATTCAATATAGTGCACTTTGTTATTTTAGGCACGATTATTTACAATGGTTTATATCACTTTTCACGAATTTACACACTATTAAGTGGTTATTTTATATATTTGTGGGGTTTGTTAGAGCGCTATCGAGCACTTTTTTATTCTATCCCCTACCCATACTTGCCTGGGGTTCAACTGGCCACCAGACCCCAGATCTACCCCATTTTAATATACCCGGTAGCCCCTTGCATACCCTGTACCTGTAATTCTTTTATTCCTGTGTGCTATAACTGTACCTGTGCAATAGAAATGTGATTGTGTAGCCAAAGTCTCTGGTCATGCGGGGCTGAGAAACCCTTTGTGCAGCTCGTATATCTGGAAAACTGGCTAATCCTGGGACTGGAGGGGAAGGAGAGGTTCAGGGAACAAAGTGAGAGTGGCTAGGGGTGGAGATCGGGCCAGGCGGCCATCCACACGAAAAGCAGACATCCTGGTGAATAATCCAGTTGGGGATATCCTGTCGGCCGAGGGAAGTTGTTGCCGAGCTCCCGCTGGTAGACACTGCTCCCATTGGCCCGTTCATATTTCTCTCTCTGCCCTTTAACTTTTCTCTGCCCCGCCTCCAGTCCTGAGGGGCCAATACAGACGAGCTCTTGATTGATTCCCGTGCAGGATTCGCACTGTGATAGGTCGCGGCCCTGTCTACCATGATTTCCCATGGCGCTGGGTAATCTACGTAAGGGAAACCCGATCAGAGTTCCAGGTCTCATTCTGATTGGGTTGTAGAGGGAATCTAAGCACTATGTTCCACAGCTGTGCCGGAGACACCTGAGAACGAGGCTGGGAGCCGATACAAGCAGGAGATTTAAAAGGGCTCCTGTGCTGTGGGACTGTTAGTAGCAGGAGAAGCAGAGAGCAGGACTTCTGAACAGGGAATTTTAAAGTGCTCAGCCACGACTTGCACTAGAGAGGTCTGGATAGTCCCTACCCCCACACTAGTGGAAGCAAACTCTGAGTAAGCCTTTGAAGTGGCACCTAGGTAGCTAGGATTCTCTGTGTATCCTCTGTTTTGGTGAGTGTAAGCTCTAATTATGATTTGTGTTGTGTCTGCTATATATTTATATGTAAGATCAACAAGTCATGTTTCACTGTGTAAACACGGGCCCTTTTATGATCAAAATTACCAAACTGCAGTCACTTGTTTAAGAGGTTAAATTTGGCTGATTTCATAATCTGATAAAAAAAAAAAGAGATTTTTTTTACTTTAAATGTACTTATGTTTTACAAAGTTAGTTTGTCAGCATGATGACGGGGTTCATTTCTATGGGGTGCCGTTTGTAACATTTACACTTTGTCAACAAAAATACTCCATGCATTTGACAAAATCAGTTTTGTCGACAGAATGACTTACAACAGGTGTAATGTTACATGTAGTGGTAGAAATACAGAGCACCACCGGGCCGTGGAAAGCACCGACAGTATAAAGAGGTGGTTCTAATAAAGAGTTTAATGAATCCCATGGATCACAGGGTAAAAACGCTCACAAATAGCCTACCCCAGGCTCGCATTAACCCTATTTTGCGTATGTATGTAATGGCCATTATAATGGCACGATACGCTAAATGTCATGATTACTTAACTAACATCCCTGCATTAATCTTAACAGACTTTAGCGGATATGCGATGTTAGGGTAAACGGCTCTTTTGCATCTCATTCTCACTAAGTGCTCTGTATGGGACAAAGCATGACTTGGCGTTATTGGCTTTTCAAGATTTTCAGTAAGGCTTTAAGTGATGTTAACCTAACTTAAAGCACAAGTCGCCGTTTTTTGTTTTTTTTACATTTTATTTCCCCCCCTTTATTATATGCATGAATACAATCAACACAATGATAAGTAATTAGCTAAGTTTCTGATAGATCCGTTCTCCTGTGATCGATCGGTGAAGATTCGGCTCGGGGATTCACTAAATGACTGCCAGTGCAGCAGAAGAGGACCAAAAATGCAAAGTTCTATGGGGAAGATCATGTGACCAGGCAGTCACTAGATACAATTGGTGCACTGCTAGAGCGAGGGCAAGGCTCAAAAAGGGTGTGCCAGAGCATGTTTCAGAAGAGGATGGGGATGTGACTTTTTAAATGGTTGCTATAGAAACAAAAAAGTTTGTTACATTATAATACATTAAAATGTCATTTAGAGTTGTTTTTTTAAAAAAAAATTTAAACAAGTATTTTCTCATAGTACATAACTGATTTATTAGAAAAAAAAACACACATGTAGGATATTGCTGAGTCTGCAGCTTCAAGTCACTTAATGGAGCTTGTGGACCTGGACCTGGGTCTTGTTCCTTACAGTAGATCTAGCACACCTGTGACCTGGTGGATCATTCATTATGTACAAAAAAAAAGAGACAACAATAAGATTAACAAGGATGCATAATGTGATATAGCCCATCATAATATGTGCACTGGATTACTCCCCCACCTCGACACTCCCCAAATTACAACCTGGCGCATATGGTACAAGATTGGAGCAAATGCCTTGAAACATTGAGACAAGGTGAACATTCTGCTCTTTATTCCAGTTTGGCTGCAAAATTGCCTCGATACATCTCCCTCAGTCAACTGGCACGTGGTTGTTTTATATCAACATGTATCCAAGTCTCCCAGCTGCAAAACTAGGGCAAAAGTGGTGCATACGAGAGCACCAGATCTGTGAAAGAAATAATCTAATTGAAAATAATGACAATAGTTTTCTTTGATTAATCAAGTTTCTGCTGCAGTTTTGCACCTGCAAAACGCAGAGAGTGACAGCTCATCGGTTCACGTGTGATTTTTTTTTTACATCTGATAAAATTAAAAATGTCCTTTAAACCGCTTGATTTATTTTGTGTTTTATTTTGTAGTCAATCAGAATCACTGTGCAAAGAACCCATGCAAACATCATGGCACCTGTTCCAACGCCCTCGATGGAAGTGCTTACCACTGTGAGTGTCCAGAGGGATTCACGGGACACAATTGTGAAATAAGTAAGTGGTGATCAGTCTCATAGGGTTATGTATCAAAGACTCCCTGCTGCAAAACCTGTTCAAAAAATAAAGCAAATTAACCGTGTCAGATTAGCCAACACCCAGAAAATCCCATTGATGTCAATAGGATTCCTATCATTTGAAAAATCTGGTGACATTTTTTTGCTCCATTTTCGGTGTGGTTTTGCAGCCAGGAGTTTGATAAATAACCACATGGTGTGTATTCATGTTTTTATTTTTGCCGAAGTGCGGACTCACTTAAGGGTAAAATGAGCATCATGTTGGGAATATTCAATCCTTTTCAACTGGTGAGAAGGATGATTAAACACGAAGGGGCCTATGTGCTAAGACCATTTTTTATTTTTTATTGTGCGTCAACGTTTTAATGCTACAAAGTAATACAGACTTTATGTATGAAGCCCGGGCACACCTGATGCATACAGTAATTCATTGTTTGACATGAATTTTGACGCATTTTATGTTGAAAACTTGATCAATACAATTACAATTAAAACAGAGTTGTCTTTATTTTTTTTCATTTATAACTAGTACTTGTAAATATAAATGATTAGTGTAATAATAGTTAGAATGGCCATACTGGGAAAATAATACATTTTGTTAACATAAATAATGAAATAAACCGTGCTGTGTCAAATACATTTTTGGTTAATATAAGGCAATGTAATTCTGCACTATGAATATAAAACACACTTTTTAGTGTTTACACCACCATGGCAGACGATTTTGTTGCACTTTTTGCCTTTTTGAGTACATACCATTTCCATGTGCAGTCCGTTTCAATGCGGCAATAATAAAAGAATCATTTTTGATGCTGATGGCGCAGATTGCGAGATATCCGGTTAGTACATATTGTACCTGTACGCACACACAAGCACATTTTACAATGAGATTCCGTGCACCAATATTGTTCTAAAAAGTAATTTGTGATTCTTAGTAACCAGGCCCCTAAGGGGTCTGTTTACTAAGGTTGCAGTGCTGCAAAACTGTAGCAAACCGGCACAAAAAAACAGGACGATTTTTATAACAGAAAAGGGAATCTACAAACAAACACAAACAGAGCCCAGTGCTACATCCAATGGCAAAAATACACAGTGAAATACCTGTATATCTCTTGAATAAAAGGGTCATTTAGTTTAACACTTTGGCCAAAGCATTATAAGCCTGTGAGCCACACCAAGGCATGACCACAAAATCACAGGTCCTAACACTAATTAAAATTCTTAATAACCTGTATAATACTAGGAAGAATTATCATAATTGATCTGAATTATCATAATTGATCAGCTGCATGGTTCTAAATCTGATTGAAATTCTTATTTACATGGACAATACCAGGAAGAATAATCTGTATTAGACCTGTCATAATCAGCTGCATGCAAAGACCTGTGCATGTGGAAAATGGGATGGGACGAGCTTTAAACCTGGGAGGGAGGGGCCAACCTCCAAATCAGCTGTGACCAGCTGGACAAAGTTAACAAAAACACACAAATACCCAGTAAGCTCATATAAGCCCCCAAAGTTACCACAAAATATATATATGCATATAAATGCCAAAATGTAGTGCTACTAGGCATAGCAATTGTAGAGGGAGAGGGGGGTTGGCCCGGTATTAAAGGGGTTGCACCCCATATGGCCACCTTCTGACCTCACCAGGGAGGCAAGGGGTTAACTGGACTGCGGTCCAGGAATGTGGCTTACACCTTGTCATGTCAGGAAAATGTAGGTTCCCCTGTTCCCATGTTTCATTATAATGTCTGTGTTTTAACTTTAATATTGTATTCCAATGCGGGGATAAAAACCCACACAGATTCCTTCACACAAAGGAATGCAAATGGTCAGGGGGGCGACCCAAAGTCTAGGAACCAAGTGCTGATCAAAAGACTCTGTCACTCTAACTGTTTACCTGAGGGCGTAGAAGCATCAAACTTGAGTGGGTTGTAAGTGTTATATCTACACCTTCAAACAATGAAGATCCCCCCTGATTTAATTATGGGGCTACAGAAATAAGACCCTCAGAGTCCCAGTACGCATGGGCTAACTAGCTGGGGGGCATGGGTTAAACTGTGTTTCCACGTTAGGGATTGGATACAGATAATTGTTCACCAATAGTCTGTATTCAATGTTAAGAATAGGGTTACAAAGGTATATAAACTGTGTCGACCCTACAGTTTTTGTTCTTCTGATTTCACCTTGAATGTCACCGGATTGCTGGAGAATTGCTAGCTGATACTTCTCCATTCCCCAACCCTAAGTAAGTGTTACCTTCTTGCCTGTTAATTGTACTATATTGCTGTGTTCACCTTTTTAAGGAATAAATATATTTTATTATATCTAAGCCTCGTTCAGTTCAACCCAGATATTTGGTGTTTGTTATATCTTGTCATAAGTTACCGTGACAAGCGTATAATTAACTGGAGGCAGCGGTGGGATTGAACTGAACCTGTATTAGTGTACTGCGGGACCCTGTAATATAGTGGGAACTCAAAGGGAATTGCGAGTTCCTGGGACTAAAGATATTGAACACACAGTAGTGCAACAGTTAACACAAGTTGTAACACCACCTCACTGCTGCGACCGTGAACCATGAGCGAGGCTGAAGGCTCATCCAACATGAGGACCCGCGCTCAGCTGAAGGACAAGTGCCGTGAATATGGACTGCCCTATGAGAACCAGGAGGTCACAGACATGGTTGACGCAATCGGTGACTATGAAGCCCGGCTTGCAGAGCCTCTGGATACGGCTCAGCTTGCCCTTATACAGACAGAGGGACACCGGAGGAGCGGCTGCAGTTTATCACTATGGCAGTGAACAGACCCGCTTATTGCCCCCCTGTCCAACCCAACAACGATGAACTCAAACTGGATCAGCACAGTCTCACCAAGATCGTGGAAGGTACCGATCAGATCGACAGTTTTCTAAAGAACTTTGAAACACAGTGTCGGCGGTACAAAGTGCTTCCCCAGCATCGGGTTGCACGTTTGGACCCCTTACTGTCCGGCTTGGCTAAGCATACGATGATGGTGCTTGCAGATGAGTATGCTGATGACTATGACCACCTGAAAAACTGTTACTGTTTCAGTACGGTTTTACCCCTGGGGTAAATTCCGGCAGGAAGAGAGGCAGCCCCTGGAGTCCTATGGTACCTACGTGACCCGCATGGCTTTGTACGGGATACGCTGGGTGGAGGGCTATGAGGCACGGACTTACCAACGCCTGCTGGACCTCATCTTTCAGGAGCAGTTCATGCAGCAGTGCCCGCCTGCGGTGAGGGCTTGGGTGTATTACAAGAAGCCCAAGACTTACCAGGAGGCGGCGAGGCTTGCAGACGACTATGTGGCCAGCCAAGCCCTGATGCCCGCCAACGCAGTAGCCAAGGCGGCGGCACCGGCCAAAAAGTCTGCCAATACCCCCCAATGGACTCAGAGGCTGCCTGCGGGCGACAGTCCACCGAAGGCGGGGGAGCTCCTGCACGAGCGCCGGTGCTACAACTGCAACCGCCCTGGTCACATCAGACCAGATTGCCCGGAACCCCTGCTTTCCAGCAGACCCCATCAGGGGCAACGCACCCCAGCTGCGAAGCCGGTAGCCCGCGTGCGGGTGTCTTCCACCAAAGACTCCGGACCGGTCATGGAACCTACTCCCAGCGAGCCGTCCCTTGCCACACCTGTCCCAGTTTCATCGGTGCCTACAGCCAGGAGCGGAGGACATCTCAGTGTGGACCTGCAGCAGACGGACGGCCGGAGCAGACATCTCACCCCGGTCACAGTCGGTGACCGGCATGCAGTCGGCTTGATGGATTCAGGAGCTGCAGTGACCCTGGTCCGACCTGATATGGTCCGGCCAGAGGAATTACTCCCAGGCCCTGGGATACAGATCACTGTGGCCGACGGAGAGCCACGTTTCCTGCAAGTGGCCAGAATCTTTTTGGATTGGGGGGAGGGCCAGGGTGTGCGGGAGGTGGGGGTTTTACACAGTTTGGATGCTGAAGTTCTTCTTGGCAATGATCTGGGTCCGATGACCTGCACCTACGACCGAGTGCCCAAACCCGCTGCAGTGGCGGCGGTTACCCGAAGCCAGACAGCGGCAATGGCGGCGGCGCCAGTCCCCCAGCCTTTGGGACCAACGTTAGCGGAGGGCACAGAGGAGCCCGGGGAGGTAAGCCAGGATCAGTTGCAACCACAGACTGACTTACTGTTTCCCCTCACCCTTCCCCATTCTCCGGACAATGACATGACTAGGGGGTGGCCAGAATTAGGAGCCCAGTTTAGGGAGGCAGTGAAAACAGACCCTACCCTGGCCGGCGTGAGAATTCGGGCGTTCGAATCTCAGGCAGGGGAAGGCACTGAGCACTGCCTATGGTATAAGGGACTCCTGTATAGAGAAGAAGGGAACCCAGGGATAGAGGAGGGATTGACTGGTAAGCGACAGCTAGTAGTGCCCCAGGGGTACCGACAGCAACTGTTACGGGTAGCTCACTCTATTCCGTTAGCGGGACATCAGGGGGTCAACAGAACGCGAGTCCGGTTATTACAGCGTTACTACTGGCCGGGGGCATCTCGAGATGTGGGCACTTTCTGCCGCTCTTGTGATGCCTGCCAGCGAGTGGTTAAGGCTGGCGACTGTGTGAAGGCACCCCTGAACCCCTACCGATAATAGGGGAACCCTTCCAGAAAGTAGTGATGGATCTTGTAGGACCCCTTATGATTCCTAGCAGGTCAGGGAAGCGCTACATCCTCACGGTGGTGGATTTTGCCACCCGGTACCCTGAGGCGGTTGCGCTTGGCACCATAGATGCCAAGAGAGTGGCAGCAGCTTTGCTGAACATATTTTCTAGGGTAGGTTTCCCTAGTGAGATCCTAACTGATCAGGGGTCGCAGTTCATGAGTGAACTGTTACATTGTCTCTGGGATGCATGCGGTGTACAGCACCGGCGCACTACCCCTTACCATCCCCAGACAAACGGATTATGTGAGAGGTTTAACGGGACCCTGAAGCAGATGCTTCGGACCTTTATAGAGGCGGAGGGGAAAGACTGGGAGATTCATTTACAGCACTTACTATTTGCCTACCGAGAGGTACCGCAGGAATCTACAGGCTTCTCCCCCTTCGAGCTACTATATGGCCGCAGGGTACGTGGACCTCTGGATCTATTCCGTGAGGGATGGGAAGGGGAGGCTACTGCTACTGATGCTTCAGTGATCCAGTATGTGTTAGATCTCCGAGACCGGTTAGAGATGCTCATGGGGGTGGCCCAGGATCACCTCAGGGCCGCTCAGACCAAGCAAAAGCAATGGTATGACCGGAATGCCCGTAGCAGGGAATTCATCCCAGGACAGCAGGTGCTTGTTCTCAAACCCACTCTGGAGAACAAGTTGATGGCTGCCTGGTCGGGACCGTACCCGGTTATCCGAAAGGTGAATGAGTACAACTACGTTGTACAGGTAGATCCTGAGAGGCATAAGACATATCACGTCAATATGCTGAAAGAATACAGAGCACCGAGTATGGGAGCAGTAATGGCCATTTGTAGCCCACTGCTGGAGGATCAGGCGAGCAATGCTCTGCCTGATCTCCTAGGGGAGGCTAGGCAGGGAAACACCGTGGAGCAGATAGAGATAGGGGCACAGGTGAGTGCTAGGCAGCAGGTAGAAGCCAGGGACATGCTAGCTAAGTTTAGGGCCTTCTTCACTGACACTGACATGCCAGGGACCACACATCTCACAAAACACCCAGGAGATGCTGACCCTAGGGGTAATTACTCCATCCCAGAGTCCTTGGGGCAGCCCGATAGTTCTAGTCCCTAAGAAGGACAAGACCACCCAGTTTTGTGTGGACTACCTCTTGCTCAACGCTGGGACGGTGTCAGATGCCTACCCCATGCCCCGCATGGATGAGTTACTGGATGAACTCGCGGGGGCAAAGTGTCTGACCACTATGGATTTGAGCAAAGGCTATTGGCAAATCCCCCTGACCCCAGAGGCTAGGGAGAAGTCAGCATTCATCACTCCAAGTGGCCTCTATGAGTTTTTGGTGATGCCATTTGGGATGAAGAATGCCCCGGCTACCTTCCAACGCCTGGTCAATAGGTTACTGAAGGGATGCAGAGCTATGCCAGGGCTTACTTAGATGACATTGCTGTCTTCAGTAATTCCTGGGACTACCACTTAGGACATGTAGCTGCGGTGCTGGATAGGATCAGGGAGGCTGGGCTTACCTTGAAACCCACTAACTGTATGGTAGGGATGGCAGAGGTCCTGTACTTAGGGCATAGGGTGGGTGGAGGGCACCTCAAACCAGAGCCAGCCAAGGTAGAAGCCATAGTTCAGTGGCCTGTTCCAAAAACCAAGAAACAGGTCATGGCATTTTTGGGCACCGCAGGGTACTATAGGAAGTTTGTCCCACAGTACAGCGCCGTGGCCAAACCCCTGACTGATTTGACTAAGAAGCAACTGCCTGTGCTTATCACCTGGACTCCTGCCTGTGAAACTGCTTTCCAGGCACTGAAAACTGCGCTTGCTGGGGACCCATACTGGCTGCCGCGGACTATACCAAACATTTCCTTATATAGACTGATGCCTCGGACTATGGCATTGGGGCTGTGTTGAGCCAAGTGGGGGACGATGGCAGAGAGCACCCTGTGGTGTACCTCAGCCGACAACTTCTCCCCAGAGAAGTGGCCTATGCCACCATTGAGAAAGAGTGCTTGGCCATTGTGTGGGCACTCAAAAAACTCCAGCCCTATGTGTATAGAAGGGGTTTCACGGTCCTCACAGACCACAACCCCCTGAGTTGGCTGCAGAGGGCATCAGGGGAGAATGCCAAGTTGCTAAGGTAGAGCTTGGCCTTGCAAGAGTTTGAGTTTACTATTCAGCACAAAAAGGGTAGTGAAAACAGCAATGCTGATGGACTTTCACATCAGGGCTATCCCTCTGAGACTGAGTTCGTTAAGGGTGCCAGCAGTGCCCCACTCCCCGTTAGGGCCAGTGGGCCACAGGTTACCCATTAAGAAGGGGAGGTGTAGAGGGAGAGGGGGGTTGGCCTGTTATTAAAGGGGTTGCACCCCATATGGCCACCTTCTGACCTCACCAGGGAGGCAAGGGGTTAACTGGACTGCGGTCCAGGAATGTGGCTTACACCTTGTCATGTCAGGAAAATGTATGTTCCCCTGTTCCCATGTTTCATTATAATGTCTGTGTTTTAACTTTAATATTGTATTCCAAGGCGGGGATAAAAACCCACACAGATTCCTTCACACAAAGGAATGCAAATGGTCAGGGGGGCGACCCAAAGTCTAGTAACCAAGTGCTGATCAAAAGACTCTGCCACTCTAACTGTTTACCTGAGGGCGGAGAAGCATCAAACTGGAGTGGTTTGTAAGTGTTATATCTACACCTACAAACAATGAAGATCCTGCCAGATACTTCATCTGGTAGACTGTCGTCGCCACTGATTTAATTATGGGGCTACAGAAATAAGACCCTCAGAGTCCCAGTACGCATGGGCTAACTAGCTGGGGGGCATGGGTTAAACTGTGTTTCCACGTTAGGGATTGGATACAGATAATTGTTCACTAATAGTCTGTATTCAATGTTAAGAATAGGGTTACAAAGGTATATAAACTGTGTCAACCCTACAGTTTTTTAGTCTTCTGATTTCACCTTGAATGTCACCGGATTTCTGGAGAATTGCTAGCTGATACTTCTCCATTCCCCAACCCTAAGTAAGTGTTACCTCCTTGCCTGTTAATTTTACTATATTGCTGTGTTCACCTTTTTAAGGAATAAATATATTTTATTATATCTAAGCCTCGTTCAGTTCAACAGAGATATTTGGTGTTTGTTATATCTTGTCATAAGTTACCGTGACAGCAATATTTACTACAAACAAACACAAACAGAGCCCAGTGCTACATCCAATGGCAAAAATACACAGTGAGATAACTATATATCTCTTGAATAAAAGGGTCCTTTAGTTTAACACTTTGGTTTTATGGTCATGCCTTGAAGGGGCTCACAGGCTTACAATGCTTTGTCCAAAGTGTTAAACTAAAGGACCCTTTTATTGAAGAGATATTTAGGTATCTCACTGTGTATTTTTGCCATTGGATGTAGCACTGGGCTCTGTTTGTGTTTGTTTGTAGTATATATTGCCATGCCCAGAAGCACTCCTTTTTTGGCATTTATATGCATATATATATATGTTGTGGTAATTTTGGGGGCTTATATGAGCTTACTGGGTATTTGTGTGTTCAGAAAAGGGATTCCCATGAACCCTTTCACTGGTGGAATCTATGATCGATATAAAAGACTGAAAGAGAAGGTGACCAATCTGACATATGACATAACAGGCCACAGTGACTGCTAATTTAGTGCTACAGTGACTTATCTAGTCCAGCATATAAAGGCATGGCTATAGCTCACCTGTTTCATCTGACTCAGCATGCAGAAATGTACATGTATGTGACGAGAGGGGTAACCAGGCTCTATAATATAGGTCAAGCCCGTTTTGGTTACCTCTGCTCCATGTATAAGGGTACAAGAGAGTTAGATCTTGAGCCCAGTAACCTTGTATTACTGCTTTATACTGCATGTAATAAAAGTATTTTTCGTGCATGCAATCAAGCAGGGATTCCTAGGGTATGAGTTCCCCAATAAATGTACCCGGGAATCATGCCTGATTCTCGGATACATGTAGGCACATTGTCCCGGTAATACCTCCCCTTGAAAACATAAGCGCGACTCACCACTTGGGTACCCTGCTTCAGCACAGCCCAGAAAGGAGAATCAGGCACAGGATAAACATATGTAACGGGTGCTCCCTCTGGCCTGACCCACCCAATCTCATATTGGCCCGTGTAGTCTAACCAGTCCCCCATTACAAGGCGTGTGTGGTGGTGCACGCAGTAACAGGACTCTTGAGTCTCCCCTTGGTGTTATTAGGGGATGTCATAGGACAGGTATCTGAGGTAGTGGGTGCGAGTCCAACTTACATCATGTGCAGCGCCTCCACTCATCAGGATCTGTGCTTTCCGCAGGGAGATGTCCTGGTAGAGGAACTCCTTCTTGGTGCCATCCACGTGAGTAATTCTCACACTCACACAGTGGGGTTCTTTTTCTCAAGGACATCTTTATTGAATACAGGGATGTAGCAGAACTGCCCATGAGCTGCCAGCTCTAGCCGCACATCTCTGCGTGATGTCCCTTTGCCAGGTACGCCCTCCAATCATGAAGTGGGATTCCCTTTCTCTAGGGAGATCACCACTGCCAGGTCCTGGACACAGCGTGGCGTAAACACACTGGAATTATCACTATGTTTCCCGCTAGTTACTGCACTGGGTCAAAAAGTGTCCTTCAATAACGGTATCGTCAGGTTACTCTCTCCATCGAACCACAAACACTAACTGTCAGTGTTGTGCCCTTTATACTCCAGGGGGCAGGCGCATCTCTGGGTCACTATCCAGGGACTCAGAGCATACAGCCACTCCCATCCTTACACAGGGCACCACACTTGGGTGTGAGGGAAAACCTCCATTACTACTGTGGGCAGGCCTGTGTGTACCAGGACTTACTGCTAACAGAGAAGATGTATGCAGTCATTATTATGCATGGCTACATTACTCCCCCCTGGTTGAATACCCACCGTCCGGTGGGGACCTAAATTTGGTGTACCTTGCGCCAGGAAAACACGCAAAATAACACACAAATAAACACAGCAAACATCATTACATGAACATAATAATGAACGCTCATTACACTCTGACAGCAGGGAGCGCAAAAGAAACACAGACCACTCTAGTGGACACTCAATAGTAATGCCGAGGATTGGCTTCTTCACCTCTCGCCCCGCGGCTCATGCACAGTCACGCTGTATTCCCGTGGTATTCTCTCTCATTACAGTAATCACCATTGTGCTTATATACACTGCGCCCTATCTTCCAAACCCGCATCAGTTGAGCTACCCTCTGTCGGCCTGTATCCCTCCTTTTATGGCTCCCCCTCTCTCAATGATATAGTACTGAATATCCGTCTTGAGCCATCTCTCCTATTCTCCTCTATCTCTGTCATTAGAGGTTCAGGGACATAGGGTAATAAGCCCATGGGACTTCCGTACTTGGCAATGATAGCTCGCTCAGCCTGCAAGCCCTAGTTAAACTGGTTTCGACCAGCCGTCCCGGGCAACACCCATGATAGGGGCTTATGTGTCTCACCGGATCATCTAACCCTGCGGACCCCTTAGGAATAATTAGGCCTGCCTGTATACGGTCCCATCGTACCTTAGAGCCCTAAGGTAGGATTCATCATCAAAAATCCCCGGCAGCCCACCAGTGATCAACCACCCCCTCTCTCTCTAAAATAAAGCGGGTGCGGTCAAGGCACGAGACATACCCCTCGTACAAGGGGGCCCACCACCTAGTCTCCTTCCGTTCCTCGGAGCTAGAATGCATTTTTCCTCCAGTGACTCCTCATCAGGCCCACCAGAAGACACTCCAGATGTACCCTCAGATCTGGTATTAACTCCCTTACGGTGAGAGGTATTCCTAACAGTAATACTCATCCCGCTAGGACAATCACTCGACACCGACACTTGTCGGGACATGCCTCCCTCCTCCCTCCGACCCCATCATCCGACGTACCCAAGTCCAGGCTCCCAGTCCGATAATCAAAAGGAAACGTGACTCCCCGGACAACCCTAAACTGGAACTAGATCCAAATAGGATAGGGACGGGTACAGGGGCTTTAGCTAGGGCCTTAGAACTACACCTTGGGTGTGGACGGGTTGGGGACGGGACCCAAGTAGGCACGGACAGGGTTTCGACCTGCTCTCACAGCGGTATATGCCTTAGCATCGCCACAAAGTCCATCTTGTCTTAACCTTGGGACTCTGGGCTTCCGTTCAACCGCCCATTCCCTTGGATAATAGGGGATCGCTTCCGCTGCTCGATCGCAGAGGCGGCCACACATCTCCCATCGGGGCCTCCCTGGTCCTCCGGCACCAATTCCGCACACGCACGTGCGCGACGCCATCTTGCAGTGGATTCCCAAGCGGAATCTCTTCCTCCACAAGGATCTCCTCCAACGTCTTCTGCCACGCGATCCAGTCTGGCTTGGACTGCTCCTTTGGATCTTCCACTCTGGGCGGCGACAGACACCGTGTCTTAGTCCCGTGCAGGGTTAGGGGTGTAGATCTGCCCCGTCTTGATCCACAGTCACCACGGCAGTGGGACTCCGCGATGGATGGTCGCGGTACGGAGACATTCGATTCCGCGTCTCAAAACACGAGGAATTTCATCCCTCCATGGCGTACCATAGTATGACAGTTCCGTCTGATCGATGACTGTCCTAATCGCCAGCCTTGCACAATCCTCATGAGGATTCCAGTTTGCAGTTCGCCGAGGCATCCCAGGTAGGAGACCGGCGATGGGCTCCTCGGTGATCACCTCTCCGATGGCTGAGTTTCTCTATCGGAAGCACCATGTTGGCTCCGAATCTGCGGGACTGGCACTCTGTTCCAGAGAGCTCCGGCTGTCTTCTATCGCCACCGGTCACATTTCGGCATCCCCCGTTAGATTGTACACGGTACGAATGTGGTCATGGGCCACATGTACTGCAGTCCACAGTGGGGGCACGGGCTTCGGCTGCCCACGGCTCCGCCCGGCAGTCTGCACTGCAGGCACAGACACGACCCACAGTCTCTACAACCCTCCACCCGGATCACAGGAAGCCTCCTGAGACCGAAAAGGGTGCGTGGAAATCACAGGAACTGGTCCACTTTATCACAGCTTCAGCAATTTTTATCAGCGGAGGTACTCGGTCGAGGTCGGTGAATGATCAATGGGTCTTCGCAACTGAAAGGGCATGGGCTGATATAGTCACCCTCTCCCATTCCCTTGCGACATCGGTGAGACCGCAAACCACTCCCCCTGTTGAAACTAGGGGGATGTCTCGTAGACTTAGGCTGACCAGCACAGGTGCGGAGTGAGTCATAGTCCATGAGGGCGCGGTCCAGCTTTCGCGCCAAACTCCCCATCGGGTGGAGTTTTCGCGTTGGCGCCAATCCGCGCCAACATCTAGCAGACTGCAAAGTTGCAAGACCTTTTGCAGCATGCCCACGCGGTGTCCCGGGACGCGGGAACCGCCATCTTGTAAGCATTGTCTTTTCTTCACTGAGGAACGGATGGCTGTCTGTAATTGGTGTATAACAAAGTCCATTTTGTTCCTCCCATCGAGCAACACTGTCCTGCTATTATTCTCAGGGTATCATCCCGAGAACAAAAACACGACAAAACACGGCGCAGCCACGGCTTTCACGCCATTCCATAACAAACTCACAAGTCTTTCTGGAGTCTGTTCTTCACATGACCGCAATCCTGGAACTTCTGCTCTATGCAGATCCTCCATTCTTGTGGTTTCTCCTCTGCCATCCGGACCTTCTGTTCTGTACAGATCCTCCATTCTGACAGTTCTTTCTCTGCCATCCTGGACCTTCTGTTCTGTACAGATCCTCCATTCTGACAGTTTCTTCTCTGTTTCTTTGGGTGAACACGATTCTCTGTACGTGGGCTCCGCTCTGCGGGGCAGCTACCACATCTGTACAATAAACATGCCTTGTGCACCACCTTGTGACACTAACGTAGATCTGACTGTGTGTTGCACTACCTCAGGCTAGGCTCACCCTTCCTGTGTCTACCGTAACACGTTCCTCCAGTCTGTGCTCTGGTAAGTTATCTGAATGGAGACTAGAGTACTCTGGCTCTTCCATGCAGCACTTTGGGCGTCGACCTACTTTTGGCTAGCCTAGTGCGGACCCTTCCAGAATCCTGCCTCCAGTTACCAGTTTACCCTTCAGGCGTCCCCGCTAGCGCTACCTCAAGGCGACTAGAACAGCAATAGCCCCCGGCTCCAGACTCAATAACCCCTACGGATCCCAAGGCGTCTTTGCGGCATGCATATCCAGCACCTCCCGAGACTACCCCTGGCTCCGTCCCTCAAGCACAAAGTGGCAGCAGACACTTTCCTTAATTCCTACTGTGTGCCTAGCAAAAGCCTGTCCTGTGACAGGTCTCTCAGCAGCGCTCCAATTGTAAGGGTGCTACCTCTGGCCTGACACCACCCAATCTCATATTGGACGTGTAGTCTAACCAGTCCCCCATTACAAGGCGTGTGTGGTGGTGCACCTGCAAGTAACAGGACTCTTGAGTCTCCCGCTTGGTGTTATTAGGGGATGTCATCAGGACAGGTATCTGAGGTAGTGGGTGCGAGTCCAACTTACATCATGTGCAGCGCCTCCACCTCATCAGGATCTGTGCTTCCGCAGGGAGATGGTCCTGGTGAGGAACTCCTTCTTGGTGGTGCCATCAGGAGTTAATATCCACACGTCAACACAGTGGGGTTCTTTTTCTCAAGGACATCTTTATTGAATACAGGGATGTAGCAGACTGCCCCATGCAGCTGCCAGCTCTAGCCGCACATCTCTGCGTGATGTCCCTTTGCCAGGTACGCCCTCCAATCATGAAGTGGGATTCCCTTTCTCCTAGGGAGATCACCACTGTGCCAGGTCCCTGGACACAGCGTGGCGTAAACACACTGGAATTATCACTATGTTCCCGCTAGTTACTGCACTAGGGTCACAAAAGTGTTCCTTCAATAACGGTATCGTCAGGTTACTCTCTCCATCGAACCACAACACTAACTGTCAGTGTTGTGCCCTTTATACTCCAGGGGGCAGGCGCATCTCTGAGGTCACTATCCAGGGACTCAGAGCATACAGCCACTCCCATCCTTACACAGGGCACCACACTTGGGTGTGAGGGAAAACCTCCATTACTACTGTGGGCAGGCCTGTGTGTACCAGGACTTACTGCTAACAGAGAAGATGTATGCAGTCATTATTATGCATGGCTACACATATATTCCTGTAGCTTAGGGAATCCCTAGGTTAAGGGGGGTACACCAGCTAGTGCCAAAGTGACCCACAACCAGTATAGGGTTTGTGGATGCCCCACCGTATATAAGATTGGGGGGTGGGGGAGACGGACGACGACTCTGAGAGTCCAAACTGAGTCCAAGGGAAAGTGTGTGGGGAATAAGGCAGACAGGCAGCCCGTGCAAACCCAGAAAGTGAATCCCTGCACTTCTCCCATTGGGCTAACAATAAATGGGGAAAGAAATATACATAGTGAAAGCTAAATCTGTAAGACAAAGGAGACTTTTGGTTGCATCCTTTGATCAAATAGTGACAAGCCTGCTAACCAACGTCAAGGTAAGTCTCAGTAGCAGGTCCCTATGCTAAATGCATAGAAATGTTCTGTGAAATATACCCTGAAGGGGTTAATAAACTAAGCATAACTTATGTAACTTAGTGCAGTTAAAAAATGGTATATTCCAGTGAAGATACTTATATGTCAGCAAGTAAAGTAAAAAGTGAATTTACAGGGACCTTACTGGGAGATTTTATACCGTGAAAAGGAGGGACTGGCCTCCCACAAACTGCTCAGTAAGCAGTTGCAGGTGGATTGGCTAAATACATTAACACCCTAATAGTGGTGCCCACTAGAAGTGTGCTGCTAGGGATTTAATTCGGCCCAACAGAAAGTATAATGGGGTCCAGAGTTGCTGGTTCCCCCATAAATGTACCCGGGAATATAATATGATTCTCAGATACATGTAGGCACATTGTCCCGGCAATATCTCCCCTTTAAAACATAAGCACGTCTCACCACTAGTGTACCCTGCTTCAGCACCACCCAGAAAGGAGAATGGGGCACAGGGATAAACATGTATTCCTGCAGCTGGGGGAATCCCTAGGTTAAGGGAGGTACCCCAGCCAGTGCCAAGGTGACCCAAACCAGTGAAGGGGGGGGGGTTACTCTGAGAGTCCAAACAGAGTCCAAACAGAGTCCAAGAGAAAGTGTGGGGAATAAGGCACACAGAAATAAAACAACAAAAATGTTTCCTTTACTGTTCCCTGTACCTAGAGACTCACAGTGTATTAAATTATACTTTAATATAGTTTTAATGTGTTTAGCCATTCAAAACCGATGTCCAAACAGGCAGCCCGTGCAAACCCATAGGCACCGATATGTCTGCTGGATATCGGAGTTCAAAACAGCCAGAGGATGCCCATTGGTGGGAACAGCATTTGATCAGCGGGGAAAGGTGGAGTACTTGGTCCGGAGATCAATGGCAGTCCTCAGGGATGCCACTTGTTCTGCCAGACCTAGTGGAGCCTGCCCAGCGGGTGGCATTGGGATGGCTGGGGGGTATGTGGCAGGCTTGCGCATGCCCCTTAGCTTTTTTACATTTCCCACTGACCTGGCTTTTCTAGTCGAGCGGCTCCGATTGGCTGCTTGGGAAAGTTCCCATGTGCTGATTGGCTGCCCGCTCTGCTTCTATTTTATGAAAGAAACAGAGAACACTATAAGAAGCCCTGAGCCAATCAGATGGTGTGTTCCCCTTGAGTCTGAGCTGCAAGAGCGCAGGTGGCCTTTTTAAAGATGCTCTGTTTGTAATAGGAAAGCAACCGACTTCAATTTCAAGCCTGAAAAGCCTGCCCGCCAGAGACTAAGTCCAGCATTTTGCACCCAAGTTCTCAGAATCTAACGTAGCGGACACGGCTTGGATTTTATGCCGATTTAAGTTCCAGGAGATTTGGAGTAATTCGCGGTCAGGAGGGACCAAGTTCTCACAAGAGAACGTAGCGGTGGTGTATGGAATTTTATGCCGATTTGGGTTCCAGGAGATTCCAGGCTAGGACCCGGTCAGGGTAAAACTCTCTTATAGAGTTCCCTGCACCTAGGAAAGTCTAGTTGTCAACCCCAGCCCCAAAGTAAGTATGTATTTTTGTCTGTATTTTGTGTTTCATTGTGTGTAAGCGAATTTATGCCGAATAAATTAAATTTTCTTTCACTATCTTGTTTTGCTCAATGAATGATCCCGGTAAAAAGATGTAAATAACCTGGTCTCCCGTGACAATGTATATTTTTATTTTCTTTCCATATTCATTATTGCACAGTTCCAGTAGCTATATTAGTCTGTGACAAGTGTAAATATGTTGTTTGTATATGAAAGGTTGACATTCGGAGGGACTTTTGTTTTTCTGTGTGGGCGTTAGGAAGAAAGTTTGTTTATATGAGGTTTCTTTTTGTTTAAACAAGCATATACAATTATAAACATAAAGTGTATCCGGGGAGTCCTCTCCGCAGAGCATCTACAGTAATCCCAGAGAGGGCTTCTTGTCAAAGCTTCCCAGCTGCAAAATGTGTGTAACTCCCATGAAATTGGTTGTTCTTGTTGGTGGTGATACTGAACTATTTGTGAACTGATGCTGGTCTGCAGGTTACCAGTTGGCACCCAGTGCCCCCTATATTTCCCATTTACATGGCTTATGGCAAAGGACCAAATATGTTTTGACAACAACCTGACCTCTTATATATAAGCCAACATTTACCATTCTAATTATTTAGAACTAAAGCAATTATTGTTGTATTTGTTTAGAAAAATGTTTTGATGAGGCTCACCGGGAGTTTTATGATCTGGAGGAAAGCTGGGCACGAATTTACGAAGGGAATGTCGAAAGTTGCAAGTGTGCTGACAGTAAGATTGAATGTCACAGAGGCGAGCGGTACACAGGTAATGACTTATGCAAGTGTCTACTCTTTGGTAAATGTGGGCCACAGTGGATAGAGTGTGCTTGTTAGAAAGATGCAGTCTGTGAAAGAGGAGAAATATAGCTTGATTAGGGAAGAGGGGAAAGCACAATTATGCATGATAATCACATGATCAAGGGAACTGACACTGCAAATTGATGAAGATCTTTCTTGTAGCTTTGTGCAATATCTATATATTTAAAACAGAAAAGTGTTTGATTGTTAGATGTGGGGAATTTCATTGATCCGTCAATCCGCCCGCCCGCCCGCCCATGGCCTGCCCCCCCCCACGCCTCTCATTGGCCAGGAGGTACACTGACATCACGGACACACCTACTCCATTGTAACACACACAGACACACACACATACTGCCACAGACTCCCACCCCTGCAGACTCACCATACCCCCTGAGACTGGCACCCGAGACTGTAACCTAAACTGAGCCCTCAGTATAGCCTCTGAGACTCTCTCCCTGCGGACTCACCCTACCCCCCTGGGATCACCCCTGCGGAGTCACCCACCGACCATGGTAAGTCTAACCCACTTTCCAACCCTCTACCCCTGGTATTACATGCCCTACTCTCTTCAGTACTTGCACGGAAGGTGCACTTCACTCTTCCCGCTCTGCCTTGCTGAAAGCCTGTCCTGTTCTGGATCTCAGCAGCTCGCCTTCAAATGTAGCCCATGTTCCCCCCCCCCAGACACAGATCGTGCCTTTAAGGTGTATTGAGGGCTGACTACATGTGTATGGTGGTGCATACCTGCTTGTAACAGGAGGAATAGTGAACAAAAGTGAAGACTACAACCAATATAGACGTGAAATAGTGAATAGTGATATATAAATATAATAAAGTGACCTGGTAAACTCGAAATGAGACGCCTGCAGCTATAGCACCAGGGATGGCTCAAACATCCCCTAATGAGAACAGAATACACAAAAAACACAGCGCACAACGCTCACAGTGCATTAATAATTATAATGTGAACCCACAAATAAGATAAGTTTTAGGCGTACATTAAAACAAAAATAAACAAGCATGTCAGGGGTTAGTGTTACCCATGCACCAATCGGAACGGCAGTGAAGATGTCTTCAGTGTAAACACACACCGGTCCTCCTGTCACGTTCACTGAATCTCAAACTGTGTCCTGGATGATTTCCAGCACGATCGTATGCAGTCCAGCAGAACTCGTGATACAGACAGTGTCCTCAAGTCAGGCAATCTCTGCAGCAACACAGCACACGCTGTTCAGCTCTCTGGTCCGGTACTTCCGGGTTCGTGACGTCACTCAGGAGCGGCAGCGCGTCGCGGTCTTCACAGACACCGTGTGAGCCCGCAGCGGGGTAGTGCAGAGTCCAGAGTTCATAGAACAATAAAATTCTTTTTCCAACGCGTTTTGAAACCTTAATGGTCTCTTCATCAGGGAATAATTGGTCTGAAATCGATGTAGAATTTAAATACCCCACGCCTCCAGCTGATAGGCCCATCAATTGAAGATTTTGGCCAATACAGAAGAAGCGGGGAGGAGTCAAATAACTCCATGGGTCACAGCCACAAACACGTTGCTAAGGGCAACCATTGACAACAAAATAAACTTTATTAAACAAGCAAAAATATATTAATAAACAACAATCGGACAGTGGCTCTAAAATAAAGAGAAAAGTGTTAAAAACAATACTTATAGGCAGCTGAAAGTGCACCTAAGTAATAAAGTGCAACTGGCATATAGAATTATTGAAAAAGAAGCACGAAGAAGCATAAAAACATAGTAAAAAGAGCAATAGATCACCTAGTTATTAAAAAAATAAAAAATAAATAAAGATTAACTAAAAGCTTCGGGGAGGATTGGGTTAATCAACCCCCCTCCCCCCTACCCCCTTGTATTCCTAGGGATTAGTAGAGGGACCAGATATCAATATCCTCATTTAGACCTTCTAGATGCAAAGTTCTCAATTTATGTATCCAGAAGGTCTCCTGTACCGACAATTCCTTTACCCTGTCTCCACACCTTCTGTTTCTAGGGACATGCTTAATACCCTTAAAGAGCAAGGAAGATGGGTCTCTATTGTGGTGTAGAGTATAGTGTTTGGAAAGACTATGATTAATAAGACCATTTCGAATATTCCTAATATGTTCTTGAATGCGCACCTTAAGTGGACGTTTAGTGCGCCCCACACAATGCAGGCCGCAAGGACACTCAATTAAGTAAACTATGTGGTCAGCGTTACAATAAATAAAATCTGAAACCTCAAAGACTTCTCCAGTTTTTTTTACAAATAAAAGTTTTATTATCAGCATGCAAATACTTACACACTGAGCATTTTCCAGACTTGAAGTTTCCAATAGGTTTACTGCTAAACCACATTTTTTCTCCAACCGTAGCAACCTTAACATTAATGTCGCTAGGGGACAAGGTATTTTTCAAGTTTTTTGCTTTTCTATAGATGAATTTAGGAAACTTCGAAATGTGGACCCCCAAAATTGGGTCACTTGATAAAATTGCCCAGTGTTTTTTGATAATTTTTTCGATTTGCATGGTCATGGAGTTAAAATTCGTAATAAAAGCAACATTACCTTTATCCTCATTTATCTCCTGATTATTTCGTTTTTTGATTTTAGGAATCAACATTTGGCTTCTGTCCAGTTTTTTCACCCTATCCAAATCATCATTTAATTTCTTCAATGAATAACCTCTCTCCAGAAATCTGGAGGTTAGGTCATTAGCCTGTGTCTCAAAATCAATATCTGAACTACAATTTTTCCTCAGTCTATAGAACTGACCACTAGGAATGTTCTGGATCCATGATTTCTTATGATTGCATGAGGCCAGCAACAAATTATTTGAGTCGACATCCTTGAAGTAGGTTTTAGTAATAAGCTTACCCTCTTCTGATACTGTCAGACTCAAATCCAAGAAGTTGATGTTTCGTTCATCGTCCAAGTGGGTAAAGGACAAGTTTCTATCGTTATTGTTGATGTAGTTTATAAAATGATTAACTGAACATTGATCCCCATTGATCCCCATCTCTGGACTCTGCACTACCCCGCTGCGGGCTCACACGGTGTCTGGGAAGACCGTGACGCGCTGCCGCTCCTGAGTGATGTCACGAACCCGGAAGTACCGGACCAGAGAGCTGAACAGCGTGTGCTGTGTTGCTGCAGAGATTGCCTGACTTGAGGACACTGTCTGTATCACGAGTTTTGCTGGACTGCATACGATCGTGCTGGAAATCATCCAGGACACAGTTTGAGATCGAGTGACCGTGACAGGAGGACTGGTGTGTGTTTACACTGAAGACATCTTCACTGCCGTTCCGATTGGTGCATGGGTAACACTAACCCCTGACATGCTTGTTTATTTCTGTTTTAATGTACGCCTAATACTTACCTTATTTGTGGGTTCACATTATAATTTTTAATGCACTATGAGCGTTGTGCGCTGTGTTTTTTGTGTATTCTGTTCTCATTAGGGGGTGTTTGAGCCATCCCTGGTGCCATAGCTGCAGACGTCTCATTTCAAGTTTACCAGGTCACTTTATTATATTTATATATCACTATTCACTATTTCACGTCTATATTGGTTGTAGTTGCGCACCTAGTCTTCACTTTTGTTCACTATTCCTTTGCTCTTGGTGTAGCACACTTTCAATTCATCTGTCACCCTCACTTTCATCATGGTAGGGAGTTTGGTTAATTGCAGACAGAAACGAGATGAAAATTTTGATTTATTATTCTCTGAAGAGCATGTAACAGTTCCCGGATATGGGGAGGTTAAGAGTTCAGTCGAGAAGCACTTTAAAGTTTTAGAACAATTACTTCTGACCGAAAGTAAATTGTATCTCGAAAAAAGAGCAATACAAAAATATGTAGATTGTGAGAGAGCCCCAAGAGGCCTACGCATTAGAAAACTACCTACTTTTGGAAAAGACGATCAACATTTCATGAAAGAATGGAACAGAATCCTTGATGATTATTCCATGGCTCTCATGAAACTGATCATATATGAGAGAACAAAGTCTCTGAAAACTATTGATAAAGAAGTTTCAGGTGTAATTAAATTACTTGAGCCACTTGTAGTTGAACATGATTGCTTAGAAATAGAGCACAACCTCCGCTTGACGCTCGAGCATGCGAAAGATGAGATCTTGAAAAAGAAGCACGAAAAATTCTATAGGGATAAGTCTGATTATGACAATAACAGGCAGAGAAATTGGGCGAAGGATGTGGATAGAGGTAGACCCCCAAAACCCCAATCCCAGGGAAGGGGCGGAAGGGACTCTTCTTATTCTTTAAATAGATCTAATGAACCACAGAGACACCCCAAATCTTATGCTCACCCTAATGATGGTGGATGGGAAAATTAGAGCTATGGGGATAGAAGGGGGCCTCCAACACATGAAGGATACTACCCTCCCCCAAGGTATGAAGGGCAGTTCAGAAATCCTAATTATAAAGGGAGGAATTATATTCCTAACTTTAGATATGGGCAGAGGGAATATGAGAGATATGACCCAAATAGGAATTATAAACCAAACAAACCTAGCCCTAGATACTAGTCACCAGCCCAACACTCCCCATCTTCTTTTTTTAGATTTAGTCAAGCAAAGACACTTAGAACCACAGAGAAGGGAGGAGATTCTGGGATCCTCCCAGAAACCCCCAATAGGGGAAAAAAAGAAAAGAACCCTACCAGAAGAGGAATCAGAGGGGGGGGGGGGGGCAGAGCAAAAGAAAAGAGGTTACAAGAAAGACTTATGACATTACCCTCACGAGGGATTTTTAATTTATCCTCAGTTATTTTAACTACAGACCAAAAAAGGGTTTTGGACAGGGGCTTAACATTTTCCCACTCCTGTGGACCAAACTCATTCCAATTATATACAGATCTTCAAAAATTCATGCGCAACCTTACTCTTAAAAGACATTTCATTAGATTAGATTTGGAAGGTACTGAAGGGCAGGGTGAGTTAGAAACACCGACTGATTCACCTGTGGCCGTTCAAAGTGAGACTGCAGTTAGTGATGTAAGTTGCAGGCATACTCATTTTAGGGGAAAATCTAAATTTTACCCTTCCCACTCAAAAGGTCACCACATTGAAACCTTTTTTAATATGGTTAATAACGATTTTAATTCTTTGACTAGTAATATAAAATCCAGTGATGTAAAACATAATCTTACTAAAAACGAGACATTGGCTTTAAAGTTTTTAAAAGAGAATAATGATCTCATCATTAGGCAGGCCGATAAAGGAGGGGGTGTCATTTTACAAGATAGAAAAGACTATGAAGGAGAGGCATTCAGACTTCTAAACGATACCTCCTCCTATACCAGGCTTAAAAGAGACCCAACTGGTGAGTTTCTGAGTAAACTAAAAGGCCTTCTCGACAAGCCCTAATCTCCTGTGTTATAACTAAAAATTAATTTGACTTTTTATTTACCAGTTGTCCAAAAATCCCAATATTTTATCACCTCCCCAAAACCCATAAGTCAATAAAAAATCCCCCTGGTAGACCGATAATATCGGGAATACAAAGTTTAACAGCTAACTTGTCACAGTATGTTGACCACTATCTCCAACCCTATGTGGAAAAACTCCCTTCCCATCTGAGGGATTCCACTTCGGTACTCAATTTTTTGCAGTATCTGGAGTGGAAGGATTCGTATAGATGGCTCACATGTGATGTGCAGGCCCTCTATACGAATATACCACTCATGAAGGGTCTAGCAGCTGTAGACTCCTTTCTATCAGGTGATCAGGAACTACACTCTCTAAATAGAGGTTTTATTTTGGATTCAATCCACTTCATTTTGAAACATAATTATTTTATGTTTCTGGACGAATTCTTCCTGCAGGTTTGCGGAACTGCAATGGGCACAAGATTTGCCCCCAGTTTCGCAAACCTGTACATGGGAGAATGGGAATCCATTTATATTTTCAATAATAACCCTTACAGAGATAATATCATTGTCTGGCGTCGCTTTATAGACGATATTATCTGTATATGGGATGGGGATCAATGTTCAGTTAATCATTTTATAAACTACATCAACAATAACGATAGAAACTTGTCCTTTACCCACTTGGATGATGAACGAAACATCAACTTCTTGGATTTGAGTCTGACAGTATCAGAAGAGGGTAAGCTTATTACTAAAACCTACTTCAAGGATGTCGACTCAAATAATTTGTTGCTGGCCTCAAGCAATCATAAGAAATCATGGATCCAGAACATTCCAAGTGGTCAGTTCTATAGTCTGAGGAAAAATTGTAGTTCAGATATTGATTTTGAGACACAGGCTAACGACCTAACCTCCAGATTTCTGGAGAGAGGTTATTCATTGAAAAAATTAAATGATAATTTGGATAGGGTGAAAAAACTGGACAGAAGCCAAATGTTGATTCCTAAAATAAAAAAACGAAATAATCAGGAGATAAATGAGGGTAAATGTAATGTTGCTTTTATTACGAATTTTAACTCCATGACCATGCAAATCGAAAAAATTATCAAAAAACACTGGGCAATTTTATCAAGTGACCCAATTTTGGGGGTCCACATTTCGAAGTTTCCTAAATTCATCTATAGAAAAGCAAAAAACTTGAAAAATACCTTGTCCCCTAGCGACATTAATGTTAAGGTTGCTACGGTTGGAGAAAAAATGTGGTTTAGCAGTAAACCTATTTGAAACTTCAAGTGTGGAAAATGCTCAGTGTGTTCGTATTTGCATGCTGATAATAAAACTTTTATTTGTAAAAAAAATGGAGACGTCTTTGAGGTTTCAGATTTTATTTATTGTAACTCTGACCACATAGTTTACTTAATTGAGTGTCCTTGCGGCCTGCATTATGTGGGGCGCACTAAACGTCCACTTAAGGTGCGCATTCAAGAACATATTAGGAATATTCAAAATGGTCTTATTAATCATAGTCTTTCCAAACACTATACTCTACACCACAATAAAGACCCATCTTCCTTGCTCTTTAAGGGTATTAAGCATGTCCCTAGAAACAGAAGGGGTGGAGACAGGGTGAAGGAATTGTCGGTACAGGAGACCTTCTGGATACATAAATTGAGAACTTTGCATCCAGAAGGTCTAAACGAGGATATTGATATCTGGTCCCTCTACTAATCCCCAGGAATACAAGGGGGTAGGGGGGAGGGGGGTTGATTAACCCAATCCTCCCCGAAGTTTTTAGTTAATCTTTATTTATTTATTTATTTTTTAATAACTAGGTTATCTATTGCTCTTTTTACTATGTTTTTATGCTTCGTGCTTCTTTTTCAATAATTCTATATGCCAGTTGCACTTTATTACTTAGGTGCACTTTCAGCTGCCCATAAGTATTGTTTTTAACACTTTTCTCTTTATTTTGGAGCCGCTGTCCGATTGTTGTTTATTAATATATTTTTGCTTGTTTAATAAAGTTTATTTTGTTGTCAATGGTTGCCCTTAGCAACGTGTTTGTGGCTGTGACCCATGGAGTTATTTGACTCCTCCCCGCTTCTTCTGTATTGGCCAAAATCTTCAATTGATGGGCCTATCAGCTGGAGGCGTGGGGTATTTAAATTCTACATCGATTTCAGACCAATTATTCCCTGATGAAGAGACCGTTAAGGTTTCGAAACGCGTTGGAAAAAGAATTTTATTGTTCTATGAACTCTGGACTCTGCACTACCCCGCTGCGGGCTCACACGGTGTCTGGGAAGACCGCGACGCGCTGCCGCTCCTGAGTGATGTCACGAACCCGGAAGTACCGGACCAGAGAGCTGAACAGCGTGTGCTGTGTTGCTGCAGAGATTGCCTGACTTGAGGACACTGTCTGTATCACGAGTTTTGCTGGACTGCATACGATCGTGCTGGAAATCATCCAGGACACAGTTTGAGATCGAGTGACCGTGACAGGAGGACCGGTGTGTGTTTACACTGAAGACATCTTCACTGCCGTTCCGATTGGTGCCTGGGTAACACTAACCCCTGACATGCTTGTTTATTTCTGTTTTAATGTACGCCTAATACTTACCTTATTTGTGGGTTCACATTATAATTTTTAATGCACTATGAGCGTTGTGCGCTGTGTTTTTTGTGTATTTTGAAACAGGAGGGCCTGAGTCTCCCGCGTTGGTGTGGGGGATAACAGGGCCAGGGTTCTGGGGTAATGGCCTCCATTCTTTAGTGGTTGTGGTGCAGCGCCTCCATTCTCTGGCGAAACCTAGGGGATAGGTTGGAATCTTCCCAGAGAAAGCCCTGGTCCCAGGGCGAGAGATTCCAATCTCACACAGTCTTATATAAAACAGCAATGTCTTTATTGTCTTTTCTCAGTGATGCAGCACACAGCAGCAGTTTATGGGCAGTATTAGTCACGGCAGTACACAGGTATCTGACCTCCTCTCCTCTTCCTCCAGGATTTGTACCCTTGCAGGATGACTGTAACGGGGCATCAATACCCCTACCTCCACCCGAGGGTAGGCCCTCTGGGTGAGGCTAGATCTCCCCCATCACCCCCACAGCAGGGTGAGGGGCATTGGTCCACTATAGCTGTATCAGCTCTACTCAGACGGGCTCTGAGTTCTTCTCTCCTGTCTCCTCCAAACTCACTCAGCTCTCTCTCTCTCTGAACTGTGCAGCTCTCAGACTCCTCTCTCTTCAGCTCCCAGGACAGAGGACTATCTGTCACATTCTCCTCTCTCTTCAGACTCTCGACCTCCACACTCCAGCTACTGACTCTCCAACAACTCTCACAGAACTCCACAACAACTGACTGACCAGACACACATAGGAGCAGCCCACTAAATAGATACAGCCCTGCCCCTTATGATGTCAGCAGGACCTCCTCTCTGTCTCAGGCCTGCCACAGAGTCAGGGGCCTACCTCTATCACTCAAGGCAGGGCTTGGTGGGGGGAAAACCCCATGATTACTACTGGCGCCTGCCCTTACCAGGGCTTACTCCAGTAGGAGAAGGATTGGTAGCCCGCTATTTCTTACAGGGGCTACATATATAAACTGGGAGAACTTTTGAGTTCACAAATGAAAAATACGTGAGAACCTTAGGAAAAAAAAAAGTTAAAAGGTCAAAAAGTTCTAGCAAAAGTCCTGCTTATTTTGATTTTTTTCCCCCCAATAATGTTGTCTTAATTTAAGACCAAAACCAGAAAAACCAAGATATGAAATATTTTTACCACTAAACTACTCATTTAACCTGGCACTGCTTACTGTATATCATATTGTATTTTATTGGTTGTATTTTCAGCCTGCACAAGGAATCCGTGCCTCAATGAAGGTACCTGTCGATTGATGCATTCAACTGGGAAAACCGTATGTGGTTGTAGAGGAAAATATGTTGGAAAATATTGCAATATTGGTAAGTATAAACGGAGACTGAGATTATCTCATATTATGTGATATTTTAAAAACAGAGCATCACAACCTGTTCCCCCCCCCTCACCCCAAGGAGAAAGATGTTGCAAACTGTTAGAGAAGTCTTTGAGAGCAAAACAATGATATTGTACTGAAGGTAAAGAAATACAAGTTTACAGATTTTCTGTAAAATCAAGGTTGTGTATTCTCACGTGACATACTGTAGCAGAGAGAAAAATTATACCATTCCTTTAAACAGCAGTATCAGCCCCCCAAGAATTCTCTACCCGAGTGTCTTTTATTGCACGGGTCCTCAAGACCCCCCAACAGGTCAGGTTTTCAGGACATCCCAGCTTCAGCACAGGTGGCTCAATCAGAGGCTCTGACCTACATGTTTTGGGTGGGACTACGACTGAGCCTCTGATTGAGCCACCTGTGTGGAAGCTAGGATATCCTCAAAACCTGACCTGTTGTCCTGGGCTTGTTGACTGGAGTTGAGCACCCCTGTTCTATTGTAGGACTGCAGTGATCCTACTCTTCACTCTGGCATTTCAGGAGGGAATTTATACGAGGGCTTTTTCCTTCTTTCAGGCCTGGCGATGGGCAACTTCCTTCCTATGACCAATCAGTAATAATAACAATCTCATAGGTGGCATTTACTGATTGGCTCGCTATGGATTGGAGATGAATATATTCAGAGTTAGGGAACTCTCGGTGGTAAGACAGTTGCAAGTTCTGTACTTGCAGACATCGGAGTCCAAGCAACGTAAGAAAGTTTAATATAAATTGAGCAACAGTGATTGCTTTACTTCGACTAAATCATGACACCTTCATGTAACACTGACAGGGGAAAGGATTTCACCAGTTTAGTGAAAGAGCCAGTTGTATGTGTAACACACTCCCCCCCCCCCACTTTGGGAGATGTGTGTCTACGGTGTATGTGTGTCTACGGTGTATGTGTGGTGCAATACCTGTGGCGCACAGGAGATCTGAGTCTCGGCTGCTGGGAACCTGGGGTGTACCGCCTTCAGTAGCGCCTTCACCTGTAGCGGGATTCTACTATGTGGAATGACCCTGTTACAGGAACCCCATGCAGCAAAGCACACTTTATAAAGTATAACAGTTTAAATGCACAGCCTTTTTATATACTTACATATCCACTCGGTCGCGCACGACTGTATGTCTCACAGTCCCACACCTAAGGGGCTTTCGGGCACCCAACGACCCTGGTGTGCCCGAATAAGTAGTCCCACTCAAATGTGTAGGTCAGCGCTGCCCACTAGAACTGAGGTGTACGTTGGTGCACTTGTTGTGTTGAGGTAGCTGCCGGGTGGTTCCCCACCCGGCGTGCTGCAGTTGTAGGATGGGATCCATGGATCCAGAGTGGTGAACCGCGATACCTCCGCCTCTACGATGGGTAGGTCCCGCGTGCATGGTACCACCTTTAATAGTCTCTGTAGTATCAGGTGTCTGGTCCCAGACCACCTTAGGCCAGGATGTAGCTGCATCCTGGCTTGGTCCCTATCACTGGTGCTGCCTGTCCCTGCAGCAACCACAAGCTAAAAGGGGAGTCTGGGCCTAACAGGGGGTATCTGGCCTAGTGCAGGTGCCAACGACACCTGCACACACAACATACCCCTTCCTTGTCCCAGCTCCCACTGGCTGGCGGGCTCTAGCATGCAACATGGATATTTGTGAGCAGGGGGATCCTCGGAGCCCTATTGGCAAGTTCACGGCATGTGATCAACAGCCCCGGGGGCTGCTGGGACTTGTAGTTCCCCTGCGGACCTGCTCCTGTAATGACCTCCACTCTGTCTGGTTCCACTGCGCATGCGCAAGCTATGCTAATGGCCGCCGGACTTAGGAACATATATGCGCATGCGCAAACCATCTGCGCTTGCGCACGCATACTGAATATGGTGACATTCTGCAAACGGGAGCCGCCAGAAGTCTCCGGCGACCGGATCACTGCTCCAGCCCCAACCTCACTACCGGCGACCGCTGGGTACACACCCGCACCCCTCCGCAGCTGATCGGGAGGTGCAGGCACCAGTAGGGACCCAAGGGGGAACCTATGCCACATTCTCCCCTTGGTGAAAAATCAACGACCCCGCTTAGGAACCGCGTACACAACATACCAATATAACCAACACAAAGTTATATAATAAAAATACAATAAATATATATGTACAGTTGTGTGAAAAAGAAAGTACACGCTCTTTGAATTCTATGGTTTTACATATCAGGACATAATAATAACCATCTGTTCCTTAGCATGTCTTAAAATTAGGTAAATACAAACTCAGATGAACAACAACACATGACATATTACACTGTCATGATTTATTTAACAAAAATAAAGCCAAAATGGAGACGCCATGTGTGAAAAACTAAGTATACCTTATGATTCAATAGCTTGTAGAACAGCAATAACTTGAAGTAATCGTTTCCTGTATGACTTTATCAGTCCTCACATCGCTGTGGAGGAATTTTGGCCCACTCTTCTTTACAACGTTGCTTCAGTTCATTGAGGTTTGTAGGCATTTGTTTATGCACAGCTCTCTTAAGGTCCAGCAACAGCATTTCAATCGAGTTGAGGTCTGGACTTTGACTGGGCCATTGCAACACCTTGATTCTTTTCTTTTTCAGCCATTCTGTTGTAGATTTGCTGGTGTGCTTGGGATCATTGTCCTGTTGCATGACCCAATATCGGCCAAGCTTTAGCTGTCGGACAGATGGCCTCACATTTGACTGTAGAATACTTTGGTATACAGAGGAGTTCATGGTCGATTCAATGACTGGTTGTAGAGTGTAGAAGATGCGGTATACTTCACGAGGCTACATAGGATTATGCTGAGCAAAGCATAGGAGGAAGCAGGAAGTATTTAAAGGCAGGACCGGTCAATGGGGACAGGGAGCGGAGGCATGGCCCCAGTGGAGCTGGGATAGGCTGCAGGCAACAAGGCAGGGAAGAGAGACTTGCCACGCAGCTGGGGATCATTGCATGTCATCACGTGTGCGTGCTGCGCGGGAGAGATGCGCGACGCATGCGGGATGCGGGACCAGGTTCCATGCGGCAGTTATAAAAGCTGCGGGTGTCGCTCGCTCTGTAATGAGAGCGGGGGAGCGCACGTGGGCAGGATCAGTGGCCGCGGCGGCAGCAGCAGCAGGTAAGGGGAGAACACGCCACAAAGCACGTGTTCCCCAATTCCTTACAGGCCAGAACCAAACTACCACCGCCGCTCCGCCGCGACGACAACTCACCGCTAGGTGTCTCGGTGCCTGACTTTTTGCCGTGCGTGCTCAGACCCTGGTGCCCTCTTTAAATGTCCGAGTCCTGCTCGCCCTGTCGCACACGACCACCGCTCCGTCCTAGTCCAGTGGCTAACACTCTATGGGATATATCAGAAATTAGGAATATAGCAGTGAGAGTGCCCTAATTTTTCCAGTCCACAATTACATGACAATCGGGGATAGTTTCTTCAGAGAACAGCTCAGCAAGGTAATGATAAGCAACAAAAAGCCTGTTATCTCTGCAAACATTTTTCCTTCTAATTAAAAAAGGACTCAGTTACATCTAGCTATATTAAAGATTATAAAAAGATGAATATTGCAGCTAATTGTTTCTTTCTTAAAAAATCAGATCTCACACACAGCTGTTATGAAAATGGTAACGCAACAAAATATAGAGGCGTTGTGAAGAAGACTCAATCGGGCCTCAGCTGCCTTCGATGGAACTCAGATCTGTTGCATCAGGAGCTTCATATTGACAGTGTGGAAGATTACGTGCTTAAAGGTCTGGGATCCCATTCTTACTGCAGGTGAGAACAGTAGATTAATTTACCTATTTGCTTATGTAGCCCTGTTTCCTTCTGACACAGTTACTACCAATGCTGTCTAACCTGTTGGCTCGCAGGGCCTGAGCCTCTGCCACGGAGAGCCAGGAGCAATATATATGTATATATGGATAATCTCTTACCAAGTGCAGCGCCTCCACCTGTGACGGCTTCCAGCTGAGCGGAGTTGTTCCTCACAGGACAATAATACAATACTACTCACACAACATATAAAAGAAACAGTAGCTTTACTGCGGTAACCACAACCATGCATGTCATTCCACTCAATGTTACTCTTCAAGGAGACACAATAACTAACGCGTCTCACAGGACGCGACCCTTCACCGTATTCCCACACCGTGTCCAATACCACACACCACAAACCCCCAAAGTAAGTGAATGTGTGTGTGTGACTGCGCAGCCATTTATATGAATGATATTATAGTTGGTGCACTTAATGGATGTTACGCGCTCGGGCCTGCAAACAGACTTCGCAAAGGATCCGACGACGCAGATCTGCCTGTGGTACCTTCCGAGGCGATCCCACCCAGGTGGCTGATGAGGTGCTTGAAGAGGTCTGGTCCCAAACCTCTGGGATGGTGATGCGACAGTCTCTAGGTCTTGACACTTCTCTCACTAATGTGACAGGTTCCTATTCTAGGGCCTGTCCCTGCATTAACTCTAACTGACTGTGACTCGGGGTGTTTCTGGGCCTGGGGGTATTCAGGCCTAGTGTAGAGGCTACTTGCCTCTCTACACTCAGAGCTCCTACCTCTTCCCCTTCCCAGTCTTCTCTGCCTAACGTGCTCCCCTGCGCAACCTCCTATATCTTCCTGCCACGATCCCGTCGCCCTATTGGCTCCCTGGCGTCACCTGGTCTGGCTAAGGCTCATGGGACTCGTAGTTCCCTGCTCTAAACCTCTTCTGGTTGGTCTGTGCTTCGTGCGCTTACTGCCACCACTTGCTGCGCATGCGCAACCTTTATTCTGTTTCCGTCGCCTAAGGGACTCACGGCGCAGCGCAAGTACCAAAATGGCGGCACCCTGAACACTTGGGCCACCGCGGAGCCTCCGGTGCACCGGAGCGCTCCCTGTACACTCTGCAACCCTCCCTTGTTCTCCCATTGCAACGGAGATAAGGGTGAATCCGGGGGATCTTGCTACACTTACATGGGGGGAGAGAGCTGCAAATGTCTTCAAAAAGCAACTGTTTGCGAGGCATATTCAGTCTGCTTTGCTGCGGCAAGCTGATTAATGAATCACTCTGCCATTAAATATCGAACATTGCCAAGTCTCCTTCGCTAGCTGGATTGGGGACCCAATTGAACCGTTCTGGCAAGGCATCTCCTTCAGGGTGGTACGGGGTGGTTCGTGATTTAGTGATATTCAAAATCTTTAACAATTCTCGAATCAAGTTGCTTTCAAAATCTCGGCCTTGATCAGAATGTAATCTGTTGGGAAGGCCGTAGTGTATGAAATACTTCTCCCAAAGGACCTTGGCTAAGGTGATGGCTTTCTGGTCCTTTTTTCGGGATGGCATGTGCGTACCTGGTGTAATGATCGGTGATGACTAGTACATTGCATATCCCCCGGTTATCTGGTTCGATGCACAGGAAGTCCATACACACTAAGTCCATGGGGCCCGAGCTTTTTAGATGCCCCATTGGGGCTGCCATTGGGGAAGAGTCTTACGTTGAATACACCTGCTGCATCGTCGTCAATGACGTTCCACCGCCTCTCTCATTTTTGGCCAGAAGAACCTATCTCTCACGAGCCCAAAGGTTTTATCGATACCTAGATGACCATGTTCATCGTGTAGTGATCTCAGTACCAGGTGTTGTATGATTTTAGGGAGAACCAGTTGTCGCCTACTTGGGTGATTATGATAATTCAGGACTCCATACAGTAGATTATCACGCATCTCGAACTGTCCGCTTCCCTCATAAGGATGCCCACCACATCAGTAGGGGCGTGTTTCAGCAGATCTGTACGATTTTTCTGTATCGAACCATATCTCTCCAGGATATAATTTTGTGAGGAGTAACATGCATTCCACTGGGGTCACAGTACGCAGCCGGGATGGCTTTGGATGCACACCCTAAAGAGTCCGCCACTCTTAGCTCGGAGAACGCCACTTGATCATCAATGATGGCTGCGGTACAGCACATAGCCCGCATTCCGGGTCCGGGAATCTCCTCCCATTGGTCATCATCTGGAGTGGCGTCCAGCCCCTGTCTTCTGGACAGGGCAACAACTCCCACATTCAGAGGGCCAGGTTTGTATTTCAGGGTGAAATTATAGTTGAACAGCGCTGCCAACCAACGATGGCCTGCCACGTCCAGTTTAGCTGAAGTCATAATGTACGTAAGGGGATTATTGTCCGTCCGTACTTTGAAAGCAACTCCGTAGAGGTAGTCATGGAGCTTGTCCACTATAGCCCATTTTAATGCGAGAAACTCTAACTTATGTACCGAATAATTTTGTTCACTGGGAGTTAGGCTGCGATTGATGTAGGCTACAGCCATCAAACTCTGTTTTAGGCCCCAGAAGGCCTGCTCACACTCAGGTGTCCACTTGTCACAGAATAATTGCCGGGCAGATGTCGCCTTACGTCCATTGTCCTCCGGATATATTTTAAGGAGATTGTTGAGGGGTTTTGCACGACGGGAATACCTTCCACGAACCGACGATAGTACCCGCAGAACCCCAGGAAAGAGCGCAGTTCTACAACATTATCGGGTCGCGGCCAGTTTACTACGGCTTCTATCTTGGCTGGATCAGTGGCTATTCTGTCTGCTGACACGATATGTCTCACATATGTCACCTAGGTTCTACAGAATCGGCATTTGTCCAAGGACAATTTGAGTCCTTTTTTTTGCGAGGCGATCTAGTACTTTCAGGAGTCTTGTCTCATGTTCCTCCAATGTTCTCCCAAATACGATAATATCGTCCAGATACACCAAACATTCTCTTGGATTCATATCTCCCAACGTCTTTTCCATTAGTCTTTGGAAAGTGGCTGGCGCCCCACAAATGCCCTGCGGCATACGGGTGAATTGGTAGAACCCCAAAGGACAGATGAAGGCAGTCTTCTCTTGATCCTCTGCGCTCATAGGTACTTGATAGTACCCGGATCTTAAGTCCAACACACTGAACCATTCACTTCCATTGAGAGCATTCAGAATCTCTTAAATGCGGGGAAGATTATATTGATCGGGTATCGTACAATTATTCAAGGTCCTATAATCCACACACAGTCTCACGGTCCCATTCTTCTTCCTCACCACCACAATGGGGGAAGCTTAGGGGCTTCTTGATTCCGTGACAATTCCGGCTTCTTCCATCTCATGGATCAAAGCCCGTACATCATCGACATCCCTAGGGGCTGTACGACGGGAGCGTTCACGAAAGGGGGTCGTATCATTCAGGCGGATAGTATGCTGGGCACTGCGACAGCACCCCACATCCATCTCGCCGGAAGAGAATACTTGCCCCTCAGTCTCTCTCTCCACTCATCAGGCAGTCCAGAAGATCCAAAGTCGAAATCTAGACCTTCGTGGGAGTCTCGGGCTCGAGCGGACTTCTTCTACCAAGCTGACCGGATATATTCGACCCAATTTTTGTCCAGCATCTATAGCCATGGTGAATGGGGACAGATTCTGCACTGACACATATGTTCGACGAGGGATGGCTGATTTCCAATCACGAAATTCTGGTATTATTCTATACCCTCTTCGGACATCCTCCTCTGGGGTGTTTTCCAAGGAGAAAAGATGCTCTGTGTCCTCTCGCTCGGCATAGAAACACCAGGCGGACATCCGCTGCATTCCTGCGGGTGGAATTTCGGTTAGGCCGGCTCGTCCGCAGAATAACAGTCCATAACTATCGGGGGTAAGTACCGTGGAGTCTTTGTCCACCCGGATAAGTTGTAGCTGAAGACTGGACATGGGCAATTCATTGGTCTCTTGTAGGTAGGCTCGAATGACGGCACGCACAATGTCTGCCTTAGTCCCTAGGATAATTGGGTATTTGGGTAGGTCGTGGGGTTCCGGACACATGAGGGCGTCCACTTCCATGGGGTGGGATTTCCCAGGGTTGAGCTGTTGGATCTCCAAGGACACCGTTACGATACCATCGATAGGGTAGTCTTCACTGCTCAAGCCCCTTACTTTCATATGTTCTGCCGACTTCAGCGGCCGCTTCTGAAGATGCTGATCATAGAACCGTCGATATATGATGGTCACTTGCGATCCTGTGTCCAGCAAGGCCGAGGAGTAGATACCATCCACTAACACGCATATGAGGGCTACAGATCACACTCGAGAGTTCCCATTAAGGGGGAGTCATCCTCACCGGCAGTGGTTTGGGCTGGATCATAGGTCGACAGGAGCTCTTGTTGCACAGGCGACGCCGAGACCTCTACGTCGGCGGTGTATACCCCACAGACCATAGCGCTAGGCGGGAACTTCTTGGGCAACGGGCTCCGGTCGCGGCGTTCTCCCAGACGGCAGTCGTAGGATATATGCCCTTTTCTTCCACACTTATAGCACGCCAGGTCATGTAGCAGCGTTCGACGGTTGTAGGGAGGGGAGACCCTCCCGGAGTACTTCGGTCGATCCGACACTGTCTTGTCCGGAGTATCCTCTTTCTTCTCGCTAGCTCCCTTGCTCTTGGGGGTGGAAGATCCTTTACTTTTCTGAGGGAATGAAGCAATAGATGAGCCTCGTGTTCCTTAACTTGTTGTAATAACCCCGTGAACGTAGAGGGGCTCCCTCGGGTGAGGTTATCACGAATCATGTTGGCAATGGGATGAGTGGGGCTGGAACCCCGCAGATATTGTTTACGAAGATACTCATCCATTTGGGAGGCCACGACGAATTTGTGGTGAAGCAGGTGTCCCAACGCTATCTGCACACGATGGATAAAGGCCGACAATTCTTCCCCTTCCTTTTGGGTGACAGCATAGTATTTGGCCCACAGGGCTCTGTCGTCTTCCGCCACTCCATAGACCTCCGTCAGGAATTCCACTATCATCCGAGAGGTTAAATTAGGGTGTTGCTCCCGGTGGATACTGACCAGAGTAGAAGCTGGGGGTCGCAAACACTCCATGATGCGCTGACGTTTGACAGCATCGGTGCATGACCATTCTTCCATTACACCCCGGGTGTGCTCTTTCCAAGTCTCTATCCCATCTTCTCCCGTAGGCGTGGGGAGGGTTCCAGAGAAGGCCTTCAGTTTCCTATAATTTTGAGATTGAGAGGCCAGGGTTAACGCTTCGACTAAAGATGGTAAACTTTGCGGGGAAGCTAGCTGGCTTATCTTTTCCGTAAGCTTTTGTAGCATATCTCTACATAGTTCCGCTTCCTCTGAAGCACTGGAACCAGGGCAACTGAGTTCCGACCGGCAACTACCTGCTTCACTTTCTGGGTAGGTAACTGATACCAGTGTCTGACATTCTCCCCGGGGTACTTCGGTTTGTATTTCCCTTAACGGGTAGATGAATGGACTTCTGCCTGGTGGGGAATTAGGGAGCTGCAAGTACTGGGGGGCTGGTGGCTCCAGGACAACTAGGTCTCTGCGACAGTCAATGAGCAGAGTATTCCACTTGGAGTCTTTGTCTATTAGAACATCCACCAGGCGGGCTTTAGAAAATCCTGGTAATTGCCTTAGTGCAGTTTGCAACGTCTCTAAAGGTAAGGCCATAGGTACTTGTCTTATGGCCACCACCCAGTGGGCGGGCGTGCGCATCTGCCGCACCCAGTCGCGTACGCTCTGACGAGAGGGGAGAGTCATTTTTGACAGATATGTGTGAATTTAAATCTTGGGCACCCCAGGTCTTAATCTCAGCAGCGTCTCCAAATGTAGCCCTGTTTCCTTCTGACACAGTTACTACCAATGTTGTCTAACCTGTTGGCTCGCAGGGCCTGAGCCTCTGCCACGGAGAGCCTGGGGCAATATATATGTATATATGGATAACCTCTTAGCAAGTGCAGCGCCTCCCCCTGTGACGGCTCCCAGCAGAGCGGAGTTGTTCCTCACAGGACAATAATACAATACTACTCACACAACATATAAAAGAAACAGTAGCTTTACTGCGGTAACCACAACCATGCATGTCATTCCACTCAATGTTACTCTTCAAGAAGACACAATAACTAACGCGTCTCACAGGACGCGACCCTTCACCGTGTTCCCACACCGTGTCCAAAACCCCACACCACAAACCCCCAAAGTAAGTGAATGTGTGTGTGTGACTGCGCAACCACTTATATGAATGATATTATAGTTGGTGCACTTAATGGATGTTAGCGCTCGGGCCTGCAAACAGACTTTGCAAAGGATCTGACGACGCAGATCTGCCTGTGGTACCTTCCGGGGAGATCCCACCCAGTTGGCTGATGTGGTGCTTGAAGAGGTCTGGTCCCAAACCTCTGGGATGGTGACGCGACAGTCTCTAGGTCTTGACACTTCTCTCACTAATGTGACAGGTTTCTATTCTAGGGCCTGTCCCTGCATTAACTCTAACTGACTGTGACTCGGGGTGTATCTGGGCCTGGGGGTATTCGGGCCTAGTGTAGAGGCTACTTGCCTGTCTACACTCAGAGCTCCTACTTCTTCCCCTTCCCGGTCTTCTCTGCCTAACGTGCTCCCCTGCGCAACCTCCTATATCTTCCTGCCACGATCCCGTCGCCCTATTGGCTCCCTGGCGTCACCTGGTCTGGCTAAGGCTCATGGGACTCGTAGTTCCCTGCTCTAAACCTCCTCTGGTTGGTCCGTGCTTCGCGCACTTACTGCCACCACTTGCTGCGCATGCGTAACCTTTATTCTGTTTCCGTCACCTAAGGGACTCACGGCGCAGCGCAAGTACCAAAATGGCGGCACCCTGAACACTTGGGCCACGCGGAGCCTCCGGTGCACCGGAGCTCTCCCTGCACACTCTGTAACCCTCCCTTGTTCTCCCATTGCAACGGAGATAAGGGTGAATCCGGGGGATCTGGCTACACTTACATGGGGGGAGAGCGCTGCAAATGTCTTCAAAAAGCAACTGTTTGCGAGGCATATTCAGTCTGCTTTGCTGCGGCAAGCTGATTAATGAATCACTCTGCCATTAAATATCGAACATTGCCAAGTCTCCTTCGCTAGCTGGAGAATTAGAATCCACCCATCCACCAGCACCATACTAGGTAATGATGAAAACAATATAACTAAAATCAGCGCTAGACCTATTTATAAACAGTGCTGTGCACAATGATAATGAATATAATTTAAAAATGCAGCCTGGTAATCTATTGGGGGAATTATCTCTAGAATGCCCCAAACCAATATGAAAATGCAATTATAGAAAACAACCTGGCGCAAAATGTGCAAAGATAATCGTGAATATACAGTGATAAACAATATAATGTCAATGAATAAAGGATATATAATGAGAGTGGAGTCCTTTCTTTCAGATGTTGAATGATATTGAACTCAGTTCCCAAGATATGTAGAAAAAAGAAGGAGGTTTTTCTGCTGCAGGCTGTTATCCTGTGATGTATGACAAAAACCATGGACAAAACATTGCGCAGTATTGTTTTTTCAGCAATGAAATTCCCCCATGTTTAGCTTCAACAAATGCCTACTTACTAGATACAAAGTGGGCAGCATACAGTGGAGAGAATCTGTAGTCTTCTAAATCCAGACGCTTTTAGGCTGACACGAACCCCACGTGGTGCACCTTCTCCGGATGGACCCAGATAAATTCTTTTCCTCAGGGTGATGTATCCTGTGTCTGTTCCCGTGCTCCTGTATGTGTATCTCCAACCAGGGATAAGAAAGGACAGAGGATTGCGCAATATCTAAAAAAATCTTTTAATAACTCCTCCAACACTCGAACAGAAATATACTCACAAAAGCTGTGAGTTCTAAAATCAATAGGAACGCCCGACCCGGCTGTCCAGCAGCAAACAACAGTCCCTGGTAGTCCTTGCCAGTAGCCGCGTGTATTTCGCGTTGCTCCGGCGTGAGCATGGTGATGTCACCACCTCCGTTCCCACACATGTGACTGAATGTGAAGACAGGCCGGCGTCTCCTTAGGCTCCTCCCTACGCGTTTCGTGACAGGGAACGTCACTTCTTCAGGGGTTTGTGGAGCCTATACAATCCCTTGTACTTAAATAGCCCCTTGTTAACCCATTGTGGGATGGAGCGCTTATGAGTCAACATAGGTGAAATGTACCACTGTCCTCAATGGCAGTGGTGGGGTTAAATCACCTCTTGTTGGAATGATTCTAAGGTCATTTGGACCGATGACACAGTTAAATGGATATTACCTCAGTGAACTTTACAACAAGTATAACAATAGAGCAAATAAACATGGTTCAATTGAGTACATGATTACACAACAAATCTCTAACATATAAAGGCAGAACAGGGAGACCACTGAAAAGAAGGTTTGCGGAACACGTGTATAATTTTAAAAAAGGACTGGAAACACATAGCGTTTCAAACCATTTCAAAATCCACCACAATATGTCTCCTGAAGTGCTCACCTGTATTGGTATAGATTGTCCGAAAGTTGGTGTCAGAGGGGGAGATAGACTACAGAGGTTCTCGCAACAAGAGACCTTCTGGATCTATACTTTGAAGACCCTCTCCCCCAAAGGATTAAACATAGATTTTGACTTGGCGTCCTTCCTCTAGAGACTCCCTGTTCTGCTCACATATAAGGTTCATCATTTCATCTGCACTTTATATGTTAGAGATTTGTTGTGTAATCATGTACTCAATTGAACCATGTTTATTTGCTCTATTGTTATACTTGTTGTAAAGTTCACTGTGGTAATATCCATTTAACTGTGTCATCGGTCCAAATGACCTTAGAATCATTCCAACAAGAGGTGATTTAACCCCACCACTTCCATTGAGGACAGTGGTACATTTCACCTATGTTGACTCATAAGCGCTCCATCCCACAATGGGTTAACAAGGGGCTATTTAAGTACAAGGGATTGTATAGGCTCCACAATCCCCTGAAGAAGTGACGTTCCCCGTCACGAAACCCGTAGGGAGGAGCCTAAGGAGACGCCGGCCTGTCTTCACATTCAGTCACCTGTGTGGGAACGGAGGTGGTGATGTCACCACGCTCACGCCGGAGCAACGCGAGATACACGCGGCTACTGGCAAGGACTAACAGGGACTGTTGTTTGCTGCTGGACAGTCGGGTCGGGTGTTCCTATTGATTTTAGAACTCACAGCTTTTGTGAGTATATTTCTGTTCGAGTGTTGGAGGAGTTATTAAAAGATTTTTTTAGATATTGCGCAATCCTCTGTCCTTTCTTATCCCTGGTTGGAGATACACATACAGGAGCACGGGAACAGACACAGGATACATCACCCCGAGGAAGAGAATTTATCTGGGTCCATCCGGAGAAGGTGCACCACGTGGGGTTCGTGTCAGCCTAAAAGCGTCTGGATTTAGAAGACTACAGATTCTCTCCACTGTATGCTGCCCACTTTGTATCTAGTAAGTAGGCATTTGTTGAAGCTAAACATGGGGGGATTTCATTGCTGAAAAAACAATACTGCGCAATGTTTTGTCCATGGGTTTTGTCATACATCACAGGATAACAGCCTGCAGCAGAAAAACCTCCTTCTTTTTTCTACATATCTTGGGAACTGAGTTCAATAACATTACACATCTGAAAGAAAGGACTCCACTCTCATTATATATCCTTTATTCATTGACATTATATTGTTTTATCACTGTATATTCACGATTATCTTTGCACATTTTGCACCAGGTTGTTTTCTAGAATTGCATTTTCACCATACTAGGTAATGTTTTAAGCTCATCTCTGGATACTTTCTGCCTTTTGCACTCCCCAAGCCTGGTTTGTACGTAGTATTTATTTTACTCTAACCTTTATGCACCTTTCCATATTTGTACCCCTGGAATTCCTCTCACGCCTTCGTCCAGAGGTGTTGCATTGCTATTCCTTCCCGTCGTCTACTCTGGCCAACTTGTCCTAGTCTGTCGTGTCTGCCCTTAAAGTGTTTTCTGTTAGTATTGTGCGCCCTCCTTCAGGACTCAAAACATTTGGTGGTTGGTACAGTAGCATCTGCACACACTTTGCACCCTTTCTCCTTCAAGGCAAGGGCTGCCCTCTCCTATAACGTTCTTGTTTTTGTCCAATAGAGAAATCTCTTGTTGCTGTGCAAAGCCCTCCTCAGCCCACCCACCGCTGCAGGCATGCATCCGCTGTCCATGCACAAACCTTTTTGGGAATCTGAAATGCCTATCCTCTCTATTTAGTGTTACTTCCTTTAGTACACCGAGAGGCAGCCATAGTACCTCACAGGTTTCCCCCTGTGTTTTTTTTTCTGTCCTGCATGCTCCTGTACATGTTGCTGAATAAGAGAAGGTAACAACCTTTTTCGGCTTCCATTTGCTCTCCCATACACATTCTACGATATGTAGGAAAAGCCAAAAGCTTGTACAGTATGTCAATAAATCGCTACCAAACTCACCAATGTTACCAAATAATCGTCTTCTCGCCTTTAGGTCCCATTGAAGGAGGGAAATTACATTTTGGCTTGCTGGCACATAATATTTAAATATTTCTCTAAGCGGATGGTTTCTATTCCCGAGTAACAATGAAATATAATTTTTGTGTCAGATTGTGATACAATGCAAGACAAGTTTATTTTCCCCCTACCGAGACACTTCCTCCTGCTGAGACAACTCCCAGGCCTCCCTCCACAGACACACACCCTCCAGACCCGCTCTGCCAAGACACACACTCACCCAGGCCCATCCACTGAGGCATATACCTGTGCTTACACATACACTCTCCCACACATGCCACTGGAACACTAATTACCCACCACCTCCCTTGCCGAGATACCCCTTCCCAAATGGCCCCAAAACATCTCATCCATGCCTCCCCGCCAAAAGACACCTTCCCTACCAGAGACTTGCAGAGCAATTATTAACCCCCTTCCTAAGGCCCCCAGAGCAATGATTAACATCTTCCCTCCAAGAGAACTGCAGAGCAATGATTAACCTCCACCCAACAATAATCATAATTATTTACAGCCCTTGTTGATTCACTGCTTGATGAAAGCCTCCTCAATCATCTGTCAGGTACTGTGATTGCAAACCTCTTCTCCACGTTGCACCAACAAAGAGTTAATCCTCCTGGGACAGGGTAGACATCCTTTCTGTTACGCATGGGAGACCCACATTTTAATGGTTGAGAACAGGACTTAGCAGGTTAAATCTCAGTCTGAGTAGAGGCTGACTTGATTAGCCTGCTCACCTGGGTCATTAGAGTTGCTTATGTTTAGCTCTGGGGACCTGGTTAATCCCAGATTGAGAAAAGGCTGGGTTAATTGACCAAGTCCCAGCTCTGGAGCTCTGGAGGGAGAGAGGCCTGACACAGGGTCTGTTTATATTGGAACTCTTGCTCTTGTGTATACTGGACTTGAACTGCTCTTGCTGGGATAAGGGCAACTCCGTTATTAAGGACTTAGATTTTGTTAACCTTTTATATGCTGAAGATAAGCTCTCTTTTGTTCCACCAGTTCTTTTGAGGCTAAATAAAAAGCCTAGATTCAGACAAACCCATGTGTCATTGCGTTGTTCCTGCAAGACCTCCCATCTTACATTTGGTCATAGGTCTTGGCATTTTGATATTCCTTGGAATCCAATCAAGTACCATCTTTGTACAACAATGGTAATTACTTTGTGTGATCTGTCTGGCCAGCTTCCATTTCCATTTTCTCACCCTTGTGAGGATGTCACTGACTTTTGCTTGCTTCTAAACCCAAAGTTTATTTGTCCTGTCTCTTCAGGTCATACCAAGCATTGATCTCCTCATACTTCTTTGAATTGTCTGAAGCTTTTTAATTATCTTCGTATTTAGTGTATGGAGTGCAATTGGAAGAAACAAGACAATATTTCCAGGGCACCGTCTACTGTGCCTCAAGTGGAAAGTGTTTGACCAGTTTATTCTGCCTTTGCTGGCTTGTAGATGGGAAACGTGGACCCTACTGTATATTCAAAGATAATTCAGAAGCTTTAGAAAACTCCAAGAAATGTGAATAGATGTATGTTGGGTATTTCCTGAAGAGACAGGAAAAACAACGAAGGGGTTAGAAAGCAAACAAAAGTCAGTGACTTCATCACATGGGCCAGACATATTGCGCTAAGAAATGACCATCGTTGGACAAAGATGGTACTCCACTGGATTCCAAAGGATAGTGAAGGCCAAGACAATGACCAATGGAAATCAAATTGAAATGGAGGCTATCAGAAAAATCGTTAGAGGAAGATGAAAAAGAGAGGCTTGCAAATGTAGTACCTGGAAGAGCATTAGGCAGAGCTTCATCCAGCAGTGGATTGACAAGGATGGCTGTGTGTGTGTATACAACATATATTATATATATGTATGGCTGTGTGTGTGTCTGTGTATATATATATATATATATATATATATATATATATGAGACTTGCTCTTGTGCCAGCTTGTGCTTAATTCAATGCGAGACAAGTGTATCACACCCCAAATTAAATGTTTCATGCGATCAATGATGTAATGCATGATGGGGTATGAGGCTGAAAACTATGAATTTCCTGGCTCTTGAACATTTGATTTCTCATATATAACATTCCTTTAATAATGTTTTTGTACTGACAAGTTGGAGGCTTACACCTGTTTGATCAGAGCTGTCCCTTTCTCTCAAGGTGAGGCAGGGCCTATTTTCATTAAGTCCCCTCAGATTCCGTCCTCACGGCTGGCAATCACTTGGGTCTGATGAACGGACTGGCTAAAGCAGGAGCACTGACTGCTTATACTTCATATTTAGCCTCTGTTGTTTCTGGCTCTGTCCAGGAGGAGATCCTTATTACAAATCCCAATCTGACACTCCCCCTAACCCTAGTGGGTTCCTACTAGGGAGGGGCTCTTCACTGGGATGGGAGAGTTAGCTCATTGGTAGCCACACATACAGAATAACAATCATTAATATAAAGTAACATGTACAAACCAAGTTGATGGAATGTCTAGCATGCCTCATCTGTAGGACTAGAGCTTATGCATTGTAGTGTCCTCTTTCCATTGTAATATAACTTTTGCTTTAAACTTGTAGAAGTCCAGATAATGATGATGTTCCCTGGTGCTATGTAATGAAGAATCACCATATGTCCTGGGAGTATTGCAATATAAAACAGTGTGGTAAGTGCTAATTAAACAATATATACTTTTATTATACAGATCTTCACATTGTTGGTATACATTAAAGAAGCCATTCCATGGAGCTGTGGTTCACAAACCTCTACTTCTGAACCACTGGTTGCACCATGTTTTAGTGAATGCACCTGCAAACAAGTGAATATACCTACACCTGAAGACTGTTCGGATATAAAAATTATATATTTTTATTGGTTGCCTCAAAAATCTTGCCTGGCCCCGGGACCCGATGAAAAGTTTGAGAAACACTGACCTTGGAGCCTCCTTTGTTTTCCTACTTGAACTGGGAAGCCCCGGAAGTAGTAATAAGGTGGTTTTACTAGGAGAAACCCCAGGAACGAGCAGATACCCAGTTATAACAATAACACTGACCACATCAGCCATTGAAAGAGGACAATGCCGATTGTCATGGCGACAGATATTTATTTACTCAGTAGCAACTACGTTGCTGGCAGCCAAGTTACATAGTAGATGAGGTTGAAAAAAGTAATACTGTACGTCCTTCCACTTCAACCTATGCTAAATTTAGACGACTGATACATTATCCTTATTTGTACTTCCAGCATATTGATCCAGAGGAAGGCAACCAAAAAACCCCAGTGAAACATCATCTAATGATATCTCATAAGGGGGGAAATAAATTCCTTCCTAACTCCAAATATTGGCAATCAGATTACTCCCTGGATCAACATCCTACCCATATTTACTTATTTGTTATATCCCTGTATACTTTTTTTTTTTTTAAGTTGTCCAACTTCTTTTTGAAGATATCTATTGTATCTGCCATCACAGTCTCCATGGGTAATGAATTCCACATTTTAACTGCCGTTACTGTAAAGAACCCTTTTCTTTGTTGCTGGTGAAATCTCCTATCCTCCAACCTTATTGGATGACTCTGTGTCGTTTATACTGCTCTTGGGATGAATAGTTCTTTTGAAAGCATCTTGTATTGTCCCCGAATATATTTGTATATAGTTTTCATATCCCCTCTTAGATGCCTCTTTTTTAATGTAAACAAATCTAATTTAACTAGCCTCTCCTCATAAGTCAGATCATCCATCCCTTTTATTAATTTAACGGCTCTTTTCTAAACTCTCTAGTTCCATAATATATTTTCTAAGAAGTGGTGCTCAAAATGGTACTCCATATTGAAGGTGTGGTCTTACTAATGCTTAATAAAGGGACATAATTATGTTTACTGCCCTTCCATCCATTGCCCGTTTAATGCAAGATAAGATCTTATTTGCCCTTGCAGCTACTGCATGACTTTGGCCACTGTGGAAATGGAGTCCTTGAGTATTAAATGTAATGGTTTGGTTATTACTGAACTTAACTCCTTAAGAACTCTTGGATGTATACCATCGGGGCCAGGTGCCTTATTTACTTTAATTTGATCAAACCGTCTATAAACTTGTTGCTCAGTTCGTTAATTTAGAGATTGTGACTTCCTCCTGCGGCACTACTATTGCAATTGATTCTTCATTAGTAAATACAGAGGCAAGGAGTTTTTTTTTAATAACTCTGCTTTTTCCTTATCTCCAATAATTTGCTTGCCCATGTCACACTGAAAGGGTCCTATATTTTCTTTTTGTATTTTTTTTTGTTATTAAGGTACTTAAAGAACTTTTAGGGTTGATCTTACTTTCTGTTGCAATCCTTTTTTCATTATCAATTTTTGCTAATTTGATTGCCCTTTTGCAACTTTTGTTACAATCCTTATAATTCTGATATGAAGCCTCCGTCCCTTCTGAATTTAAAAATCTAAATGCCTGCCTCTTCTTTTCCATTTCCTCCCCTACCTGTTTATTTAGCCACATTGGTTTAGACTTGTTTCTTTTATATTTATTACCCAACGCTATATACTAATAAGTTTTCTTTTCTAAAACTGTTTTAAAGACTGCCTATTTATCTTCCACAATTTTCCAAGCAAAAACATCATCACAATGTATTTCTTGTAGATTAGTTCTCAGTTTATTCAAATCTGCTTTTCTAAAATCTAAAGTCTTTGTTGAACCTAAGTAATATGTTTTTTTTTATCATTTATTTAAAATAAGACCGTGTTATCATCACTGTTACCAAAATGTTCCCAGGTGTAAATATTTGTTATTACTTTTACATTGTTTGATATGACCAAATCAAGTATTGTCCCTCTCCTGGTTGGTTCCTCAATAATTCAGGTCATGTAATTGTCTTTAGGCACCCCCAAAAACCTGTTTCCTTTAGTTGTAATTCTAATCTCATTGCCCCAGTCAATGTTTGGATAATTAAAATCACACATTATGCAAACACGACCCAGTTTTGAGGCCTTCTCCATTTGCAAAAGTATTTTGCTTCCTCAATCTCACATATTTGGTGTTTTATAGCATATTCCCACAAACATTTTCGGTGTACTTCTATCTCCATTGCTAATTTCTAACCACAAGGTCTCAACATTTTCATCATTCTCTTCATAAACATCTTCCCTTATAATAGGTTTTAGATCCGTTTAACATATAAACATACTCCACCTCCTCTTCTATTTGTTCGATCCTTCCGAAAAGGGGAATAACCCTCTAAATTAACTGAGTTTAGTTTCATCCCATCATGTTTCAGTAATGCCTATGATCATACCGCTCCCTTGCAGCTATTAATTCAAGATCCCCCATTTTATCTGTCAGGTTTCTTGCATTAGCAAGTCTGCATTTAACTTTTTTCCAGTCTGTTCTTTTTTCTTTTCTGCTCCTGCCTTTGTACTCCAATTGGATTTAGTCTTCAGACGTTTTCTTGTATTATCTGTATTCAATATGGTTGTGTCCCTGTTTTCCAATCTCCCACTTGCCTCATTCTACCGTCATGACCCCTTGCTATTTCCCCATCTTTTCTATTTAATTCATTATCTGTTGCTTCTCCCTCCCCCTACATCCTAGTTTAAAATCTCATCCATCCTTTTTAACATTCTCTCGCTTAGCACAGAAGATACCTCAACATTGAAGTGCAGTCTGACACCCTGCTTCCCCTTCTAACTGTTACCCAGCTACCTACCTGTTCCTCACTCACAGCTCCACCATCTGCACCACTAGTCCCAGCCAGGGCCTGCTCAGTGAGCACTAAACTGCCTTCAAGATTGTCAATGTCCTGCAATATTGCAAGTTTCCTCTTCAGATTTAGTGACATTCTCAATCCTTCTCATTGTTCCAACTATGGAGTTATTAGTACTGACAATTTACTATACTCCACTATACCTTGTTTCACTGCTTCCTTGTTCCAACTCTTTCTGGTTCTAACTCCACACATGATACAAACAGCACTCCTTCGTTTGAGCCTTTCCTTTTCTGGTTGGTCTCTTGGCTAACCAGATGTCGTATTAATGGATTGGCTGGCTTCACCAGCCAATCACTTTAAGGCTTAAAATATGCTGGTTCTAACCCCACACTTGATACAGACAGCACTCCTTACCTTGCCCACTTCACGGACTCACCAGCCACATGCCCATTTTGTGGCGCAAGGGAGTCTGTGTTCCACATTTATTTTAAATGTATCAAATATTAGAAGGAAAGGTGTGTTTAGTAACCTGTACCTTCAACAAATGAGCTTCTAGCTAGAAGGTACAGGTGACTAAACACACCTTTCCTTCTAATTTTTGATAAATTTGTCATATCTAGCTCATCTGATGCACCCAATGCCACTCTAGGCATTTGTGGACACACTCATATCACATCCCATTTCATATTATTAGTGAGCAGTATATCTTGTTTGTGCTTTTGTGTTCCACATTTATTTTAGTTGCGCTAAACTGCAGCCCCTCCTGTCATTCTTGAGGGGCCTCCTCTTGCAGTTCTGTTGCACTTCTCCCCGCAACTTTTTATTTTTCGGCGCCCAGTATCCCGGAACACTAGGGCCAGGGACCTCTTCGTCAACCTGATCCTGGCATTAGCCAAACTGGCTATTTATAAGTCCAGGAAGCGGTGTTTGGCTGGGGAGGTTGGCTTGGGAGATATTCCTTACCTGCGAGGCCTTATTCCGGGCATTGGTGTGCTCCCGTATCCGAGCAGAGTACACCCACGCTGTGGCCACTGGGCAGGAAGCTGCATTCACTTCCCAGTGGGCCTTAAGCGGGGTGCTCTGCTCGGTATCCCCCCATGGTTTTTCTTTTAAACTCCACATCCTCCTTTAATGCACTTTACTTTCAGTTACAGGTGCACTTACATACTGGTTTTTGTTATTTATTTCTTTTGAACCTTTTCTTTTTTGGTTGGTCCTAAATGACCTACTGTACTAGATGCTGTATTCACTGATTGGCTGGCTTTGCCAACCAATCAGTTATAAGGTTTCAAAATATATCTGCTTCTAATTCCCCACTTAATACAAACAGATTTTTAAATCAACCAGTAATTAGTCACATAGATTAGGAAACGCAAACTCAGGATTCATTACAAGCCTCTGTTTTAAATGAAGACACTCACTCTAACCAGATGTGTTAGGTTAGCAATCAACTAACCACAACCACTGCTGGCTCAATCAGGCAGAGAGAGAAAAAAAAGTTAGTTACAGACTTTCAATTACCACACCATTTTTAAATAAATTAACCAAGTTGTTTACCTCAAAGTGTTTGGGTGTCAGCTCTCTAAATCTGTTGAACTGGAATCTTTATGCTCCTGCTCTTATTGAAATGAAGAGAGAAGAAATATGTCCGTCTCATTTAACTATTTCTGCAACAGGCATTTTCATGACAACCAATTATAACACAAACCACAATGCAAATGGTCAGAACATTTTTATCCAGATAGATTTAATTTGCCCCCAAGAATGCAATATATCTATTTTGATATCAATACTATATGGTGTAATGTCCAAAACGTTTAAAGTATTTATAGAAAAAAACTCTTCAGAGAAAAAAATGGGTGTTTGTGCTTTGAATTTTTCTAACTATTAACATTTTTTTTATAGTTGACATGTCAAGGCAATTGATACTCCATGAAGACTTGCCTAAAATACCTGTGATGGCCGTACAGCCATCATGTGGGAAAAAACACGAAAAGCGAGTACCAAGGGGTAGAATCGTTGGAGGCCTGTCTGCGTTACCTGCGTCTCATCCCTGGCTTGCAGCTCTATATATTGAGAACGGTTTCTGCACTGGAAGTCTTGTACAGCCCTGCTGGGTTGTTTCTGCTGCTCATTGCTTTGCACAAAGGTAAACACGTTTAAAACGGCAAGTAGGTTATTTATTATAGTGATAAGCAAAAGAAAGAGGATACCCACTCAACCACTATTGTAGAATAATCAGGGTGTAATAGTAGGGGAAATAATGTACATACAAGTGTATAGAACTCTGGGCCCTAGCAGCACTCCCGTAAGGGGAACCGGGATAGACTATTACTACAGCAAGAATGCAGGTGGATATTTGATCTACATATACAGTACTACTGTACATTAATTTGGCCTCAATGAGGGATTCATATATTCATAATTTTTATGATACTTTGTTAGTGACTCTGGGGATAGTTGTTATCTATCACCCTTTGATGTTGTAACATCATACATACAGGGTTAGGCTGCGCCCATTGTAAGTTCAGCCTGCGGGTGCTTTCCCTGTCCATGGTACGCGTGCCGTCTGTGGGCGTGTATAGCGGCGTGCCAGTGACGTCACAGAGCTGGTTCGCCCTCATTGGGCGAACCGCTCATGTGACCGGCCTGTCGCGCCAATAAATCAGTTTTAACTGATTTCTTGCGCAACGCGCGCCCCTTCCCGCTTTCACGTGCATGCGCCCGCACGCCGCATGGAAGCAATCACTGCCATGGGCAGTTTCATCGGTCAGTGTGCGCACACCTCCACACGGTCTGCCCGACCATGGACACAGCTTTATACTGCTGTTTTTTATACTGGACCATTGATCTGACATAAATAGGTGCCTTCATACACTGATTATTGCAGTACAACCATGCTTTCCCCTCATAGCTGTACATAACCATATGTAGAATTCCACCGCCCTTTAATAGACCAACTCTGGCAACCAACATATTTTATTTATCAATAAAACTCGATTGGGCAAGCCCGCTGACATCATCATCGTCAGCGGTAGATCCACACTGGGACACCACCTCCAAGGTGGCTATTGTTATACGTTCGCAATATTTATATGCTTTTCCCGTAGAATAGTTTTATTCCAATTGCAATTGTTACAGTAGGGACAATAAACAGAGATACCCCCCTTCCTTCACCTGTCCGATCACTGTTTATCCTTAGAGATAGGGACAGCCATAGGTACAACTTTGGTAGGACTGGCTTTGCTGGGTGTGATAGTATTACGTATGCCTAAATGGAGATCTGTTGGTGCCGAGGTGCCTATGGATGAAGCATATATTGGAAAATATAGTATAAAATATACATTTATTAAAACATAAGAAAACATAAAATAAAATATTGCATATAATACAAATTTGGTACCTAAACCTGGAGTGAGCTGAATCAATATGTAGCAATATATATTCTTCACAAGAGTCCCAAGTACAGAGATATCTATGTAACCAGTCCTCTAAACAGAATTAGGGACTGGGATGTATTAGTAGGATACTACCTCCAATCAATCTAATATAGGGGCTCCAAAGCTTCTCCAGTGTGTTGGATAAAGCGCTTTATCTTGAATTGAGACCGTTATCAAAGAGGAAAATTGCGGTTATCTATCTTTAATTCATGTAATTGATTCCTCCTGATATTCAAATTGCTTTGTGGATGTTTGAACTGGGGCGCTCCCTGGGATGTGTGGCTAGAAAATAATTCAACGCCTAGAATATATTAAATAATTAAAAAATGTAAAAATTATGTTGTAGTATAAAAGAGTATAAAAATGTATACTGGCCCTTTTTGTTGTTTTTAGCTGCTGCTTGACCTTGAAGAAGGCAACCCCGAGTCGTCCTTAACGTTGCAATAGAAGTATGAAGATGGTCAGCGCAAACTCATGGACCTCACGATGTTGGTGGAACAGAGTGGAGTTGAATAAAAGATGGAATAAAATAGAATAAAACACAGTATTAGTGCATGCATCAACGTGCGTGGGGGATGAAGGGGGGGGAGAGGGGGGAGGAGGTGGGAGATGTGAAGGGTGGGGTGATAGTGGATTGCCACTGGATATACAGTAAATGAAACGTGAACAATTAGTTTCAGTGACTCACACGGGCTTGTGTGAGACTTCACCCTCAACGCTGACTGTGGTTCGTGAATGCAAACTCCTATAAAGGAGTGACAGTAAACAAAAAACTCACACGGCCTAATGTGAGTTCGTTCCCTCAGTGGGTGATGTCAGCCTGTTTAGGTGATGTAGGTACGTCGAAACGCGTTGTTCCCTGCCGGAGCTCATTGAGAGAGGGACCCAGTCAACCGCAGGACATCCGGTGTAGATCCTCCCTTCCGGTTCCACTGCCGGACGCGTCAGTGAGAACACCAACGGAGGAAGAGACCTTGCTGGATCAAACCACGCGGCTGATGCTGGGCAACAAGAGTTGCCATTTAGTGTGAGTGCGTTCATTGTTTATTCACTTTGTATTTTCATCGTTTTATTCTTGTTCATGCTCGTTTTTTCATGTTTTACTGTTACCAATAAAGACCTGTTTATATTGCTAATTCTGGTTTTGCACATACTTTGGTCTATGGGCGACGGGGAGAGGAGCCACTCACACACCACACCCATTGGGGATAGTCTGCTGAGACGTACCTACATCACCTAAACAGGCTGACATCACCCACTGAGGGAACGAACTCACATTAGGCCGTGTGAGTTTTTTGTTTACTGTCACTCCTTTAAAGGAGTTTGCATTCACGAACCACAGTCAGCGTTGAGGGTGAAGTCTCACACAAGCCCGTGTGAGTCACTGAAACTAATTGTTCACGTTTCATTTGCTGTACTGGATATCCAGTGGCAATCCACTATCACCCCACCCTTCACATCTCCCACCTCCTCCCCCCTCCCCCCCTTCATCCCCCACACACGTTGATGCATGCACTAATACTGTGTTTTATTCTATTTTATTCCATCTTTTATTCAACTACACTCTGTTCCACCAACATCGTGAGGTCCATGAGTTTGCGCTGACCATCTTCATACTTCTATTCAAATTGCTTTGCAAGATTCCTTCATTCCTGCTCTGTCATTGGTAGGGAAATCCCCAAATCCTCAGTGTGACAGGGTGAATGAACGTCACCAGCTATACGCCTGGCAGACGTATGTGTAGGTATGCAGTGCAGCAGTGACGATGTTAATTTCAGCTGGGAATCTCCTGACAATTAGAGTGGTCCCAACTGCATAATCAAGGTGTTTTAAAACCCCCAGGCTGTACACACATGTAGGCTTGCTGGCCAAGAGATAGGACGGAAATGCTGAAGTAAGATTATTGCTATAAGGTCTGTTTTCAAAGGACATGTTTGATGAACTGTCTGTGTTTTGTATGCTGAAAAGAAGCTATTTTGTTTTTGTGTGCTGTATTTTTTAAGGCTCAATAAATAAGCCTTATCAAGAGAACCCGCGTGTGTGGTTGCATGTACCCTGCAACATATGGTGTCAGAAGTGCCGGGATTTTGAGAGGCCACTGCAGTTGAAGGGCCACACACACACAAAAAAAAAATAAAAAAAAAAATGGAAGAACTTTTAAAAGCGTTTCTGTGCGAGCAGGCCCGACTACAGGCAGAGAGAGATTAAATACTATTGCAGCAGCAAACTCAGCTCCTAATCCAGCAGCAGGAAGCACAGGATGAGTGGATGGCCAGGTTGCTGACTAAATCCCAGGGGTCTGCCAGTCAAGAACTTGCGAACAAACCCCCGGTCCTCCTGAGGAAAATGGCTCCGAACGAGGATCCAGAGGCTTTTCTACTGACGTTTGAAATAGTTGCCGTAGCCCAGGGCTGGTCTGCAGATCGCTGGGCAACCGTTTTGGCCCCGCTCCTCATAGGAGAAGCCCAAGCCTCATATCAGGGCCTCCCAGCAGACCAGGCAATGGATTACAAACAAGTAAAAGCCGACATACTGGATCGCTTAGGTCTGATCCCAGAGACCTACCAGCAGCAGTTCCGGAGCCTGAAGTATACCACTAAGATGAGACCCCGGGTCCTCGCTCAGCGGTTATTGGACTTGTGTACTTGCTGGATACAACCCTAGGAGCGCACTAAGGAGGCAATTCTTGAGCAAGTTGTGTTGGAAAAATTCCTACAGGTAATACCCCCTTCCGCACGCTCTTGGGTAAAACGCCATGCTGCTGAAACCCTAGCTTTGGCGGTTCGACTCGTTGAGAACTTCCTTGGGGCCGAGGACCAGACGAGTGCCCGGGAGGGGACGGATCTGACTACACAGGCACTTGCGGACGCCCAAAGAGGGAGACCGGAGCAACGGGGAAACTACGGACCATCCATACGCCACCGCCAAGTTCCACGGAAGGAGCAGTCCTTACAACAATGGAGAGGTCTAAATGCCGGTCACCGCCGAGAGCCTCCTCCACTTCCTGATGTTGAATCATCGCCACATGAGAGGAACTTCGGAGGACGTCGCACACAGGACCCATCGGAAGCCTGGTCTCCAGTATCAGGCCCAGCTGAGCGATATCCGCGTCACCCTCCGGCGAGGGAACCCTCTCCATGTTCTGCCTGCGGAGAACAAGGCCACAGTTAAGTGGACTGTCCACAGATGGATTGTTCCTTCAGCAGGACCGCCGCCTCCGCCTTCGCCGGAGAAAATTACAAGCCCTGGCTAGTTCAAGCCCAGGTTGGGGGTAAAACCATCCAGGCCCTTGTAGATTCGGGCTCTGGGAAAAGTCTGGTCTTCCAGGAACTGTTACTGCCTAACGTGTGTTCTTTTGACTCCCCATGGAATATAGAATGTATACACGGCGATGTAAAATGGTATCCGACGGCCAAAATCCGGCTACAGGTAAAAGGTCAGGAGGCCTACCTTGAAGTAGGAGTCGTTCCTTGGCTCCCTGCCCCCGTTGTGCTCGGCCGGGACTGGCTTTCTTTCAGACCTAATGGCTCCAGTCTCTCACAAGGAGCCTTATTCTATGGCTCAGGAGAACCCATGTAAACTGTTCCCCTTCTCGGCAGACCTTTTCCCCAGATGAAACCGGGTTCAAAAGACTCGGAAGCAAAGGCCTCTGACAAACAGGACTGGTTGCAGAAATCTGTGTCTCAAGGTGACCATTCTAGTAGCCAGAAGTCACAATTGATGGCTGGGGATGGCCAGAAGGAGGGGGATATGGGCCCTGGAGATTTACCAGATCTATACCTCCCTGATTTTCGCCAGAGGCAAAGGGAAGACCCAGTCCTTGCTAGACAGTATGATAAAGTGGTAAAAATTGATGAGCAGATATTGAATGCACAGGGGGTGATAGTATTCCCCCGTTTTGAATTATCAAATGATATCCTGTATAGAGTGAATAGGCAGACACAAACAGGGGAGGTCACCAGACAGATATTGGTTCCCAAGGCGTTTGTTAAATCTGTAATCACTCTAGCCCATACTGTCCCTTGGGGTAGTCACTTTGGTAGGGATAAAACATTGGACCGTATTTCGTCCTGGTTCTATTGGCCAGGGATGCATAGTGATATTGCTGTTATGTGCGGCATGTCCGGAGTGCCAGCTAACTAGTCCGAAGGGACAAAAACCAGCCCCTTTGGTTCCTCTACCCTTGTTGTCAGTTCCCTTTGAGAGGATTGGGGTAGACTTGGTAGGACCTCTTCTGTGAAAGGACACAGGGTTATTCTTGTAATAGTTGACTATGCAACAAGATATCCTGATGCGTTCCCCCTGAGAACAGCAATGGCGAAGCAAGTAGCCAACAAGTTGTTGGAGCTGTTCTCACGGGTTGGACTTCCCCAGGTTATGTTGACAGACCAAGGTACAAATTGTATGGCTAAACTGATGCAGGATGTCTTAAAATTACTAGAGGTCAAGTCTGTTCAGACATCGGTCTACCATCCACAGACTGACGATTGGTGGAAAGATTTAACCGAACTCTAAAAGGGATGCTGAGAAAATTTGTAGATTCAGAGAAGAGAGCCTGGGATGAACTTCTCCCTTTTCTGCTGTTTGCAGTGCGGGAAGTTCCCCAGGTCTCCATGGGATTCTCTCCATTTGAACTGCTGTATGGCCGCCAACCCCGGGGGTATCCTAGACCTCCTAAAGGAGTCCTGGGAGGAACAGCGGTCCCCTTCTAAGAATATTTAAAACCAGAGACAGAACATAAAACACAGACAGAGTTCAGTGCACATCCAGTGAAACCCATACACGGTACAGTGCCTAAATATATATGTATAAATATCTATTAAATAAAATGGTCTTTTAGTTTAAAATTTTTGGCCAAAGTTGTTGTAAGCCCCTGAGCCACTGCACGGCAGACCACAATTTCAGGGGTCCCTAACACTAATATATATTCTTAATAACCTGTGCAATGCCAGGAAGAATGATTTATAATAAATCTGTCAATATTAGTTGCAAAGTTCTAAGTCTGATTGAAGCTTTTATTCACCTGTACATTACCAGGAAAATTGTATTAGATTTGTCACAACCAAACTGTTTGCAACTACAGTAATATTGACAGATTTATTATTAAATCATTCTTCCTGGCATTGCACAGGTTATTAAGAATTTATATTAGTGTTAGGGACCCCTGAAATTGTGGTCTGCCGTGCAGTGGCTCAGGGGCTTACAACAATTTTGTTGTCACAAAACACTGGCGGGGGGGCAATAGGTTAAATAGTCTAGCCAAAAGAGAAACTTATTGGATTCACAAAATGCAGACTTTAGCCCCCCTTGGTCTAAATGTAGACATAGATATAGGTGCCTTTTTAACGTAATTGCTAATTTTGAATTTAGTTTAATTTAATTAATTCTTTTAACTATATAAATAAACTAATGGTCTTTTATACTTTAGTTATGACTTATCCACTTGGGATTATTATAATATCATTTCAAATGGGTATTTTCTAATTAGTGTGTTCATTTATTTTATTTTATGTATTTTATATTTTATTTTGATATTGCAAATTATTAACTATGTCTTATCTCTTTCTTCTTCCTCTAATCATCTCTCCTCTCTCTATATATATTTTATTCTGTATATTTATTTATATGTACAAATAGGTATGCATATATAGTGGGTATATACCTTTTTTATTTATGGATAAATATATTATGATTACCCGTATATATAATGCTTTTTAAATTAAGTTATATTTGCATATAGTATTTAATAAAGATTACTGTATTATATTTTATGTAATAGTGAAACTATCAATGGGTTTTGGACCTTGCGCTATGTGCGAGCGCTGAGGGGGTTAAAGTATCATTTTTCATTCACTGATTGAGGGGCCTATTTATATAGCACTAAGGTACTCCCATGAAATCATACTCCTGACGAAGCAGTTTGCGAAACGCGTAGAGTTGAATGAGGGAACCCACGCTTAGAAGGACTGGCAAAACTATTGTTGACACCAGACCCAGTCTGGCCTCCCGCCCTCAGCTGTGACGCGAAAGCGGAAGTGACGCGACGGCAGTGACGCATGCGGAAGCCCACGGCGAGGAGCGAGTGAAGCACTGGGAAGCAGCTTCTAACTGTCCTTCCTATCTATCGGCGGTTCTCTCCACCATCCGTTTATTATATGGAAAATGTGAGTTTCCTAAACATTTGTGATGAATATGTATTACACTAAGTTCGAATAGTATGCACTATTGTGGTTTTCCTTTATTTACATACCGCATCCACCCACTGAGGGATATCCTGACATCTGAGGTTTAAAGGGCTCCAGTCAGAGAGAGAAGGATCTCTGACATGTGAATACTGTATTTACAGCGATTTTTGTGAGTTTCATTCTTGTTGATATACAAAGAACCAAAGCAGTTACTACAGTTTGCACTATATATATTTTATCTCTCTCCTATATACCACGGTATTTTCCTGCGCTCCTCCTCACCTCCAAGCAAAGAAAACTCCATATCCTGGGACTTGGAACTGTCCCACCAGAGGAAGTTGAGCTGCGATTTACACTTATTTATAATTCACTATTTTGGTGTAAGGTGTATTTGTGTTTATTCTGTGTTTCACTTATAACACTATTTTACTAATTATCACTTGGGATGCGCCCAGTCCATCCACTCCCCCCTCCCCCTATTTATCACATATTGCACAGGTTATTAAGAATTTATATTAGTGTTAGGGACCCCTGAAATTGTGGTCTGCCGTGCAGTGGCTCAGGGGCTTACAACAATTTTGGCCAAAAATGTTAAACTAAAAGACCATTTTATTTAATAGATATTTATACATATATATTTAGGCACTGTACCGTGTATGGGTTTCACTGGATGTGCACTGAACTCTGTCTGTGTTTTATGTTCTGTCTCTGGTTTTAAATATATATTGCCATGCTCAGTAGCACTCCTCTGTGACACTCATATGCTTATATATATGTTGTGGTTATTTTGGGGGTTCAATAGGAGCTTGTTAGGTGTCCAGTATGTTTTACCCTTCTAAGAATTCTCTGCAATATGTATTGGACCTTAGGAAGCGCCTAGATGTGGTCGGCCATTTTGCTAGGGAGAATCTTAGATCAGCCCAGGACAGTCAGCAGAGATATTACAATCAAAATGCTCGTATGAGAGTGTTTCACCCAGGAGATCAGGTGATGTTGTTGTTACCCAGTTTTGAGAGCAAACTCCTAGCCAAATAGCATGGCCCATTCGATGTACTCTGCCGCACGGGTGATGTGGATTACGAGAACGCTCAACCAGGGTCCAGGAAGGGTAAACAAATTTACCATGTGAAATTGCTGAAACCCTGGAAGGTGCATCGGTCTCTATTGATCCTCCCGGTGGAGGAGGAAACAGACATGGGTCCTCAGCCCCCACGGGAGAACATCGTGGGTGACGATAAAATCCTAATGAGTAGACAATTGTCCTCTGAACAAAAAGGGGACTTGTTAGAAATAGTTACACAATTCAATGATGTTTTTTCTGATTTACCAGGGCAAACTAAATTAGTTTCCCATGTGATACAGACAGCACCTGGGGTAAAAGTATGTTCTCATCCTTACAGGTTGCCTGAAAGCCTTAGGGCCCTGGTAGAGAAGGAGGTACAAGAAATGTTACATTTAGGCGTGATTGAGGAATCATGCAGTGAGTGGTGTAGTCCACTAATTATGGTCCCTAAACCCGATGGGAAGGTAAAACTTAGTGTGGACCTCCGAAAGGTCAATGCGCTATCCAAGTTTGACGCATATCCGATGTCAAGGGTGGACGAGTTAATTGACGCCCTTGGTAACGCGGAATATATATCCACGCTGGACTTGACAATAGGATACTGGAAAGTGCAAGTGCAAAACAGCCTTTGCCACTTCCATGTGTTTATACCAGTTTGTGACAATGCCATTTGGACTGCATGGAGCCCCAGCCACATTTCAGAGGCTCATGGATAAAGTACTGAGACCTCATAGGGCTTATGCCACGGCCTATCTAGATGACATTGTCATTTATAGTAAACACTGACGGGCCCATCTAAATAGGCTGAAAGCGGTCCTCAAGTCGCTAAGAGAGGCAGGGCTCACAGTCAACCCTAAGAAATGTGCCTTAGGTAAGGCGTAAACCAAGTACCTGGGGTATGCAGTGGGTGGTGGAAAAGTAAGGCCACTAGCCGATAAGGTAGCTGCCCTGAAAGAAGTTCCGACCCCCCCGAACAAAAACGCAGGTATGCTTCCTGTTGGGTTTAACAGGGTACTATCGGAGGTTCATCCCCAACTACTCGGAAGTTGTAGCCCCACTAACAGACCTCACAAAAAAGTGTTCCCCATACACAAGTGGTATGGTCAAGGGAGTGCCAGAGAGCCTTTGAGGAGGTTAAAAGGTGTCTATCAGAGGGTCCCGTCCTTAGAAGCCCAGACTTCAATAAGCCTTTTATTGTACAAACCGATGCCTCAGAGATAGGGCTAGGGGCAGTGCTCTCGCAACAGTTTGAGGGAGTGGAACATCCGATCCTTTTTCTGAGTAGGAAATTGTTCCCAAGTGAAAAAACTACTCAGTAATTGAGAAGGAGTGTCTCGCAGTAAAGTGGGCAATCGAGGCCTTGAGGCACTACCTGGCGGGAGTCCATTTTACATTGGTAACAGACCATGCTCCATTAAAATGGTTAAATACTATGAAAGACTCCAATGCTAGGTTTACCAGGTGGTTTATGGCCCTCCAACCCTTCTCGTTTGAGATGCAAAACAGGCCTGGAAAAGAAAATGCCAATGCTGATTTCTTTTCTAGAGAAGGGGTGGATGGTCAGGCTTCAGCCGTGCGTTGCCCCAGCCACACACTAACAGGGGAGGAATGTGACAGGGTGAATGAACGTCACCAGCTATATGCCTGGCAGACGTATGTTTAGGTATGCAGTGCAGCAGTGACGAGGTTAATGTTCAGCTGGGAAGCTCCTGAAAATTAGAGTGGTCCCAGCTGCATAATCAAGGTGTTTTAAAACCCCCAGGCTGTACACACATGTAGACTAGCTGGTCAAGAGATAGGATTGAAATGCTGAAGTAAGATTACTGCTATAAGGTCTGTTTTCAAAGTACATGTTTGATGAACTGTCTGTGTCCTGCATGCTGAAGAGAAGCTATTTTGTTTTTGTGTGCTGTATTTTTTAAGGCTCAATAAATAAGCCTTATCAAGAGAACCTGCGTGTGTGGTTGCATGTACCCTGCAACACTCAGGTTTGTAAAAAAAAAAACTGTGATACTGTCTATTGTTTTCAACCACCCTGTGGGTGTAGTGTATATAGATGGTATGTACTGTACATATACAAAGTAATATGTGCTCTTGCGATAGCAACTGCCCTCTTAGCACCAAGTATCTCGTTGTTTCCTTAAATCCTGCTGTTTGTAATTCAGCGTTACACTGAGTGTGTAAGATGTAATGTCCCAGTACAGGGGGGCGCAAACTTTTTTCCCTGCGCCCCAATGCCGGCGGTCTCCTCACTCTGCGCCCCCCCTCATCCCCTCTTACATCGCCTCCAGCGTCATGACGTCACGTTACCATAGCAACGTGATGTCACATGACCTTGCGGCGTCATTTGATGCCGTGTTGCCATAGCGACGCAAGTAAGAAGCCGCCGGAGCCAAGGTAAGTAAGGTTTACAGAGGCCTTTGCCACGCACCCCCGCAGTCAGTCTTGCGCCCCCCTGGGGGTCGTGCCCCCCAGTTTTTGCACTGCTGTTCCAGTATACAGACTCTCTCCTTACCTGATCTGTCGCCATTGCCGCCTGCTTGTCTCATGCATGGGTGGTTGGTCTGGTCTGTCACGGTCTTGTTCTGGGGAATGAGCGCTGTTTGTTAGAGGTTCGGGGGTACCTTTGCTATAGTTGGGAGGGCAGTGCTCCTTTGGGTGGACTGCTCCAAAGATGTTTAAGTGCGGTGCAGCACAACCGCTGTGCTCTGATCAGCTTCAGGTCCTCACCCTACGCGTTTCACCTTCTCAGCTTCCTCAGGGGTAGGTGAAAGGTGAAACGCGTAGGGTGAGGATCTGAACTTGTGAGCCTTGAATTTTAATCAGCTACCTGTCCTCCGCTTTGGCTCTAAATTTGAACGCTGACAGAGCATCAGCTGTGAATGCCACAAATCAAAGGAGAGATCCTGAGCGGCAGAGGCTGATCGGAGCACAGCGGTCGTGCTGCACCGCACTTCAATATCTTTGGAGGAGATAGCCCTAATTGTGTTAAGAGGACTGGTTTCATGGATATCTCTGTATTTGGAATCTTGTGAGGAATATACATATTGATTCAGCTCACTCCAGGTTTGGGTACCAAATTTGTATTATATGTAACATTGTATTTTATGTTTTTCTTATGTTTTAATAAATGTATATTTTATATTGTTTATTCCAAAATATGCTTGATCCATAGGCACCTCGGCACCAACAGCTCTCCATTTAGACTAGTTCTATACATTCGTGCGCCAAAATCTTTTTTTTGTTTTTTATTTTTCATTTTGTGTATAGGGGACTCGAACCTCTATATTCTGGCTGCAGAATTACTTTCTCAATAATTCACCATTGAGTATCCTCTGTCTACTCAGTTTTTTTTATATCTAACTTTAGCGCCCCTTTTCTTTCCCCTATTATGTATGCATCCCTGACCCACTGATGCATTCAATGGTGGGTTTACTACTAGCCACACATGGCTTCAGTACCGTTTATAACCAGCCTTTCCCCCCTCTCCTCCCCTACCTGTCCGCCAATTAATTATCACTTACCATAGGGTTTACTCTACGGGTCTCAGCGAACAGACCTTTCCTTTTTGTTGCCTCTGGCCACACCATTAATTTGGGATTATGTACTGTATATAAGATAGATATAATCACCGCATACAGTACCACGAGTGCACTGAAACGCAAGGGTACACAACCATAATGTGTATAATACTCATTACCTCTGCCTGTTCTCGGAGCCATTATGACGATCTATGCAGTTTAAATGTCTGCATCTGCAGCCACTAGAGGTGCCACACACTGTCCAAAACTCAAGGTTACACAATTACAATTGTTGCAATATTCACCACCTCTGAAAACTTCTAGTGTTTGCTATACATTAATCTGTGGAGTATTAATAACTGTATTTTTTCAGCACATGGAGGTAAATAATCACCTATAAGTCAAACTCTTCACTTCATTGAGTGAGTAGTGGTACCAATCAGCTGTTGCTCCGTCCATAGTGATGTTTATCAGCTGTACTGTACCATTAGGGGCAGTTTATCGGACTCCGCTACAGCTGCTGTTCTAGGCAACTCTATCTGCACTTCATCTGTACATTGCTGTCTATAATTTGTTTCATAATGTGTCACAACATCATTATTTTCCACCATTGCCCCCCCCCCCCCCCCCGTCCCCCTATTCACTAAATGTTACCTTACAGGTTGCCAGCATTAAGGACTTCCCAAGACAGGGTTAATTCCAGCAACTCCTCTCACACCTGTGAACGTATTTAAAGTTCAGTAGCTATGAGGGGCGGCACCTACCTTTGAGAAAGCCGCATACCACTTACGCGAAATGTACGTCGGTAAGCCCGCCGACGTCACCATCGTCAGCGGTTAGTCTACACCGGGACACCACTGTAATGGTGGCTAATACTGTATGCTCACAACATTGATTAGCATTGCTCATAGACCTGTTGTATTCCAATAGCCTTTGCAACAGTGATAGACAATATACAGGGATACCCTCCTTTCCTTCACCTGTCTGATCACTGGTTTATCCGGCCTAGGACATAGTAAAATCAGCGTCGCTGAGGCAGGCTGAGCCGCGCTGAACAGATTCACAAAGCCCCTGGATCTGTAATCAGTGAGGCTATAGTTTCTCCCTCCGCATGCGTGCTGATGCGTGCGGAGGCTGAGAAAATCAGAAGAGACAGGAGAGTTTGAAATGTTGCCGCTTGGGGGAGCGGAGCAGCGGTCACGTGACCGCTCCCATCCAATGGGGCTGCAGCCTTTTTTTTCCCTACTGTGTTGGTGGATAGCAGAGCCACCAGACCAGACAGAGTAGAGGCAGCACAGAGGTGTGTGTGTGTATGTGTATGTGTATGTGTGTGTGTGTGTGTGTGTGTATGTATATGTGTGTATGTGTGTGTGTGTGTGTGTGTGTGTGTGTGTGTGTGTGTGTGTGTGTGTGTGTGTGTGTGTGTGTGTGTGTGTGTGTGTGTGTGTGTGTGTGTGTGTGTGTGTGTGTGTGTGTGTGTGTGTGTGTGTGTGTGTGTGTATGTGTGTGTGTATGTGTGTGTGTGTGTGTGTGTGTCACTCTCATGGTTGTTCCTCAATAATTAGTCATTGTAATTGTCTGTAGGCACCCCCAAAAAACCTGTTTCCTTTAGTTGTAATTCTAATCTCATGCCCCAGTCAATGTTTGAAGATTAATTATAAATCACTACATATGCAAACCACGACCAGTTTTGAGGCGCTTCTCCATTTGCAAAAGTATTTGTAGCTTCTCAATCTCAATATTGTGTGTTATAGCAATATTCCCACAAAACATTTTCGGTTGTATTCTAATCTCATGTGCTTAATTTCAACCACAAGGGTCTCACATTTTAATTTCTTCATAAACATTTCCCTTATAAATAGGTTTTGATCCGTTTTAACATTATAAACATACTCCTCCTCCTTCCTATTTGTTCATCCTTCCGAACAAGGGGAAAACCCTCTAAATGTAACTGAGTTGTAGTTCATCCCATCATGGTATTCAGTAATGCCTATGATTCATACCGCTCTAACTTGCAGCTATTTTTCAAGATACACCCATTTATTGTCAGGTTTCTTGCATTAGCAAGTCTGCATTTAACTTTTTTCCAGTCTGTTCCTTTTTCTTTTCTGCTCCTGCCTTTGTACTCCAATTGGATTTGTCTTCAGACGTGTTCTTGATTATCTGTATCAATATGGTTGTGTCCCTGTTTGTCCAAATCTCCCACTTGCCTCATTCTACCGTCATGACCCCTGGCTATTTCCCCATTTTCTATTAATCATTATATCTGTTGCTTCTCCACTCCCCCTACATCCTAGTTTAAAATCCATCATCCTTTTCTAAATTCTCTCGCTTAGCACAGAAGATACCTAACATGAAGTGCAGTTGACACCCTGCTTCCCCTTCTAATATGTTACCCAGCTTACCACCTGTTCCTCACCAAAGCTCCACATCTGCACAATATCCACAGCCAGGGCCATGCCAGTGAGCATCTAAACATGACCTTCCAAGATTGTCAATGTCCTGCAATATTGCAAGTTTCCTCTTCAGATTTAGGACATTCCATCCTCTCATTGTTCCAACTATGGAAGTTATTAGTATGACAACTTACTATACTCAACTATACCTTGTTCACTGCTTATCCTTGTTCAACTCTTTCTGGTTCAACTCCACCACATGATACAAAAACAGCACCTTCGTTTGGCATTTCCTTTTCTGGTTGGTCTATCTGGATAACAGATGTCGTATTAATGGATTGGCTGGGCTTCACCAATGCCATCACTTATTTAAGGATTAAAAATGATTTTGCGGTTCTAACCCACACTTGTACAGACAGAACTCACTTACTTGCCCACTTCACGGACATCACCAGCCACATGCCCATTTGTGGCCAAGGGAGTCTGTGTCCACCATTATATTTAAATGTATCAAATACTTAGAAGAAAGGTGTGTTTAGTACCTGTACCTTCAAAAATGAGCATTCTCGCTAGAAGGTAACAGGTGACTTAAACACACCTTTCCTTCTAATTTGATAAATGTTGCTCATATACTAGCTCATCTTGATGCACCCAATGCCACTCTAGGCATTTGTGGACACAACTCATATCACATCCCATTTCATATTATGGAGCAGTATATCTTGTTTGTGCTTTGCTTTGTGTTCCACATGTTATTTTAGTTGCGCTAAACTGAGCCCTCCTGTCATTCTTGAGGGGCCTACTCTTGCAGTTCTGTTGCCACTTTCCCCCGCAAACTTTTTATTTTCGGCGCCAGTATCCCGAACACTAGGCAGGGACTCTTCGTCCAACCTGATCCTGGCATTAGCCAAACTGGCTATTTATAAGTCCAGGAAGCGGTGTTTGGCTGGGGAGGTTGGCTTGGGAGTATTCCTTACCTGCGACGGCCTTATTCGGGCATTTGTTGGTGTCTCCGTATCCGAGCAGAGTACACCCACGCTGTGGCCACTGGGCGGAAGCTGATTTTTCACTTCCCAGTGGGCCTAAGCGGGGTGCTCTCTGCGGTATCCCACCATGGTTTTTCTTTTAAAACCCACATCCTCCTTTAATGCACTTTACTTTCCGTTACAGTGTGCACTTCATACTGGTTTTTGTTATTTTATTTCTTTGAACCTTTATTTTTTGGTGTGGTCTAAAATGACCTACTGTACTAGATGCTGTATTCACTGATTGGCTGCCTTTGCCAACCAATACATATAAGTTTCAAAATATATCTGCTTCTAATTCCCACTAATACAAACAGATTTTTAAATCAACCAGTAATTAGTCACATAGATTAGGAAACGCAAACTCGCGGATTCATTACAAGCCTTGTTTTAAATGAAGACACTCACTCAAACCAGATGTGTTAGGTAGCAATCAACTAACCACACCACTGCTGGATCAAATCAGGCAGGAGAGAGAGGAAAAAAAAGTTAGTTACAGACTTTCAATTACCACACCATTTTAAATAAATTAACCAAGTTGTTTACCTCAATGTTTTTGGGTGTCAAGCTCTCTAAATTGTTGAACTGGAATCTTATGCTCTGCTCTATTGAAATGAAGAGAGAAAAATAGTGCCGTCTCATTTAACTTATTGCAACAGGCATTTTCATGACAACCAATTATACACAAAACCACTAATTGCAAAGTCAGAACATTTATCCAGATAGATTTAATTTGCCCCCAAGAATGCAATATATCTATTTTGATATCAATACTATATGGTGTAATGTCCAAAACGTTTAAAGTTATTTATAGAAAAAACCTTCAGAGAAAAAAATGGGTGTTTGTGCTTGAATTTTTCTAAACTATTACATTTTTTATAGTGACATGTCAAGGCAATTGATTTACTCATGAAGACTTGCCTTAAAATACCGTGATGGCCGTACAGCCATCATGTGGGAAAAAACACGAAAAGCAGAGTACCAAGGGGTAGAATCGTTGGAGGCCGCCTGTCGCGTTACCTGCGTCCTCCCTGGCTTGCAGCTCTATATATGAGAACGGTTTCTGCACGTGGAAGTCTTGTACAGCCCTGCGGGTTGTTTCTGCTGCTCATTGCTTTGTCACAAAGGGTAAACACGTTTAAAACGGCAAGTAGTATTTATTATAGTGATAAGCAAAAGAAAGAGGATACCCACTCAACCACTAGTGTAGAATAATCGGGTGTAATAGTAGGGGGAATAATGTACATACAAGTGTATAGAATCTGGGCCCTAGCAGCACTCCCGTAAGGGGAAACGGGAAGACTATTACTACAGCAAGAATGCAGGTGGTATTTGATCACATATACATACTACTGTACATTTAATTTGGCCTCAATGAGGGATTCATATATTCAAATTTTTATGATACTTTGTTAGTGACTCTGGGGATAGTGTATCTATATCACCCTTTGATGTTGTAACATCATACATACAGGGTTAGGCTGCGCCATTGTAAGTTCAGCCTGCGGGGCTTTCACTGTCCTGGTAACGCGTCGTCTGTGGGCGTGTATAGCGGCGTGCCAGTGACGTCACAGAGCTGGTTCGCCCTCATTGGGCGAACCGCTCAGTGACCCGGCCTGTCGCGCAATAAATCAGTTTTAACTGATTTCTTGCGCAACGCGGCGCCTTCCGCTTCACGTGCATGCGCCCGCACGCCGCATGGGAAGCAATCACTGCCATGGGCGTTTTCATCGGTAGTGTGCGCACACCTCCACACGGTCTTGCCGACCCATGGACAACAGTTTATACTGCTGTTTTTTATACTGGACCATTGATCTGACATAATAGGTGCCTTCATTACACTGATTATTGCAGTACAAACCATGCTTCCCCTCATAGCGTACATAACCATCTGTAGAATTCCAACCGCCCTTTAATAGACCAACTCTGGCAACCCACATATTTTATTTATCAAAAAACTCGATTGGGCAAGCCCGCTGACATCATCATCGTCAGCGGTTAGATCCACACGGACACCACCTCCAAGGTGGCTATTGTTATACGTTCGCAATATTATATGCTTTTCCCGTTAGAATAGTTTTATTCCAATTGCAATTGTTTACAGTAGGGACAATAAACAGAGATACCCCCCTCCTTCACCTGTCCGATCAATGTTTATCCTTAGAGATAGGACAGCCATAGGTACAAGCTTGGTAGGAGTGATGGCGTCTGGGCTGTTCTGGTGATAGATTACGTATGCCTAAATGGAGTCTGTTGGTGCGAGGTGGCCTATGGATGAAGCATAATTGGAAAAAAATATTAAAAATACATTTATTAAAACATAAGAAACATAAAATAAATTTGCATATAATACAAATTTGGTACCTAAACTGGAGTGAGCTGAATCAATTAGTAGCAATATATATTCTTCACAAGATCCCAAGTACAGAGATATCTATTGTAACCAGTCCTCTAAAAAGAATTAGGGCACTGGGATGTATTAGTAGGATACACCTCCAATCAATCTAATATAGGGGCTCCAAAGCTTCTCCAGTGTGTTTGGATTAAGCGCTTTATCTTGAATTGAGACCGTTATCAAAGAGGGAAAAATTGCGGTTATCTATCTTTAATTCATGTAATTGATTCCTCTGATATTCAAATTGCTTTGTGGATGTTTGAAACTGGGGCGCTCCCTGGGATGTTGGCTAGAAAATAATTCACACGCCTTAGAATATATTAATAATTAAAAAATGTAAAAATTATGTGTGTATAAAAGAGTATAAAAATGTATACTGGCCCTTTTTTGTTGTTTTTAGCTGCTGCTTGACCTTGAAGAAGGCACCCCGAGTCGTCCTTAACGTTGCAATAGAAGTAAGAAGATGGTGTCAGCGCAAACTCATGGACGCTCACGATGTTGGTGGGGGAACAGAGTGGAGTTGAATAAAAGATGGAATAAAATAGAATAAAAACACAGTATTATAGTGCATCATCAACGGTGCGTGGGGGGATGATAGGGGGGGGAGAGGGGGGAGGAGGTGGGAGATGTGAAGGGTGGGGTGATAGTGGATTGCCACTGGATATACAGTAAATGAAACGTGAACAATTAGTTCAGTGACTCACACGGGATTGTGTGAGACTTCACCCTCAACGCTGACTGTGGTTACGTGAATGCAACTCCTATAAGGAGTGACAGTAAACAAAAACTCACACGGCTAATGTGAGTTCGTTCCACTCAGTGGGTGATGTCAGCCTGTTTTAGGTGATGTAGGGTACGTCGAAACGCGTTGTCCCTGCCGGAGCTCAGTTGAGAGAGGACCCAGGCAACCGCAGGACATCAGTGTAGACCTCCCTTCCGGTTCCACTGCCGGACGCCGGCAGTGAGAACACCAACGGAGGAAGGGACCTTGCCTGGATCAAAACACGCGGCTGATGCTGGGCAACAAGAGTTGCCATTTAGGTGAGTGCGTTCATTGTTTATCACTTTTGTATTTTCGTTTATTCTGTTCATGCTCGTTTCTTCAGTTTACTGTTACCAATAAAGGACCTCGTTTATATTGCTAATTTGGTTTGCACATACTTGTTCTATGGGCGACTGGGGAGAGGAGCCAATCAACACACCACACCCATGGGGATAGTCTGCTGAGACGTACCTACATCACCTAAACAGGCTGACATACCCACTGAGGGGAACGAACTCACATTAGGCCGTGTGAGAGTTTTTGTTTACTGACCCTTTAAAAGGAGTTTGCATCACGAACCACAGTCAGCGTGAGGGTGAAGTCTCACACAAGCCCGTGTGAGTCACTGAAACTAAATGTTCACGTTTCATTTGCTGTACTGGATATCCAGTGGCAATCCACTATCACCCCACCCTTCAAATCTCCCACCTCCTCCCCTCCCCCTTCATCACCCCACACACGTTGATGCATGCACTAATACTGTTTTATTCTATTTATTCCATCTTTTATTCAACTACACTCTGTTCCACAACACGTGAGGTCCATGAGTTGCGCTGACATCTTCATACTTTATTCAATTGCTTTGCAAGTCTCATTCCTGCTCTCATTTTGTCATGGTAGGGAAATCCCCAAATCCTCAGTGTGGACCGGGTGATATGAACGTCACCAGCTATACGCCTGGCAGACGTTATGTAGTATGCAGTCAGCAGTTGCACGATGTTATTTCAGCTGGGATCTCCTGACAATTAGAGTGGTCCCAACTGCATAAATCAAGGTGTTTTAAAACCCCAGGCTGTACACACACTGTAGGCTGCTGGCCAAGAGATAGGACGGAAAATGCTGAAGTAAAGATTATTGCTATAAGGTCTGTTTTCAAAGGACTGTTGATGAATGCTGTTGTTTTGTATGCTGAAAAGAAGCTATTTGTGTTGTTGTGTGCTGTATTTTTTAGGCTCAATAAATAAGCCTTATCAAGAGAACCCGCGTGTGGTGTTGCATGTACCCTGCAACATATGGTGTCAGAAGTGCCGGGATTTTGAGAGGCCATGCAGTTGAAGGCCCACACACACACAAAAAAAAAATAAAAAAAAAATGGAAGAACTTTTAAAACGCGTTTCGGTGCGAGCAGGCCCGACTACAGGAGAGAGAGAAGATTAGATAAATACCTTGCAGCAGCAAACTCAGCTCCTAATCCAGCAGCAGGAAGCACGGATGAGTGGATGGCCAGGTTGCTGACTAAATCCCAGGGTTGCCAGTCAAACTTGCGAACAAACCCCCGGTCCTCCTGAGGAAAAGGGATCCGAACAGGATCCAGAGGCTTTTCTACTGAAGTTTGAAATAGTTGCGTACCCAGGGCTGGTCTGGCAGATCGTGGGCAACCGTTTTGGCCCCGCTCCTCATAGGAGAGCCCAAGCCCATATCAGGGCCTCCCAGCAGACCAGGCAAGGATTACAAACAAGTAAAGCGACAATACTGGAGCTTAGTCTGATCCCAGAGACCTACCAGCAGCAGTTCCGGAGCCTGAAGTATACCACTAAGATGAGACCCCGGGTCCTCGCTCAGCGGTTATGTGGACTTGTGTACTGCTGGATACAACCCTAGGAGCGCACTAAGGAGGCAATTCTTGAGCACGTTGTTGGTGGAAAAATTCCTACAGGTAATACCCCCTTCCGCACGCTCTTGGGTAAAAACGCCATGCCTGCTGAAACCCTAGCTTTGGCGGTCGACTCGTTGAGAACTTCCTTGGGGCCGAGGACCAGACGAGTGCCCGGGATGGGGAACGGATCTGACTAACACAGGCACTGCGGACGCCCAAAGAGGGAGACCGGAGAAACGGGGAAGGAGAAACTACGGACATCCCATACGCCAACGCCAAGTTTCCACGGAAGGAGCAGTCCTTACACAATGGAGAGGTCTAAATGCCGGTCACCGCCAGGGCCTCCTCCACTTCCTGAGTTTGAATCATCGCACATGAGAGGAACTTCGGAGGAGGAGTCGCACACAGGACCCATCGGAAGCCTGGTCTCCAGTATCAGCCCAGCTGAGCGAATCCGCGTCACCCTCGGCGAGGGAACCCTCTCCAGTATCTGCCTGCGCGAGAAGCGAAAAGGCCACAGTTTAAGTGGACTGTCCACCGATGGATGTCCTTCAGCAGGACCGCCGCCTCCGCCTTCGCCGGAGAAAATTACAAGCCCTGGCTAGTTCAAGCCCAGGTTGGGTGGTAAAACCATCCAGGCCCTTGTAGATCGGGCTCTGGGAAAAGTCTGGTCTTCCAGGAACTGTTACTGCCTAACGTGTGTTCTTTGACTCCCCATGGAATATAGAATGTATACCAGGGATGTAAAATGTATAAAATGGTATCGCGGCCAAAATCCGCGTACAGGTAAAATGGCGGAGGCCTACCTTGAAGTAGAGATGTTCCTTGGCTCCCTTGCCCCGTTGTGCTCGGCCGGACTGGCTTCTTTCAGACCTTAATGAGCTCCAGTCTCTCACAAGGCGCTTATTCTATGGCTCAGTGAGAACCCATGTAACTTTCCTCTTCGGCAGACCTTTCCCCAGATGAAACACGGGTTCAAGACTCGAAGCCAAAGGCCTTGACAAACAGGACTGGTTGCAGAAATCTGTGTCTCAAGGACCATTTAGTAACCAAGTCACAAGTATGGCTGGGGATGGCCGAAGGAGGGGGATATGGGCCCTGGAGAATTTACCAGAATCTATACCTCCCCTGATTTTCGCCAAGGCAAAGGGAAGACCCGTCCTGTAGACATTATGATAAAGTGGTAAAATTGATGAGCAGATATGAATGCACAGGGGGTGAGTATTCCCCCGTTTTGAATTATCAAATGATATCTCTGATAGAGTGAATAGGCAGAAACAAACAGGGGAGGTCACAGACAGATATTGGTTTCCCAAGGCGTTTGTTAAATCTGTAATCACTCTAGCCATACTGTCCCTTGGGGTAGTCACTTGGTAGGGGATAAAACATGGGACCGTATTTCGTCCTGGTTCTATTGGCCAGGGATGCATAGTGATATTGCTGTTATGTGCGGCAGTCCGGAGTGCCAGCTCAACTAGTCCGAAGGGACAAAAAACCAGCCCTTTGGTCCTCTAACCCTTGTTGTCAGTTCCTTTGAGAGGATTGGGTTAGACTTGGTAGGACTCTCTTGTGAAAGGACACAGGGTTATTCTTGTAATAGTTGACTATGCAACAAGAATCCTGATGCGTTCCCCTGAGAACAGCAATGGCGAAGCAAGTACCAACAAGTTGTTGGAGCTGTTCTCACGGTGGGACTTCCCCAGGTTATGTTGTAAGACCAAGGTACAAATTGAATGGCCTAAACTGATGCAGGATGTCCTTAAATTACTAGAGGTAAGTCTGTTCAGACATCGGTCTACCATCACAGACTGACGATTGGTGGAAAGATTTAAACCGAACTCTAAAAGGGATGCTGAGAAATTGTAGATTCAGAGAAGAGAGCCTGGGATGAACTTCTCCCTTTTCTGCTGTTTGCAGTGCGGGAAGTTCCCCAGGTTTCCATGGGATTCTCTCCATTTGAAACTGCTGTATGGCCGCCAACCCCGGGGGTATCCTAGACCTCCTAAAGAGTCCGGGAGGAACAGCGGTCCCTTCTAAGAATATTAAAAACCAGAGACAGAACATAAACACAGACCAGAGTTCAGTGCACATCCAGGAAACCCATACACCGGTACAGTGCCTAAATATATATGTTAAAATCATCTATTAAATAAATGGTCTTTTAGTTTAAAATTTTTGGCCAAAGTTGTTGTAAGCCCCTGAGCCACTGCACGGCAGACCACAATTTCAGGGGTCCCTACACACTAATATATATTCTTAATAACCTGGGCAATGCCAGGAAGAATGATTTATAATAAATCTGTCAATATTAGTTGCAAGTTCTAAGTCTGATTGAAGCTTTTATCACCTGTACATTACCAGGAAAATTGTATTAGATTGTACAACCAAACTGTTTGCAACTACAGTAAATTGACAGATTTATTATTAAATCATTCTTCCTGGCATTGCACAGGTTATTTAAGAATTTATATTTAGTGTTAGGGACCCTAAATGTGGTCTGCCGTGCAGTGGCTCAGGGCTTACAACAAATTTTGTTGTCACAAACATGGGGCGGGGGGCAATAGTGTTAAATAGTCTAGCCAAAGAGAAACTATGGATTCACAAAATGCAGACTTTAGCCCCCTTGGTCTAAATGTAGACATAGATATAGGTGCCTTTTTAACTAATTTGCTAATTTTGAATTTATTAATTAATTAATTCTTTTAACTATATAATAAACTAATGGTCTTTTATACTTAGTTATGACTTATCCACTTGGGATTATTATAATATCATTTCAAATGGGTATTTTCTAATTAGTGTGTTCATTTATTTATTTTGTATTTTATATTTATTTTGATTTATTGCAAATATTAACTATGTCTTATCTCTTTCTCTTCCTCTAATCATCTCTCCTCTCTCTATATATATTTTATTCTGTATATTTATTTATATGTACAAATAGGTATGCATATATAGTGGGTATATACCTTTTTTATTTATGGATAAATATATTATGATTACCCGTATATTAATGCTTTTTAAATTAGTTATATTTGCATATAGTATTTAATAAAGATTACTGTATTATATTTTATGTAATAGTGAAACTATCAATGGGTTTGGACCCTTGCGCTATGTTGCGAGCGCTGAGGGGGTTAAAGTATCATTTTTCATTCACTGATTGAGGGGCCTATTTATATAGCACTAAGGTTTACCCATGAAATCATACTCAGACGAAAGCAGTTTGCGAACGCTAGAGTTGAATGAGGGAACCCACGCTTAGAAGGACTGGCAAAACTATTGTTGACACCAGACCCAGTCTGGCCTCCCGCCCTCAGCTGTGACGCGAAAGCGGAAGTGACGCGACGGCAGTGACGCATGCGGAAGCCCACGGCGAGGAGCGAGTGAAGCACTGGGAAGCAGCTTCTAACTGTCTTCCTATCTATCGGCGGTCTCTCCACCATCCGTTTTTATTATATGGAAAATGTGAGTTTCCTAAACATTTGTGATGAATATGTATTACCACTAAGTTCGAATAGTATGCACTATTGTGGTTTTCCTTTATTACATACCGCATCCACCCACTGAGGGAATCCTGAAATCTGAGGTTTAAAGGGCTCCAGTCAGAGAGAGAAGAGATCTCTGACAGTGAATACTGTATTTACAGCGATTTTTGTGAGTTTCATTCTTGTTGTATACAAAGAACCAAAGCAGTTACTACGTTTGCACTATATATATTTTATCTCTCTCCTATATACACGGTATTTTTCCTGCGCTCCTCCTCACCTCCAAGCAAAGAAAACTCCATATCCTGGGACTTGGAACTGTCCCACCAGAGGAAGTTGAGCTGCGATTTACACTTATTTATAATTCACTATTTTGGTTGTTAAGGGTATTTGTGTTTATTCTGTGTTTCACTTATAACACTATTTTACTAATTTCACTTGGGATGGCCCAGTCCATCCACTCCCCCCTCCCCCTATTTATCACATATTGCACAGGTTATTAAGAATTATATTAGTGTTAGGGACCCTGAAATTGTGGTCTGCCGTGCAGTGGCTCAGGGCTTACAACAATTTTGGCCAAAAATGTTAAACTAAAAGACCATTTTATTTAATAGATATTTATACATATATATTAGGCACTGTACCGTGTATGGGTTTCACTGGATGTGCACTGAACTCGTCTGTGTTTTAGTTTGTCTCTGGTTTTAAATATATATGCCATGCTCAGTAGCATCCTCTGTGACACTCATATGCTTATATATTTGTTGGGTTATTTGGGGGTTCAATAGGAGCTTGTTAGGTGTCCAGTATGTTTTACCCTTCTAAGAATCTCTGCAATATGTATTGGACCTTAGGAAGCGCCTAGATGTGGTCGGCCATTTGCTAGGGAGAATCTTAGTAGCCCAGGACAGTAGCAGAGATATTACAATCAAAATGCTCGTTGAGAGTGTTTCACCAGGAGATCAGGTGATGTTGTTGTTACCCAGTTTTGAGAGCAAAATCCTAGCCAAATAGCATGGCCCATTCGATGTACTCTGCCGCACGGGGTATGGGATTACGAGAACGCTCAACCAGGGTCAGGAAGGGTAAACAAATTTACCATGTGAAATTGCTGAAACCCTGGAAGGTGCATCGGTCTCTATTGATCCTCCCGGTGAGGAGGAAACAGACATGGGTCCTCAGCCCCACGGGAGAACATCGTGGGTGACGATAAAATCCTAATGAGTAGACAATTGTCCTCGAACAAAAAGGGGACTTGTTAGAAATAGTACACAATTCAATGATGTTTTTTCTGATTTTACCAGGGCAAACTAATTAGTTTCCCATGTGATACAGACAGACACCTGGGTTAAAGTATGTTCTCATCCTTACAGTTGCCTGAAAGCCTTAGGGCCCTGGTTAGAGAAGGGGTACAAGAAATGTTACATTTAGGCGTGATTGAGGAACATGCAGTGAGTGGTGTAGTCCACTAATATGGTCCCTAAACCCGATGGGAAGGTAAAACTTAGTGTGGCCTCCGAAAGGTCAATGCCTATCCAAGTTTGACGCATATCCGATGTCAAGGGTGGACGAGTTAATTGACGCCCTTGGTAACGCGGAATATATATCCACGCTGGACTTGACAATAGGATACTGGAAAGTGCAAGTGCAAAACAGCCTTTGCCACTTCCATGTGTTTATACCAGTGTTGGACAATGCCATTTGGACTGCATGGAGCCCCAGCCACATTCAGAGGCTCATGGATAAAGTACTGAGACTCATAGGGCTTATGCCACGGCCTATCTAGATGACATGTGCATTTAAGTAAACATGACCGGGCCATCTAAATAGGCGATGAAACGGTCCTCAAGTCGCTAAGAGAGGCAGGGCTCACAGTCACCCCTAAGAAATGTGCCTAGGTAAGGCGTAAACCAAGTACCTGGGGTATGCAGTGGGTGGTGGAAAAGTAAGGCCACTAGCCGATAAGGTAGCTGCCCTGAAAGAGTTCCGACCCCCCCCGAACAAAAACGAAGGTATGCTTCCTGTTGGGTTTAACAGGGTATATCGGAGGTTCATCCCCAACTTACTCGGAAGTTGTAGCCCCCACTAACAGACCTCACAAAAAAGTGTTCCCCATACAAAGTGTATGGTCAAGGGAGTGCCAGAGAGCCTTGAGGAGGTTAAAAGGTGTCTATCAGAGGGTCCCGTCCTTAGAAGCCCAGACTTCAATAAGCCTTTATTGTACAAACCGATGCCTCAGAGATAGGGCTAGGGGCAGTGCTCTCGCAAACAGTTTGAGGGAGTGGAACATCGATCCTTTTTCTGAGTAGGAAATTGTTCCCAAGTGAAAAAAACTACTCAGTAATTGAGAAGGAGTGTCTCGCAGTAAAGTGGGCTCGAGGCCTGAGGCACTTACCTGGCGGGACCATTTACATTGGTAACAGACCATGCTCCATTAAAATGGTTTAAATACTATGAAAGACTCCAATGCTAGGTTTACCAGGTGGTTATGGCCCTCCAACTTCTCGTTTGAGATGGCAAAACAGGCCTGGAAAAGAAAATGCAATGCTGATTTCTTTCTAGAGAAGGGGTGGATGGTCAGGCTTCAGCCGTGCGTTGCCCAGCCCAACACTAACAGGGGAGGAATGTGACAGGGTGAATGAACGTCACCAGCTATATGCCTGCAGAGACGTATGTTTAGGTATGCAGTCAGCAGTGACGAGGGTTAATGTTCAGCTGGAAGCTCCTGAAAATAGAGTGGTCCAGCTGCATAATCAAGGTGTTTTAAAAACCCCCAGGCTGTACACAACATGTAGACTAGTGGTCAAGAGATAGGATGAAATGCTGAAGTAAGATTACTGCTATAAGGTGTTTTCAAAGACATGTTTGATGAACTGTCTGGGTCCGCATGCTGAAGGAAGCTATTTTGTTTTTGTGTGTGTATTTTTAAGGCTCATAAATAAGCCTTATCAAGAGACACCTGCGTGTGTGGTGCATGTACCCTGCAAACACTCAGGTTTGTAAAAAAAAAAACTGTGATACTGTCTATTGTTTTTCAACCACCCTGTGGGTGTAGTGTATATGATGGTATGTACGTACATATACAAAGTAATATGTGCTCTTGCGATAGCAACGGCCCTCTGTAGCACCAAGTATCTCGTTGTTTCCTTAAATCCTGCTGTTTGTAATTCAGCGTTACAATGAGTGTGTAAGATGTAATGTCCAGTACAGGGGGGCGCAAACTTTTTTCCCTGCGCCCCAATGCCGGCGGTCTCCTCACTCTGCGCCCCCCCTCATCCCCTCTTACATCGCCTCCAGCGTCATGACGTCACGTTACCATAGCAACGTGATGTCACATGACCTTGCGGCGTCATTTGATGCCGTGTTGCCATAGCGACGCAATAAGAAGCCGCCGGAGCCAAGGTAAGTAAGGTTTACAGAGGCCTTGCCACGCACCCCCCGCAGTCAGTCTTGCGCCCCCTGGGGGTCGTGCCCCCCAGTTTTTGCACTGCTGTTCCATATACAGACTCTTCTCCTTACCTGATCTGTCGCCATTGCCGCCTGCTTGTCTCATGCATGGGTGGTTGGTTGGTCTGTCACGGTCTTGTTCTGGGAAGGCGCTGTTTGTTAGAGGTTGGGGGGTACCTTTGCTATAGTTGGGAGGGCAGTGCTCCTTGGGTGGACGCTCCAAAGATGTTTAAGTGCGGTGCAGCACAACCGCTGTTGCTCTGATCAGCTTCAGGTCCTCACCCTACGCGTTTCAATTCTCCAGCTTCCTCAGGGTAGGTGAAGTGTGAAACGCGTAGGGTGAGGATCTGAACTTGTGAGCCTTGAATTTTATCAGCTACCTGTCCTCCGCTTGGCTCTAAATTTGAACGCTGACAGAGCATCAGCTGTGAATGCCACAAATCAAAGGAGAGATCCTGAGCGGCAGAGGCTGATGGAGCACAGCGGTCGTGCTGCACCGCACTTCAATATCTTTGGAGGAAGAAGCCCTAATTGTGTTAAGAGGACTGGTTTCAGGATATCTCTGTTTTTGGAATCTTGTGAGGAATAACATATTGATTCAGCTCACTCCAGGTTTGGGTACCAAATTTGTATATATGTAACATTGTATTTTATGTTTTTCTTATGTTTTAATAAAATGTATTTTATATTGTTATTCCAAAATATGCTTGATCCATAGGCACCTCGGCACCAACAGCTCTCCATTTAGAATAGTTCTATACATTCGTGCGCCAAAATCTTTTTTTTGTTTTTTATTTTTCATTTTGTGTATAGGGACTCGAACCTCATATATCTGGCTGCAGATTACTTCTCAATAATTCACCATTGAGTATCCTCTGTCACTCAGTTTTTTTTTATATCTAACTTTAGCGCCCCTTTTCTTTCCCCTATATGGTATGCATCCCTGACCCACTGATGCATTAATGGTGGGTTTACTACTAGCCACACATGGCTTCAGTACCGTTTATAACCAGCCTTTCCCCCTCTCCTCCCCTACCTGTCCGCCAATTAATTATACTTACCATAGGGTTTACTACTAGGGTCTCAGCGAACGACCTTTCCTTTTTGTTGCCTCTGGCCACACCATTAATTTGGGATTATGTACTGTATATAGATAGATATAATCACCGCATACAGTACCACGAGTGCACTGAAACGCAAGGGTACACAACCATAATGTGTATAATACTCAGTACCTCTGCCTGTTCTCGGAGCCATTATGACGATCTATGCAGTTTAAATGTCTGCATCTGCAGCCCTAGAGGTGCCACACACTGTCCAAAACTCAAGGTTACACAATTACAATTGTTGCAATATTCACCACCTCTGAAAACTTCTAGTGTTTGCTATACATTAATCTGTGGTATTAATAACTGTATTTTTTCAGCACAGGAGGTAAATAATCACCTATAAGTCAAACTCTTCACTTCATTGGTGAGTAGTGGTACCAATCAGCTGTTGCTCCGTCCATAGTGATGTTTATCAGCTGTACTGTACCATTAGGGGCGTTTATCGGACTCCGCAACAGCTGCTGTTCTAGGCAACTCTATCTGCACTTCATCTGTACATTGTGTCTATAATTTGTTTCATAATGTGTCACAACATCATTATTTTTCCACCATTGCCCCCCCCCCCCCCCCGTCCCCCTATTCACTAAATGTTACCTTACAGGTTGCCAGCATTAAGGACTTCCCAAGACAGGGTTAATTCCAGCAACTCCTCTCCACACCTGTGAACGTATTTAAAGTTCAGTAGCTATGAGGGGCGGCACCTACCTTTGAGAAAGCCGCATACCACTTACGCGAAATGTACGTCGGTTAAGCCGCCGAGTCACCATCGTCAGCGGTTAGTCTACACCGGGACACCACTGTAATGGTGCTAATACTGTATGCTCACAACATTGATTAGCACTTGCTCATAGACCTGTTGTATTCCAATAGCCTTTGCAACAGTGATAGACAATATACAGGGATACCCCTTTCCTTCACCTGTCTGATCAATGGTTTATCCGGCCTAGGACATAGTAAATCAGCGTCGCTGAGCAGGCTGAGCCGCGCTGAAACAGATTCACAAAGCCCCTGGATCTGTAATCAGTGAGGCCTATAGTTTCTCCCTCCGCATGCGGCTGATGCGTGCGGAGGCTGAGAAAATCAGAAGAGACAGGAGAGTTTGAAATGTTGCCGTTGGGGGAGCGGAGCTAGAGCGGCACTGACCGACTCCCATCCAATGGGTGCTAGCCTTTTTTTTCCTACGTGTTGGTGGATAGCAGACCACCAGAACCAGACAGAGTGAGGCAGCACAGGGGTGTGTGGTATGTGTTGTGTGTGTGTGGGGGTGTGTGTGTGTATATGTGGTAGTGTGTGTGTGGTGGGGGTGTGGTGTGTGGTGTGGGGTGTGTGTGTGTGGGGTGTGTGGGGGTGGGGTGTGTGGGTGTGTGTGGGTGTGTGTGTGGTTGTGATGATGTGTGTGATGTATGTGTGTGAATATATTATCAAAGTTGCCTAATGTTATTAAATAATTTATTCTCACATCATGTCTTTTTTTAAATTTTAAAATATTATATAATACACACACACACACACACACACACACACACACACACACACACCACACACACACACACACACACACACCACACACACACACACCCACACACACACACACACACACACACACACACACACACAAACACACCACACACACACACACACACACACAGGTTCCCCAGTGACACACAAACACACAGACTACTTTTAAGTGACACACACACACACACACACACTAATAGCTACCAAGTGACACACACACACAGTGATACCCGACTCCCAAGTGCGCTTGCTGTCTCCTCTGCCAGGACAGCAAAAAGCTCCTGGTAGAGTGAGCGGCAGCAAGCAACAGTGAGCAGCAGCACAAAAGTGTTTACTATGTCCCAGGCCTCAGTCATAGGGTCAGCCTAAGGCGTAATTTTGGTAAGGGTGGCGTCGCTGGGGATATTAGCATTTCAATTGTCTTCCCTGACCTGCTGATACATTCAATGCTCGGTTTACTATTAGCGATGCATGGCTTGGACCCGTTAACAAACCACATTCCCCTTCCCTTACCCTACCTGTTTGTTCAATGATTATTCCTCACCATAGGGCCTCATTTTACAGGTCTTAATGAACAGACTTCTCCCTTTAGCCACGTTTCATCATACCTGTTAGTTCGTGATAATATATATATGTAGCCGGGTCTCCCTCTGCTCGGCGACCCCCCCTCGTTACCTCCGCGCGTGGAGCTATGGCGAATGCTGCCGGAGCCAAGCGGCAGACCCGCCGGAAGTTCTGGAGGGTGGAGGCCGAGCAGGGAGCGCTCTGGTGCTCCGGAGACTCCACGGCGGCCCGACATGGCAGGGCGCTGCCATATTGTTGTTTGCGCATGCGCAGTGCGGCAAGGCAGGCGGCGGCCACCCGAGAGCTTGCACATGCGCAGAGGGAGAGCGTGGAACGGGGGCCAATCAGATGAGGGCTCACAGCAGGGACTACAAGTCCCATGAGTTTTAGGGGGACCCCACATGATGCCGGGTAGCAATGGGTAATTTGATGGGCTTGTAGGAATCTAATCTCCCAGGACAGGAGATTTAGATACATTTCGCGGGCTCTGAACTCAGTCGGCGTCAGGAGCAGCTAGGGGAAGGAGGTAGGGTGCAGGAGTCAGTGACTCCCTGCACTAGGACAGCAGCCCCTAGGCCCCAGATAGCCCTGAGCCACCTAGTAGCTTGAGTGTTGTAGGGACAGGCCCCAGGTTAGGGACCCTGCCCCTTACTATCCTGAGCCAGTTAGGGACACAGCGGACGCTGCGCTTCCATCCAGAGGCTTGGGATCAAGCCTGCTCAGCAGAGAGAAGAGAACCGCACCAAGGGTGGACCGCCCTCACAGATCTTCTCACCGGAGGAACCGGACATCACTCTAAAGCTCATCTGATCCTTTGTGAAGAGTCTTTAACACCCAGGTGCCGTCTCACTGGACAGGTAACGCACGTGCACACACGAGCACGTGCACACACGAAAGTACTGTCACATAGTGGCAGCGCTGACCACGGGATAAGGGGGGTTATTCTGTGGACACGGGGTGGGGGTACACGGTGGTGGGTGTGGGGATTATGCAATATCCTTATGCAGTGCTAAATTTAATGTGTTGCTCATATATGCAGTAAAGCCTGTTACAACTGTTTGCTTAACGTGATTGTTTCCTGTGGGGGCCTCCTCCCACTCCGTCGGGATCCCTCCCAGGCATTGCACCACGAGATTGTATTATATGTATGTACCCCAGGCTCTCACTAGCGGAGACTCAGACCTCCTGTGAGCCTGACAGGTATAACGCACCACACCTGGTAACATTAGGTTCCCCGCACACACACACTATATGCGATTGGGTGGGGGAATACCCGTTACATTTGGAGGCGCTGCTGAGATTCTACCTGGGGTGCCCTATTCCATATCAAATTGTCCCATTTAAACGCCATCATGTCCGTGCCATCACAGAAAGATGTCAATGACTGGGCCTTAGCGCAGAAGGTATCCCCAAGGCGCGCGGTTGCAGTGGCGGGAGTAGCAACTGACACGGACTTATTCACAGTGCGCACACAAGTAAGAAATTGTCCGGGGCTGACCACCGCCCGGGTGGTAGACTATAAACTTGATGCTGACGGCCGGGGAATCACCTACCCCCTGGCCACCGCACTGAACATATGCTCAGAGACTGTTCCCCATGTATTAAACCTACCAGAGCCCTCCGCAGAGGACTGTCTCTTGATATATCCTTACACTCAGGCTCCCGAAGAGTCGTCCACCCGTACTGTGCCACACACGACCCACCGGGTGACCAGTACCCCTCACAGGGTAGATCCCTCTAAGGTCTCCTTCACCCCGAGCAGGTTAGGAGGAGTCAGCAGCTGGGCGGGGAGCCCACCCACCTCGCCTACTCCTGATAGACGGTCAGACCGGCTCCCAACCATGCCTAGCGTAGGAACTGGAGCTAGTAGTCAGCCCCTTTGTGGAGGTCTTTCCTTGAATATGACAGCCTACCAACTAATAGAAGCTATAACCATCTGTCTCAAACACAGAACTACCGGAAACTAAAAGCCTTTTCTGGAATTCAACCGACGCCTTCAGGAGAAGAGGGGATCGAGACATGGCGGGAACATACTCTCCAAGTAATAGCAGAGTGGTCGTGGTCTGAAGCCAGCAAAAGACAGAGATTGGTTGAGTGTCTCAGAACACCAGCCTCCCAACTGGTACGGATGCATCGTGAAGTGGAGGGAGAAGTTACGGCACAGGAACTGGTGGACATGCTCACTCAGTCTTACACCCGAGAAGACGATGAAGATGAGCTGATGTCCCAGTTCAAGGCCCTGCGCCAAAAAGAAGGAGAGGATTTGTCTGCCTTCGTCCGCAAACTACAGTTGTCGCTGGGGAACCTCCTGTCCAAAAACATAATTTCAGTCGCCGAAGTGGACCGGTACCGACTCAAACAGCTACTAAAGGGGTTGTTGACTATCCACCCCATAGCTATAATGATGCGGGCCGCCCCGATCGCTGCTGTACCACCCAGCTACATGGAATTGTTGCGTCATATCAGAAGACATGAGGTGCAGCTACATTTTCATGACGCCAAAGAGACCAAGGAACCCATCAAGAGTGACCCCCCTGTCCCCTCAACCCCAAAGGGTAAGAAATCTCCCAAACGGGAGGAGGAGGTGACTCACAAGTCGCCTGCTGGGAAGGGCCGTACCTCTGAGAAATCATCTTCCACGTACAAGGGTCGCCCTGAACGCCGCGAAGTCGTTTGCTATAACTGCGGTAAGAAGGGCCACTTCTCCAGCGACTGTCCGGAGAGGGAGGATCCCCCAGACGAAAAACCTCCCGATAGAGGAAATTCAGCCCGGTCAATGGTCTGCCGTGTACAAATTGCTGAGTCTGATCCAGAAACCCCTACTGGACCCGAAGAGGCTCCTCCTGACTCCGGCCCCAGTGATGACACCTTTCCAGGGGATGCTTACAGTCAAGTAGGTCCCTCGGCCATCGTGCCTGTTGTACTGGAAGGGATCTATGCCTCTGCCCTACTGGACACCGGATCTCAAGTGAACATTATATACCGCAAGTTCTATGACCAGCACCTTAAACACTGCCCCCTGCGGTCGGCCGAACATATGAAGGTGAGGGGGTTAAGTAACGTAGACTACCCCATCGATGGGATTGTAAGGGTTCAACTGGAAATACTCCAACTGAACACCAGCAAGAAACACACCATGCATGTTGCAGCAATGGTATGCCCGGAGCCCCAAGACCAGTGCAAGTATCCGATCATCTTGGGAACGAATACTGATATAGTACAAGCTGTAATCAGAGCATACCTGAGAGAGACCAACGAGTTGCCGCTGTCCAATTCGCTCCTAGATCCCGTCCTACGAGAGGAGTACAACCGGGTATATATCTTAGAGTGTCACGGGGATCTCTGCAATCATCAACGCGGACTGACGACCATATTACCAGGGGGAGTGCAACGTATGGCCGTCTGGTGCTGTTACCCCGAGCGAGATGAGAACGATCAGCTTTTCTCTCTGGAGAGTACCCCGGAGGAAGAGGTTCAAAGAGGGTATAGGGTATAGTGGACGACTAAAATCCCTCTACGAACCTATGTATATGTGCAGAACATCTCCCCATTCTCGATGGACCTTGATGCAGGACAAAGTCTGGGTTGCATATATCCGGTTAGCCCTGTGGAAACAATGCCCCAGGTGAATGCTGCTGCAGTGGGTGAGCGGTTAGTCGATCTGGACTTCAACTTCGGCGAGTCGACGTTGCCAACTGAGTGGAAAGAGCAACTGACAACCGAGTTGAATAAACGGCGGACTGTGTTCTCCACGAGTGAGATGGATGTAGGGTGCATGCCATTAGACTGAGTGACGCCACTCAGTTCCGTGAACGCTCTCGTCGCATCGCCCCTAGGGATGTGGACGATGTAAGGAACGTCTTGCAAGAAATGGAGACCGCTGGGATTTTGACGGAGTCTCTGAGTCCTTACGCCTCTCCCATAGTGGTGGTAAGGAAGAAGAACAGATCCGTACGACTGTGTGTCGACTATCGAACCCTGAACAATCGTACGATACCGGACCAGTACAACCTTCCTCGCATTGAAGAGATTCTGAATGCTCTGAACGGAAGCCAATGGTTCTACGATCATGAATGCAGAGGATCAGGAGAAAACAGCCTTCGTCTGCCCCCTGGGGTTCTACCAATTTACACATATGCCCCAAGGTATATGTGGGGCCCCTGCTACCTTCCAACGACTGATGGAGAAGACTATCGGGGACATTAACCCTCGGGAGTGTCTAGTGTACCTGGACGACATCATTGTCTTCAGAAGGACCCTGGAAGAGCATGAAGAGAGACTGCTTAAAGCGATAGACCATCTTGGGAAAGAAGGATTGAAATTGTCCCTCGACAAGTGTCGGTTCTGTCACATCTCGGTGACTTACGTGGGACACATCATGTCCGCTCAAGGAATCGCCACCGATCCAGCCAAAGTAGAAGCGGTCGTGAACTGGCCTCGTCCCGAGAATGTCACGGAACTGCGCTCCTTCCTGGGTTTCTGCGGGTATTACCGTCGCTTCGTGGAAGGGTACTCTAGTCGAGCTAAACCCCTGAAGAATCTTTTGAAGATATACCCTGAAGATACCGGAAGGAAGGCCACATCGGCCCGTCAACCGTTTGACGATAAATGGACGCCTGAGTGTGAACAGGCTTTCCTGAAGTTGAAGAAAAGCCTGACCGAAGTGCCGGTGCTTGCGTATGCTGATCCCGAACAACCATACGTTCTGCATGTGGATGCCAGTCTCAATGGACTGGGTGCCGTCCTGCACCAGAAGCACCGCGAGGTCCTTTGGCCTGTAGCCTACATCAGCCACAGTCTGACACCCAGTGAACAGAAATACCCTGTCCACAAGCTGGAGTTCCTGGCTCTCAAATGGGCGATCACGGAAAAGCTCCACGATTACCTTTACGGTGTTGCGTTTGAGGTAAGGAGGATAACAATCCCCTCACGTACATCAATACCTTGGCCAAATTGGATGCAGCAGGACACCGATGGCTGGCAGCTCTAAACAATTACCAATTCTCCCTGAAGTATAAGCCGGGACCCTTGAATGTCGGGGCTGACGCCCTATCCCGACGGCCAGGGCTAAGTGCTACTCCAGATGATGAGGAATGGGAAGAACTCCCAGGACCAGGGGTGCGAGCTATGTGTAGCACTGCCGTCATCATCAACGATCAAGTGGCCTTCTCAGAATTACGGGTTGTGGACTCCTTGGGAAGCCAGTCGCAGGCTGTCCCCGCTGCCTAGTGCGATCCAAAAGGGATGAACATAACCCACGACAAAGGGCTATGGTGGAAAGATCTGGTAGACTACCAAATACGAGATCCTGTAATTAGTATTATTAGGCAAGCCGTGGAAAAGGAGAACCCAGCCATACTGAAGGGTGCTCCCAGAGACTTGGTTGCCTTGCTCATGCGGGAGGCGGACAAATTTGAGATCGATAACTGTTTACTCTATCGGGTGGTGCAATATCACAACCACCCGGACAGACAACAACTAGTCCTCCCTACGAACTTACAGTACATGGTGTTAAAGTCCCTACATGATGAGCATGGAGATCTCGGTGTAGAGAAGACATTTGGGTTGATCTGAGACCGCTTTCTCTGGCCCAAGATGCGAGAGGCCGTAGAACGCCATTGTCGCTGTTGTTCGTGGTGTATCCAACGCAAGACCCTGCCGACCAGAGCAGCGCCTATGGGCCATCTGAAAAGTTCTGGCCCAATGGACCTTGTGTGCATGGACTTTCTGTGCATTGAGCCTGATAGCCGAGGAATATGCAACGTGCTGGTCATCACGGACCATTACACCCGGTATGCCCAGGCCTTCCCCACGAAAGACCAGAAAGCCATCACCGTGGCAAAAATACTCTGGGAGAAGTACTTCGTTCACTACGGTCTTCCAAACCGCCTTCATTTAGACCAAGGTCGAGATTTTGAGAGCACTCTGATCCGAGAATTGCTCAAAATGCTGAACATTGCCAAATCACGAACGACCCCGTACCATCCTGAAGGAGACGCTCTGCCAGAACGATTTAATCGGACCTTGCTGGACATGCTCGGAACTCTAAAAGGTGCACAGAAAACAGAATGGAGTTGACACGTAGAGGCTTTGGTACACGCGTACAACTGTACCCGTCATGAGTCCACTGGATTCTCCCCATACTTCCTCATGTTTGGGTGGGAGGCAAGACTCCCAGTAGATGTGCGCCTTCGAGTATCAACTGATGGGATACACAATGCTACCCATTTCAAGTATGTGCAAAGCCTAAAGGACAGTTTGCAGCAAGCTTACCAACAGGCTGAGAAGTCTACAGCTAAACTGAATGCTGGCAATAAGAGACGAGGTGACCATAAAGTCAAGTATTGGGAGCTATGTCCTGGGGACGCTGTGTTGCTTCGTAATCTGGGAGTCCCCGGAAAACATAAACTGGTGGACCGATGGAGAGACTGCCTATATGAGGTAGAGTTACAGATGCCTGGCCTCCCGGTCTATCGCATCAAAGACACTGACGGCCGGGTAAAGGTTTGGCATCGTAATCACCTTCTCCCCATCCCACAAGTGGGAGACGAAGAAGCAGAAATACTGGCCACACCGCTCAACGGTGAGTCCGACTTATCAGAGATGTGTCAAGAGACTGTAACTAATTACCGCAACTCTGAAACTCCTGAAGACCCTATGGAAGGACCCTCTCAAAGGGACTATTCCACTGAAGGGGCATCTCCCGGAGGAGCTGCGGGTAAAGGGCCCCGTAGGCCAATGCCTACTGAGGTGGCCCCAACAGGCCAGGCTTTGGATCCACAGAGCCCGTGCTTTGTGCCAAACAGAGACTGTTCAGAGACATTTCTCCCCTCAAGGGAAGAGGCTGAGCCTCAGGACTGTACTTATTACTCCCCAGAGGGAGTTGCTGAAGAACAGCTCCGTAGGAGCCAAAGAGTAAGGTACCCACCAAACCGGGTGACCTATGATCAAATTGGGGCACCCCATTATGAGGCTCAGCAGTGGCTCGCAGCAGAGTGCAGTCCGTCATTGTGATGTTCAATGAAATGTGCAATCTGATCTAGAGTTGATAAGTGTACGATCGCATTTGGTTGTTGCATTTTTATTATATAACAATGTTGTGCCATTTTCATTATATAACTGCTGTATATAGTTCTTTAAGTTGTGTCCCAAGCAAGGACGTTGGGGTTTTTACCAGGGGGAGGATGTAGCCGGGTCCCCCTCTGCTCGGTGACCCCCCCTCATTACCCCCGCGCCGGGAGCTACGGGGAGTGCTGCCAGAGCCAAGCGGCATACCCGCCGGAGGTTCTGGAGGGTGGGGGCCGAGCAGGGAGTGCTCCGGAGACTCCGCGGCAGCCCGACATGGCAGGGCGCCGCCATATTGTTCTTTGCGCATGCGCAGTGCGGCAAGGCAGGCGGCGGCCACCTGAGAGCTTGCGCATGCGCAGAGGGAGAGCGCAGAACGGGGGCCAATCAGAGGAGGGCTCACAGCAGGGACTACAAGTCCCATGAGTCTTAGGGGACCCCACATGATGCCAGGGAGCCAATAAGGCTGTAGAATCTCCCAGGACAGGAGATTTAGATACATTTCGCGGGCTCTGAACTAAGTCGGCGTCAGGAGCAGCTAGGGGAAGGAGGTAGGGTGCAGGAGTCAGTGACTCCCTGCACTAGGACAGCAGCCCCTAGGCCCCAGATAGCCCTGACCCACCTAGTAGCTTGAGTGTTGTAGGGACAGGCCCCAGGTTAGGGACCCTGCCCCTTACTATCCAGAGCCAGTTAGGGACACAGCGGACGCTGCACTTCCATCCAGAGGCTTCGGATCAAGCCTGCTCAGCAGAGAGAGCGGAACCGCACCAAGGGTGGACCGCCCTCACAGATCTTCTCACCGGAGGAACCGGACATCACTCTAAAGCTCGTCTGATCCTTTGTGAAGAGTCTTTAACGCCCAGGTGCCGTCGCACTGGGCAGGTAACGTTACGCACGTGCACATACGAACGTACTCTCACATAGTGGCAGCGCTAACCACGGGACAAGGGGGATTATTCTGTGGACACGGTGTGGGGATACACGGTGGTGGGTGTGGGGATTATGCAATATCCTTATGCAGTGCTAACCTTTAATGTGTTTAGTAAATGTTATGCTCATATGCAGTAAAGCCTGTTCTGTTTTACAACTGTTTGCTTAATGTGATTGTTTCCTGTGAGGGCCGCCTCCCACTCCGTCAGAATCCCTCCCAGGTGGAGGCGTTGCACCACAAGATTGTATTATATGTATGTACCCCAGGCTCTCACTAGCGGAGGCTCTGACCTCCTGTGAGCCTGACAGGTATAACGCACCACACCTGGTAAAATTAGGTCCCCCGCACACACACGCTATATGCGATTTGGTGGGGGAATACCCGTTACATATATAAGACAGATATGGTCACAGTATACCTTATTATGCACTGCCTGCAACACAAAGGTATACAACTGTAAACTGTTGCAAAATTCAATACCTCTGTTGGCTCTCAGTGCTTTCATGCCATTCGCCTGCACAGTTTAAATACCTGCATCTGCAGCCATTAGAGGTGCCACACACTGTTCTAAATGCAAAGTTACAAAATTACAATTGTTCTAGTATTCACCACCTCTGAATATTCCTGGTGTTTCCTTGATACTAATCTTATAACTGTGCAGCTCTTAGAGGTGTAGATTTACCAGCAACTTACCCTCTTCGCTATACCGAGTGAGCAGTGGTACCGATCAGCTGTTACTCCGTCTTCAGAGATTTTGATCGGTTCTACCACTAGGGGGAGTTTATCAGACTGTGCTATACTAGACATCTCTGGCTTCATTTTATCCGTGTGTTTCTGTCTACAATTTGTTTTAACAATGTATCCCATTGTTTTATCATTAGTCTATAAGACCATATTAACTTGATTTTACTTTTAAATCACTGGTGCTCACCCTCATTGTGAGGAACTTCCATGTACACAGAAACTGGTTACCATATAGATGGTTCAGTTGCTTACAGCGGTATACTACTCAGTACACATATACCTATCAGTGAGTGCATGTTACAGGGGGCTGTTTTTCCAGTGCCTGCTCTCCCTCTTTGGAGTGTTGCTTTGGCCCCGAGTTCTATACACTTGCCTATTTATTATAGTGTCCCCGCTGCAAAACTGTGAAAAAACTATGGCAGGAAATGGACCATATTTATCAAAGAAAAGGAGTCCCATTGAATGCAGCTTTTCCTTTGATAAGTCTGGTGCAATTCTTTACATTGTTTTTCCCCCCAGTTGTGCAGCTATGAAAATCTCATAAATATCCTGTTTTGGGTCTTAAAGGCTTTTTTTCCCCACACTGGGGATTATACATGTAATGACAACAGTGCAGGTTGTGGCACTATGACTTTTAATCTTGCATTGAAGTCAAAAGGAGTTTCCATGTGATAATGCCCGGGTCAGCATGAGCAGGGAGGCTGTGAGGGAGCTCCCCTCCCATCCTCTAATTACCCAGTACCCACATAGACACGTACAAATAATGACAGAGACTTACCTTGCTTACCTTCATCCAACGCATGGGGAGTTTATCTATGCATTTTTATGTTTTTTCATCGGGTTTTAATTAATTATTGGTTTAATAAAACTTTATTATTTTTATGTACTCTAGTGTGACCTTAGCGGTTGACCCCATTTAGGGGTTAGGCTATTTTGGCTTTCATTGAGCTGACACTATTATTGCTAGTGTCACCTATTTAGAGTGCAATTATTGGGGGCCTTTTGTGATCCTCTGCGATCATTGATCTGTGTGTTCTAGGTGTTAGATAGTCCATGAGTGTTAGTAATGTAAGGCGTTCGGCCCCGCTGCCTCTGAGCTCGCTCATGCTTGGAGAGCGGTGATGTCACCAGCTCTTCAAGCATGAGCGATCGCTGTCTTGCAACATTTTTAGAGCAGGAGCGGGGGGCACGTGGCTATTACGGGAGCGGGTGTATCATTGACTGTTGGTGTTTCTGTGGACTGTCGGTGTTTCAGGGACTGTCGGTGTTTCTCTGTATCTCTCTCTTTCTCTCTCTCTCTATCTCCCTCTCTATATCTCTTTCCCCCTGTAACAGGGGAGTAATCCCTGTTCAAGTAAGGAGCCTTTAATCTAGCAGTGTGGTGGTTAAACTGCTGGTAGTCAATTAATAAAACACCACCTGCCTGATTTAGATTGCTTACAAAAGCCTTTCTGTTGAGAGAGGAAGTGACTCCTTAGCTCACTTGTGGGCTGAACTTTGGAGAACACAGATCTCTGGAGCTGACCTGTCTTGAGCTCTGTCAAGAAGAAACAGCAGAGCTGATTGCAAGACACCAAATAAGACTTCTAAACCTGGATGCTGATTTTCTGTGCACGCATGGGTGCGGTTCCAGGAGAGCAGAGAAGCTAACTCTACAGCAGCTAACAGATAAAACTTTCATTCTAAAGAGACTTCTTATATCTGCTTATGTCATGCTATGTGTTTGGGGCTGGGGGACTTCTTAACTAGAAGTTGTGAATTGCATGGGATTTCACTAGAAATACTCCCAAGTGAATTAAGCTTTGTTTCCCCCCCCCCCTGTGTTTGGATGATTTCCTGCTGAAAAGGAAAAGGCACAATAAAGCCTTATTATAATTTCACCTTATAAAAGCCTCCAATTGTGTACCTCTGTGAACGTCCGTCTACATTTGTTGTCCGAGGTGGGACAAGAGGTGTCTTTGAAGTTAAAAAGGACCGGAGATTTTTATGTGAAATTTTTTGTTATGCTTTTTGGCCTACAAACAGTCTGAAAAAAAAACAAAAAAAAACCCCTCATGCAGCAGAGATCAGAGTTAAAGGGATAAACACTGCACTGTAACTTACAAAAACCCAGAAGAGACTGCTGAAGTAGCTAAACCTTATTTTGCCTATCACAAAGTGTAATATGGTAATTGAAATAGGGGTTTTGCCTTCCAGCCATAGTCAGGGTTCAAGAAGTGAGTCAGCCCTTAAAAAGGGATAGGTGTTTGTTGTTTTCAAAAGTTTCGCTGAAGCAGTGAATACAGATGGTGACCCACGAGTGGTACTGATTTTGCAAATAAAGGTTGCCACACCGCATAGGGCTACCAGCTGTGAATGGAGTATATGCAGAAAAGTGTGGAAATTGATACAAGACTGTGCTGAAGCAGGGGAATTTTTAGCAAACAAATGCTGAGTGTTGAGTCACCCTGCCGGGAATGAAAGAATGTTTTTTTTCTGCAAGTAAAAAAGTCTGCCTATATATATCTTTTGAGCAAAAACAGACACCCAAAGTGTGAAGTGTGAATGCCATAATACCCAAAGATGAGACTGAAAATAAATGAACTCAGGCAGAAAACCAAATTCTGTTGCTGAAGCGGAGAGATTGCACCTAGCAAGTAAATGGTGTAGAGCAAATAGACTTTTTTTTACCTAGCAACTGCACATCTTGTATACCTGATAAGAGAAAATGCATGCACAATACTGCTGATATTGAAAAAAAAATTTTTTTCCCAAGAAAGAAAAGTCTACAGAGATGCCTGTGAGAGCTCCGACCTCTACAAGCAAAATATGCCCATCTGTAGGACTACCACAAGTGGGGGTTCTAGCAAATACAGTGGCAACAGCTGCAATAGTGCCTCCTGAGGTCAGGAAGAAAATTACACCTGATAGCCTAAAAATGGAGGACAAGATGCAGCGTTCCTGTAATGAACCCTGCCCCACGGAAGAGTGGCCCTTCCAGTCCAATAAAGAGGAAGACATCTCTTACGGGGAACCTGAACCGAGTCACACCCACAAAACACCCCAAGAATGGTGGGGGTGCCTGAACTCGGCACGAACAGAAAAAAACGCTCCCTTCGATGACGAATATGATCAGCAGGAGATAGAGCGGGAGCAGCAGATCACCCAATATTTCTGTCAGCTAAAGCAACTGCAAGAAAAGCCTGGCGTATATAATGAAGCCGCTAAAATTTCAAATGAAGATGGAGACCCCAATATCCCTGAAGGGACGGTGTCATCCAAATCAAAAAGGCGGAAAAAGAAAAAGAAAAGCAGTTCTTCACTTACCGTGGAAGGAACAGACACGTCCGCAGATCCTGTGGAGGAAAAGGGAGACCGAGTTGCCCTGCGGCCTAGAGAAAATGGAGAATTCGTCCCCCGGTTAACCGAATATCCAGAGGGCCCAAGGCAGAAGTCGTGTACCCCAAAGAAGTGTCTGTCCGGTGCCAACAGTGAGGAACCCTCAACCAGTCATCCCAGGGAAGCGGAGCCGGAACCAGTGAGTGACGATCCCTTGACCAGCCCTGAAGACGTCCTGAAAATTGCCAGGCATGACTGTGATCTGTGTGCTGTGTGCTGTGGGGCTTTCCATACAAGGGACTTATCCACCTACCACCCCTAAACGGAGGACGCTGTAAGGGACAGATGAGACGACTCCAGACCCATTGCATGCTGAGATCCATCCGAGGGTGTCGCACAGTGTCATCTCCTGGTGTGGTAAACCTATATACCAACTGCTTGTTTATTCTCACTTGATGTACGCAGAACTATTTACTTTTAACCATAAAGTCACATTTTATACTTTAATACACTATGTGCGTTGTGCGCCTTGTTCTTTTGTTTTTTGTTTATGACTGTGATCTGCTCTGTGAAGAATTGGAAAGGGAGAGAAAAAATAATGCTGAGCTACAGAAGACTGTGCTCGCAATTTACTCTGCGGCCAAGACCGAATTGGAGGATCTCAAGACTGAGCTAGATACTGCAAAGGCTACTATTTCCGCCATGGATGAAAAGCAGAGCCAATCGGATAAAATGGTGGCTACGCTAAAGCGGAAGTATGAGGAGGCACTGAAGCAGATGACAGTCTTCCAGCAAGAGGTTCACACTCTTCGTATAGAGCTTGATGCCTCACAACAGGAGGTCAACAATGTCCGGACAGAGGTGGATGTATCTCAGAAAGAGTTTCAGACACTCCACAGAGCACTGGATGCCTCACATCATGAGACCAACAGCTGCTGCACAGACCTGGAAGTTTCCAGAAAGGAACTACACAGTCTCACTGAGGAGCTGGACATTGCTAAAGAAACTATTGGTAATCTTGATACAGATCTCAAAGTCTCTCAGAAGGAGCTTCAGACCCTCAACCTAGAGAAGAAAGTTTCATGCCAGGAGAGTGTCATTCTCAAAGCAGATGTGCGTAAATGGAAGGAGGACTGCAAAGAAGCCCTGAAGAATACAGAGACTGAAAAAAGAGAAAATTCAAGATTAAAAAGAGAAAACTTAAAACTGAAAGAAGAAAATTTACAGTTGAAAGAAGAAGTCAAGGAAAAGTTTGAAGCAGAGTACCGACTGCAGAACCAACTGAAAGGTCTGCGTACACACCTCCAGTATGCTGAGGAGAAGCAGCAAACGCTGCAGAAAGAAAAGCTGCAGGCTGCTAAAGAAATTCAAGTGCTGCAGGAACGTCTGATGACCCAGTATGTCCCCGCAAAGCAGCATGAGAAACTGAAGGCTACCCTGAGCATCACCAAAGCAACGCTAAAAGCCAAGCTTAGAACCCAGGTGACGCGGCACAAAAGGGAGCACAAGAAGGTCCAGAAACTGAAACAAGTAACTGTGGCCCAAGCAAAGAAGTTCATAGTGCTTCACAATGCAATAAAAATGTGGAGGCAGGCTCAGAGAAAGCAAAGCAAGCAGATAAATTCCCTGAGAAGAGACTTGCAAGACGCACTCAAAACCAGGGATCTCTCGCGGATGAGATTACAGTCCTACAAGGAGAAGTATTGACCCTGACTAAGCGTCAGTATCCCACATCCTCAAAAACCCATGAAGACAAGGGTACAGTAAGAGCTGGGAATACCGCTCATCTGAAAGACAAGGTTTCAAAATTTGAACCACCTAAACAAGCACTAGCAAAACCTTCAGCCACCTAGCAGGCAACAAAAGAAGGTACACGTGCTGAATTAAAACTAGAAGAATCCTTAGCTGATGAAGCTGAAAAGATGGGACATTCTCTGGAAGTGGGTGTGGAATTGCAACTTAATCTAAAAAGGGGCTGAATAGCAACCCCATTGAGTGGGAAAAGGGCGGTTTTTAAACGCTCTGCAACTGCTGCCATACAGTATGCCTACAATAAGACGACAATCCGACGCGAGGGAAATCTCATGACCGCGCACGTAGAAAAAAGACTATACTTGGAGGAAAGTCCTCCTAGACGACTGAGGGGTGCTGATCTCAAACACTTCAGGAGGAGACACGAATAAACGGGAGAAGGGCTCCAATCCAACAGGACTGAGGTTTCTCTTCCTCCATCCACTCTCAGTCAAGTCACTGAGATATCTAGAATGAGAGTGGAAGGATGGGCTTTGGCCGTAGCAAGCCCGAGCTTCCCACAAAAGGGGAGGTATGTAACAGGGGAGTAATCCCTGTTCAAGTAAGGTGCCTTTAATCTAGCAGTGTGGTGGTTAAACTGCTGGTAGTCAATAATAAAACACCACCGCCCGCAATTTAGATTGCTTACAAAAGCCTTTCTGTTGAGAGAGGAAGTGATCCTTAGCACTTGTGGGCTGAACTTTGGAGAACACAGATATTCTGGAGGACCTGTCTTGAGCTCTGTCAAGAAGAAACAGCAGAGGCTGATTGCAAGACACCAAATAAGACTTCTAAACCTGGGGCTGATTTTCTGTGCACGCAAGGGTGTGGTTCCAGGACAGCAGAGAAGCTTACTCTACAGCAGCTAACAGATAAAACTTTCATTCTAAAGAGACTTCTTATATCTGCTTATATCTGCTATGTGTTGGGGCTGGGAGACCTGCTTAACTAGGAGTTGTGAATTGCATGGGATTTCACTAGAAATACTCCCAAGTGAATTAAGCTTTGTTCCCCCCCCCCCCCCCTGTGTTTGGATGATTTCCTGCTGAAAAGGAAAAGGCACAATAAAGCCTTATTTAATTTCACCTATAAAGCCTCCAATGTGTACCTCTGTGAACGTCCGTCACACCCGCCCTTCCTCATCTCTCTCCCCCTATTGTCTCTCCCCCCATTGCTCTCTATCGCTCCCTTCTCCCCCTCTCTCTCTCTCCCTTTCCCCCCCTCTCTCTTTCTCTCTCCCTTCTCCCCCCACCACACCACTCCATTTGCCCCCCACCACGACACAGCAAGATAAGTATACCCGAGGCTCCCAGTGGCCGGGGCTCAGACCTCCTGGTAACCAATGTTATAAGAGAAAACCGGGGTGCTTACTGATGTGAGATATAATTAAATAAAATAAATACACAAATACTACCTTACAGTAGACCCCTATAGTTACTGCCACTGAGGGCCACTCTTGGGGTACCAGGATCCTTGGAAACAATAAATACAAAGAAGAGGGGGAGCGCTGGTATAATTACAGATACTAGAAACACAACAGTGATAATGAATAGCACATAAGATCCTGTAAAAGAACCTTAAGGCCTCGGACATGGTCAAAAAGACCATGCTGAGGCGCGCTGAGCCGCGCTGAGGGGAAACATTATCCCTATCAGCGCGGCTTTAGACGGCGCTTCCGCAAGCGTGCGGAGGCGTATGGAATTTCAGCTGACAGGAAAATTTTAGATTTCCCGCTGAGGAAAGCGCAGGGCCGGTCACGTGACTACCAGAAGCCAATGGCAGTCTGTGACGTCGGCGCCGTGACGTGGCGCGCTAGCCCCGCCTCCCGCTCTGCCTCCAGGCCCACCGAACCACCCGCCTCCCACCCGGCACACAAGCGCGCTCGCTGGTGCTCATGTAGGGACAAGAAAAATCTCCTTGAGCAGAAGAGCATGAGCATCAGCGCTGCCCAGCGCTCCTCCCTGCACCATGTACCAGGCCTTAGAAATGAGGGAGATGAAAATGAATATAATACAATGTCTCTACTCACACAGCCATATGTGAGCACACATGAGATAAGGGTATCTTTCTGGCGTCCTACACCCTGTGTCCTCCCTTGTCTTGGATAAGCCCCAGAGACCGTAGAACCGCCACGAATAAGCCTTCCTTCACATCAAGATGAAGCCCTCCTCGGTTGGAACCAGACCCAATGGTAGTGAGTGGCTAGCGTCTCTCCCGTGATTCCAATGAGGAAGAGACGCAGGTCAAAATTATACAAGATTTATTGTAATAACAAGTAAATGTAACACTCACTCTTCAATAAAGCACTAATCAGCTCCTGTGCTCGCCTCTAGTCCTCCGGTTTGCGATGTGCTCCTGCAACCGCGTCCGACCACAGGACCGCTTGTGGAGAGCTCTTTGCGAATATGGTGGCTGATAGTGGACACACTTCGCACGCACTGGCAGGGAACTAAGCATTTTGCAGATTGCTTCCTCAGGAACCTGCGCTCCCCTCTTCTTTGCATCTCCTGGTAACCAGACAGGTAGCGGCAGCACCGGTAGCCTTCTTGTTAGAGGGTAACAGGGCTACATTTGGAGGTGCTGCTGAGATTCTGGGGTGCCCGAACTCAGTATAAATTATGTCGCTCGCTCTATCACTACCCTCACGCCAGGAGGTTTATGAATGGGCGCTAAAGAGACAAGTCCCGCCTATACAAACGCTTGCTGTTGGATAAGTTCCCGTTAACACCTCCTCCTATGATATATGCTTACTATTGAGTCTGTACCTATGCCTACAGGATGCAAAAATCCTATGCCGTCGCAAAGATACAGACGAAGCGTGGTGCTCAGTGTTAGTGACTGGGGGACACGATTTAATAGAAGAAAGAGGTCCATCCAGCTTAAGTCTCTCTGGAGCACTCAGTCACGGGTGTCCCATTATCTATTGTACCCCGAAATGCCTGTAAAGTCAGTACCCCTCAGTTCTCGTACTAAGTTGCAAGAGATTGCTATGCGAATGTCTTCCTCGCCCCCAGAGAGTCTTTGTGGGGATGGCACTAGTGTCATATCCTGTTCTAATTGCCGCTTGAGTGGGTGTAGTCCCGTCTCCCACCGGGCGAGTGATATATAAATGCTGGCAAAAGCCATTCAGCAGCTGGGCGGCCCCAAAACCAAATGCCCACCCCCACAGCCATATCGCAAACTGAAAATCTTTTCAGGGGTCAAACCTACTCCCAACGATGAGGAGGCCTTCGAAGCCTGGAAGGACTACACCTTACAGGTTCTTGAAGAATGGGCTTGTTCTGACACTGTAAAGAGACAGAGGATAATGGAATGTCTAATACCTCCTGCCTCCACAATGCTACAAATGTACAAGGATTAACATGCGAGGCCACAGCGCAGCAGCTGATGGCGTCACTGACACGGATCTATGGCATAGAAGATGATGAAAGCGAGCTATTATCTAAGTACTAACAACTTTGCCAAAAAAACGGGGAAGATCTATCGGACTTTATCCAGCGGATCCAGTTGATTCTGTGGGACCTACGCTCGCACAACATCATCAAGGCCACTGAAGTAAATGAGTATCGCCGAAAACAATTCCTGCGTGGGGCTATTCGTACCAATCATATCGTCGTAATGATTAGGTGCTCGTTATTACAAGAGGAACCACCAACGCTAGAAGATCTGCTATAAGTGGTGAAAGGGCATGAAGCCTAGGTTTCACACTCCCAAAAAGGTCAAAGAATCTCGCAAGGAAGAGACAAAAGAGGTACCGGTGCCAAGAGCCAAGGAGGTCAAAAGTGAGAAAGACACTTCCACCTCAGAGGCGCCTGCATCCGCTCCCAGGTCACCCGGCGGTTCGGGCAACTGCTCCAATTATCGCTGCTTCAATTGTGGCGAGGCCGGCCATGTCGTATGGGTCTGCTTGAACCCCAGAAAACACACTACTAGGGCTAAGTCCTTCACCGTACAAGTACAGCAATCACTTTCTTCTTTCCCAATCACTTTCTTCTTTCCGAGCGCTACCCGAGGAAGGTGAAGAAGAGTCGGAGGCTCCCGCGGAAGAGACCCTCCAACAAGATGCCTACAGCATGGTAGGACCCACCGGTATAATAAGAGTCGTCGTGGAAGAGTCGGCTTTAATGGACACTGGGTCCCAGGTGACCATTATTTACCAGGCGTTCTAAGACCAACAACTCAGCTACCTGCCCTTACAGTTGGTGGAAAAGAGGAAGTTGTGGGGTCACAGCAAGGAGGATTATCCCATCGACGGAGTGGTAGCAGTGCGGATCAACATATTGCAATTGAATACCAATCGAGCTCACCCCATGAGAGTGGAAGCTCTGGTCGGTCCCGAGCCGCAAGAACACCCGAGTGCTCCATCATATTGGGAACTAATGCTGATGTAGTGAGGTCTGTGATACCTCCATGAGTCAGGTGAACTATCCCTATCTACTCTACAGATCCATCAGGCACTCAAGGACGAATGTTATAAAGTTGCGTCACAGGAAGAATACGGGGAGATCTTCAATCACGAGAAAGGATTGGTAGAGATCCCACCAGGGGGAGTGAGACACATGACAGCCGTGGTCAGGTACTGGGAGCGAGACGCAGCAGACACATATTTCTCTCTAGAAACCACCCCAGCGGAAGACCTAAAGAGAGGATACAAGATGGTACCAGAAATGAGGGAATGGACCTCGACTATTCCTGAGAAAATCACGGTGTCCGTTCAAAACATCTCACCGCATCCAGTGCCGTTTGAATTCAGGCAGAGACTGGGCAGGATATTCCCGGTCACACCCGTGGAGACTATATCGCATGTGAAGTCTTCTACCGCACGAGAAGAGTTTGAGGGACTACAGTTTGATTTCGGAGATTCGACCCTGTCCGAAGACTGGAAAAGACGGCTATGTGCTCAGCTGGAAGAACGCAGCAAAGTGTTCTCTACTAGCGAGATGGATGTGGTCTGTAGGCGGAACACACGATTCGTCTGAACAACCCACTCCATTCCGGGAGCGCTCCAGGCGTATTGCTCCCAGAGGTGTGGAAGACGTGAGAAATGTCATAAACGAGATGGAAGTAAGTAAAGGATCCAGAGCACTTCAGATTTGCAAAAAGAAATGTATTCTCTTAGTGGCACACACAACGTTTCGAACTTCAATCAGTTCTTTATCAAGTGACTGGCCAGTCTTCCTCGTCGGCTACGGAATCCTCAGATATTTGTTTTGAGCAGGTTGCACTCTATTGCTTCCTCAGGAAGCCGTTAATATACAGAAGGCGCAACGCGTAGGGTTTTTTGACCCTCTGAGGATTCCGTAGCCGACGAGGAAGAGCCCTGTGCTGCGCGAGCCACCGTACCTGCAGCGCGCGCAGATGCGGAAGTGCGAACGATGGCACCACTGACCACGAGCATCGGAGGATCCGAGCTAGAGGCATGGGCTGTACAACACAAGGACTCTCCACTCCGGTGGTTTTCGGACAACCCAGAGAGGCGTGAATGTGCTCTTATAGCACTCAATGCGATTTTGTGATTGTGAAAATGTGAGTAATAAATGTGAAAATGTGTGTAATAAACTGTATCACGCTATGTTCTCTCTATGCATTCTTTAAGAGAAAGCCATAGGTGACCAGATACTCTCCTGCACTACATGTGTGAGGTATTTGTTCACTTATCACATGAGCACCAATATTAGTTTTATTGGGTATCACTAGTATATTTGTTTTGAGCAGGTTGCACTCTATTGCGCTTTAATTATTTCACCAGATACAAATGTGAGACAGCTTTAGTTTCTAAAGAACTTAGACTGGTGGTGGCTGTGAGAGTCTTCGGTAGATTGTTTCAGTTGTGGGGTGCACGGTACGAGAAGGAGGAGCGGCTGCATACTTTGTTGAACCTTGGACCATGAATAATCTTTTGGAGTCATATCTCAGATGATAAGTGCTGCGTGTGGTAGGGGCGAGGAGCTTGTTCAGATATGCGAATAGCTTGCCCAGAAAGTATTTGAAGGCAAGACATGGAAGATGAACTCACAAAAAGTTGATACATCCTATGAATTTTAGGTAGTGCAGTAGGGTACTTTATGGGCTATTTCTGTCTCTCTCTTTCTGTTTCCTTCCCATAAAAACTCAAATTCACATGCCTCAGGGAGGAACGTTTCTTACTTTGACTTTCCGGGCGGTGTTGCTTTCAAATGAGATGTCAAATAAGCAATTTTGATGCATAAAGAATGCCCAATGAATGAGCAAAATGGCAGATTTTTACTGTGTCAAATTACATTCTGTTTCGGGACAATTTTGCATTGGAAATATCGGAGTTTAATGGATATGGCTCAAAGTATGTCAATAAAAATGTCTACATTGTTTTTTGTTAGATTTTGTTTAGCTGTTTAAAGTGGTCTGTTACAATGAGCCACATCTTATACTATATAATTGAAAGCACTGTATGCCTGCCTGCCTGGATGTCCGGTGTCCCTAGGGGAAATCTCATTGGTCCCTTGGCCCGCCCCCGCACACCTCTCATTGGCCTGAGGCGGAGTGACGGGCCAAAGGACACACAGACACACACACACACGGACACGGACGGGGACACACACACACAATCCCCTCCCGGTGCCCCTCACTCTCCCCCGTCAGCTGGACCGCACCTCAACTTCCACACACCCCCCACCCTCCCTGTGCCCGAACTTACCCGGAGTCCCGTGTACACACACACATTCCCACCCCCCCCAAGCTCACACACACCTCACCCCCCCCAAATCATACCCCCCCAAGATCACCACCCCACCACACCACCAAGCCACAACCCGGCACCGCTACAGTCGAGGGGGGGGGGAGCGGATGCGAGCGCCCGGACACACGCGGGGAGCGGCCACAACACGCGGCCTCCCGCCTCACATCCACGTGGGAGCGGCCGGATGGAGAGGCAGCCGGCGGATCAGTGAGGCAGAGGCCGGATGAGTGAGGCAGCGGCAGGATGGGTGAGCTCCCCCCCCCTCCACATGCTATGTGCTGCTCTTGCCCCTCCCGCTCCCGCTCCCCCCTGTCACCGCGTGACAGGCCGCGGGACGATGAGATGGGAGGGGGGATGCCCTCCGCTCCCGACTCCCCCCTGTCACAGCGTGACAGGCCGCGGGACGTGAGATGGAGGGGGGATGCCCCTCGCTCCAGGCTCCCCCTGTCACCGCGTGACAGGCCGCGGGACGTGAGCTGGGAATTTCCCACATGTCTCGTACAAGATGATCATGTCTTGTACCTCCACCACGGACGGGGGTCCACCCGGGGCGACCATAACCTGTTTCTTCGTTTATAGGCCTCCCATCTGCCGCTCGTTTTACTTCGCTCGCCGCGGCGCCACCTTTCCGCGCTGGCGTTACAGACTTGTCCCACGGCGGCTACGTTCCAACCCCCTTTCTTACGCGATTTCCTTCCGGTTTCCTTTGTAATATCGTTTGGTTCCTGTCACAATTGTCCCCTCGTCTCGCCACGTACGTTTTCGCCCGTCCCCTTCTTTTTTTGTCTTGTTTTGCATCACCTGCCCTCCTCGAACCTTGGCCCATTTCAACTCTCCCTCCACCCCTTGTTTCTTACCAGGCTCCCACGCGTCTCTTTTACACTCCCTCATTTTTCAATTTATCTCGTACTGAGCAGATGGTTCTCGTTCCAAATCTTTTCATACATTTCTGCCTCTCCTCTTCCTCCTCATCCTATCTTCTCCCATGCTGATCTCATTCTCTTTTCCCCCCCTCATTTCATCATTTGCTTTTCCCTTCCTTCCTTCACGTGTCCTCCTCTTTCTCGACTTTTTACCTCCATGTCGTCTGTCTTCTATTGCGTCTCGCTTATCCTATTCCTTCGCCCTCCTTTTTTCTTCGCGTACGAGTGAGTCTCCCTTTGCCAACACCCTTCACACCTGCTGCCCACGTCCCCCACAATCAATTCTTTACCGCCGTATTCTGTCTTTCCCATCTCCTCCCAACTTGCCTGACCTCTCCTGCTTCTTCTCTCCCCCGCGCCCTCCTTCTTTTTTTTTCCACCCTTTTGCCCCCTCCGTTTCCTCGCTCCACACAACTCACCTCGCCTTTCCTACCTCTCTCCTTCATCCACGACCCGAGGCCTCGCCGGCTTCCGTGTCCTCACACTGTTCTCGCACCCCCCTCCTCTACCTCTATCCTCTTTTATTCTTCTGCCCCATCCTCTTTACCACTCTCTGGCCTGTCTTGTTCAGTCTCGCCCCCTGTCCCGAGTCCTTTCTCTTTGGTTATTTCTCTCCATCTACTTTGCCTCGGCCCCCCTTCCTATTGCCCCTTGTCCTCTCTCCACTTTTTGGTCTAATCTCATCTTTGTCGCAATGATGGGCTTCTGTTTTCTGATATTTTCCCCCGAACATTATATTTTTTTACACCCTTCTTTTGATTATCTTATACTTTTTTCTATCGCTCGACTTTCCTTTGGTCTCCTGTCCTAGCAGCTCACCTTGCGATCACGTTGTCTTCCCCTGCTTTTGTTTTCGCTGCGGTCCTTCGCCCTCCACCCCTCCTTTTAAGGGTATTCCCCCTTAGGTATATTTAACGGGACAATTCTTAGTTGGTTTTTGATATTAATTGTTCCCGGTTATTACTCGATGCTTTTGCTGCCTTTTTTATTTTTCCTTGTCTCGATTGTTCTGCCCGGGCTTTTAAGTCGCATTAGACTAGGTTCTGCATCCATATGTGCTGCGATATTTCTTTATAATGGCCTTATAAAAGTGTTAGCGTTGAGGCGAGACTCTGATTTTCTGGCCTGGCGGGTGCGATCCATGTATAAGATGGCAATGATGAGACGTGTGCGCATTCCAGTTTGTAATTTTGTCGCAGCTATTTCCCTTTGCTCTTTCTGACATCCTCCTTCTCTCCAGAGTCTCTAGCTCGTTTTTCTCGTTCCGCCTGCTTGCGCCCTGATTCCTCTCCTTTACATGACAAATCCTTGCCCCCCATGTCAACCGTCCCTCTTTATGCTGCCTTCTCCCCCCCTCGTCGCTCCTACATCCCGTCCTCTTTTTACCCTCCCCCGCCACCGAACGTTGCCCCTACTTCTCCGTCCTCTCCTCTCTCCCGCTTATCCTCCGTTCTGCGTTCTGTTTTCGCTCTGTTTATCGCATCCACATCGGATGTCTCGCCTCCTCCGTTTTCGGCTGCCATCTCATTCATCTTCTCGCGCATCGTTTTACCGCCCATTCTCTACTGTACTTAAGTAGCATCCTATTTTTTTTTTGCTTGCCCCTGCCTCCCCTCCCCAGATCGTAGTGTCCACCTGATTTCTCACCCCTTCCCACAGTTAGACCGCCCCATTTCGCCTCTTACTCCTGTTCTCCTCCATCCCCTGCCCATTCTCTTCTTGTCCTTTCTCCTTACCATTTTCCCATCTGCCTCTAGCTTCTTTTCGCGTTCACTTCAACAGTGTACCCGGTCTACTCCTTCTAGTCCTCTGCGCCCTCTTCTCCCGTGCCACGTAGGTTGCACCTTCTTTTGATCGGCTCTTTCTTTTTTCTCTTGGTTGCCTCCTTATGCCTTTTCCCTGTCTATGATGCCTTTCCTTTTTATCCCTTCCGCCCACTCCTCCCAACTCAAGTGACTCTACCTAGCATCATCTAATTTCCCTCCCTCTCTCTCATCCCCTCACGCCATGCCTGTCGATTCACTATCTGCTCTCTCTTATTCCTAACCCCCCTCCCTCCTCCTTTCCCTCTTTCGCAACCTCGTACTTCTCTTCTGCATGACCCTGCACCTTATTCCGTAATCTTTGTGGCCCCCGCTTTTTATTTTATCCAATTTTTTTCCTTCCACTTGCTCCCTCTCTATCCGTATCCCTCCTCCTTCTCCTCTTCCCTCTAAGTTATCCCCTATCCTCCACATCCTAGAACGTCCCCTTTTACATTTGTTCCCATACCGTTCCTCTAGGCAATCTACTTCTTCGACTCCTTCCCTTTCGTCATCATGTTGTCTCACTACTCCCCTCAAACATTCCAATGCTTTTTTTTGTTCCCCCTGCTCTACTCCTATCTTTTATTCTTTCCTTTCTGCCCCTGTTATCTCACCCAACTTGTTCTGTTTTTTCAAATCACAGTCCGTTTTTCGTGTCGACCCAGCCGTTCTCACTCAGGCCTTTTCTCTCCCTCCATTCTTTTCTTCTCGACTCCCCGCCCCTCTCACTTGCTCCTCCGCCTTCCTTCCTTCGGTTATTACTGCATTTGTGTTCAGATTTTTCATCCTACCCCCTCTTTTGCTTTACGTCCGGCGTCTCTTTTCCTGCTTCTTACTTTCATCTTCTGAATCATATTTTCTTTGCTTGTTACCGGTTTACATACCATTTAATTCCCCTTCTCCATTTTTCTGTTCTCTGTCTTATTTTCACGCGCCTCATCCCTATTGTCTTCCCCCAGCTACATTTTTCTCCAATAATATCTACTCTAGTTTACCTCTCGAGGGCGCGGTTCCCACCTCCCCCTACTTCCCCCGTACATGTTTTCTCTGATCTCCACCTTTGTCTTTCTCTTCGCCCTATGATCCCCTTTACTCCCTCTCCCTCCTTCTATTTGTACCTTATCTTTTCTCCGGGCCTGGCAACCCTTCTTCATCCCCCCCCGTTGTACCATCCTAGGCTGTCTCTTTCCTTTTGATTGCGGTTTGGGTTCTTTACTCTCTTTCCTTCTTTGTTACATTTTCTTTTCCCACTATCGTCCTGCATTTTCATTTTTTTCCCACCCCCCGGCACTTATTACTCGCTATATTTCTCTCGCCTTATGTGTTCCTCCTCGACGGTGGCTCGCTTTATCTCTTACAAAATGTTTCCTCTCGCCTTATTTCCGTCGGCTTTGACGCTTTGGAGCTCCCCTCTTTTTCCCTTCTCCTTAATTCTTGACGTTCCCCTCCTTCCTCCCCCCCATCGATTCCCTTTAGTTTGTGTTATTCTTCATACCACTTTCTGCTCTCAACATCCTTCCCTACTGTATCTCTTGTCTCTATCGCACCCTTTCAGATATTCCCCCCCCCCTGTTCCTATCCTTCCTCTCTCCTTCCGCTGTTGGCGGCTTTATCCCGTTTTTCCTCCACTCCTGCCTAGCTCAACAAATACCAACTACCTCCCTCAGTCCCTCAGTATTCGTCAATGTTCCTGCTCTTCCTCGTCTTACTTGCGTAGTCCTGCTCTGCCCTTACATAGTTCTCTCTCAGTTTACTCCGGTCATTCAGCTTCGGACCCCCCCCTCACGTTAGCCGCTCCGACTCGAGACTTTGCCGTCTTTCTTTGCTTTCCAAGGCCTGTCCCATAGTATATCCCCCTCTTAACCCGCTTTTCGGCCAGAACCTCTCCCACCTCTTATCTCTTGTGCCATCGTTTATGCACCTCACTCCCACCTTGAGCCTTCCTTCTCGTTCTCCAATCCACTTCCTTTGGTCCTTTCCCTTTCTGACCGTTATCTCCCCTCTAAATCTCTCGGATCTCCACCCCAAACCTCTTGTCTCCAATTTTCTCAGGCTCTCACACTCTTCTATTATTATCTCCCCAGCCTTTCCACTCCTTATATTCTTCCTTGTGTCTGTTGCCGTGACCCCCTGAACCATCAACCTGGCTTCTCCACTTCACTTTTTCCGCTTCCCTCCTGAATCCCTTCTCGTTTGTTATTCCCTTGACATTGTAGCTCTAGTTTCTTGCTCTCCATCTCCCTTAATCTCTCATCTCATCTTACTGCTTATTTTTCTCACTGCGTCGGTCCCTTTCCTACCCACTATTTCCGTCTCCCTGTCGCACTCTACTCTCCCCCCTCCACTTTACTTTCCATTCCTCTTTTGGTATTCCTTTCTGTTTATCCCTGCTCTTTCTCTCTGTCTCTTTTTTCTCTGCCTCCACATACCCACCCTGCCTTATTTTATTTCTTCAATGCCCCGCGAACCGATCTACTACTTCTTTCTCCTAGTCTGTCGAGTACCCCCCACTTCCGCCACGCCAACTTTTTCCCTCCTCATGTTCGGTTTCCTCTCAATCTCTCGTTTCCAGCTGTGTGCCTCAACCCGCACTTTGTTCTCTTCTATCTTTTTTCTCCACATTATCCCTCCCCTCAGCTCTTCTCCGCTCCCGTCTTCACCCTTTTTTGATCCACTTATTTAACCCCTCCCTAGGTCCTGTTATCCTATCCGCCCTTTCCCCACGCCACCCTCTCGCAATCTTGTACCCTCATTCTCCCCCTCCTCCCCCCCAAATTCCCCTTCATCACCCCCTCCTTTTTCCTATCGGTCGTCCTATCCGTTTCTGTAATCCAGCGGGCCCTTTACTGGGGCATATCCTTGATTTTCCGATGAGGTCTCTCCTTGGCGTATCACCCTCGTATCTTTTCTTTTGAATCGGCTCATAGGCTTTAAAGCAGGTTCTGCCCCGGTGCTACTCACCTGAGTTCTGTTTAGGTTAAGCCATCTTGCCGGCGACGCTCAAATCTCCATCACGTTTAAGTGCATAATTACTCCGTCAATCCCCACTCCGGGTCACTGCCATTTCCCGTAATTGTGAAATACTGACCCACGTCGTATTGGGGGGCAGGCAGGTCTTTGATTGCGTTCCTCGCGGTAGACAGAAAAGTGTTATGTCATCGCGTAGCGAGATTCACGAGTAGAAGGTTTCGGACGTGCGTTGTCTATTGAAGACCTCCTGTCGCGCTTCATTCTGTATAATTGTTTCTTTTTTTGCACCCTCCCTACCTTTTTCCCCCCCCTCATTTTCTCTCTAAGCGGTCATTCGTTTTTCGCATCACCGCTTCCTCCCTATCCACCCCGCGCCCTTTGCGCTCCCTTGCCCTTCTCGACCTTCTCCCTGCCTCCCTTCCTTCTCACACCGCCCTCTCCTGCATCCACACGTCCATCTATGACTTCTTTTCACCTTTTCACTCTTCCACCCTTGCCTATTTTCTGTCTCATTCCTCTCTCCCTTCTCACCGTTTTACTTTGTTCTCTCCCCGCTCTCCCCATCGCGCTCTCCTCTCCTCACCCCGCCGTTGTCAACTTTTAACCCCCCCCCCACGCGCCACTGTTTCTCTTTCCCTTTTTTTCTCGGCTATATTTATGCCCCTCCTTATCTTTACCCTATTCGTACTCGCATTCTCCTCTTTCTCTTTCTCCGACAAACTGCTGATTCCCCCTTCCGGTCTTATCTGACTTTCTCTTGACGTACCGCGTCCACACGCCTCAGTTTGTGGTCTTAATTTCTGTCGTTCCCCCTGCAGTCTATGCCGGTCATTCCTTTATCGTCTCCATTCGTCGCCTATTACACGATTGTGCCCCTCAGACACGTTCTCCATCCGTGGTTCCATAACCTCTTCCCTCTCTCGCTACCCACCCCCGCCCTCTTCTTAGGTATTCCCTTACCTGTATGCTTCCCGACGGCACCTTAGACCTGCTCCTTCCCTCCTCCATACTTCCTAATTTCATTGTTTTGCTGGTACGACTCCGTACCCACCTACCGTCCTATGGACACCCCGTTCTCCCCGCCGCCCCCACTCCCCGACTCATTACTTCCCCCTTCCCTTCGGCCCATCTTTCTCCTCGTTCTCGTTGTGTAATTATATATCTCTTGGTTAGCCTTTTCCCCTCGTTCACTCCCCGCCTTCACCCATCTCTTCTTCTCTTATTCCCGTGACTTACCGTCAACTTCAACCACTCCCCACCGCATTGCATCATGAGCCTCTTATTATCTCCCACGTGCCTCTTTGAGTATGCTCCCCCCTGCCGCGTTCTTTACCCGGATATTGCTCTTCGCTTATTTGTCCCGCAAGCCTACCCCTTCTTTCCATTTCGCACATCTTTTCACCACATTCGCCCCCCCCTTTACTTCCCTCCTTCATTCTCCCTATTTTTAGTGCCCCTCACTCATTTTTCCTCCGCACATTCTTCACCCTATGGTCTGATCTCACCGCACGCTTTTTCCCTCTTTTTTCCTTTTCTCCTTCTCTCCCTTTTTTCTTCCTCGTATCTTGTTCGTCTCTCCCGGTTCATTTGTCATTCCCTACGCTTGCCTACGCTTTCTCCCTTCCTATCTACTCGGCTTCAAGTTTCCCATCCGTTGGGTTACGCTGTCGCTTCTCGACTCCCGTTTAACTCCTGTTCCTCCTTTCCTGCTTTCGCTAATCAAACCCCTCCGTTTGCTTTTCCCTGCTCGCTTCGTGCGCATTACCCTTCGTGTCCTTCTCCTTCCATATCCTTGTTCGATCCTATTTGCCCCATTCCTGTCCCCCCCCACTATGTGGTCATCCGAAGTCAGATTATCCGCCCCTGTATCTTGGTGGAGGTTTTGTGCAAATTATTGTTTACCCGCTACTCGCGTCATCTTTTGCGAGAGCTCGGCCGGGGCTGTAATCATCAGTGTACCACTTCTGCTGTTGGCATGGCCTTGGCGCTACAGGAGTGCAACTGGTTGTTTTATTGTCCGTCATGTGTGCTTTCGTAGCTATGAAGGTAGTTTGGCAGGTTGTTTTCGTCGGATTCGCCCGGCATGGTACAGAAGGCTGGGTTTCTGACAGCGAAACGGGGGGTAGTGTGGGCGGGTGTAGGGGAAATTTAGCGTGGCCACGGGGGTGGCGGTTGGTCTCTCGCCACCTCACGCGGTTTTTCAACACCCTTTCTACTCTGCTTCCCCACTCTCACTCTAGTTATCTCCCGACTCTACAACCGCCCTCCTTATCAGTCTCACCCCCGGTACTCGGCTCACACCCGTCCTCACACCCCCAATCTTACCTGCATTACCTCTCCCGCTTGCATCTTTTTTTCCGCAGTCCAACATCACTGCCCCCTGTTTACCATTTGTCTGTTACACGATCCCATAGTTGTCGTTACCGCTAAGCCCTTCTGTCTATACATTTGCTGTGCGTTCACCTGCCCGACCGGCAGGTGAAGTTGTATGGTCTTACATACTACGCGTAACCAGTTCGTTTTCCTTGTCTGGTATCTTTTTAGGCTATAGTCGTTTTAAAGTGAGCCCTGACATACTCAAACGCTGCCCTTGTGCTGTATGGTTTGGATGAGAAACGGAGTGGTTAACATAAAGGATTTTGGCTGGGGTGTAATTATTATGGGGTCTGAAGTGTTAGGGGGGAAGAAGAAAAGAGGGAGCGGACGGGGCGGGGGGTATGAGAAGAAAGGGGGGGGAGGGTGATAGGTGAATAGATGGCGTGCGAGATTAGATTATGGCGGAGAATTTTCTCTAAGTGGTCAGCGGTCGAAGGGCACCGGATGGTGTAGTGAGTTGGTCGGTCTCCGAGAAGGGGAAATTAAGGCTAGAAAACTTAGCGGAGACTCTAGAGATAAGGGGGAGGCAGTAAAAGAGGATTTGGGGGGTTGTGTGGAGTGAATATAGGAGAGCGTACACGGCTCGGCCGTACCCCGGACTCGTATGCCCCAGTTTGTCACTCCCTCTACCCTCTTTGGTCACAAGAAATCTTTTGTTTGATCTTCGAAACTGTCATTTCGCCCTGCTTACTTCTTGTCCTCTTCTTTTCTTTCTCTTCCTCGCCTTTCGTCCACCTCAGGCGTTCATTACTTCCCCCCATAAGCCTCTGTTCGAACCTGCCCTGGACTTTTACTGCCCTATAACGTACTATACTTATTACCATTGCTCCCTTTGTCATACACTTCGTTAGGTTACTGCTATACTTTACGTTCATCATCCTTTTCGGCGTCATTCGCTAGGCCTACCTCCGATCTTCCCTGTCTACTCTCTATGAAAACCCTTGCCCTCATACTTCATTTCTCCCCCGTCGATTTAAACCCGCTCCCCCCCAGTCTCCCCTCAACTCTTTTAACACTCCGATGCCGACCCTTTCTTACGAATTCAATTTCTTGTAAAGTCCGTCTCCACCTTTATTCTCTTTTCCTCTCCCTTGACCTCACTCCTTATCTCCTCCGCCTCACTTATCGCGTTTCTCATTACCTACACTCTTTTTCCTTTTTCGCTTTCCTCTCCTCGGCTTATCCATAGCCTGCTCCACCCTGACCCCCTCCCTCCTTCCCCACACACTCAATCAGGCCCGCCGCTCGCCCCTCTAGCCGTAATAGCTTCCGTCTTCATTGCTCCACCAAAGCACCTTGGGCCGCCTACAATCGTTCACCCAACTGCCCGCCTAGCTATTATCCCTGCTCTCGTACGAACCCCATGGTTAATCAAGACTTGTGGTTGGTGGGGTTGGTGTGTTTGTGTGTTGTTGGTCTTGGTTGTGGGGTGTTTTTGTTTGGTTTTTGTTTTTTGTTTTGGTGTTAGTTTTTCTTTGTTTATGATCCTCCCCCCCATGCCCTCCGGTCCCGGCTCCTCCCTAGGCCGCGGGACGGACGTGAGATGGGGAGGGGGGATGCCCCTCCGCTCCCGGCTCCCCCCTGTCACGCGTGACAGGCCGCGGGACGTGAGAGGGAGGGGGGATGCCCCTCCGGTCCCCGCTTCACCTTCTCCACCGTTGTCCCCGCTGCCTGCGCAGGAGGAGAGGGGGGGGGAGCGGGTGTTGGTGCTGGGTGTGTAATGTGTGAGACTGTGTGTGAGTGTCTGTGACTGTGTTTAAGTGTGTGTAAGGTGTCTGTGACTGTGTGAAACTGTCTGTAAGTGTCTGTGACTGTGTGTGTGATGTGGTAAACGTGTGTGACAGTGTGTGTAAGTGTTTCACAGTGTGAGAGTGTGTGAGTGTGTGTAAGTCTGTGTAAGTGTATGATGAATGTGTGAAACTTTGAAACTGTGAAAGTGTGTGTAAGTGTGTGTGTGGTGTGAATGTGTGTGAAATGTGTGTAAACTGCTGTGAGTTGGTCGCTGATAAGTTGGGTGTGTGTGTGTGTGTGTGTGTGTGTGTGTGTGTGTGTGTGTGGTGCACTGTGCAGTGTGAGCAATGAGCAGTGGGTCAGTGTGTGCAGTGTGAGCAATGACCACTCTGTGTGCAGTGTGAGCAGTGTGTGTGCAGTGTGCAGTGTGTGTCAGTGTGAGTAGTGTGTGTGCAGTGTGAGCAATGAGCAGTGTGTGTGCACTGTGAGCAGTGTGAGCAATGAGCAGTGTGTCAGTGTGTGCAGTGTGACCAATGAGCAGTGTGTGTGCAGTATGCAGTGTGTGTCAGTCTGAGCAGTGTGTGTGCAGTGTGCAGTGTGACCATTGAGCAGTGTGTGAGCAGTGTGTGTGCTGTGTGTCAGTGTGAGCAATGAGCTGTGTATGTGTGTGCAGTGTGAGCAGTGAGCAGTGTGTGTGCAGTGTGCACTGTGTGTCAGTGTGACCAGTGTGTGTGCAGTGTGTGTCACTGTAAGCTGTGTGTGCGCAGTGTGCGTCAGTGCGACCAATGAGCAGTGTGTGTGCAGTGTGCAGTGTGTGTGTGCAGTGTGCAGTGTGAACAATGAGCAGTGTGTGTCAGTGTGAGCACGGTTCACATCCCGGGCAACGCCGGGTCTCTCAGCTAATATAAAATATCAGCAATTGAGACAAAATCTCCTCTTCTAAATATCCTGAAGGATAAGGATTGATAAATGGCTCAAAGCAGATCTTATGCCAAGTTACACTCAGCAGATCAATAATTTCAAAGCTGATACATTTCTCAATAAAGGATTGCCAAAAGTGGCATATTCAGGCAATTCGTTTTATATTCACGTTCCTTATAACCTTCATATCTAGTCCTATGCCTCTGGCTCCCTAGTCATATACACTGTGGGAGCTATAGGGCCTATTCAATGAAGTGCGATAAAGGTACAGGTGTGCCGACGAGTATTCTAAAACTTGCCTTGGAAAATCTGAGGCTATCACCAACAAGACCCAGATACAGGGTAAACATATAGAACAGAGTTCTGTAATATACAGTGCTACAATGAATTACTGTAGGCCACTAGTCACATTCACAGTTCAAAGAATAACTTTATTGAAGAAAGCTCATCATACGGGTAACCAAGATATCAGTGAGTGCAGGTACACATGGGTGTGAACTAATATGATGAGAAGCATATATAAAGTCCTGGTAGGTGCTGTGGGTGTAGGGTAATAAGCCAATCCCACTCGTTCACTTCCTACGGGGACTGCGTCTCAAAAGCACATTGGAACCCTGTGTATAATGTCCCAGCAACAGGCAAAACATAAGCCAGAAATGGTAAGTTACTCACAAAAGTTGACCCGTACTTTCTCCGTTGGCGTGCGTCTCGTGAAGTCAGCAGATAGATGGTCCCAGCAGGGAAAAGGAAGCGGAGCACAGCCGTGCAAATAAGGGGTTAATCCGGGGCTACAGCATGTCCGATGAAAAAAGCTCTTTATTCAATAAGCGACAACATGGTGCAGACAAGTAAAAACGTTCCTTTTACGCGTTTCACGCCTTAGAAGGCGCTTAGTCGGAGAGTACTTGTACATGCTGGGTACATGCTGCAACATTTCAGTGACATTTCTGCAGAAAGACTAATAGCCCATCAGATTAACACAGCAGGGGTCCCTGGCAGTCCCATTCAGTTTCAAACTAAAGGCACGTTTTAGAATACTCGTCGGTGCACCTGTATTTCCACACAAAAATGTATAGTCTCGCCATTATTATTATTATTATTGAACATTTATTGCATGGCCAAATCATTTTAAGTTATGGTTTTGTTCTGCCTGTGCAATTCTATTAGATATGCAATTTTTTTATGCAAATGAACCAAATTCGCAGAATTAGGTATTCACTGATAATTCTCAACAATTATGTAATTAAATATCATTCTTAAGGAATCTGGCAAACATTTTTATCACGTCAAATTGTTATTTGCATTTGGGTGGTTATACAGTACATTTGATAAAAAAAATATATTTTGACAAAACTCGCAGTTTATTGAATATTCCCCCGTATGCATCAAAGTCAATAGCTTTGCAGGCAGAAGACTTTGATTCAAAACCTCCTTTGTCATTGTGCCATGTCATTACAGGTAAGTGTAGCTCATGTGCATACTGTATGATGTGGATGCATGCGGAACAGAACCAAATTCATTAAAGGTTCATACATGTGCCTTGTGCTTTAAACCCTTTAGTGCCCTATAGATATTCAGGGTACATCATGACAGCCGGCACGCCTGTGGCCCTTATGACATACCCTGTGCATCATAGCCCAATGCTAGTTTTCAAGGGGTATATTATAATCAGTTCCCCATTGGGGTGCTGGCCATGATTTAAACGGAAGGAGAGGTGCTTCTCCTTCTGTCGATGTCACTGTAATGATGTTATGATCATGTGATTACTCAGAAGCAGTCAGGAAGTGCCGGAGGGGGCCGTAGCCTCAGAGACGGCAGGACCCTCTGGCACTAAAGGGGTTAATGCATCTCTTTCTTGTTCACTTTAAGATTTCCTTTCCTTTACATTTACCTGCTACAAGACAGCCGGACAACTGCATCTACTGTACATGCTAATGATTTCTTGTACCACAAAGGAAACAGTGTTCAATCTTGCTTATTATTGTGTGAATATGTTGATGTTGATAAAACATCTATTGTTCGTCTATTGTCCTGTTAACACTAGAATACGTCAATTAAGTCTGTTTGTCATTCTACAGTCCTACGAAGACAAGAATTAAAGTGGTCCTAGGACAGCATTTCTTCAATCGGTCAACAGATGTAACACAGACATTTGAAGTTGACAGATATATTTTCCATGACAAATATTCAGTATTTAATCCCACTGATCATGATATTGGTGAGTATATGCAACACACAGCAATTGCATCACAAGCCCTCCTGAAGCAATCTCCTCTTATCAGGGAAACTTAAAGCCTCATTTGAATAAATGGCGAAGAGGGACCGGCTCCACAGCAAAGTGCCGAATAGCGTTTTAGTCATTTACACACCATAAAGAAAAGGAATTCTTATGGAGGAAGGAACCCCTATAAAATGCAACCAGGCCAATGTCCTCTAATATTGACTATATAATATTCTGGGAGGATACAATATTTTGGTGGTACTTGAAGTAATGTATATTTGTTTGCAAAAATTCACAAAACGAGTACGATTTCCACTACAAGTTTCTAAGTTCTAAGCTGCTTTTTCTGTAGAGTCAGCAAAGTAGCGGCCTTATTTTACGGTTATTTTTCCGTAAAGCATTTCCGGCTTCTTAAACTAGAGACGTGCGTATGTCTTCAAACTTGCTTCGAATTTTTTTCGCAATTGGTACTTGTTTTCACATTTTTGTGAAATTTTCACAAAGGTTAACAATACACCATTTTTGCCAAGTTAGATTGGGAAAATGTTCACAAAAAAGGCACATTAAAAATGTGCACATCACAATAACTCAAGTCATCAAACTTGGCAGAAAATGTCGTTCTCCTATTTTATTGGCTGCCAAAAGTCAAACACTCTGGGGCTGATTCTACTAGTTTCGATGGCTTTGCTGCCATCTCGAACGACGTGGCATGACCCCATCGAACGGTTTGTCCTTTGTGTTATCACGGTATTCAGAAAGAATCTGAAACCCTCTCAAACTGTGAGGTAGGAAAATGCCAATACCGATCGGCGTAGCAGTAACCTTATCTCAGCTTTTTTCTAAGTTCTCCCCCTGCGATCTTCTCGCAATCTGAGCTGCACAGAGAGAGACGCCTCTCCCTGCACAGCTCTCACAGGCGATCACACTCTTTTTATTTACATTTTAATACTAGTGTATAGGAGCAGTTGGTCTCTGAAGCTGAAGCGCATTAATTTCAGGGACGGGGACCCCTGCTTCCCGTGTTATAGGCCTGATATGGAGTTCCGGTATCTCCTATACATTTAAATGTCCCGGTCACATGACGCGAGAGATTTAAACATTGCTGCTGAGATACCGGCACTCCATAACAGGGCCTATAACTCGGGAAGCAAGGTGTCCCCGGACCGGAAATTAATGCGGTTCAGCTCCGGAGACCCCCTACTCCTGTACACTAGTATTAAAATGCCAATAAAACAGCTTAATTACCTTAGCGGCAAGCTGCTAAGGCAATGAAGGGGTTAAACCCGAGTAACCTGTTAATTTGGGGCAGAGGGGGTGGGTGAAGGGGGTAGATGCCCCACGATGGGTGGTTAGGCCTGCCAGGAAAGTTGCTGGAGGTGTTAACCCTTTCACTACCATAGCAGTGGGAACCGCTATGATAATGAAGCGGTTAACCACCCCCGCTACCCACCTGAGAGTCCTAACACCCACCTTGGGGCAACTACCCCCTTCACCCAATCCCTCTACCACCACACATCTCCTCTACCCCCATCAACCCCTCCAGCACATACAGTACATAAATGGGGAAAATTACTGTTAGCCAGATATGGATAATAGCTTATTTGCCCAATAAACATAAAACATTATCCAGCCAGCATAAAGTACATAAAAGTTCTATTTACCCCTAACAGGCTGAAAGCCATCCTCATCACCATCCTCTGCGTCCATGTCCTCTGTGGGCAGCAACAGTACAATCAAAAAACAAACTAATGGCCACTAATCCCTTAATCAAGTTAGCGGTTAGTAACACACCTGCCCCGCTACCCACTGGGAGGCCTAACCACCCTCCCCTACCCTCTACCCATTGATTGGCACAGTGGTACATCATAAGAAACACAAAAATAACGGCGCCTAGATAGATATCACCTGAGTGATTAACCCTAGATTGTCCAGCCCTCACAGTCCAAGTAAATCCAAGGATGGCTTGCTTGATGGCTCATAGCATGTGGGGGAAAAAAAAGACAAATCATAGTGCAACACTGGATTAACAGACTATTAAAACAAACAAACAAACAAACAAACAAACAAACACTAACAACATACAACACATAAAAACAAAATAACAACAAACTTAAAATAAGAATACACTGATAGAAGATCACTTACGGAGAGTCTAAAAATGAAATCCTACTCACAAAATGTGGACAGTAAAACAGCATGTAGCAGCACCAGCTAGGCACCGTTATTTTTGTGTTTCTTGTGATTATGCTGTGATCTGTGTGGGTCACTTATGTCAGGCTGCCTAGTCCTTAATTTAAGTTTTTTTTTTTTTTTGTAAGTACTTCTAGTAATTTGTCACTAAATACATTCAAGCATTAGCACTCTTCACACACATTTTCCCCTTTTTCACAGTGGTACATCACGCCCATATAATACGGGAATGATTAACCACTATGGCAGTCAATGGGCACCCTAAAAAAAAATACAGCACCTTGCCTCATACTCAAAAGTCAGTATCAAGAGAAATCCAAAACATAGCCGAGCGTCCTGCTTTTTGAAAACTTTTTGGGGGGGTAAAACATTTGTTTCTTTCTGTGCAGTTTTTTTTTTCTTCACTTTGCGCTATCCTCCAGATAATTCAAGACCCAAATATATCAACGAAACATTCTTCAGCTTTATTTTGCTTTCTTTAGTTTTGATCAAACTGAAAAGAAAAGACAATCGCTGCGCTAAGAAGACACAGTTTGTCCAGACGATATGCCTCCCCGGAGAGGGAATTTCTTTTCCTAATGACTACCGCTGTCACATATCTGGATGGGGACATCTTGCAGAGAGTAAGTAAGACGGACGGGTGTATTTATTAAAAAAATGTCAGCAGCATAAAAAAAACAGCAGCAGATTTATCAAAGAAATATGTTACTCTTGAAAGCAACAGGATTTTTCCATGTGATACATTTGCAAATTTTGTGAATGGCTTTTGTCCTAGTTTTGCAGTTGAAAGGTGTTATTTATAAAAGTGTAGCCCTCTTTCCACCTAGTGTAAAGAATCTACTGGTGCTGCCATTACCTGTTGGCTCACGGAAGTCCCAAGCCTCCACCACAGGGAGCCGGGGTGATAAAACAACAATCTAGGTGCAGCGCCTCCACCTGAGAGGGATCCCAACGTAGTGGGAGGAGCCCCTCACAGGAACCAAAATACTAATACACGCACACACTTTATTTAATAACGATAACATTTACTAATGACCATATCATGACTGTAATGAGAATAATAATGCTACTAGTTACAGCTACCCATCAAGCCTCGCAGGGTCGTAACCCACCACCGTGTAACCCACACAGTGTCCCAAAGAGTCCCACATCCAAACCCAATGTGTGAGACAGCGCTTCTCAAAAGTCTAGGTGTAAATGGTTGGTGCACTGGTGTATAGGTACCTGCCGGGTGCTCCAGCACCCGGGCGCGCCGGCTGATAGATATACAGGATCCGCTGATATAGCGATGGTGTCTGCCTCCGTGACGAGTCCTCCTCCACGTGGGTGGTATCCAGCTGGAGTGTCCCACATGCAGATAGTATCTAAACACTTTCAGTGTGATCTGATCCCAGACCACATACGTTAGAGCTGCACAGTGTATCCCTAATGCTTACTCAGCTAAGGGGGCAGGGTCCCTGCCTAAGGGCCTGTCCCTACCTAAGGGCCTTTCCCTGTAGTAGCCACAAACTTTCAGGGGAGTCAGGGCCTAGCTGGGGCCTATAAGGGGGGTTCTCTGGCCTAGTGCAGGGGCCACAGAAGCCATGCACATACACCGTCACCTCTCTGTGTCCAAACTCCGACTAACGTGATCCCTAGCTCGCACTATGTATCAATCCTGGTCCAGGGAGGGACCTGATGTACAATTGGCTGCTTACCAGCACCGGACTCATAGCCCCAGTATCTTATGGGGCTTGAAGTCCTGCAGCCCTGTTTCTTAATTGGCCGCTGTTCGTGCGCTTGTCACTGCACATGCGCAACCTTGTCCATGGCCGCCGCAACTCCCAGCACTTACTGCGCATGCACGATTATGTGCAAGATGGTGGTGCCCTGCTACGGGAGCCGCTGGCAATGCACTCGCCCCGTCATTACCCCCGCAACCTCTGGCACCCGCCAGACACATCCACTGCAGCATGAATGTAAGAAGGAGAAAACAAAAGGAACCTGGTAACAAGTAAAACACAATATATTTTATATGTCAATAATGGAACATATAACACTTACATTAAAAGTTGGATCAAAATGACCCTACTACCCGCATGTCCACAGAGGGTAGGGCTCCGTTCTCTGGTAACCCCGTAATCTCAAAGTCCTCAGATATTAAAGAGAATAGTCCAGCTGTAAAGATGGTGTTTAGTAGCTGGATCCAACCTTCGCAAAGCATCCATATCAACCCTTCTGGAGGCAGGTTCCCTGCTCGCATCTGTCGTGCATGCGCACCTTTACGGTGTCACCCTATAGTTACAGTGATCAACCGGCGCATGCGCATAGCGAAAGCTTCCCCCAGTCGTCAGGCAACGGAGAGGCAGGCTTGGCATTATTTGATCAAAGGATGTAAACCAAAAGTCTCCTTTATCTTATAGACACACACACACACACACACACACACTGGAAAAAATAACGATAACCTTTACTAATGACCATATCATTACGGTAAGGAGATACCTGCCGGGTACTCCAGCACCCGCGTGCCGGCTGATAGATATACAGGATCTGCTGATAACGCGATGGTGTCTGCCTCCGCGACGAGTCCTCCTCCGCGTGGGTGGTATCCAGCTGGAGTGTCCCACATGCAGATAGTCTCTATACTCTTTCAGTGTGATCTGGTCCCAGATCACAGACAGTCAGAGCTGCACAGTGTGCAGCTGTATCCCTTATGCTTACTCAGCTAATGGGGCAGTGTCCCTGCCTAAGGGCCTGTCCTTGTAGCAGCCACAAACTGGCAGGGGAGTCGGGGCCTAGCTAGGGCCTATCAGGGGGGTCTCTGGCCTAGTGCAAGGGCCACAGAAGCCCTGCACATACACCCTCACCTCTCTGTGTCCCAGCTCCGACTAACGTGGTCCCTAGTGCGTGCAATGTTCAATCCTGGTCCAGGGAGGGTCCTGCTGTGCAATTCTCTGCTTGCCTGCACCTGACTCATAGCCCCAGTGTCTTATGCGGCTTGTAGTCCTGCAGCCCTGTTCCTTTATTGGCCGCTGTTCGCGCGCTTGTCACTGTGCATGCGTAACATCGTCCATGGCCGCCGCAACTCCCGGCACTTACTGCGCATGCGCGTCTATGCGCAAGATGGCGGCGCTGTGCTATGGGAGCCGCCGGCGACGTAATCGCCCCGCTTTTACCCCCGCAACCTCCGGCACCCGCCAGACACATCCACCGCAGCGTGGAGGTAAGGAGAAGGAAAAGGGGGACTAGAGGGGACCTGGTTACAAAAGTTTTCCACCTGCAGAACTAGGGCAGAAGTGGATTAAAAAAAATGGCTTCTGATTTATTAATGCAAAAAAAAAAAGAATCCATTGATTCCTTTACTTTGGTAAATCTGATAACCGTTTTCTTCCTAAATTTGCAGTTGGGAAAACTTTGGTACAAATTCCCCAAATACTATATAAAAAATAAAAACACTTAAAAAACTGGGGGGGGGGGGGCCAATTAGTTTTATTAAGGTGTGTAATAATATACAGGTGCGCTGACGAGTATTCTAAAACTTGCCTTAAACTTGCCTTGGAAAATCTGGGGCTATTACCAACAAGATCCAGGTTCATGCTGGGTACATGCTGCAAACATTTCAGTGACATTTCTGCAGAGACTAATGGCCCGTCAGATTATCAGTTTGAATGGGACTGCCAGGGACCCCCGCTGTTAATCTGATGGGCCATCAGTCTGTCTGCCGAAATGTCACTGAAATGTTGCAGCATGTACCCAGCATGTACCCAATTATTAATATGCTGCACACCATAAATCATATGTAACCCTTCTTCCCCCCCCCCTATACTCATCTGACATCTCTAGGGTGTGTGAGAGCGAATTACATGTACTGGGTGGTGCATACTGTATCTGCGTGGAACAGGAGGGCCTGAGCTTCCCGCGATGTTGTGGGGGAGACAGGACCAGGCTTCCGGGGTATTAGCCTCCATTCTCTTAGTGGTGGTGCAGCGCTTCCATCCTCTATACCTTCCCAGTGTATGGGGTAGGACCCGTATAGAAGAGTGACCCCTGGTCCCAGGGTGGATGCTCCAGAATCACACGACAGTCTTTAGTAAAAGGTAGTCTCTCTTTATTGTTTCAAGCCGCGCACGGCAGTAGTAGCAACAACAACAACAACTGCATCAACAACAGCAATCTCCACAGCACACACGACACTCCACTCTGTACAGGCCTTTCCTCCTCTCCGTCCCTCCAAGGTGCACTCCGACAGGATGGACTGTGATGGGGCCTAAATGCCCCACTGCCCCCCTCAGAGGGTATCCTCTGGGCGGGGGATGGATTTTCCCCATCACCCCTTCATCGGCTTGCTATCCCAATGTAATAGGCCAGAGTTCTCTCTTGTTTGCTCGCTTGCTCCCAGGACAGAGCTTGGTCTACTACTCCAACTCCCAGGACAGGACAACTCCAGAGCCCTACCAGCACGGACTCCAGAGTAGACTAGCATAGACTAGACTAACTGTCACTTACAGGAATGGACTGCTAAATAGTCTTAGCCTCACCCCCTATGATGTCAACAGGACCTCCCCTCTGTCTTATGCCTTCCACAGAGTCAGGGGCCTGCATCTATCACTCAGGGCAGGGCATGAAGGGGGGAAAACCCAGGATTACTACTGGTGCCTGCCCTTAGCAGGACTTACCTCAGTAGGAGAAAGATATGTATAGCCTGTGCTGTTTACAGGGGGCTACACTCTCCCTCTGGTGGAATCCAATGGTCCCCACTTGGACCTAGCTTTAGCAGTACCATCCTGCGGTGAACAACCTGGGAAACAAACACGTCATGGCAGTGTAAGCATCAATAGGCACATGAGGTAGTTCAAGAAAACACACGGTTACTCCCAATGTGGAGAACCCGATTAATAATGTTTTGGATCTGGCTTTCTTACTCTTCTGCCATTGTGATCCGTGATGGTCACAAAGAACGACTGCACCGACCCATGCTCTGGTCGATACATCATGCTGTGCATGTATATGTACCTCCCGATGCTCCAGATTCTAACCAACTCACTTATTTTGTCCTCTTTATGATACCCTCCCTGACTAAACTTGGTCCGAAGATATTCCTGCACAGCCTCCCTGAGCCAACTATCCCGATTTTCTTCTATTTCCCTCATGATGGGCTCAGGCACATAAGGGTACTCATATCCATGTGACTGCCTATACCTAGCCCCTGTGGCTCTGTCGCCACGGCCCAATTTAGTGAGATTGCGGTGACCCGCCCTGCTAGGCAGTACTCAAAACTCTGGTTCTTCCGGAGCAATTTCATCGTACAGTATACTGGGCTGAATGAGTTTCTGCTCGATCTCCCGGAATCTGTGGTCTATCTCATCCTCCACCTCCTGAGGAGTAAAGGCACCTGTCGCCCACCAATGATCTACTATGTTGCTCTTAATGAGCAGGAACCGTGTACGGTCCATCCCTGCGTGGTACCCAGTGAACAAGGGGGCCCACCACTTATCACGGTGCTCGTACTCTGTGGAATGACTAGCGTTCTCTACCTCAGATTCTGCCTGCGATGAGACACCAGACGTCCCCGCCTCCATAGAGCGCGAGCAATCTCTCCTCCCTTTTGCATTAATATACCTCGTAGGGTTCATCTTGTGAACCACCTCCTGAACAGGCCCAGCCTCTGCTGGAGTGTGTGACCCTCGGGCCCTCCCTCTAGCTGCAGGAGAAAAAGGAACAGGGTTAGGTACATGTATCACACTAGAGTAAGGTATTTCACCATCCGACCCCTCATCACTCAACTCCCAGACCCGCAAGTCCTTGGAGTACCTAGGGTATTTGCTTAATTTATCCCCGCTAGGTTCCGGTGACAACACTCATGACGGGGCAGCGGCAGTGGCCGGGGCGATGGAGCTAGGGGATGGGGCAGGGGCAACGTTCAAGTCATTGCCCAGCAAGCGGGTAATCCCGCGACAAAGGGACGCTTTCTTGGGTGCTTTCTCCACCATACTTTGCACCTCTCTCGATGGACCTGGGCTCTTCAGGGTGGCCATCGCAATGGCCATGGCTACTCTCCGTGAGGAGAACAGCGCTCCCGGGCCTCGTTTTCCGGTGGAACTGGAAATGACATCATCAGCGGTGCCCGTAGAATCGCCATCCGCTCCGTGGTCACGCACCGGAAGTGCGTCGAGACCGGCATGGGCGTTGGCGGAGCATCCGGTTCGCGGACGGACAAGTAGGCCGCAAGCCTCTCCTCATCCTCCTCGGTTGCTGCTTTCGCCTGGCGGGAGTAAGGGGGTGGTTGACTCTCCTTTCCGCTCCGCTGCTGTTTGGTGATCTTGGGATCCACCGGTATCGTCTCAGACGCCATCTCCGCCACACCGGGAGTCACCACGGCCGTGGGACTTTTCCGGGCCTCCGGCCGCACCAGCGCTCGCCGTCGGAAGGTGTCCGGACTCGTCTGGTCCTTCTTGGTACCGCTGGGGTGGTTCGCCGGTAGGCGCATCGCCACCATTGGCACGGCAAACTCTTCCCCCGAAGATATCAGGATCGGATCCTCCGCTAGGGAGTCACCGGGTTCTTCTGCGATACAACCAGTGGGTATAGGTACAAAACAGTCTCGCTCTGGTACCTCCACTGCGGTCACGCTCTTCTCTGTCGCCAGCTCGCTCGGTTCTGCAGCGGGCGGGGCCTTGGTTCCTCCCGCTTAGTTGCAACGGGAAACCAGGGCAGTCTTGTCTTTACCTTCTGCCACCTCCGTTAATGTTCCCGGAGAGGCACCCGCGGGGTCTCGATCAAAGGCCATGGCTCGTTCCTCCACAGGTAAAACGTGCCACATCGGGGGCATCGTGCCTTGGTGCTTGGGACCGCTCCGGGTATCCCACAGTGTACGCACAAACACCGGAGGTATTCGTGCTCCGCCATCTCCACTACCAGTAGGCCTCCAGGTAGCTGGTAGATCGTGGTGCTCATCTCGGACATTGTTAGCTCAGGGGTGGAACAGTTCAGTGTTTCAGCTCCTTGCTCCTCGAATGCCAGACAGAAGTTAAGCTCTTCGCTCTCGTTTCCTGTCCCTCCCTTCGCTGAGGACGCTCCTGATTGGCTCTCTTTGTGCCCCCTCCCTCTGGTGGAATCCAGAGGCGGGGCCCTCCTTTTTTCAGTGTGACGCGACCTGGTTTGTTGACCAGTCACAGCACAGGTGGGTGGGCTTTCGGCTTTCACTCCGCTCCTCTCTTCTTTCAGGGGATCTGGGTTTGGCGCCAAACCACTGCACATTTCCCGCCACATTTTTGTTCAGTTCTTTTGCACGATTCACGTGCGCGCTCCAGGATTGATGGGAAACGCCATTTTAGATCGGCTGCTATCTGCTGGGCCGCTGATGGCGCCTCGGTCGCCATTTTGGAGGGTTCTTTGCTCCGCGGTGCACATGTAGTGACTGCCGCCATCTTCGATGTGCCCACCACATGTAATTATGTACTCTCCTCAGTGTCTAAGGTGTAATTTGCTCCTAGACACGGACTAATCTCCTCGACACCTTCTACTTCTCTCTGCATGCTTATTCTGGTACCCACTAATATGAGGTGGCATACCCCAAGCTAGGCAGAACTCCTTCTGTGTGTGTACTGTGCTTGATGTTCGTTCCGGCAAGTGCTCTGTGGTGCGTTCTGTTGGTGCTAGCTAGCGTACCGGGCATCTCCCTAGGTGCAGGCGTCCCTCTATTGGCCACTCATAGTGCGGGCCCTGGACCATGGTCCCTGTACTAGTTAGCAGGCTGACCCCCCCCTCAGTTGCCTCACACTATCTGCCTCAAGGAACTAGGCTAGCTATAGCTGTGCACCCCTCTACGCCACCCGCTTAGGGCGCCCAGGGCGTTCTGTGCGGGAGCGGCGATCCACGCTCCCCTGACTACCCCCGGTGTGCAATTGTGCCCTACATTCCTCAGCACTTGACCGGAGAGTGCACATCACTCTTTCTGCTCTGCCCTGCTGTAAGCCTGGCCTGTTCTGGATCTCAGCAGCGCCTCCAAATGTAACCCTTCTTTCCCCCCCCCCCTAGACTCATCTGACATCTCTAGGGTGTGTGAGGGCGAATTACATGTACTGGGTGGTGCATACCTGCGTGGAACAGGAGGGCCTGAGCTTCCCGTGATGTTGTGGGGGAGACAGGACCAGGCTTCCGGGGTATTAGCCTCCATTCTCTTAGTGGTGGTGCAGCGCCTCCATCCTGTATACCTTCCCAGTGTATGGGGTAGGACCCGTATAGAAGAGTGACCCCTGGTCCCATGGTGGATGCTCCAGAATCACACGACAGTCTTTAGTAAAAGGTAGTCTCTCTTTATTGTTTCGAGCCGCGCTCTGCAGTAGTAGCAACAACAACAACAACTGCAGCAATCTCCACAGCACACACGACACTCCACTCCATACAGGCCTTTCCTCCTCTCCGTCCCTCCAAGGTGTACTCCGACAGGATGGACTGTGATGGGGACTCAATGCCCCATTGTCCCCTCAGAGGGTATCCTCTGGGCGGGGGATTAATTCTCCCCATCACCCCTTCATCGGGGTGAGGGCATTGGTCCACCGGAACTCGGCTCGCTATCCCTATGTAATAGGCCAGAGTTCTCTCTTGTTTGCTCACTTGCATTAATGCTGCTTCATTACCATTGCGGCTCCCGCACACTATATAAAAAAATATATTAAAGCAACTTCATTACCTTAGCGGCTATCCGCTAAGGAAATGAAGGGATTAAGGCATGATAGCATGTTTATTGGGGACAATTGCCCCCAATAAACATTGAAATATACAACACACATCCCCCCCGCCCCCTAACACATACAATACATTAATGGGCAAAATTACTATTATCCACATATGGATAATAGTGCATTTGCCCATTTAAAATACATGAATCACAATAAATACAGTAAATACATATTATAATTACCTTTTCCAGGCACCCACGATGAAGGACATCTTCATCCTCATCTTCATCCTGCCCATGTCCCGTCCGATGCTTTAAAACATACAAAAGAATAAAAATAGCCAATGTAATGTCCCCTAACCCCTTAATCACCTTAGCGGTCTTTACCCGCTTTAGTCATTAAGGGGTTAACCCACCCTCACCCACCACTCGGGAGGCCTAAATACCCTCCCCCACTAACCCTACCCGTGAGGCCTAACCACCCTCAACCACTTCCCACCGGGAGGCCTACCCACCATGGCTTGGGGACAATACCCCCTCCCCCCACTCCCGCTACCCACAATAAACATATCTAGATTTAATACACAATATATAACCCACCCCCTGTGCCCCACCATAAATACATAATTTATTCTTTTACATACAGGGTTATGTAAAACATTATAAGAACATAAATAAACATGCAAAACAATCATTTATTATCCCTGTATGTTTACCAAATATAGCTATACATTACATACAGGGACAATAAATGAGCATAAAAAACAATGACATTACATCAAAAAATAAAATACAATACAACCATTCAGTGTCCCTGTATGTATGTATGTATGTATGTATGTATGTATGTATGTATGTATGTATGTATGTATGTATATCCATAGGGACATACATAAATTCAGGGGCATTAAAATGGACATTAAAAAAAATCCCAAAAACCTGTAAAAGTTAAAATAATATTCTATTCTTTTGTTTACTTACCATTAGGTGGCTCACACACCGAAATCCCGGGGAACCCGAAGCTCTCGAACCAATCCACAGGTAACCATAAAATAAAAAACCCTTACAATCCAAGTGTGGGTCTTCTTTCTTCTATTTGTAATCCTTTTCAGCAGTCTTGGGGTCTTCTTTACCTTCTCCGGGGTCTTCTTTACTTTCTCCGGGGTCTTCTTCCATCTTCTTCTGCCACGCCCTGGTCTTTTTCTTCCTCGAGGATGTCCTTCCTCCTCGGCGACTGGCTTAAAAATGAGACGACATAGGCTTTTATAGGCCTATGACGTCACATTTTCATCATATGGTTCCCACGGCCCTGACTGGGCCGTGAAAACCATGTGATTTAGAAAAAAAAAATTGATGACGTAATTGAAAAGAAATTACGCCAGCCAATCAGAATGGCTGTGTCACGCTGTGCCCACCACAAACTAGACGAGACCCTCGGTACTGAGGTGGGAATAGAGAAAACACCACCGACAGGCACGGGGATCCGGTCTGGAGTGTGTGTAGTTGATCTCGCCGGGACAGGAGCAGGGAGAGTAGAATAGTCGTAATAGTTGCCGAGGTGAGGATAGGAGGTCCGGAACGTTGGAGGTACTAGTCGCTGGGGTCGGTGCAGGAGAAGGTAGAATGGTCGAGGTCCGAGTTCAGGTTAGGAGAATTGCGGAGGGTCGAGGATAGCCAAGGTCGGTACACGGGAGATAAGACAAGGCAAGTTATCTAGAAGACAAGAGAGGTAAGCACAGGAACAGGAAGCTTATGCTCAGCCGATGTGCCAGTGGCACTGCTGAGTCTAAATAGGTGAGGAACCTGAGGGGAGTGTTCCGGAGGCGGAACCGGGGGAGTGTCAGTGCGGAGCCAGTGATAGGCTAAGGTAAGGAAGCCAGGTGAGGGTGCTGAGGGCAATCAGTGCCTGTTGCCACGGAGCTCGGGTACGTGGCACGCGTGTCACGTGCGTGCGCCGCGCACAGGGAGTTTGCGCTACGATCCGGAGGCGGGAACTCCCGCTGTGACCCCAGCCCTCGTGCGCCCATGTGGGAACGCCATCCGGCGTGAGGATGAGCCGCACGCATGCGCGGAGGAAGCGGGAGTGCGCGTGAGAGCGCGGGAGTCCTGAGCCCCATCAGCGGCCGTCAGAGCAGGTAGGGGGGCTGTGCGCCTGCGGGTAAAGGTGCGTGGCACCTGGCTCCTGACAGGCTGTGCTTCATTTGCCTTTAAGATGACGTCATCCAAACAAAGATTGCACCGTCACATGGTACTTCAGCCAAACAAATTGGGGATTTAGTTCCCACGCTCTGATTGGCTACCGTACCATGTGACGGATGAAGGATGAAGATGGCCTTCATTGTGGGTGCCTGGAAAAGGTAAGTGTAATATGTATTTACTGTATTTATTGTGATTCATGTATTTTAAATGGGCAAACACATTATTATCCATATGTGGATAATAGTAATTTTGCCCATTACTGTATTGTATGTGTTAGGGGGCGGGGGGGGTGTATTTATTTACAAATATTGTTTATTTTTGGGGGGGGACACCATTGGTACCGCAGGCCCGCGGGGATACCCGGACACCCGTGGGAAACCCCGGACTCCCGCGGGGATCCCCTGGGGATCACCCGATGACACCCATGGGGTCAGCCAGGGACACCCGCCGGCCTGTTGTATGGATGGTGCGCCTGCAAAAGTGTAAACAAAGAAATGTTTCTAAGTCTTGCTCTTTTTGCGCCTGCCTTGCGCTGGCGTGTTTTATTTGGCGCATTTTTAAAGCACGATCACTTATCGTAGCGTTGAGAATCGAGCAGACTGGCAGAAATCAGCGCACTTAACTGATCGTACGAGCTTTTGTGGGACTTAGAAAAATTTCTTGAAAAAAGCCCGTTTTAGAGCTCAAAGTGCCTGTTATCACTGCTCTGTGAATCACGCTGAGCGCAATATCACGTTCTAAGATCACTTTGCACTCTTAAAATGACTTATCACTGTTTAGTGCATAGCCCCCTTAAACTCCAAAATCTCGTATCTTACTTGAGTAAGAGGTGGTTGGTTATTCACCAATGTTAAATAGGTAATTAGTCTTTACAGAGATTACTGCAATCATTAGTGGCCTTAAGAAAAGACAAACCGGGCAACTGCTGTGGGCCCCTCACTGTAGAGGCGCCCGGAATTTTTATAAATGTTTTATTGGGTTAAGAACTTAATGAGTTTTAACTATCACCTAACAAATTCGTCTATAAAATTTTTTTGGTAATGTTTGTGAATCTTGGTGTATTCATATCTCCAAAATATAGGTAAGTACAGGCATACCCCGCATTAACGTACACAATGGGACCGGAGCATGTATGTAAAGCGAAAATGTACTTAAAGTGAAGCACTACCTTTTTCCTACTTATCGATGCATGAACTGTATGGCAATCGTCATATACGTGCATAACTGATGTAAATAACACATGTGTAAAAGGCTCTATAGTCTCCCCACTTGCGCACAGCTTCGGTACTGGTAGGGAGCCGGTATTGCTGTTCAGGACATGCTGACAGGCGCATGCGTGAGCTGCCGTTTTCCTATTGAGCGATATGTACTTACTTGCGAGTGTACTTAAAGTGAGTGTCCTTAAACCGGGGTATGCCTGTAGTGGATTTTTTTTTTAATGTATATTTATGTATAAGACACATTGAATATGATACAATGCACTAGAAAACATGATTGGATTAGCATTGATTTCAATTGAACATAAAATTGGCAGAGATTTAGATTATAGTGATCTGATTGAGGTCTTCGCTTCCAATAAGGCTCATTCCAATAAATATGCCATTACATGTGATTAATCAAGTAACTGGCTTTTAGCATATATCTTATTATGATATCTTGTAACACTCCTTTTTGTCTTGGTAAGAGCAATACATTTGCAGGTGACAGCATTTAACTTTGTTGTTTATGACGTGTGTGACGGTGAGGGGGTAACCAGGATCACTAATAAAGGTCCAGCTCTCTTGCCCCTGAGTCACGTGGTGGGGTCCTAGAGTGTCAGCTCTTGGACCTGGCTGTCTTGTATGTATTACTATGCATTGTATGAAAATATGCGACAATAAAGAATTGTTGTGTTTTTGCCTTTCCAGGAGTGCCAGCAAGCAGTGATTGCTAGGCTTTGCGTTTCAGGGTGGGGTTTGCGGAGAAAGTCTTTTCAGATTGTGGCTTTGCAGTGGGGTGCCAGCGTTACTGGGTACCCCAAAAAGGTAGCCGGGAATCAGGTCAGATTCTCGGATACCTTGAAGCACAATGCTCCGGTCAAAATCCTACCCTGAAAACGTCCTTGCAGCTCACCGCCAGGAGTCCCTGCTTCAGCACAGACCAGAGAGGTAAAAAGGGGCATAGAGATTTGTATTGTCAGTGGAGTCCCCTGCGGTATATGCCCAAACCCCCGAACCCAACGTCCAATAGAAGAAAATCCAATCTTGGACTGCAGGCTCCACAGCAAGGAATTACATGTATGAAGCAAGGGAGAGAAGAGGAAAAATCATAGTGCAACAGTGTTATGACCAAACATAAAACACACAAGACAAGACAAACATGAAACAATGACAGGTAGGCTGACAAATAATAAAGGAGTAAATTTAATGAAACAACAATAAAATTCCCTAGAGCAGATGACGGATCCGGTGTGTAAAACCGGAATCCTACTTACAAGACGTCCAAACAATACAGGCAGGGATAAACGGTGTGTGTAGTCCGGCGGCAGCTTCTGTTTGACACGTGGCAATCAAGGGAGACTCCAAGTGCTTCCTTAGTTCTGCATCACCATATGCGTCACCATGGGCTGGTTCTCCTGATGCCGTCTGCCGCTCCGATACCGGAAACACGTCACTGAGGGCGGGACAAATCGCCGAAACTCCCTTCTCTTGCTTCTGTACTTTGTCGCGCTCTTGTATAGCTCTGCTCTGCTCAATGCAATCACTAATACAAACTGCCCAACGCGTTTCGTGCGCATGCGCACTTCTTCAGGGGAATTCGAACACAGTCCATGAATTCTTTAAATACTGACAGGGTGCACACCATTGGCTAAAAACTAAACCAATCAAATGAACCTATAATCTAAGTTGATTGGAACCCCTGTCAGTCATGTCCTGTATAAATGCAGCCTAACTAACAAACAAAAACGTAGACAAAAACACAGACACTAACACATGCTACTCTACTGGCAATTAGGATAACAAATGTGATCTTATATCAACACTTAGTGCTCTCATGCCAATGATAATCATAAAGCATATAAACGAAACATTTTCTAATGTATGCATGCAGTATATAAATATGCATGCTGATTGATGGATAGAAATATAATGACATATGTTGTATTCTCAACTATAGAGAGAAATAAAACAAGTGATATAAATATATTTAAAATATTAAAAATAATATGTAAAATATAATATTATTTTAAAAATATTTAAAAATTATCTTAAAAAGACGCCCAGATCAAAATCAATATTAAGATCGTTAGGAGAGAGGGTCTTCAACTCGTAGATCCAGTAGGCTTCACGCCTACTGATCTGATTGAGTTGATTTCCCCCCCTCCAACTAGCCTGCACAGTTTCTATAGCTTGGCATTTTAATCCAATTGGACTTTGGTTATGATGGATGCTAAAATGATGAGAAACACTATGTGTGGTTAAACCTCGCTTAATATTATAAATATGTTCATATACCCTTCTTTGGTAGCACCTGCCTGTCCTGCCTACATATTGTAGGCCGCAGGGGCACTGTAATAGATATATCACAAAGGTAGAGTGACAGTTTATGAATGTTTTAATGGTATATATTTTGGAGGTAACGTTTGATGTAAACGTTTTAGTGTTGGAGCTAAATGTACAAGCTGTGCAATTGATACATTTAAAAAAGCCCTTGCTGGTGTTAGCTACTTTTGATTTATAGTGATCAAGAGGACAACTCGGAGCCAATCGGGTTTTGATATTTGAGGCTTTGGTGAAGATAATATTAGGTCTATCTGGAAGACATTGTGCTAATGTATTATCACACAGAAGGATTGGCCAGTGTTTGTTTAAAATCTGGCGGATCTTTGGTGCCATCTCATTATATTGAGTAACAAAGGTCACACCACTATTCTGCTCTTTACCTTTCTGGACATTTTTATTCTTATATTCCAAAAGGGTATCCCTCTCAATTTCATCCACCTGAAGAGACGCTTCCTAAAGCAGACTCTCTGGGTATTTTCTATCACGGAATTTTTCTTTTAGCTCATCCGCCTGAATTGCAAACTCCTCTGTGTTTGAGCAGTTGCGCTTCAGGCGGATGAGCTGTCCCTTTGGAATATTGCGGATCCAGCCAGGATTGTGCTGGCTGTCCGCCCTAAGGTAGTTGTTGGCCTGAACTGATTTAAAATACGTCTTAGTCTCTATTTGATTGTTGCTTATATAAATACTCAGGTCCAAAAACTCTATGTGATCTTTATGGTGATTAAAAGTGAATGACAAATCCCTATCGTTAAAGTTTAGATAATTAAAAAACGATTTCAACTGTTCCTGGCTACCAGACCAAACAAATATAACGTCATCTATGAAACGGTGCCAGAGCACCAGGTGTTCCCCGAGTAGTGGTAGTGTGCATGAGTCCTACCTATATCCAGTGCAGCGCCTGCACCTCATCAGGATCCCAGCGTCCGCTTGTCGATGGTCCTGGTAAGGAACTCCTCTGTGGTGCACTCCTCTGTGTAATCACTCCACACTTACACACGAGGGTATGATTTAACAAGACCATCTTTATTGCAGTGAGGTGGGCCAGCTGCCCCTCACAGCGGTCATACTTAGCCGCTCATGCTCACCGCACTTCCCTTTGCAAGGTATCTCTTCCCAATCTGGTGGATTCCCTATCTCCCTTCAGGGAGATATTCCCTGTGCCAGGTCCCTGGTCACATTCTTATGAGCCACCTCCTCCCAAGTCTGTTCTCAGACTTGCTCCTTACTCCAACATCTACAACCAACTCCTCCAACACTCTCAACAACCTAACTTTAGGCAGTGCTGTGCCTTATATCTCCAGGGGGCGGGCACATCTCTGATGTCACTAATGGTGGACTCAGAGTATGTAGCCACTCCCATCCACACATAGGTCACCTCACCAGGGAGTGAGGGCAAACCTCCATGATTACTGCTGGCATTCCCATAACTTACCAGGCCTTACTGCCAGCAGGAGAGATGACTGTAGTCCATTTTACAGCATGGCTGCATTCTCCCCCTGGTGAATCCCACCTTCCCGGCTGGGACCTAAATTTGAAGTACCTTTCTCCAGGAAGCACTGTAAAATATAACAATACATATCACAGTACATATCTTTTCATCATAAACATAATAACAGATACATCCTAACGTAGATGTGTAACAACCAGGATTACTCCCTGATGGAGTATCCATTACTGGTACTACCATACCCTCTTAAGGTGGCCTACACACAGCATGGTCCACTGGGTTTAGAGCAGCAATGCTGTAACACTCTGGGTGACATACTGGACACCCACAAACAGCCCATAACTCTGGCCTGGATGCTAGTGGACTGAGAAGATCATGCCCATACACTACCTTAAGGCATCTCCTGGAGATGTAAGCTATCTTTTCCGAAGTCTCATTATACCAATTCTCATCTGATGTTTCACGATCCCAATTTTCCTCGTCTGATCCTTCCTCATCATCAGAACTATATCCCCTATCCTCATCAGTGGAATCCATCTCAAACTCAATTTCTCCCTCCCTTGGATGGTGAAAATAAAGTAATAGCTTTTGGCGATCCCTGGCAACCCTTGCCAACACTGGAGGTACATAGGGGGTTCCCCAGGCAATAGGCACAATATGAGCAACATTACCCAAATCCCCAGAAGACACTCCTTTGGACCCTGTGGACCTAGAATTGGACCCAAGGCGCTTAGGCCTACATTTTATATTAGCATTGCAATCAGTATTACTCGTACAAGATGACTCTTTTCTCCTACGCATTTCCCACCCCGCTCCCTCATCGGATGTAAAGCAATCACCCCAGTCCAGGTTCTCCCCAGTCCATTCATCAGCGCTGCCCTGTGACTCCCCAGACCACCCTTGGCTCGATCGGGACCCCGAGGGAGACGTGACAGGGGCAGGGGCTTTAACTATGGCCGGGGGTTGGGCATAGGGAAATACTGCCGGCATACGCGGGGCTACGACCCGCAACTTTTCGCTACCTTGCCCGGTATCATCGGACTGGCACTCCGGTTCACTTGTGTCCTTGTTCCATCCGGTTCCGCTGTGCCCACCAGAAATGATGTCATGGATCTCGCGGGATTCTCCGCCGCCATCTTGCATTTGGCTCCCAACCGGAACCTCTTCCTCCAGAACGACATCCGCCGCCGGAAGTGATGGTTCTGCTCTCCGCTCCGCTCGGGCCTGGGCCAGGCCTCTCTCCGCCGTTGCCACCACCGGCGCCTGTGGAGGGTAAGGATGTGTCTCACCGGTAAGTGCCGGTAACACAGGTAAGTGCCGGTTCTTTTCCAGCACCGCTGTAGGGGTCCGCCGGTAGGCGCATCACCACCGTCGTTAGGGTCGCTTGTTCCTCTTTCGAGGAGCCGAACTCCGACTCGGGGAGTGGCACTCCCGCAGGGGACCGACGGTGAGGTTCCGGGTTCTCACTGCGTTTGTAGGCCCCTTTCTCTTCGGGCTCCGTTGCAATCATTAGGAGCGATCCCCATTCTCCGGGATCAACTGGTTCTTGCTTGATCAGGGGCGAGGCTTCAGCCGTCAGCTTGGCTGTGTCCGCTCCTGCCTCCACGGTTTGCCCTGGTACGAAGGGCTGCACGGCCCCTAGGTAGTGGATGCCACATTGGGGACACCTTGCCGTGGTGCTAGCTTCTCCGCCGGGTAACCTGCACTGCATGCACAGGCCCCGCAATGTCTCTTTTTCCCCAGCATTGACTACCAGGAAGCCTCCTGGCAATGAATAGGGATATACCCCAATGTCCATCTCGCTCTTTGTAGTGCTGGTTACGGGAGACACTTTGCACAGTGGTCTCTCCTGTTCACCAGCTCCTCGCAACTGTGGGACAGGAAGCTCACATCCAGCTCCTCCCTCAGACAACTCGGGTCTCGCTTGGCAGAGGTAGAGACCCCTCCCCCTGGTGAATATTTGGGGAGGGTCCCACAAGTTAATTGGATGCCCCGGCACAGGGGCTGAACTTTTCACAGTCCTGGGGGGCGCGGCCTCCGATTTCACGCCACTACCCCCGACAGGGCGGGGTTCCTTCATTGGCGCCAGTCCGGCCAATTACTTGCAACATCTTGGTTTGCAAAATCCTCGTCCTCTTTTCCGCGGGCAGCACTGATTACAGGAACTACTTTCTGTAAGGGTACGGCCGGTTCACCAGCTCCTTGCTCCGCTGGATTCATGCCCACGGGGCATAATTGGAAACCACTCCCCCTGGTTGAGATTAGGGGGAGGTCCCATAGATTTATCGGGTGACCCAGCACTGGGGCTGAGCTGGTCATAGTCCAGGAAGGCGCGGCCGCAGCTTTCGCGCCATACCCCCGATCAGGGTGGGGTTTTCCTGTTGGCGCCACTCCTGGCCAACGCTCTGCAACTTTTGCATTTGCAGAATCTCTGCACTCGGCCCACGCGGTCTCCCAGGGAAGCGGGAGCCGCCATCTTGCTTTGCATTGCCAATCACTTTAGCAACTGAGGTAGCTTTTTGCATAGAAATCGCCGACTGGCAGTCAGATTCTTCAATTCCACCGCCCACATCACAATATCCTCAATACTGTCCTCCAGGGTAGCACCCCGGGGTCCTAGGCAGGACCAAAACGGTGCAGCCACAGCTTTGGCGCCACTCCACAGCATGCTTGCAAAAGTCCCTTCTGCCGCTTGCTCTTCAGGGGAACGCACACCACGTGCGCTCCCTCCATCTGCCTCCGTCCGCCATCTTGGACCTTCCGCACCGCGCGGATCCTCCATTCTTGCGGTCGCCATTCTTTCACTGTACTTAGGATTATTGTACATGGAGCTCCTCTCTGTGGGGCAGCTACCACACCGGTACAATAAAGATTGCCTTGATGCACCACTTTGTGTACCTAATGTAGGTCTGACTCGTGTTTGCACTACCTCAGGCTAGGCTCACTCTCTCTGTGTCTGCTGTATCTCCTTCCTCCCAGTCTGTGCTCCCTTCGGTAAGTGGTCTGGAATAGGCTAGAGTACTCTGGCTCTTCCATGCAGTACTGGGCCGTCTACCTACTGTTGGCTAGCCTAGCGCAGACCCTCTCCAGAATTCCTGACCACGTTAACAGGCTACCCCTTTAGGCATCCTACCAACTAGCACTGCCTCAAGGTGACTAGGTCAGCTATAGCCCGGCTCCAAACCCCCAACTCCTCTCAGGCCCCTAGGTCGTCCCTGCGAGCTGACTATACTCCATCAGCCCCATGACTACTCCTAGGTCCGTCCCAACACAGCACAAAGTGGCAGCATACACTCTCCCTGTTTCCAAGTGACCTAGCAAAAGCCTGTCCTGTTGACAGGTATCTCAGCAGCGCCTCCAAATGTAACAGATTTTCTGGCCCAGCCTGACCACCCAATCTCACATTGCCCCCTGTGGTCTAACCAGTCCCCATTACAGTGTAGTGTCTGGTGGTGCACCTGTTGGCAACAGGACTCCTGAGTCTCCCGCATGATGTTGTGTGGGGATTGCCAACCCAGACAAGCAGCTGAGGTAGTGTGTGCGAGTCCTACCTATATCCAGTGCAGCGCCTCCACCTCATCAGGATCCCAGCATCCGCTTGTGGATGGTCCTGGTGAGGAACTCCTCTGTGGTGCACTCCTCTGTGTAATCACTCCACACTTACACACGAGGGTATGATTTAACAAGATCATCTTTATTGCAGTGAGGTGGGCCAGCTGCCCCTCACAGCGGTCGTACTTAGCCGCTCATGCTCACCACACTTCCCTTTGCAAGGTATCTCTTCCCAATCTGGTGGATTCCCTATCTCCCTTCAGGGAGATATTCCCTGTGCCAGGTCCCTGGTCACAGTCTTATGAGCCACCTCCTCCCAAGTCTGTACTCAGACTTGCTCCTTACTCCAACATCTACAACCAACTCCTCCAACACTCTCAACAACCTAACTTTAGGCAGTGCTGTGCCTTATATCTCCAGGGGGAGGGCACATCTCTGATGTCACTAATGGTGGACTCAGAGTATGTAGCCACTCCCATCCACACATAGGGCACCTCACCAGGGTGTGAGGGCAAACCTCCATGATTACTGCTGGCATTCCCATAACGTACCAGGCCTTACTGCCAGCAGGAGAGATGACTGTAGTCCATTTTACAGCATGGCTACATATATATACACACACTGTATGTGTCATCGACAACATCCAAACTTCACCCTATAGTGTCATTTTTTTCGTTACTAAAAAAAACAGATGCAAGCTTGTGCACCAAGTTGGATTAATTTGTTACTCTGTGTCACTTTTATAACAAAATAGGATATCCCTGATTCAGCACAGGTGGTACAGTCTTCAAATGAGCCAGTGGTTGAGCCATCTGTGCTTTGCTGAAGCAGGAATATCCTGAAAACCTGCCCTGTTGGAAGCTCTTGTAGACTGGAGTTGGGCACCCCCACTCCATAATATGTTTTTATTGCCAAAAAAAAATTGTCATGTACAGTGGGTGTTGGGTGTATCAGTCTCCATGTTGCTGCAAAACGTGAGCAAAAAAAGACAGCAGATTTATTGAAGAAAAAGATCCTGCAGGAAGCAATGCAATATTTTGCTTCGATAATTGTTGACTTCAGCTTTTCTCTGGTTTTGCAGCCAGGAGACTTTGATCTATAACCGCCAGAATTTCATTTATAACATTGTCATTCTATTCTTTCAGATGCAGATATGTATTCTCCCACTTTGCAAGAAGCTATCATTCCACTGGTCGCTGATAATAAATGCAGTAGCCCTGAAGTCTATGGAGCTCAAATTAGTGAAAATATGTTCTGTGCCGGCTGTTTTGACTGCGGTTTAGATGCATGTCAGGTGAGACAACTTGTGCAATTAACTGACGAATGTGCAATTTTCCTATTCTGCAGAATAGATTACAAAGTTGCAAAGACCTATGATGTGTCACTGTGCTTTGTAGCACTTTAACATACATCTATATTGTAAATTTTTCGAAATTACATTTGCAGGAAACACTTCCTAACATTGATTAAAATGTACCACCTGTATTACCCAATCTTGTAATATGCTGGCAACGTAGTGTGCAGTAGGAGATTCGTGGTGGTGGCTTAATAAGCCAGTTCAATGGAAATGAAGGCCATGAAAAGGTATGGTCAGTTCTGACATCTGCACTTATCGTGCTTGTTAGATGTCGTTCTTCGGTATTCTACCCATCCAGATTAACATCTGAAAAAATATTACGTGCCCTCTCTAGTTTGAGTAGGAGAACTAGAGAGTTCAAAGGTTGTCTATTGTATCGTTGTACTAATATTGCAAGAGGTGTTCTATAAAGGGGCAATCTCTCTTAAACTAGGACAAAAGTGAACTACTGTAATTCGAGGGGCAGGATTAAGGGGTCTCCTCTGGGTAATTTATTTATTTGTAAAGTCAGACTTGGGTGGGGTATGATTTCCTCTGACCGCTCCCTTTTGTGTGTTCAGCAAGTGCTTGTATAGCCAAAGTGCTCCCTCCCCACTTCCTCCCAGGGTGCGATTGAGGTAAATAAAACAGTTGATTGACAACACTTCCTTATTCAGAGGCACCCAAGGCTACGGCCGCAGTCCTCACTGTGGCGCGTGCACAGACTACAGCCGCGATCGGCAGTCTGTAGGGGAGCGATGGAATGCACGGGGGCGGGGCCATGGTGGGGGTGCGGGCATATCTGCCCTTTCATTGGCTGCCTGACGAGCACGTGACCGCGTCGCTGCTCGGGAAGACAAAATTCTCACAGCGCTTTGCGCGCCCACATACATATGGCCACTGGGGCCTGCCCCATAGAGGGCTGCGCTGTGGTGTGCGGCACGCACGCCATTGCATGCACCGCAGCGGCCACTTGGGACCTGGCCTAAGAAATTCAAATGCAGGATTGCACCTTTATAAAGCAGTATGATGAATTTCTAGGTGTAGTCCTATTTTGTAAATAACTTTACTATGTAATTTGCTTCCTTAAACAAAAGCAATTAAGCTCAGCATAAATGGTTTGGAAGTTAGGCTTTTAAAGCTGCAGTTCAAGCAATATCCTACTGTACATGTGTTTTTTTTACATTTATAAATCAGTTCTGTACTATGAAAAAATACTTGAAGCATTTAAAAAAATAAACAACTTTAAAGACATTTTTAATGTATTCTAATGTAACAAGCATTTTTGTCCCTATAGCAACCATGTATTCTAATGTAACAAGCGTTTTGGTTCCTATTGCAACCATATACAAAGTCACATCCCCTTCCTCTTCTGAAACAACACCACCTTTTTGAGCCCTGCCCTCCCTAGCAGTGGAGTAATTGAATCTAGTGCCTGCCTGGTCACATGATCTTCCTCACAGAACTTTGGCTGTCAGTGCAGCAGAAGAGGACACAGGATGCATTTAGTCAACTCTGAGCCGAATCTTAAGCGATCAATTACAGGAGAACGGATCGATCAGTAACTTAGCTAATCACTTGTCAGTGTGTAGATTGTATTGATGCACATATTGAATGGGGGAAAAAAATGTTTTTTAAAAACAACAGCTTGAACTGCAGCTTTAATGTCAAATTCAAATGGGAAAAGTATGCTCAAGGCACGATTGCATCTCACAACACATATGTTGTTACTCAAAACAGTCAAGCTTCTACCATGTTTCAGTTTACAAAGTAATACAAAAAAGGATTTAAAATACTTTTAGAAGATCTGTTCTGTGAAAAAGACATATAATATAGGTGATTTATTGTAACGTTTGGTTCCCAGAAGGGACCACACCTTCAAATGTAGCTCTTGCATTCCTGGTAAATTGAAGATACATACATTGTAGTGGATAAGACAAGGGTTATACATTGATGTTTCCATGATGCAAAACCAGAATTGCAACAATTTTGCACAAGGGAAATATCTTCTCACCCTGTATAATGCATTTCTATACGTATTTTTGGGGCTATAAAAAAAGTATTAAATAATGGTGTTTGTTTAGGGTGACTCCGGTGGACCTTTGGCATGCGAGCGGGACAAAATATCATATCTTTATGGCATCATCAGCTGGGGAGATGGCTGCGGCAGGCGAAACAAACCTGGAGTTTATACCAAAGTATCCAACTATGTGAACTGGATCAATCAGAGAACAATGCCTAAAAAATCAACTGACTAAAAGTATACACTTTATATACGTCTGAATAACATTTTTCAGTTTATAATTTTTGTTGACCATAAACACATTGTATTAAATATTTTTCATAAGTATTTATCAGACGAGCTGAGTTACACAGTTCATGTAGTTATGCAATTTAAATCTATACAAGTTGCACAGTACATGTGCGGATGATTCCATGCTTGCATCAAATGAAAGGACTCTGCTCTGAGAAGACTGAAATTACAAGAAGCCCAGAAACATCCGCCAATAGAAAAACTATTGATCAGACAGAATAGACAGAATATATGATGGATCCATTGAATAGACAATTTAATCTTGACTTCTATGATGTGCCACTTGTAAATTCATGGTGAAAGATGATTTGTACAGATAAAATGTCTACATAAGACTCAAGCACCGTATATATAATTTATATGTACTATAGATATTCCTTCGATTAAGAACATATATTATAGCAACTGGATTTATACATATTTTCATCTCAATATTTACATACTGTTGTAACCCTCTCAATCCCTTACCACGTGCTGCTTTGAATGTCCTAAGGTAATATAACAAACAAAAACTGAAAAAAAGCTAAAAAAAACTAAAGCGGCAATAAATTTAAGAATTACACAAAAGAAAAGTCTTATTTCATAAACAGCATATTTAATGGAAGCCTTTATATAAACAAGTGACTCATTACTCACTCCTACTGACTGAGGATGACTGTCACATTGGGATTTATCTGCAGTCAGAGGACAGGTGAAGATGAATTGTTTGTACAGTACTGTTATTTTTGCAGTCTGTGATATATTTGCTCTGAAAACATATTGAGTTCTACATTGCACCAGGAAACACGCATGCACGCATTTCTTCTGTATCATGATGTAATATGTGGATTCATTATGTATTTTGCTATTAAATAGAATAGACAGTGTTCAATGTGTTAATCAGCTCCTATTTTGGTTTTCTATTAATTATTTTGTAATAGATAGTATAAAGCAATACCACCAGTGTTATAACAAACCTGCAGCTAATATTTCTTTATGATCGCAATCTTTTCTGAAAATGTCTTCTTTTACTTCACTGTTTTGTAATTCTTATACAAGCCTGTGTTTATGGTCTTTCAGATTTGTTGTTTGGGGAGAGTAACATCACTGTGAATTATATTACCTAGCTCAGACGTTATAGAGACAATACAATACATGTATTCTGAAATATAAAAATACATGTAAATAAAGAAAATATCATCAAGACATGGCTACAACCTATGGTATGAGTAACGGCTGAGAAATAGAGATGTTTATATGCACCACTTTTCGCTTCACAAACCGTTTTTTGCGTATTTTTCTACAATGTGGATAATTGTGAAAGTGTTCAAGATTTATATGCAACATTGTTTGTCATTTGACAATGAAAATGTGTGATATTTACCAAATTTACACCAATGTGATTATGTACAGGTGCTTTTAAAGTCAATTCTGTATCCCTTTCTGTTTGAAGGGCTGCATGGATCAGAAGGTTCTCACTGAAATAGGTGGTGTTGGTCATGCTGGCCTGCTTTAGTACCTTTGAGAGGCTTGTTATCTATCGCCTCCTCATCACACTTGGTTCATTGTCTTGGAAGAACTGGTGACCCGATGTGATGACATCTAAAATTGATGACCTCCGGGAAGTACACTTTATCCCTAATTCATGGGGGAAAAACAAATGTAACACACTTATACAGGTAGTTGATGGGAAATAGGTAAAGGGACAGGGCACATTCAAATAAAACGACATACTGTTCCTTCAAATATTATTATGGGCCCTGGTCCAAGTCTCGAGATTGCCCCCACACATGAACCTTGAGTGAATGCTTTGGCCGAGGTTTCAGGAATAAACCATTTTACCCCCAGAATGCCATAGGGGAAAATCTTTCCAGGGTGACTGATGTCTCATCAGAAACTTTTCTCCACTATCAATCCATGCACGTGCTTGGTCAACTCTTTTAATCTTGTGCATGAGTCACATTGAAGGGCAGGAGACCAAAGAGAGCGGTATGGAAGGGAAATACCCCGGGAAGTTTGGTTCTTCGGAACATTTAGATTTACCTGGAGACGAAATTGATGCAGCTGAAAAGGATGAAAATAGTGATCTTTCAGATAGTTATCTAAGAAGATGAAATGTTACCATTTATTGTTCACCATGAACATAATTCAGCAAGAGGACGAAAACTGATTTTTGCCCACCTGAGTCTGAATATCCCAATATATTTCCCCCCGAGCCTGTAGATATTTTGCAAACGTTAACCTCTGACCTAGAAGAAAGAAAGCCAAATCATAGTGGCCGGGAAGAGGCCCATACCGTTCTAAAGGCAGTGCCTATTTTTGATGCTCACAATGTTTCTGCTGCTAATGAACATTATATTCAATTAGATGAAGAAGGTGAAAGCCAATTGGCTTTTGATGTGTGCAGATAACTAACAGAGAACTAAAGATAAACCCCCCTGAGGCTGAGGTCTTAGCGTCTTGTCTAGAGTATGAGGTTCTGAATATCCAGTATTCCAAATATAAGGGGGGGGGGGGAATTATTTTATTTGGTGGGTTACAGGCTAGAGGAAAGATCATGGGAGTTGGCCACTCAAGTTCATACCCCACACTTAATCTCCAGTTTTCATGTTAGACATTCCGAAAAACCTGGCGTTAGAGGGTGGACCAGGAGAGGGAGTACTGTCACGATTCCCTCCCACAGTATTCCTCGTAGACTTGTGAGGGCATAGAGAGGAGTCAAGTTCAGGCCCTGAACTGGTAAGAACTAGAAGAGTCAATGAGGCCAGCTGCCATCTTAGTTTGGGTATAAAACCCCATCCAATCATCTAGTTCTTTACTTGTCAACCGTCTGTTTACAGGCCAGGTTCATGATATTCTTTGTTTTCTAGCGCTGTGTCTTCCTTTGCTCTCTTTTTTTATTAAGGGTCCTCATCCTGCAGATCTTGAATTATAATAACAACATAAACAGACAGACAAGTTCCTCCTTGAATGCACTCAGAAAGGTAAGTCAGAGTGATATGGTTGATAACATTAAAAACCTTTTAATCACCAAATAGTAAGAACATATTGTATAGAGGGAAATGGTAGAAGTAGTCCACGGCCAGTCCCTTAAAACAAACCAAGAAAAGATCTTCCCAAAAAGGTGTATGGAAGATAATTGGAGACAATACACCACCTAGGTGTGGGCTACAGAAAACTGCAAAGTCTCGCCACAAAATAACTTCAGACTTGAAAACCTGTCCTGTTGGCAGGAATTCTATTATCAAAAACCAGCACACCTATAAAAACGTATGCTGATACTAGATCTGAAGAGGCGGTTCATATACAGTTCGTGGGTCATAAAGCCCGTACATCCGTATACATAGACCACAAAGAATGGGGGTGTATGTCAACTCCAGAACACAAATGAAGTCAACAAATAATGTGGAGAGTAATACATATAACATAAAATAAAACCACATACATAGCTATAAACTACGTGGCTAGTGAGTAGTAACCTCTGCGTAGGGCAAGCACAAAGCGTGCTCTGCTAGTGCCCTGAGGCACGGTTCAGTGACCGTATCCAGTTATAGCCTCAGAATAATATAACACAATTAATGCAGAGGTCACTGAAAAGAGTCTCTGCTAGATGGAAATACAGAGGTTCACTGAGTGGGGTCTCCCAGATAGCAGGCAACAGAAACACTGTACTTAATCAGAGTGCTCATAGCAGTGTAAATCAGTGCATTCAATGTTGTCCATAATGAGTGTTGCACAGAGTAATGTTGCCCTAAGTGTGTGTGGGTTACCCCTAATAATGCTAACAATATGGACCCCCCAGATAACACTCGGTTTAGGGAGTATGTCTGTCAGAGGAGCGGCTATAGTATATGCCGCTATCAGGTGCAGTGACCTCAAAAAATACCTTCTGACTGACCGCCCATAGTGTAACTTAGCTTTATGGGGACTGGGGTTGTCCGTTGCAGCAGCTCACGATCCTACATTGTAGGCAGAGGAGGCGGGGTGCCGAGTTGAAGGGTTGTAGCCTGCTAAGTCAGCAGCTGCAGCCGCAGCAGTTTCATCCCACTGCTAGGAGGCGTCCGCTCGGTGTGATGACGTCATCACGTTCTGGTCACCTGACGCACGTTTCGCGCATGATCGCACTACAACCCTTCAACTCAGTCAGAAGGTATTTTTTGAGGTCACTGCACCTGATAGCGGCATATACTATAGCCGCTCCTCTGACAGACATACTCCCTAAACCGAGTGTTATCTGGGGGGTCCATATTGTTAGCATTATTAGGGGTAACCCACACACACTTAGGGCAACATTACTCTGTGCAACACTCATTATGGACAACATTGAATGCACTGATTTACACTGCTATGAGCACTCTGATTAAGTACAGTGTTTCTGTTGCCTGCTATCTGGGAGACCCCACTCAGTGAACCTCTGTATTTCCATCTAGCAGAGACTCTTTTCAGTGACCTCTGCATTAATTGTGTTATATTATTCTGAGGCTATAACTGGATACGGTCACTGAACCGTGCCTCAGGGCACTAGCAGAGCACGCTTTGTGCTTGCCCTACGCAGAGGTTACTACTCACTAGCCACGTAGTTAATAGCTATGTATGTGGTTTTATTTTATGTTATATGTATTACTCTCCACATTATTTGTTGACTTCATTTGTGTTCTGGAGTTGACATACACCCCCATTCTTTGTGGTCTATGTATACGGATGTACGGGCTTTATGACCCACGAACTGTATATGAACCGCCTCTTCAGATCTAGTATCAGCATACGTTTTTATAGGTGTGCTGGTTTTTGATAATAGAATTCCTGCCAACAGGACAGGTTTTCAAGTCTGAAGTTATTTTGTGGAGAGACTTTGCAGTTTTCTGTAGCCCACACCTAGGTGGTGTATTGTCTCCAATTATCTTCCATACACCTTTTTGGGAAGATCTTTTCTTGGTTTGTTTTAAGGGACTGGCCGTGGACTACTTCTACCATTTCCCTCTATACAATATGTTCGTACTATTTGGTGATTAAAAGGTTTTTAATGTTATCAACCATATCACTCTGACTTACCTTTCTGAGTGCATTCAAGGAGGAACTTGTCTGTCTGTTTATGTTGTTATTATAGTATTTATCCTCTATTGCACCAGTTTGTGTGTTATTTGATTTCATATACTATCCTTATTTTGCTGACGCGGGAGCTTCCCCTTCCCCTGTCCCCTTCCCTTCCCCCACCCCCAGATTAGATCTTGAATTACCTTCTATTTGTTGTCTTTTATTACCTTTGCACTATTTTCTCCCTGTGTATTGTCCCTGCTATTATTTCTCTTTGCATGTAGCACTGCAATGCCTGCAGCTAACTTTAGTTTGTCCTGTTACTTTCCTTAGTACTATATGCCCCCTGTCCTTGTTTGTTCCTTTAGCTATCATAACCTTTTGCTTGTAGCTCTGCACACTTTGCAGTTTCCATTCTGGTTTCCCAGTCTGGTTTCCTTCAGTGTAACAATAAACTCTGTCCGTTTTTTCATATTTCGGTCTTCTGTCTTTTGTGGGTTTCATGTTACCTCAGAGGGTTTCATACATCCTGATACTCTGTTAGGCTGGGGAGTCTCTGCTACCGTGTTGTCTGTCTTGCTCGGCCCCTCCAGGATAATCCTTCCTCTCTCTGGGTCTCTGCAGCTCTGCTCTCTCACGTGCTCATCTCTCTCTCTATCTCTTCTTGTCCCTTCTTGTGACATCATCTTTTCCTAAAACCCAATGATGTTATTCTTTTCCTAGGTTCACAGTCACTGGCCTGAGAGTATGTCCATCCTATACTTGACTCTGTGGCATGCAGAGTAGATTAACTCCCTATTTCCACGGAAGGCAGCGTGCATACATAACTGTATACACAAGGGGCGTTACACTCTCCTCCTGCGGGAAACACTGGTGTCCTCATAGTGTTGCGGCCACCTTTAATCTAACACTTACCCGGATTTATCCGGGCCTTTTCTTCCGGAGTTTCCCGTGCGGCGGCCGCATCATCAGATAAGCGCTAATGGCGCTTATCATTCAAAGCGCCCGAGGCGCGGGAAACCGGCCGAAAATAAGCCGCGCGCCTCCGCAGTTTTAAAATTCCCGCGGTGGCAGCCGCATGAGGTTAAAGGCGGCCGCCACTGTATATCCCACAGTAGTAGCATGTATAACAGCACATACCATAATTCAACACAACATTTCTACCTAACAATTGTTTACTTTTCTAGGCACATATCAATACAGGAGCAGGTGATGTCATATAAGTACAATGATTAAACAGGGAGGGGGAAGAGGGATGGATCCTGCTCAGCTAAAGCTTTAAACTTACTGGAGTTATCGGGGATAAGGATATTTGTGTATACAAAAGGAAAGAAAGATCCCCTAAGATGCACTCTGCTCCACTAATATGTAAAACAAATACATGTTATTATAATATTCAAATATATGGAAAACAAAATTCTGATTAAAACGTATTCCTAGCGCTAGTACTGATAGTAGTGTCCTGAGTGAACTGCTCAATAGCATATAGTAGTTGATGCCTGTATGACAAAACGAAATACCCCTCCCTTGATAGAGCTGCTACAGTATATATGAGATTAGTAACTTAATCCCACATAGGAGATACGTATATATCAGTCATGCATTGGTGTATATGGTAATACTGCACTGATAATGCTACTTATAGCTATTTTCCGTATAGGACAAACATAGCTGTAACTTAAAGACGGATTAGCCACAATATATTTCAAGGTTAATATGTTACAGTACAAATTAAACTGAGTGACTACAATGTCTCAGCTCAGTCAAACAGTGTTGATTGTCCTGACTCAACCCCTCAAGGTAAGTTTATGACATAAAGCATATATTCCTCTCCGAGACCAGTGGGTTCCTATCAAACGGCCCACATTAAGTATAGCCAATTGCAGACCTGATACCAACTTCAAAAGTTACCACCCAGGGTAGGATTCCTGATGAAGCCACCGCGAAACGCGTAGAATCGGATCAACTGTTTCTGGGAGGTATCGGAGATTACAACAATAGCGGGTGCTGGCAATCAAATGCGACCAGAGAGACCACAGAGGACACTTCTGCCCTGAAGTGAGACATCAGCGGAAGTGATGTATGCGGATGTGAAGGCGTACGATCCGATCAGCCAGCGCTATCTCCTTGGTTATTCTCTCCCATGAATGTTTTACTTTGAGCAAATACTTTTATATCTACTCAATACACGATATCTTTTTAGCAGTATTATACTATTGGGGGCTTTCTTTGTTTTACTTCTCGGGCGACTACCCATTGAGGGACATTGGAGCACTGACCGCAGAGGGCTTATCCAGTGATTTTCATGTGAATACGTTTTAAGGGGCTCCCATCAGAGAGAGAAGGATCTCTGATTTGCAATTTCTATACAGTCCAATCTGTGAGTGAGACCAATTACTTGGGATAGATAGGGTTCATTATCTACTGGCTACACCATTATTTTGTTATCTTATTTCTTTACATATTGTACCACGTGAATCACCAGCGCTCCCCTTACCAGGAAGACGAAATACCACGATTTTGGATTAGTGAACAGTCCATACAAAGGGTGTAGAGCAGCTTTTTCTTCACTATATGTTAGAATAATTTACTTTATATATCACTATTTGGTGGAGGTTTTATTATATTTGCACTGAATTTGAGTAATTATTGTTTAAAATTGTTACACGTTATTCTGGGTGATTTTACACTCTATGTCTAGTGTACACATTTTCCCCCACACTATATAGAAGCGCCTGGTCCATTTTTCTTTTCCATCTAAAGTTCCCATCATATTCAGCAGGGTTCTGTTGAATCTCATAGGCTGTGAGTTCCCTTAGGCAGGGTAGGGTGATGTCCTGGATTTTCTTATGCAGCATATAGCAATAGTTCTTTGATAAGATTACTTTTAAAGTCTCTTCCTTGATCAGAATGAATTCTAGCCGGTAGTTCATAGTGTACAAAATACTTGTCGCACAATACCTTGGTAATTGCTGTGGCCCATTGATCCTTGGTCGGGAATGCCTGAGCTTACATAGTTAAATGGTCCATGACCATAAGGATACTACTAGTGTTCCTAATATCTGGCTCCAAAGATAAGAAGTCCATGTACACTAAATCTAGCAGCCTAATGCTGGTTATATTAACAAGAGGGGTGGCTGTCCTAGGAAGTGTTTTTCATGGTACATACTGGCCACAGTTCTTACAATACTCTTTTATGTCCCGAGACATACGAGTCCAATAGAAACGGTCGAGCAATAACCCCAGTGATTTATCGACTCCCAGATGGCCATGGTCATCATGGAAAGAGTGCAACACCACTCAACGGTATTTGCATGGGAGTACTAGCTGCTTTGTGACTAAATGCTTGGACTTCTTAACCACCCTGAACAACACTCCACTCTTCATCACCAGGTTACTAGCAGAAGAACATCAAGGTTCCGCTTATGGATGGAAGAGGCAGGTTTGTTCTTATTCATTGCTGCCCACGCTTCTCCTAGCCAAGGATCAAGGTGTAGCACTTTCTTAATTTTGTGTCGATTCAACCTGGCCAGTCCGGACATTGCCAATTCATCTGGATAACTACTGTATGGTGGGTATGGCGATGTGGAGTATTCCTAGGCTGTCGACCACGCATTAACATTAGCTGAAGTCCCTATTCTGGGGGAATTCATTAGTTTTACACATAGTCTGTAACTCCTTGGCCTTGATTTCTTCCCACTGGCTGTCTGGTCTCCGAGGGTCCTGATCAATCCAAGACAAGGCATTCGCATTGATATTCTATTTTCTGAGTCTATACTTCAAGCTAAAATTGTATGTAGCCAACGCAGCTAGCCAATGGTGGCCAGTAGTATTCAACTTGGCAGAGGAAAGAATATACATGAGCGGGTTGTTGTCAGTGTGAATCACAAACAATGCTCTGTAGAGGTAATCATGTAGTCTGTCAACTACCGTCCATTTTAGGGCCAGGAACTTGTTGGAAGGGTAATTATTTTCCGATGCAGTGAAGCCCCAACTCACAAAGGCCACAGACCTTAACTGGCCAGTGTTCCTGATATAATACTGCTCCTAATCTAGGCTGGTATCCACATGCAGGACGTAGGGTTTCTGCGAGTCAGCGAATGCCAATACTGGAGCATTGGAGAGATGGGCCTTGATGATTTTGAAGGCCTCTTCCCATTTGGGAGTCCACGTATCTCCAAATGGCTTGTTGGCTTTAAAATAGTCCTGGCTTCTGGCACCCTGGACCAAGCTGTATCCAGAAGGTTGGGGTAACCTTTTATTACCTGGATCAAAGGCTGTACTTTGGCCTCGAAATTATCTACAAACTGTTGATATAGAAATACCCAATAAGGATCTTAACTCAGTCAATTGCTTGGGTGTTGGCCAGGATGCAATGACCTCCAGTTTATACGCCTCAGTGACAATTCCTTTCTCAGAGACGATATGACCCACATATTGTAGCAAGCAGACGTTCTGCAGAATTGGCACTTGTCCATGTACAATTTTAAGCCACTCTCACTCAATTTATCCGGTACCTTAATCAGACTGCCTCATGTCCTGTAATGTCTCCAAGAAGACTATGAGGGCATCTAGATCCGGGGTGCGCAAACTGGGGGTCGCGCCCCCCAGGGGGATGGGAGAATTTCCAGGGGGTCGCGGCAGCTACAGAGATCCCAAGCTCTTCCCCAAGGCATTTAAATTCCATGCCGGGGGGACCGCACAAAGCCTCTGCAGCTTCTCCTACCTGATCTCCTGCGACGCTGCAGGGTGACGTGACGTCGCGTTGTCATGGCAATTGACGTCACATGACTCCTTTGCGTCATTTGATGCCGGAGCCAAGGAGGAGGGGGGTGGGGGTGCGAGACGGGAGGTAGGTAGGCAGGGGGGTCGCAGGTTCAAAACTTTGCACACCACATATCTAGATAAACTAGTTGTCCTGGAACAGGATTACACATTTTCTGTATCTCCTTGCAGCTCACAGATTTCTGTCTCCCTAGTTCAGCTGCTTGTTAGTTCCCTTGTTTCAGCAGCTAGCTGCATGTGTAAAGGCAACATTATTGTTACATATGTCCCTTACACAGCCCTAGTTGGTTGCCCATAACCAGAAGATTGGTTCAGTCCTTTTTTACACCCCTGTCTTTCTGGCAGTTACTTTGGTCCTTAGACTCGTCCTGCTTGTCACAGGAACATGTGCTTTAGATCTAACTAGCTGGCTTTGTGAGTACATGTTTCCTGCATTTCACCCTGCAAAGGCCATCCTTTTTTACCGTCCCCCCATAACAGAGCACTCTCTCACAACACATTACTATCTGCAAGTACCCTTTATATTTGTTTTTGACTCCCCCATTAAAGTTGAAAAAAATAAAAGGACTCTGTGTGCTCTCAAAAGGGGATGAGTTAAACCACTGGACTCACTCACATCCCACATGTGATCCTGGTTCTAGAAGACTAGTACTTCCAGCAGGTTCGTTAAACTCTTTGGGGCATGTGTTTGAATTCTTTATTTATTTATAAAATATTTTACCAGGAAGTAATACATTAAGAGTTACCTCTCGTTTTCAAGTATGTCCTGGGCACAGAGTTATGATGACAAATACATGGTTACAAATACATAGTTACATTAAGTGAGCAGGGTTATACATTATATATAAGACATTGCATGCACAGTAAGAGATAATATAAACAGGTAGGGGAGGAAATGGACAAGAAGAGGAAGGCGTTTAGATTCTTTAAGTCAGAAGGGACAGAGACATCGTATCAGAATTATAAGAAATTTAACAAAAATTGCAAAAGGGCAATCAAATGAGCAAAAATGGATAATGAAAAAAGGATTGCAATAGAAAGTAAGGTCAACCCTAAAAAGTTCTTTAAGTACCTTAATAACAAAAAAATGAGAAAAGAAAATATAGGACCCTTTCAGTGTGAGATGGGTAGGCAGATTATTGGAGATAAGGAAAAAGCTGAGGTATTAAACAAATTCTTTGCCTCTGTGTTTACCAGGGAAGAATTAAGTTCAATAGTAGTGCCACAGGAGGAAGCCACAACCTCCATATTAATGAACAATTGGTTAACTGAGAAAGAAGTTAATAAGCAACTTGAAAAAATTAAAGTAAATAAGGCACCTGGCCCCGATGGCATACATCCAAGAGTTCTCAAGGAGTTAAGCTCAGTAATAGCTAAACCATTATATTTAATATTCAAGTATTCCATTTCCACAGGCTCAGTACCACAAGATTGGCGTAAAGCAGATGTGGTGCCTATATTTAAAAAGGGAGCTAGATCACAACCGGGAAATTACAGACCTGTAAGCCTGACTTCAATAGTAGGGAAACTACTTGAAGGTTTAATACGGGATAATATTCAGGAATACCTAATGGAAAACAAAATTATTAGTAATAGTCAGCATGGATTTATGAAGGATAGATCTTGCCAAACTAACCTTATTTGTTTCTTTGAGGAGGTAAGTAGGAATTTAGACCAGGGTAATGCAGTTGATGTGGTCTACTTAGATTTTGCAAAGGCTTTTGATACGGTTTCACACAAGAGGTTAGTATACAAAATAAAGAAAATTGGACTCAGTAATAATATAAGAACCTGGATTGAAAACTGGTTAAAGGACAGACAACAGAGGGTTGTCATAAATGGAACTTTTTCAGGTTGGGCTAAAGTCATGAGTGGAGTACCTCAGGGATCAGTACTGGTACCCCTGCTTTTTAACTTGTTTATTAATGACCTTGAGGTTGGGATCGAGAGCAAAGTCTCCATCTTTGCTGATGATACTAAATTGTGTAAGGTAATAGAATCAGAGCAGGATGTAATTTCTCTTCAGAAGGACTTGGAGAGACTGGAAACGTGGGCAGGTAAATGGCAGATGAGGTTTAATACAGATAAATGTAAGGTTATGCATTTGGGATGCAAGAATAAAGAGGCGAATTACAAATGAAATGGAGATATATTGGGGGAATCCTTGATGGAGAAGGATTTAGGAGTGCTTGTAGACAGCAGGCTTAGCAATAGTGCCCCATGTCATGCAGTAGCTGCAAAGGCAAACAAGATCTTATCTTGCATCAAACGGGCAATGGATGGAAGGGAAGTAAACATAATTATGCCCCTTTACAAAGCACTAGTAAGACCACACCTTGAATATGGAGTACAATTTTGGGCACCAATCCTAAGAAAATACATTTTTGAACTAGAGAGTGCAGAGAAGAGCCACCAAATTAATAAAGGGGATGGACAATCTAACTTATGAGGAGAGGCTAGCTAAATTAGATTTATTTACATTAGAAAAGAGGCGTCTAAGAGGGAATATGATAACTATATACAAATATATTCAGGGACAATACAAGGAGCTTTCAAAATAACTATTCATCCCACGGGCAGTACAAAGGACTCGGGGCCATCCCTTAAGGTTGGAGGAAAGGAAATTTCACCAGCAACAAAGGAAAGGGTTCTTTACAGTAAGGGCAGTTAAAATGTGGAATTCATTACCCATGGAGACTGTGATGGCAGATACAATAGATTTGTTCAAAAAAAGGTTGGACATCTTTTTAGATGGGAAAGGTATACAGGGATATACCAAATAAGTATACATGGGAAGGATGTTGATCCAGGGATTAATCCGATTGCCAATTCTTGGAGTCAGGAAGGAATTAATTTTCCCCCTTAATGGGGTTTTTTGTTTGCCTTCCTCTTGATCAATAAGTAAGTATAGATATAGGATAAAGTATCTGTTGTCTAAATTTAGCATAGGTTGAAATTGATGGACTTATGTCTTTTTTCAACCTCATCTACTATGTAACTATGTAACTATGTTATACAGTATGTGTATTTAACAATTACAGACCAGGTTAAAATGAGAGACAGCTTTAGTTTTGAATTGGTAGAATCCCAGAGGGTATATGAAGGCCATCTTCTCCTTGCCCACTCATGCATGGGAATCTGAAGGTTGAGGACTGGAAACCACTTTCTCCCTGTGAGGCAATCATAGTGCATCATAATGCATCCTCTATCCTGTGAATAGTATACTGGTCTAGGGTGGTCAGTTTATTCAATTTCCTGTAATCTATACACATCAGTACTGCTCCACTCAGCCACCACAATCGGAAGCATAAGGCCTTCTTCACTCTGATATTATACCTGCTGCCAGTAACGTCTTCAGAAGCCACCTCACATCTTCAACAGCTGTGTACTGTCTCCATGACCTCTCTATAAACAGATGGTATCATGTATGCGTATTGCGTATTTGTGGTCCACTCACTGTGCTCATCCCTCTTCAGGCCTTCTAGCTATCTTCTCCCTTATTCATCGCTCCCACTCCTCAGCGGCAATGCTGTCTCCAAAATGGAACATATCCAGGATCAATCTCACCGGGCTAATTGAGTCCCGCCGGGCACGACCCACCACTTCAGCACTGTACAGTTTAGCCTTCTCACAAGTAGGTTGTTCGTAGTTTTGTTCCTTACTTCAATGGTTACCTGACACTACCCCACTATTTAATAACAGAGGGAAATCCTCTGTTGGGAGTGCCATATATCATCATAATAATGGGGCCTATACTTCTTGATTGAGGGTCACTCTTTCTTCTATTTAATGAATATTGTTGGGGGAGAATCTCAGGACGAGGTCCGGTCCATCTGACCTCTCCTATCTGATCTTCTGACAGGTGTCTGGTTTCTCCACTCGCTAACCAATACTGCCTTCAAGAACAAGGGGTGAATGGTCAGCATTCAACCGTAGTCAGCTCTCCCAACCATTTGAGACTATTTGGCTAATCAGCTGAAAATATTGGCAGTGGTCCTACTAATGGCACCTGCTTCCTCCCTCTCATGGATTTCCGGACATATTAATGCTGCGACATTAAGAGGTCCAACACCCAGACATCTTGGTAACTTCCTTTGGCAACTCCAACTTCACTACCACATACCCCAAGTATGAGTGCTCACCCACACAACAAGCCCATCTAATGGCTATAGCAGCAGCTGCTTCAGATACTGATCCTGCCACGATTGGAAAATTATAAGACCTGTAATCCACTTTCATGCATCTTTCCTTCAATGGAGACTTGTACCGTGGCGGAAGGGCCAAGGAGACCAGCAGGCAAGTGTGACAGCCCTAATTGGTTTGCCCGGACAGCATTTAAGGAGTTTTTTTTTCATGAGTCCCAGTATGCTCCTTCTCTGAGCCCATGTACTGTTTCCCTGCTGCATGATCTTCTGATTAAGATTCTGGATTTTGTATGTGTATTTTCAGAGTGGGTACACTGAAATGTCATATGTCCCTCCTCGCCACACCTGTTGCAGATCACTCCACTGTTTTCAGATTCCCATGTGAGTGGGGATATGGCTAGGCTCTATATATTGGTTAGTTTCTACCAGCACTGACAAAGTGTGACTGTCGGCGTTATACTGTCACCCTAGGTGTTTTGACAGTCTGCAATACCTGTGTTATAAGGTATCTGGTTTCCCCTCCGGTACCTTACTCAATATTGGCCTTGTGCCAGGAATATATTCTCACCCTGACACCAACTCTGCACTCTTTGGGCATCCATTTTAATAAACCAGATATAAATGCTTATATATACTGTATGTCTAAGTGCAGTTTGACTTAGATTTTAGGGTAGTGTAAGGACAACCCAATTCATAGCAGTGCCTCTAATGTAACCGCTCCTTATTTCCCTATATGTATTTGTCCGTACTAGGACGGGGGCCTGAGTCCCCCCCCCCCCCCCTGTGTATAGTAATTGAGAAACAGTCAGCAATAGTCCTGGCTGAGGTCAGATAACTCCAGAGTAATATATATAGTTTGGAATAACTTTATTTTACATACGTGGAACAGAATTATAAATATACAGGGGCCCTCAGCGTCGGAGGACCCTGAATAACAATACCACTTATATTGAAAGAATGAAAGGAGTTACCCTGCTGTACAATTATCCCACATTGTTTCTTACTCAGTTGGTGCTGAATAACGTTGGAGCTCATGTGGAGTGCTGGTGTGTTTATACAGTAGGTGGATGTCTGTTACTTCGCAAAGAGTGTTGTTAACTGTATGCTATGAAAAAAATGATACTGGACAGCAGTAGGGGTGATACCCTGGATGTAGTTCCACATGTCTTACTCACTGCTTTAGGACCCCTGGGTATCACGCGTCCTCTTTATACCAGGTATTGTAGTCTCCTTGATTGTCTGGTACTTGTTGCTCTGTTAGGTTGGAAAGGCTCTGTTACCATGCTGTCTGACTTGCCAGGCTCCTCCAGGACAATCCTCTTTCTCTGGGTCTCCGCAGCTCTGCTCTCTTAGGTGCTCATCTCTCTCTGTATCTCCTCTTGTCCCTCCTCCTGTGACATCATCCTTTCCTCTGTTTACATTCACTGCTCTGAGAGCATGTCCATCATATTCTTGATTCTGCGGCATGCAGAGTAGATTAACTCCCAATATCCACCGGGAGGCAGCGTGCATACATAACGGTATACACGAGGGTTGTTAAATTAACATCCATTATCATTGGATACACTTTGCAATAATAAGAAAAATGGGTTAGGAGGAAGGAGCAGAAAATAATGTCCATGCATATCGCTTGGCATGTACACAAACAGCACTTTACCTCACAAGTCCAAAGGTCCAGCCCAAATCACAACTCATTAGTCTGATGCTGGTCTCAGACATTGCAATATCATGCTTGTGATGCAGAATAGCCCAAACCTCGGCAACAGACCGTTCCTCATTTTCCAGGCTGATTTTGCCCAGCAGTCGAATCACTTCACTGTGAAAGACAAAATGTGCAGAATTGTTATGATCATTTCCTTGTTCGTTTTTTTTTGGCCATGGTTGCTATTCAGAATTTACTGAACCACTAATGAATGTGTATTGTGTATTGCATCTTTGTTGTATTATACAGGTAAAGCTACAGGTTCAGGTATACGCCTACTTTTGACACCTTGCAACACTAGACAACCAATCACCAATTCAGCCCCGCCCAACATTAAATCCTTGTGCCAAGTGTTGCCCCTGTGACGTCAGTGGTACTGTACATAAATTCACACAGAAATGTTATTGCTATACTCACTGATCTTGATCAGAACTTTTGTGCTTCAACGATAGACAGAGCCGCCAACAGAAATCTTGGGGCCCAGGACAAATGAAAGGAGCGGGCCCCCCCCCCCCCCAGGAAAATAAAAATATCACGCAAGTTTAAATTAAAAGTTTTCTTGTTATAATACTGAAAAAAACATTACAATGCAGTCTGTTTATTTTAATATTTTCAACAAAAGACAAAGATACCCAATGATACATCAAATGTATTGACAGTATTGAAGATAGTATTAATTACAGTACTCTTCAACTAGTCCGAGGGGGTTCTTCAACCAGTCCGCAGGGGGGCCTTTGATTGGTCTGCGGGATGTGGGAGGTAGACTCAGGAGCCTTCAATCGGCCTGCGGGGGGAGGCTTCAACCGGCCCTGGGTGGGATGACCTGGCAGAGGATTCCGGTACAGCCTGGGAGTGGTGGGAGGGAGGGGAAGGTGGATGCCAGTAGGGGGGGGGGGGTTATGCGAGAAGTAGACGACGGGGTGATGGGAGGTGAGGCAATAGGGGAGGGGGGGAAGTGGAGGGTGTGCGCACTGTGTAGGGGGGGGTGGGGGGAGGTGGATGCCCGTAGGGGAGGCGGGGAGATGGATGCCACTAGGGGTGGAAGGAGAGGTGGATGCCAGTATAGGGGGAGGTAGATGCCAGTAGGGGGGGTGGGGAGGTGGATGCCAGTAGGGGGGGGGGAGGTGGAAGCCAGTAGGGGGGAGGTGGATGCCAGTAGGGGAGGGATGGGGAGGTGGATGCCAGTAAGGGGGAGGTGGATGCCAGTAGTCGGGGACGGGGAGGTGGATTCCAGCAGGGGGGGAAGGTGGACGCCAGTAGGGGGGGTGAGGAGCCGTCTGGACGAGGCTGGTGAGGGTCACGTGCACTAGGCCCAAAACTGTATGACTACCATGCACGGCGGGTGCAGAGGATGATCTGCTGGTATGGATACCGGTAGGGGGGAGGGTAAGGTGGATGCCGGGCCGGGATTTGGGGTGGATGATGCAGGTAATGGTGGGGGCCTGTGGGGAAATGGAAAGTGGATGCTGGTGGGGGGGGGGGGGGAAGGTGGGTCTGGGTAGGGGGGGGTGGAAGGTGGATGCGGTGGGGGGAAAGGTGGATGCTGGTGGGGGGGAAGGTGGATGCCGATGGGGGGAGGTGATGTGGGTGGGGGGGAAGGTAGGATGCTGGTGGGGGGGAAGGTGGATGCGGTGGGGGGGGAGGTGGATGCCGGTGGGGGGGGGGGGAAGGTGGATGCCGGTGGGGGAGAGGGTGATGTGGGGGGGGCGAAAGGTGGATGCCAGTAGAGGTAAAGGTGGGGATGGTGAAGTGGATGCCAGTAGGGGGGGGGCGGGTGAGCTGCAGGCTTGCAAGTCTGGGGAGGGCCGCATGCGCTAGGACCAAAACTGTATGAGAAGCGCGTAGGACTGGAAAGTGGAGACACTGAGCGTGCGCACGGCTGAAGCGGAGGATGGTCTGGATGCCGGTAGGGGGGAGGGGAAGGTGGATGCCGGGCCAGGATTCGGGGTGGATGATGCCAGTAGGGGTGGGGTCCTTGGGGGAAGTGGAAGGTGGATGCTGACGGAGGGGAAGTGGAAGGAGGATGCCAGTGGGGGGAAAGAGGGATACCGGTGGGAGGGAAGGGGAAGGTGGATGCTGGTGGGGGGGAAGGGGAAGGTGGATGCCGGTGGGGGGGGGAGGGGAAGGTGGATGACGGTAGGGGTGGAGATGGGATCGGGACAGTGGTACGGGTAACCAGTATAGGGAGGGCCTGCTGCTGGGGTGGGGTCCGTGGGTGGGGGGGTCTGAACAGAAGCTGCCTGTGCCCTAGCTGGGGAGGGCTCTGGGCGTGTTAAAGCACACGCTGAAGATGGATGCCGGTAGGGGGGGAAGGTTGGACGGGACAGAGACAGTCAGACAGACACACGACACGCTATACAGACTGAGACAAAAAAACAGACTAGAGTATACAGTACACAGTACACAGACAGACACACAACAGTGAGGGTGAAACAGACTCAGACAGACACAATCACAGTACAGATAACAGTCAGCATTTACTTACCGTGTGTATTGTATTTCAATAAGCAGCTGCACAGCCGGGAACATTCAAACACTTTTCTCCCGCCTCTGCAGTTGCTTATATTAGCTTGCAGTCCGTCCCACTCCCCGCCCATGAGGAGGGCCCTGATTGGATCCCCTCTCCCCATTTTTTTTTTGGTCTGAATGTATAAATGTAGGAAATGTATGAAAAACTAGGCACTTAATACACATATTTGGCAAAATGTGTCCAAAAATGGAATTTACTCTATACAAAGCGAGGAAACAGCTCATTCAGAGCCCAAAGCATCACTTATTAAAGTTTTATTTTTATATATATAAAAATCCAGTGCTTAGGTTACAGAAAAAGATTATTACAAGAACATACAATTATAATAAATGTAAACCAATTTCTAAAAATAAAAGGATAAAACATAAACAGAAATCCCTATACAGTATGTTACCATATGTCATATGTAAAATACATTCTGGTTTCTTATAAAATGTGAAACAACGACATGAGATAAAGTCTTGCGTGAGCAAGGTCATTTAACAAAGGAACACTGTACCGTACATACAGTACTTTTTGTTTCGCATTATAGACATCTGTTTTCAGTCATTGAGCCACACCGCTCTGTAGCATTCAGTGTACCCAATATGCAAAGACATTCACTATGCCATCTACCGGACATGCACTGAACTGCAACCACACAAATAAAAATTCCATTTTGACCACTAAATAAATTAGGACGGAGCTGAGACAACTCGCCGTGAGAAGGCAAAAATTCCCACACGGGCAGCCAGAGAACTGCCCACGGATCATCCCTAGAGAGTGGCTCGAAACCGGAATTTCCATCTCTAGGACCTTTCCTAGAGAGATCATTGGAGTAGAAGATAATTCACGTGCTCCGATGCTAAAACACACGTCTGTTGAATTCTAATTTTCTATTACAAAATTCAAACATTTATGCCCAGACCTTCTTTCATTGAAACACACATATGACCCAGCTCTGTTGTAAATCAGCTACTTGGTTGACATTTACGACTTAAAAGTAAAATAACCTTATCTTGTGACGCTCAAATTTGGTCTGAATGTATAAAATGCCTCATAACTTTGTGGCCATAATACTTAGACACACGCGAGTCATATCAATAGGTTCAAGCTAGTTTGCTGAATGTAACAATACTTATTTTTTACTGACTTGCTCCTAAGTTTGAGCAACAAATGGATAGCTGTCCTTTGCCCCTTCAGAAAAACATCTATTATTTGGCCTTATTGCATCCATCTAATTGCAACTGTTTCATATATCTATACTGTTTCTTGTTTTTCAGAATAGATTTCATCCCATGATATCCTATTTTTTATATAGCCCTCCAGCTAAGTGGTGACCTGTTTGTCACCTCTCTCTGTGATGCACTGGGGATATTTCAAGAATGTTAAGGTTTTCTTTGAGGTTGATAGCCCAGGATCTGGCGTTCGTCCACAGCCTACCAAACTATACATATTTCACTTTCAGTGGTTCATCAGTGACCCCCCCCCCAATTAAGAAATCTTTGTAGACCAGCACAGACACTCTCTGTCACCCACTGACACTCTCTCCCCCACTGACACTGACACTCTCTCCCCCCACTCTCTCTGACACTCTCTCCCCCCACTGACACTGACACTCTCTCCCCCCACTGACACTGACACTTTCCCCCACTGGTACTCTCGCTCCCCCCACTGACACTGAAACTCAACAGAACAGATGAACACAGGACAGCCACAGAACACACACACACACACACACACGCACACGCACACGCACACACGCACACACACACCAGGACAAAGCAAACATACACACAACAGGACAGATCAAACATACATACAACAGAACAGAACAAATGCACACACACACACAAAGCCTCACCTCTCTCCGCTCCATGCTTCTGCCTCATCTGCTTAGCCCCGCCCTCAGGCACCTGAAAGCTCCTCTTGATTGGATGCTGCTGGGTAATGCAGCCAATCAGGATGGAGGAAACTTCCCAGCCTCCTAGCAACTGTCTTGCTCTCTTCCTGCTCAGGGATATCCCCTACTAGGTTACGAAACTGTAATAGAAAAACCTAGGCAGCTGCACCACCCAAATTATGCCACCCTAGGCGGCCGCTTTGTTCGTCTAATGGTTAAACTGGCCCTGTATATGGGTATAAAGAACAAAAATTGTACTTACCACACCAATATACAGTAGCATGCTAAACATATGTTGTACATTAGGTTTTAAATTATATACTGTTTTATTTTTTTTTATTTATGCTGTGTTTTTCCTTGGTTTTGACTGTTATCTAGATAAGATTGTGACACATTGGCAAAGGCATAAAATTGATTCGCTATTTCAAGACAAGGCAGAAACATTGTGTTATTAATCAAAGACCTGAAAAGATGATGTGAATGGTTTTCGCAATCTTAAATCTTTTATTGGGACAATTTTATGAAAGCGCAGATTTGTATTCGATTTTTGCAGAAAATCATTGTCATAAGAGCCTTTTTTACTTTGTAACTCTCTTTTATGTAAGCTTCACGGTGTGCTCTGACTCTACCATTAAATTATGTCAGTTTTTAACCCTTTGAGTTCCCCCAAGACGTAGTCACTACGTCATGGGATCTGGCACTCCAGGGGTCTCATGATGTAATGGATACATCATGTCCAAAAAGTGCTTTTTGTCCACCTTTGATCACATCCTGCGTTCTCATGGTGTGCAGGATGTGGTATGCAGTGATTGGAAATGGAAGAGGACTCCTGCCGGAGAGGCCATAACACTTTGTTGCAGCGCCGCCTCCGGAACTCAAAGGGTTAAAGCAGCAATACCCCCCAGAAGCCTATACAAGTTTAACTCATGCATGTAGGTATATCTTTATATAGCGTCCACAGCTTTACTTAGCGCTTTACAAGAGAGATAATACAGTACAGGAAATGATGCTTTGATTATGACCACAAAGTAGTGGAAACTACCCTCGAAAGAACAAATACAATATATAGAGATACATTGCTAAAAAGAAAGACAAGTAATGATAAGAAAAAAAAGTATATAATAAGAAGAATTATTATAATAACAACAACCCTCTTTATATAACTAAATTTAATCCAATGCACTATAAAATAGAGAAAGCTCTAACAAAACATTGGAACATCATAAAAAAAGATCCTATATTAGGTAACACTATGGAAAATAAACCTACAATTTGTTTTAGAAAGTCTTTGTCCCTTAAGAACATTTTAAGTCCAAGTTTGCTAAAAGAAATTCCCAAACAAAATATGTTTAGCAGCACTGGTTGGCTAACTTCTAAACCGATGGGAAATTACAAGTGCAATAATTGCGTTATATACAAATATATGGACCCAATCAAAGCATTTGTCTTGCCATCAGGAAAAGTAAATAAAATTGAGGCTTTTATTAATTGTAAGTCTAGATATATTGTGTACAAGATCTCATGTGCCTGTGGCCTGGATAATGTAGGCAAAACTAAGAGAGAACTCAATGTGAGAATCAAAGGACATGTGAACAATATAAAAAATGCTAAAAAAAACATTTACAACAACATAAAAAATTGCATAATCTTCCAAAACATTTTTTATTGAATCATGACAGTGATCTGACAAATTTTAAATTCACTGGTTTAGAGCAAATACCCTCGAATATTAGAAGGGGAGATAGAAATAAAAAACTAATGCAAAAGGAACAAAAGTGGATATACAGTATAATTTACATACGAGAGCTCCCAATGGTCTAAATGAACATGTGCATATTGTCCCTTTCCTATAATGAGTCAATGATTGATTTCTTAATATTCATTTTTTTTAAACTTTTATATGTAATTTAAAAAAAAAAATGTAAATGTAATATTATTGTTTAAAATATTGTATTGAGATTCATCTTGATTCTTATGCACTGCAATGCTGATGTTTAAAGTCATAAATGAATTACTAACACTTTACATTTGAATTTAAATGTCATACATTTTAATATGTAGTTAATAGCTCAAATATACCAATCAGTATTGGGGATATATTTAGATTAATCTCAATTTATATACTCTGCAATACTGTTGTTTAAAAGTTATAGACTAGTATGTCTGCTTTAATTGCACTTTGAATTAAAATGTATGCACTTTAATATGTAGTTAATAGTTTAATTATGTTGATCAGCATTGGGGGTACATAAGAGTCAGAATAAGATGTAGACACCTTTGCCTGACGAAGCTTGAGAAAGAAGTGAAACTAGTTGGGTTCGCAAGGTGGCGCTATACTTTTCTAAAACAGAGGTTTGCAAGGACTGCGGAGGTTTGTTTCTGAAGCGTTCCCGAGACGCGGATCTTAACTGGCGGCTCCTGACGTGTTATCACCGAGGAGGATAAGTGGACATCACAAGGTGACCATAGGAGAATGGTACTATTGTGGTATTCTCTGTGGACTCCCATGTTGATGGAGCAGTGTCCTTTGTAGCGGTGACACCATTTCCTTGTATCCCTCTGATGCTGCACTATTCATTCCTTACGTGTAAGTAAGAGTGGGGGCTTGTGGCCTAATATATATCTTATACTCAACCTAAGAGATCTGTGTTTGTCTTTTTGTTTTTGCACATGTTTGGAGGTTCCCTGGCAGAACCTTCAAGGGCTGAGGATCCCAGCCCTCTGAAGACAACAACACATTGATCCTCTGCATCACAAAGTATCTGGACTGTTGGTAGAGCACTGGTAACCTGTGTGTTTGCGATAAAGGAATGAATCACCAAATTTTTCAGCCATCAAAAAAAGATCGCCTGCGATAAGCCACTTATCGGCAGGTTTGAAAACTAGTGCACTTCTAGTAGCAGCGATCAGCTTATCGAGGCCTATCACGGCTGTAGAATGGCGAGCTTCTCCCAAAATCCTCACGCCAGGAAATGTTGGCGTGAGGTTGGTGAGAAGCTGCTGAGAGGCGGCGATACAGGACTTTAAAAAAAAAAATGCTTTTTTTCTGCATCGGATTGATGCCCGGGAGTCTCCGGAGCTGATATCCATTAATATCAGCACCAAAGACCCCAGCATGAATCCCATGCAATAAAAATGCTTTTACAGGCAACTTGATCACCTAACTGCTAAGGCAATGAAGGGGTTAACCCTTCCCGCTACCCACCAAGGGCCAAATACACCGACCCCCGCTACCCACAATAAACACTAATACCCACCTCCTCAACCCCCATATGATTCATAACAGAGGCCATGGGTATCCTCAGGTTGTCCTTGCGTGTGTTTTGGGGCTCTCAGGTGGTCCCTGCCGGCATCTGGGGGCCCTCAGGTGGTCCCTGCCGGTGTCTGGGGGTCCTCGGGTGTTCCCCATGGGTGTCTTGGGGCCCTCAGGTGGTCCCCGCAGGTGTCTGGGGCCCTCAGATGGTCCTCGCGGGGGTCCTCGCGTGGTCCCTGTGGGTGTCTTTGGGTCCCTCGGGTGGTCCCCGTGGGTGTCTGGGGGCCTTTGGGCAGTCCCTGCGGGTGTCCTCAGGTTGTCCTCGTGGGTGTCTAGGGGCCCTGGAGTGGTCCCTGCGGCTCCCCGCTGGCCTGCAGTACCAATCCTGTGGCAAATAAAAATGCAATACATTGAAATAAATACAACCCCCTTCCCCCCGCCCCCAACACATACAGTAATGGGCAAAATAACTATTATCCAGATATGGATAATGGCCCAGTTACCCATTATAAAATAAAACATTAGCCAGCCAGCAAAAATAAAGTAAATAAAACTTTCTACTTACCCCTGCCATCATGAAGGGTGTCCTCATCAGCAGGAAGAACAGAATACAAGTGCGCAACTAATTAACTCTATTGTGCAGAAATATTAACCCATATAAACACCTATGTGATATTGAAATATAAACAACCTCTAAGTTGTAAGCGGACGTCTGCAGCTGTATGCAAGGAGTGACTCAACACCCCTGGAACAACTGAAACACAAAAAAAAACAAAAGCGCAGACGCACATAGTGAAGTAGGTTCCAAACTATATATATATTAAAATGGTAAGATATCTGCGTACATCAGATCAGAATAAATTAGGCATTTCATGTACAATGACATGTGTTACCCGGCACCGCAACAGCCACAGATTTTTTTTTACCTGGTGCTGGTCTTCAAGGTGGATGGCGTTGGCTTGCGGGTGATGTTGCGGTACGAGAGCTTACAGATACAATGGAATTCGGAGGGTGAAGACTTCTAAAAGTAAGTAAAATATTGAATGTATGTAAATGTCTTTTTTCAGTTTTTTTCATTGTATTTATTTATTTTTATGATTGTGAATGCCCATTGACTGATAATGTATTAATCTGTTCCCATTTAGGGTACAGATAAATACAGTGAAAGCCAATGCATTTTTTGGCAAATGCTTTTTTTAATTGATTGTAGTTTTTTTCTATTTGTATTTAATGTTTGGATTAAATTGTTTGGAATTTGGATGGCTTGTTTTTAGTACATTTTAGGATTGCTTAGCGTTCAAAATTAATTATTTGTTTGTTGGCTTCTGGTTTAAATTCATTCATTGTTTTGTTGGCTAGTGTTTAAAATTAATTCATTGTTTTGTCGGCTAGTGTTTAAAATGAATTAATTGTTTTGTTGGTTAGTGCTTTTATTTATTAAAGTGGTTGGCTAGTGCTTTTATTTATTTAATTGGTTGGCTAGTGCTCTAATTTAATTAATTGATTGGTTGGCTAGTGCTTTTATTTATTTATACGAGGGTCACCGGTATATTGAGTCTACCCACTCTCTCCCCGCCAGGAAAATGCATCGGCCCTAATGACCATGAAGGATTTCCGCAAGGGGAATCCCATACTTTGCTTGGATGGTAGCGTCACCACCCATGACCACTAGAGGGAACACACACAAAGAGCTATGCTCTCATACCTGGGGTATCTCCCACCTAATCCCGGTGATTACAGGCTCTCGCTGGGAGCCACAAATTTACTCCTATACCTTAGTGGTTTCTGGGGATAATGGGACCTCCGTGAACTCAGAGTCTTGTGGCTTTCAGCAACCACACATGTAGTCACACAATACCAGTACATACACCGTAATGATTCTAGCCTATACCCTTCTATACCCTGGTGGTCTCTTGGGGCAATAGGATCTTGGCTTGCTCAGAGGGTTCCAGAGCTCTCAGAAATCCCACAGCAAAGTTAACAAACTGCATATACAGTAACAATCCAAGCCTAAACTCACTATGAGGTAATATGCCACCAACTGGGCTATTAGTGGACGCACCCAAGGTACACAGGGTACACATGTACACACTCACCCACTCCTGGTAATCCCTGACCCATACAAGGACTTAATCCCACTTCAATAACTAACTACCTTAACTGTTATCCAGGTATTACTGTCACGATGTGCTCACCACAAACAAGGCGTGACCGCGGGGCTGAGGTGGGGATGCATATAAACACCTCCCACAGCCGCGTGGGTGCATCTGGAGTGTAGGCTGGTCAAGGTAGCCGGGTCTGGGTTGGAGAGGTATGGATAGTTGATATACTTGCCAGGTCTGGGTTGGAGAGGTACGGATCTTTGCAGGTACAATTAGCCAGGGTCCGGGTTGGACAGAGGTGAAAAGTCATTGTACAGGTGACAAAGTGGGGGTTGGAGAGGTGCGGATTGTTGTAGATGGCCGGGGTCAGGAAGAGAGAGATAGGAACAGATGAACAAGACAGGACTGCAAAGGCTAGGAAGCAAACACAAAGGAACATAGGCTTATGTTCAGCCAATGTGCCAGTGGCACAGCTGAGCATATAAAGGAGAAGGTGACCAATAAGGCAGGAGGAGGTGTGGAGGTATTTCAGTAAAGATGACTGCTATTGGCCATTCAGGTGTACAGGAGAGGTGTGGGGAGGAACCCAGGTGCTGGTATGCTGACACGGGATCGTGTGCTGCACCTTGATGACACCACGTGGGCAGAGCCCAAAGGTGGGACCGGAGAGAGAGACATTAAGCCTGGAGCGGGATGCACGCGTGAGCCGTCTGATGGGTGGTCCCCAAAGGAGAGGTGTCCTGGCCAGCAGAGGAAACGGGGAAGGCAGGAGCTTCAGTAGCGGGCGGAGGTGAGCGCGGAGTGCGCCGAGGGTGGCGTGACTCCCTGATCCTTACAGTACCAAAACCCTTCCAGTAGACTAGATATTGTATTGATCTCTAGAGAACAAAAAAATGGGACCGCTCATCCTATAATGTACATTAGGTAATTAGTATGGGCAGGTGCTTTAAGGGACAAAATGGCATATATTGTCGGTGTGATCCGAGAAGGATCGAAAAGAATCCCCAAAATTTAGCACTCAGTGCTGGAAAATATTCATCTGGATAACAGTGATCCAACAGGAGGAAATTACCTGTATATAACTGTATAGGGAATTGATAGCCCTTGTAGTACCACTAAGTCCAAAGAAAAATAATAAAGTTTTATTCAAGTAAATACTTATTAAAAACACATACACATCATTCAAAACTTGTTAAAAAAACCCGCTCGGAGGTGGCTGGTGTGGTCAATATTCTTGCTGGATTGTCTCTATTAGTATAATCCTGCTGACTCACATCTATCCATATCGGTATTGTCTATTGAGAACCAAAGTAGTATTGTGATCCTGCAGAGGGTATCCGCTATTGTGAACTGATTAGTATCAGACAGTGTATACACAGGCTTAATAAGGTATCTATTTGTCTTTACACAGAAGGTTATCCTATTGATGTTACTATATATCAGAGTGTGTACTAGTATTGAAACACTCTTGTATACACATTAGCCATATATGGATACAGATCAGTAGCGCATAGTAAAAAGACAGACTGTATTTTTAGTTGCAGGGATAAATCAAGTGATCACGGAGGATCATACACTAGGTCTGTGTCAAGACCAAGCAATATTAATGTATTGCATGTACAGTATAAACGTGCATAAATCAGCTTAACATATGCGGAGCAATGCTGTGTGGCTATAAGAAAGCTCCGTGACTCCTCCACCCCTGAAGAAGCGTAGCCTTACGTGAAACAGTCGTCGGGAATAGACGTCACTCGCTGACGTCATCAGAGGTGGCAGCATCCAGTGATCTTGTGTATCGAGGGAAGACAGGCTTGTATATGCGGCGGGGTCTTGACACGAATATAGTCTATGATCCGCCGTGATCACGGAGCTTTCTTATAGCCACACAGCATTGCTCCGCATATGTTAAGCTTATTTATGCACGTTTGTACATGCAATACATTAATATTGCTTGGTCTTGACACAGACCTAGTGTATGATCCGCCGTGATCACTTGATTTATCCCTGCAACTAAAAATACAGTCTGTCTTTTTACTATGCGCTACTGATCTGTATCCATATATGGCTAATGTGTATACAAGAGTGTTTCAATACTAGTACACACTCTGATATATAGTAACATCAATAGGATAACCTTCTGTGTAAAGAAAATAGATACCTTATTAAGCCTGTGTATACACTGTCTGATACTAATCAGTTCACAATAGCGGATACCCTCTGCAGGATCACAATACTACTTCGGTTCTCAATAGACAATACCGATATGGATGTATGTGAGTCAGCAGGATTATACTAATAGAGACAATCCAGCAAGAATACTGACCACACCAGCCACCTCCGAACGGGGTTTTTTTTTAACAAGTTTTGAATGATGTGTATGTGTTTTTAATAAGTATTTACTTGAATAAAACTTTATTATTTTTCTTTGGACTTAGTAGTACTACAAGGGCTATCAATTCCCTATACAGTTATATACAGGTAATTTCCTCCTGTTGGATCACTGTTATCCAGACGAATATTTTCCGGCACTGAGTGCTAAATTTTGGGGATTCTTTTCGATCCTTCTTGGATCACACCGACAATATATTGATCTCTAGAGATCCTGGAATCCACGATGGACTGAACTTCATACTCCTGTTGGCTCTGTACAAGGAGAGGAGCTGAAGACGAGACGGGATCGGAGAAGCGAGGATTTTGGATGGCTGGTTTCAGCAAGGAGACATGGAAAACTTGGGGAATCCTCATGGATGAGGGGAGATGTAGACAATATGCCTCTGGGTTGACCTTTTCCAGAACCGAATAGGGTCCAAGAAACCTGGGTGCTAGTTTAAGCGTGGGCACCTTGAGGCGTATATTTTTAGATGATAACCACACATTATCTCCTGGACTAAATTCCTGGATCTTGCACCAGTAACGGTCTGCCTGGAGTTTCTGACTAGCCGTTGCGGTCCTAAGATTCTCCTGGATCACTTTCCATGAATCCTGTAGACTTCGAATTCTGTTATCTGCAGTCGGTACCTCAGAAGAATATGTGGACATCGAAAGGAGGGATGGGTGGAATCCATAGTTTATGAAAAAAGCCGACTCTCGGGTGGACTCGTTGCACAAACTATTGTGCGCGAATTCAGCCCAGGGAAGAAGATCCATCCAGTAATCCTGGGTGGATAAGTTCTTTACTGCTCCAGTCAATACAGGGATTATAACATTGAAGCCATGGGAGGCCCAGTGTGGCAGGATGGCCTGTAGCCGAGGTCAGACAATAGTCCACACGTGTACTTTCAGGTTTAGAGCAAAGGTTGAATGGGTTTATTGCTCCACAGCTTAACTAAACATGTGGGCACACTGTCCCATTAAGGCATAAACATTGCAAAATAAAACCTGCTCCACATTGGGAGAGCTTACTAACACTGCAAGCCTATCTATCAGGCTGGCTGGCTAATCCATAACCAAACATTTACATATAACAAACAGTCCGAAAACAATATGAACAGATCTTACTGTGGTTTAGAGAGGTACTTGTGAATCTATCTGCATAGCAGCTTGTCTAGGATCTTGTCTGAGCAAGAGCCACCTGACTACCAGCCAAGACTTCCTTATATCCCATCATGCTGGTTGTCAGGTGTCTGCTTACTTCCTGATTGTCCATCTTTTACTCCTGAGTTAACCCTCTGTGTGCTGGATGAAGCACTCAGACATATGTCTCCCAGGCATAATTGTTAGTGACTGACATCACCCTGTCACAACCAGAATCACTTCGATTGAAGGAGTATGAATCACGTACAGATGGATCTTTTCCCTATGATCCTCACCTGTCTGTAAGTGGAAGTGGATAGTCTGCAAGGAAATGAAGGCTGGTTGTAATGCCCAATTTCGATGGCTTCTAATCCTACCGGGATCCTCTTGCGGACAAGCGGGATGTTGTTCCTCTCAGCAAAGCCTTGGTCAATAAAGTTGCCTCCAGACCCTGAATCCACAAATGCTAAGAGGGTGGTCTGAAAACCCTTACCGGTAAGTGAAACTGGGACCAATATCCTGGTTGGCAAGGTCTTCTTGGTGATATGGGAAGTGGAGAGCATTCACAATGAGACTCCCCTGGACCTCATTGGGAGCTGGCTTTTCCCAACTTGTGAGGGCAAAGAAGTACTTGATGCCCGGAGTTGCCAAAATACAGAAATAGTCCGGCGTTGCGTCATTGCATTCTCAGAGGGAGACAATTTGTTACCACCCAGTTGCATGGGTTCAGGAGTGTCGGAGTGAGAAGAGCGGAGTCCAATACAAAGCCGGATCAGGAACATAGAGCTAGGAACAGACGAACAAGACAGGACTGCAAAGGCTAGGAAGCAATGAACACAAAGGAACATAGGATTATACTCAGCCAATGTTCCAGTGGCACACCTGAGTATATAAAAGAGAAGGCGACCAATGAGGCAGGAGGAGGTGTGGAGGTATTTCAGTAATGATGACTGCTATTAGCCATTTAGCTGTACAGGTGTCCGCCAGTGCTTCGTGCCATTAACCCTTCCCCTCATCTCCGCATTCCAAACAGGGAGTGCATGCCCTGGCAGTAATTCGGAGCAAAGGGGTGAGATCCTGCTTCTTCTGATGCTGCATGCCATTCCTCCTCTCTCTACTCACCGCATGTCAACCAGAGTGGGAGGGAGCAGGGAGAGACAGGCAAGGACGCCGGCAGCTACCTGTGTGGCTTTGAGGGGTGCAGACTAACTGGGGGTGGGGGGTCATGGGGAGTGTAACGATGGAGGGGAGGGTGGGCCCAGTAATAAAGGGGTTACACCCCACAGGGCCACCCCCACCATCGTATGGGAGGCGAGGCGTTAACTGTTATAATGTTTAATAGTGTTTTTATTCCCCTGCCTCATTGCAAACTGTGTCTCCCCTGGTTGTATGTATTTTTCCCCTTACAGTGTGTGCACCCAACACATACATTGGGATCAGGTCGGGAGGGAAAGGTTGAAATGCATTGACATATTTATTGCCCTTTGTTCCCCTTCCCGCCTTTTCTATCCCCATTTGCAGCTCATCCCATAGGCCGCCATTGGAGTTCCATGCAATTAAATGGAGATTTCCGTGGTTTTGGCCTAATATCTGAAAAAATGAGCAGGTGGCGCCCGAGAGGACAAGCGGAACACCGCCATTGAAATGCATGGAGTAATGTATTTCAATGGGGATTCCTCGAGTACGACCTCCAGGAACGAGCTGGCAGCCAGCCAAACCGCAAACCCCGAAAGCGGATACAATATCAATAGAAAAGCTTTGATCACTCAATTGGCGTGGGAACTTGGCCAAGTTCAGTCATATTAAAATTGTATCTCCAGTCCTAGGGCAGCTAGCAGGTTAATTATTTTTGCCCCTAGCTCAAGGGGACCCCCTTACTCGACCCCAACCGGGTCCGACAGTCAATGGCGATGAGAAAGGGTCGCGCCGGCCATGAGGGTCCCACCATTGACCGCAATGGCGGAGAAAAGCCGCGTGGCTTTTAAAACACAAAGTCCAAAAGTGTACAAAGTGAAAACCCAGATCTCCGGTTCTGAAAGGACTAGAGGGCTGAGATTTGGCCACAATGTAGTCACTGCTCCGGCATGATTGCATGGCAAATTCTAGTCCTCTCCGATCAACAGAACGGAGTATGGGTAACTGTTTAAAATGTGATTGTGCCATTGACTTCAATTGCAGAGAAATGCAATTTCTAAAACATGTCGGTTTAAAGTGTATTTCTGTAACTCCGGTTCCGTGGGTCCCAGCAAGCTGAAAATTGGCCACCCTGTAGAATCCTCTCCGACATGAGAATCTGGCAATTTGTAGCCCTCTTGGCCCAGCCGAACGGATTATTTTAATAGATATGTATTTGTAGAAATGTACTGTATTTTATGTCTAGTATAAAGCCCGCGAAAACTACTAGCCCCTCCAGTATGTTAATGGTGAGGGGCGACAGAATGTCTACAACAAGACCCCTGATCAAAGGCTCTCCCACCCTGATAAAGTATTCTAGGGCGGAGAAGATCAGCACATGAGTGTTTATGATAGGTGTTGTAAATTACACTTAAAGTAAAACTTTCCCTGTCCAGATCCCCTTCTGGCAGACTCAGAGATGCCAATTCTTTAGCGTGGGGTTAGGAAAATGGAACCCAGAGTGAGCAATTGTGCGCATGTGCCAGTTACCTGAAGGCAGGTACCAAAGTGCTTCTCACGTTAGCTGGCAAAAGGCAATTGGGTGCAGGTAATTGTTAACCAATAGAAAACTAGAAGAAACAACAGGCGCACTCCTAGTGTGATAAAGTATAAAACAGTATTTATGGGATTGTAAAATATAAAAAGCGCACTCACAAACAGAGTAAAAATAATAGCATTTATGAGATATACTCAATCGCCTTGAAGCTGTGAAGGGAATGTATCAGCCTGTCTCGTTGGTGCCACCTCTGGTGTATCCGTTGGTTCAGCAAGGTGCACACTCCCTTCACAGCTTCAAGGCGATTGAGTATATCTCATAAATGCTATTATTTTTACTCTGTTTGTGAGTGCGCTTTTTATATTTTACAATCCCAAAAATACTGTTTTATACTTTATCACACTAGGAGTGCGCTTGTTGTTTCTTCTTGTTTTCTGCAGATATCCTTGGGATTTGGTGATCCTTATATACGGGCAGCAAAACTCCAGTGGACCAAGTACATTTTTTTAAATTTCAACTGACATCTGGTTTTTATTTTATTTTTTATGTTTCATATTTTTTATTTTTGCTATAGATTTCAGTTGTTTTTATCACAAATTCGCCCTTTTGGGGATTCTTTTGTCAATAGCCTTGTTAACTCTATCTGATTTACACAGCTGATTTATCCTTATCAAGCTTCCTAAGGCGCTACTCCAATTTGTTTGAATTGTTAACCAATACCTGACACCCAATGTTAGGGTATAGGGCTTAAATCCCATATAAACGAGTGTAAGCCCTATGCCCAATGTTGTTCGTGATTACTTCTACATGATACCTGATGCCTTGATAAATTGCTAATCTAGATCCAGATTACTTAATTGCCCAATCCCTAAGTAAGTGTATATATCCTGTGTGTTATATGTACTATATTGTGTGTTCACCTTCCCTGAAGGAATAAACTTTCTTTATTATATTACGGTCACATTCAATTCAACCCAGTTATTTTGGTGTATATTACAACCCTGCACAAGCTCCTGTGACAGTGGGGTTTGGGGGAGATGTCTCCCTCCCCCTCCTCTCTGCATGGCGAGCGGAGCAGGAGGGGGTAAAGCTGGGGCCATGGTGCCATAGACTGTGCAGAGTCGTCCGCACACACTGAGCGATCAGACTGCCTTAAGGCAGTGATCGCGTCCATGCAGCATGCGGGCGTGTGTGGGCGGAAGAGAGAGCGTGTTGTGCAAGAAATCAGTTGAAACTGATTTCTTGGCACGACAGGCCGATCACGTGAGCGTTTCGCCCAATGAGGGCGAACCAGCTCTGTGACACCCCTAGGCATGCCCCTAGGCACGCCCCCCATGGTCCATCCACTATGGCCAGGAAAAGCACCCGCTTCACGCGGGTCACTTCCCAGCCTCCGCACACCTCCGCATGGGCAAAGGCACCATGGCCCCAACCTAACGGGAGACTGATTGGAGAGCTGGCAGGGAAAGTGGGGGGAGAAGAGGCCGTGGGATCATGGAGGATGGCTGGTAAGCCCCCCTCCATCACATCTCCCTACAGCATGTCTTTCTTGCATCCCCCCCAGCATGTCTTTCGCTCCCATTTCCACCCCAGCATGTATTTTTCTCTCCTCCCAGTACTATATGTATTTCTCTTACTTATTCTCCCTGCATATCCTTCTCTCACCTCTTCTACCAGCAAGTCTCTCTCTCCTCTCCTGCGTGTAACAGAGTGCTCACCACAAACAAGGTGTAACCGCGAGGCCGAGGTGGGGATATATATAAACACCAACCCACAGCCGTGTGGGCGCGTCTGGAGTGTAGATTTGTCGAGGTAGCCGGGTCGGGGTTGGAGAGGTACGTATAGTCAGAGGTACTTGCCGATGTCAGGATTGGAGAGGTGCAGATCGTTGAAGGTACTTAGCCGTGGTCTGGATTGGAGAGGTGTGGATCGTTTTGGTACATTGCAGAGGCCGGGATTGGAGAGGTGCGGATTGTTGTTGGTAACCGGGGTCAGGAGCGTAGAAGAGCGGAGTCCAAAAGAATAACCGAGATCAGGAACAGAGAAGCTAGGAGCCGTACAAGACAAGACTGTGGAGGCAAGGGTAGCAGTGAACACTTCACACATAGGAAGGTTTATGCACAGCCGATTTGCCAGTGGGGAGACAGTTACCAATGAGGTTGCAGACATAAGGAGGTGCGTCAGTAAGGCTGACCGTGATTGGTCGATTGGGTGCAGGAGACAGGTGTGGGAAGAATCCTTGATGCTGCCAGATGCCGCGACTCATGTGCGCGCTGACAGCGCATTCATGCTGCGCCGATGATGCCACTGTGTGGGCGGAGTCTGAAGGCGGGACCGGAGGGAAGCATATTTACCTCCACACGGGATGCGCGTGCACCTATAGCATGGCGGCTGGTCATAGGAGGAGGAAGAGGAGCGTCACAGTTGACAGGAGGAGCGGGGGGCCCGATCACGGGTTGGGGTAAGCACCGGGTGCGCCGAGCGTGTCATTGATCACGGATCCTGACACTGCTCCAGTATGTCTTCCTCCATCCTCGTCTGTATGTCTTTCTCTTCTTTGTTACACCTTTCTTCTCACATGCTCAGTCTCTTATTTTCCCATTCTTTATTTAATCCTTTCTCTCCCCCCATGTTTTGTTTAATTATTTTCCTCACTTATTTCTGGCTTTAACATTCATGATAATGTTCTCTCCAGCATCACATCTTTCTCACTCTCTTCCCCTTCTTGTCTCTCTCCCCCCCACTCTGTTCTCTTTCTTATCCCTCTTATGTATTTATTTTTTTTGCCTTCAATTTATCTTTTTTTTGTCTCTTCCTCTATATTTCTTCATCTTTTTCAGCCTGTTCAGCCGAATGCACAAACCCTGCTCTCCTCTCCTCTGATCTGGCAGTGTTTTCCACCACTGTGTGCTGCCTGCATCTCATCAGCCCCCTTCAGGTAATAGGCATGCCGGAATGGGGCTCAGGCCCTTAAATCCACTGGGCCTGGGACAGCAGTATCGACAATCCCATCCCTGTCGGTGACCCTGATCTATTAGCTACGACTAGTCTCACAATGCATCAGCTATAAATCTTACTATAGTAACAATTTACACTAAAAGCTAACAATATGGAATAGTGAAATCAATGTAGCAATACTGCAACAAAGTATTTCACACACGGACGAGAAATACAATCTCTCTCTCCCTCCAATACAAATAACCCACAAGGGGAAACAGCACAACTGTAAGAGGAGCCTGTTTACAGGGAGGTGAACATGAAAGCAAAGATTCATATCTGTATCAAAGCAAAAGGGCCTATGGAGTTTGATGACATGGTTTGACTAAAAAAAAAGCCAAAGAGACTTTAGAGCGGGTGCAGTGCAACATGATAGTTATTGGTATGTTGCAGGTTGACAAAGATCACAAAAACAAATACCTGCAGAGCAGGCTGGGTCTATGAGAAGGCTTCCAAGGAAGGGTATCATTAGTTTATTTTGTGGAACTTTTGAAGCAAAACGTCTTTGCTGGCATCTACCTAAATTCTCATAGGACTGAAACTCCTTCATGGAGTTGAAAATGCAACCCGATTAGGTGCGTGCGCCTCCGCTCGCTCAAAATTCTCACTGCACTAAAAGTCCTTGGAGACGAAAAAGCGTGTGCACGAGCTTACCACCGCTGGCTCAAAATTCACACAGCACTCACAGTCGTTGATGTAGATGAAAATGTGATCAAGCAAGCAAACAGTACTTTTATAAGCAAACCTGCCACAGTACCAGTACTTTTATAAGCAAACCTGCCACAGTACCAGTACTTTTATAAGCAAACCTGCCACAGTACCAGTACTTTTATATCCACACCTGCCACAGTACTAGTACTTTTATAAGCAAACCTGCCACAGTACCAGTACTTTTATAAGCAAACCTGCCACAGTATTCATTCTTTTATATCCAAACCTGCCACAGTACCAGTACTTTTATATCCAAACCTGCCACAGTACCAGTACTTTTATATCCACACCTGCCACAGTACCAGTACTTTTATATCCAAACCTGCCACAGTACCAGTACTTTTATATCCAAACCTGCCACAGTACCAATACTTTTATAACCAAGATCAACCGTTACATTTATCTATGCCTTCAACTACCACTGCTCTGTCCACCACCACCCCACCATTGATCCACCAGTAATGGATGAAACTGAAGCGCAGCCTGCATTGTCTTATGCCGATTACAATTTACATCGGAATTCGCATTGTCACTTTCATCGAACATTCTTGAACAACATATTACATGTTACATTTGCCATCGTTTATGGCAGGGGGGCGCAAACTTTTTTCCCTGCGCCCCCCTGCCGGCTGTCCCCTCACTCCCGCGCCCCCCCCAACCCTAACTTACCCTTGCTCCGGCGTAATGACGTCACGTTGCCATAGCAACGTGACGTCACATGACCTCGCAGCGTCATTTTGACGCCGCGTTGCCATGGCGACGCCGGGAGGAAGCCGCCGGAGCCACGGGTAAGTATGGTTTACAGAGGCCCTGCAGCTCCCCCGGCACTTAATTTAAGTGCCTTCGGGAAGCGCGCGGGGCCTCTGTAAACCCCGCGCCCCCCGTCGGCAGTCTCGCGCCCCCCCTGGGGGTCGCGCCCCACAGTTTGCGCACCGCTGGTTTATGGTTTCAAAACGATGGAAAGAAACCAGCTGATAAAGATGCTCCACTAATACACACTTCATTTCCAGATATCGATGTTAATGACATGTAACAGCGGTAGAGGAGCTCTCAAGAACAACACCATTCCTGCATTTTTCAAGTCAAATGGCTTCGTTTACCCCGGGGTGCCAGCGCATTTACCCAAGTCGAATTTTGTAACAGAGAGACTCATTTCACCGTGTCTACTATCTATGCAGATCAGACGCATGAGATACTGTGCGTAAACACCCAATAGAGTATTCTTGGGCAAATATTCAATGTTCCTGTGTCAGTCACTACGTTAACGTTCACGTCAAGCACAAGAAAATACACAAGTCCAGATACTTGATGGGTTTGGTTCGAAAACCAGTAGTTAAAGCTTGGCTACAGTATCTGCTACAAACACCGCTTTATCGTCTTTATCAAATTTCAATCGATCAATCCTTCTTCGATGAGAATGAAATGCAGATTGGCAGTCTTTCAACGGCATTTAGATCATTTACAATCCAAAATATATGTATCTTACTTTAGTTATCATAAGTCAATTGTATCATGTATTTAAACAGAGATTTCTGCAGAAAAATAAATAATACTCTCAAAAGTCTTTAATTCAATCAAAAACATCAAAATCAAAATACAATTTCAGTGACAAAATACAAAGACGTTTCACTTAGAACACGCATGCTCGGTACACACCCCGTCTTTTTTTATTAATAGTATAATTTTAGTGTTTGTATTTGGTTCTTATTTGAATAATAATCTGATTTGTATCTGATTTGTATCTAAATGATAATATTGTCTGCACACAATCCATTTTTGCTCTCTGCAGTACAAGATTGGTTAGACATGTTTGTGGTCCTTGACTCTTTGATCAGCAACCTAAACCTGCATGCGGTCAGCAACCTCAACCAGTATGTGGTGAGCTCCAGGTGGCAAACATAAACATAAATTAGTGTATGTGATGGGTAATATTGCAAGGCAAGGATGGCAAGCATTATTGCAAGATCCGTGGGAGGCAATATAGTATAACATTATCACATAACGTAGCAGGAGATGAAGCACTGCTCAGTACAGAAGGTAGCACATAGAACATCAACCTTGCCCTGACATCGAGGGGCTCAATTGAACAGGGATATTAATGAGTGTATGGAATATAATAAAGCAAGATTCTAACTGTTATGGTCTGCCTAGAAGCTTGGCAGTTTGCAGCCACTGTGTGAAAGTATTTGTAAAAGGAAGTTGTGTTTATAATTTATGCGGCTGGTAAAGATAATGTTATAAGTGCTAGGGAGTTCAAAATGCTAGTGTGAAATCACTTTCTATCATTAGAGCGGGGTTGGCTACATATTTTTCGATTCTATCAAATGTGATTTGATATGTCTACAGTATATGTGTGTGTGTATGTAAAAATACATATATACACACATTATCATTGTCATTTTCGGCCGTTGTTGATTTAATGGTCTTACTCCTAGGTACTGCGGTTGCAAGCTTGTTTTCTCCATGTTACACCAAACGTGATATTCTGCGGCGCTCTCACACTGACTACAAATAATTAGGGGTGTGTTGCAGGGTACATGCAACCACACACGCGGGTTCTCTTGATAAGGCTTCTTTATTGAGCCTTAAAAACATACAGCACACAAAACAAAATAGCTTCTCTTCAGCATACAAAAACAAAATAGCTTCTCTTAAGCAGACAAAAATAAAATAGCTTCTCTTCAGCATAGAAAACAAGGCAGCTTCTCTTCAGCATGCAGTTCACAGACAGTTCATCACACATGTACTTTGAAAAACAGACCTTATAGCAGTAATCTCTTCAGTATTTTAGTCCTGTCTCCTGACAAGCTAGCTTGCATGTGTATACAGCCTGGGGTTTTAAAACACCTTGATTATGCAGCTGGGGTCAGACTAATTAAGCAGCCCTTCTCAACTGAAACTTAACCTCGTTACTGCTGCACTGCAAGCCTAAACATAGGGTTGTCAGGTACAGTATATGGCTGGTGACGTTCATTCACCCTGTCACAGGGTGGATAAAGTGAAAGATATTTGGGTGAGAGTTGCTCAAAAACCTCCAGTGAGGACTTGTTTCCAAACGTCCTCCTCTTCAATCACCACTCCAAATGAATGTCAGGAGCCCAGGAACCCTGCACCAACGATCAAAGCACAGTATCCTCCTCTGTTTCATGTCTGATTTACTTGTACAAAGTGTGAGTAGCTGAAGTACATATCCTAGTTACTAAAGTCTTACTATTGGTTTGCACTATGTCTCTTTTCTTTTTTTTTTTTTTACCCTGAGGGAATATCTACATTTATCTTCACATGAAAGGTGCTGCTAAGCCACTGTTTGGAGGAGGCTATATAATTTTCATCATCCTGTAAGTAGGCTGATATATGAACCAATATGGAAAATAGCTGAAGCGCTCAAATGCAGGTATATCTCAAAATGATAATAAGCCAGACCACTGTACCAGGGTACTAACAATTGATATAGTACCTATTGTGTCATATAATGGGTACTATGCAACCCACTCACCATCAGTCTCATTGGCAGGTTCCCCTGAAAAATATACAAGTACTCACATCCTGGTAGGGCAGGCAGGCAGGCTGTGCAGCTACTCAATGCAATACATGGAAAAGGGAGAACAAAAAGCGCACCAGTACAAACGGAGCAGGAAGAACCCAGGACAAAAAATGATTAAAAGGGCACTTTAATGTGACAAAAGACCCCGTTCGAAACGCGTTGGATGGGTCTTTTGTCACATTAAAGTGCCCTTTTAATCATTTTTTTCCTGGGTTCTTCCTGCTCCGTTTGTGCTTGTGCGCTTTTTGGTCTCCCTTTTCCCTGATATATGAACCAAGAATTTGGCTATATATCCCTCACCTATACAACAGTGTACAGTACACTATATTTGCTTTTCCCTCTTTTTCTAGGTTTCTCCATGTTACTCCAACAAATTTTCTGATTTCCTCCTCCCATCTTACTTTTGGTCATTGTCTTGAAATTTGATGTCCACATCTCTCCACATACACAATTGGTAATAAACTTGGTTAGCACACAATGTACAAGATGATCAGGTCAGGTACCGCAACTACTCTTGATACAAGAGTAGTTCCGGTAAACTCATTCCATTACTCCAGGGGTAGTTAACCCTTACAGGGTACACACAATCCCTTTAAGCTCTGAACCCAACAGCCACCACATATATTTATTTGTGTCAAAAGGAGTGACCAAATGTACTCTATACAAAAAAAACAAAAAGCCCCAAATGCCACATCCAAATGACAATTATATAGTCAAATACTTATCTGTTTGCCTTCTAATAAGTTTGGGTCATTCAGTTGGCCAAAGTATTATAACCCGACAGCCACATCACAGCATGACCACTCTGTAGGTCCTAACACTAACTGTGAAACTTTTCATTTACCTCTGTGATGGAAAAGTATCTTAATAGACCATTTTTCCACTGGTGCATGACAACACCTGCTACTTACAGTTGAAACCATTTTGATGGTTATGGGGTAGTGGGTGGACTTCACCATTATTATGGGGCTGCCATACTGCCTCTTTCTTCAGTCTTCTTTATCAAATCACAGTTACATTTTTTTTTACATCTTCACTTTTATGCTTGTGGATTATCTTGCACAGCTCTGTTTATAAAATCTTTGCTCTTGTATCTTGGGATTGCTTTATTTGTCATTTCCTCAGTAACAGCTTTGTCTCATATGATATTTTCTTATTCTGTGGTGATCACTGCTTATGTTAAAAAGGTTAAGGACTGTGCAGTCTTCAATCAGATGTTTCTTGCTAGCCAGGATATAGTCATTTTCAGTGGTTGACAAATCACCAAAAAATCTACTCGCCACACAAAAAAATCTACTCGCCACCTAGTACCAAACGTGTGCTGCTTGGGCCAATATTTACTCGCCCGGGGGTGAAATCCACTCGCCCGGGGCGAGCAAATGTATAGGTTTGTCGAACACTGGTCATTTTATTTCTTGATTTAATTTGATCCACTCAATTTCAATGTTACATGTGGATTCTTCTTTAAGAATTAATTCATTATGTAGAAGTTTTCACAGTCTGCAAATTCTACCAATCTGTCTCTGCTTTCATTCCAGTTGCCGTAACCATACTTCCAACTGGTGCTTTGTCTTTCTGCTGGGCAACAATGCCTTTTAAAGGGAGCTAGAACCAATTGTAGGCAGTAGATCTGCAAATATAGGACTTTAATATGCAAGTATATCCTAACATGAGAATACACACAATGGTAGATGTGGGAGTAATGATAAAGGGGAGGTAATAATTACTTCATGTGTGAAAGACAACTAATGGGGAAATGTACATGGGAGGATAAGGGATGGGCAAAACAAGGGGAGGGAAAGTAAAAAAAATAGGACGGAGGGGAAGGGGGAAAATGGGGGATCACAAATGGAGGATGCAAAAAAATGAAAGGTAAGTAGAGGGGGGCAACGTTTTGGGGATACACCCCTTCTTCTGGCCCGTTCCCTATGATCTGCAAGACTACAGATACTTCCCTCTCCCTTAACCCTAACCTCCAAAAACACCAAAGTGAAGAACAAACGCAAGCAGCAAACTGACTATGGGAATATTCCCAAGTCTATACACGAGTAACTAAATAAAGTCAGGCTACCAAAAATGCAATGCAGATTAAGAACAAGGCTGTGAGACAAATAATCACTAATAGACAATAGTTTGAGACTGTAAAGTAACCTGCTCTCGCTTAGATGCAACCACAGGAATGATGCTGTCAGCTGCGGTGTGTCTGCTAAGTGTTCACTTCCACTGGTTGAGGATTTAAACCAATTTATTGCTGTGTCTGCACTGCCAGGTGGCATGGTCAAAGTCCATCATGCTTACTCCCTATAGGCTGAACGCGGAGCCTATACTTGTTTTCCCCATCCCTTATCCTCCCATGTACCTTTCCCCATGAGTTGTCTTTTCACACCTGGAGTAATTATCACCTCCCCTTTATCATTACTCCCACCATCTACCATTGTGTGTATTCTCATGTTGGGATATACTTGCATATTAAAGTCCTATATTTGCAGATCTTCTGTTTATTCCATTTTTGAGTGCTGGGAACTACAGTTATGTTAGTTATATTTGGGAGGGTTGTTCTCGTTGCACCACTTATACTTATTTGAGTCTCTTATATTTACATTGTGTGCTGTCTACTCCTTATATTCTTTTAATTGTAGGCAATGTTATACTGCAATTTGCAGTGCGCTACAATAACCAACTTAATGGTGGCATGGTCTCATGATACAGAGATAACTAAATAGATATGATGGTTCCCAGCACTCAAAAAATGAAAAAATATGTCAAAGACATCAATAGAAAACTAACAGTAATGTATTGAAACAATAAATGTATAACATAAGCCAATCCTATTGTAGGCTAGGAGGCAGCCTAACATGAAAAAAGAGGGCCAAACAAAAAATCACAAGTCTGGAAAGGGAGGGAGGTGGGGGAAAACGTGGGAAATAACAACCATAGGGGAAAAAGAAAAAGTAGTAGACAAAAAAGAGAAAAACACGGGTGACGTATAACATACGGTACGGTAAAGGTGATATATTATAGGGGGGCAACGACCGTTTCGGGGACAAAGATTCCCCTTCCTCAGGCCCGTTCCCACAAACTAAAATAGTCTGTAGTACTTCCCTTTATAATATCCCTCCACCTAAACGTCCCTCAAAAGATCAGCAAGAAGACAGAAGTCAAATAATACCTGCTGTATACTAAAGTCAGCTAACCCTTTGTAAGGTTTACATAATTGTGTGCTATACTCAGAGATATTAATCCTGGTAGTTGACAGTACACCAGGGTTGGTTGACTTTAGTATACAGCATTTGACTTCTGTCTTCTTGCTGATCTTTTGAGGGATGTTTAGGTGGAGGGATATTATAAAGGGAAGTACCACAGACTATTTTAGTTTGTGGGAACGGGCCTGAGGAAGGGGAATCTTTGTCCCCGAAACGGTCGTTGCCCCCTATAATATATCACCTTTACCTTACCGTATGTTATACATCACCCGTGTTTTCTCTTTTTTGTCCACTGTTTTTCTTTCCCCCTATGGTTGTTGTTGTTCCCCACATTTTTCCCCCCACCTCCCTCCCTCTCCAGACTTGTGATTTTTTGTTTAGCCCTCTTTTTTCATGTTAGGCTCCCTCCTAGCCTACAATAGGGTTGGCTTATGTTATACATTTATTGTTTCAATACATTACTGTTAGTTTTCTATTGATGTCTTTGACTTATTTTTTCATTTTTTGAGTGCTGGGAAACATCATATATATTTAGTTATTACTCTGAGGGTGCCAGGGGTCCCTCTCGGGTTCTGTGCACCGGATCATCTATTTATCTACTGAGATTCTTTATTTCTAGTGGAGTGCTGCTTAAACTCACATACATTTTGCATGATACAGAGATGTTCACTTTCTGTATTGTATCTGACAGTTTTATTTAAGTCCTTTGATTTTAGTATATTTATGGAATATGTGTTTCCCAGTGGGCTCTATCCTGGGAATGACTGGGTTTATAAGCATGGGTGGTATATCAGGATGTTTGGATATACCGTTTTACTGAGTTTTTTCCCCAACTGAATTGGATGTCTTTTTGCTACATGTAAAGGGTGACCCTGAATAGAATAGGGTCTGATGTACATCCTATGCACACTGTATTCATAATGCATGTCTGACATTAATTATAGCATATTATGCATAAGGGGAGTATAGCAGAGTAATAGCCATGGTGGTGACAGGCATTTGCAGTTTGGGGGGCATAGAAGGACCAATTTGTAAGGTTAGGATTGTTGTTTTAGACTACATTTCGATAGGAGGTCCATGGTGGCAGGCTGAACTTGAGCTAGTCATTTTAAAACCGCAACTTCTGCTATTACCCTATCTCCTTATCATTAGATAACCTGATTTTTACTGCGAGCTTAAATATATTTAAAAATAATTAAACGTGTCTCAAACTCCTGGAAGCAAGGGAAAAAGGGAAGCTGTGTGACTGTCCAGCAGCTGAGAAACCTAAAAACAAAAACGTTGGCATTGAACCTTCTACAGACAATAAACTGATTTATGCAAATCTGACATCTGTAACTTATTAAATACTTTTTCTGTGTACATTTCATGCTCAAAGTCATCAATCTCCTTATTATAAAATAAAAGAATGGGATTGACAGGAGGATTACAGAGCCTGAAACCTGTATTTCAACAGATGAAGATGGACTAAGCTTTTGTTACAGGGCTTTCATCTATATATGAAGTCGGTATTCTCCACTTGACCTAGGAGGACCACTTAGCTGCCTCACCATTTAAAATAAACCAGAAATAAAGACCAAACCCCAAAATATACATTGTGAAATCTGTTTCTTTATGCAACCACAAAATACAACATAGATATATTAATTATCGTACATGTCAGACTGCCCCGACTAGAACAGTCCCAAGAGCCCAATTCCAAACTACGACTTGTAACTCCCGCCGCTGTGCAAAACCTTGTCTGTGGATTTAATCATTCAAGGAAGACCCGTCCTTAACCACTTGCCCCTTGGGGCACATATAAATATATAAACCTTTCGATTAACCTCTTGACATCTGCATTGGGCCAATCTGGAAGGCCTCACAAAACAATAAACCTGCTATAGGCCATGCCATTTTACCCCCTTTTACTGACATGGCTTCCACCAACAATGACTCTGCCCGTTTGAAACCACTTCTACCCACAGCTCGTCTGGATGCCTCTCTTCTGTAGCGAGGTGGTCGATTCTGTTCTTTACTTCGATGGCGTAGCTGCGGCTGATCTTGCCTGTATCGAATTTCTTTGCGGCTGCCGCTTGATTGGTGTTGCAGAATCTGAGTTTGATTGTGGCTATCAGCAGTTGGTGATCTGATCCGCAATCAGCACCAGGGTATGTCTTCACAGCCAAGATCGAGCTCTGCCACTTCTTCTGACACAGGATGTAGTTGATTTGGTTTCTGTATTCTCCACTTGGTGATGTCCAGGTGTACAGCCGCCGTTCGGGTTGCTCAAACCAAGTGTTGGTAATCGTTAGCCACACAGAACATCACTGTTGGCTAATTATGGTAACAACTGCCTTCTTGGCATCTCTTTGCATTGTAGTGGGTTAATGCATGTGCATGATTTTGATGAAACACACACAAAGTACACGTTCAATCCAGTAGGTGTAGAGTGCACATGCACAGTAATTGATTGGAATGCATACTGTATGCTTTCCATTCAATTATATACCTGTACCACACGTGCACAAATTCAATGGAACACATATGTGTTCCATACAGTATACATTGAGGCGCATGCACAATGGTGTTACGATGATGCAGCACAGTGTATAATGAAGGCATCTACTGTATTTCTCGATTATCTTATAGGTACAACTGTAGAAGAGACAGACGGGGTTTGTTGGTGGAAGAAGATTGTTCCCAAGTCTTTGTTATTTCTGTTACTGTATAAAGCAATAAATATTTTCATAAATTTTACACTGATGTACAATACATGTTTTTCGAATTTACTGGAATAAATATGTCATAATCTATAAAGACTGACTGCGTCTGTTATCTAAAGTTTCCTAGCATTGAAGAAGTGTATGGTAATAGGGGGTGGGTTACATTACATAGAACAGTACAAAATGTGCATTACTGTAGCAATAGCCCCGGAATACTGTGCATTGAATTGCAGTTAAAAACACAGTACTGTAGCGCTGCCTATCGTTCCTGCAAAGTACTACGGCAGCCGCAAAACACCATTTGGCCGCTGTGGTCACCGGGCTGCAACATGCAAAGAAGTACCAGGGAATTGTACTTTGTTTCACATGGTCACGGGAACAGTAAATCTTGCTACATCTGGATTATATAAATCAACAATGCTGGCTAATTTTTAGTTGTTAGGTCCAGAGGACCTGTAATAAATTACTAATTACAAACTGATTTTGACTCCCGGAGCGCTGTGCACATATCTTTTATATAATCAACAAGATAACCTATATAAATGTAGCCCTTTTACCATACCTCCCCCTAAGTGAGATTGGGGGTATGCTCCTTTCTGGCTACTCTTAGGTGGTTGGGCTGTAACCTGTTGGTGAACAGGAGGGCTGAGGGCTCCGTGGTGGTGTGGGGAGAGCCAGGACAGGGACAGGGACAGGAGGGACAGGTTACCTTTGTCATTCTCTGGTGCAGTGCCTCCAGCCAGCAAGGATCCCCTGTAGATATTCAGGGGATGGACCCCCACTGACAATCCTTCATCACAGAGACAGGAACGCACACAGCTTTGTCTTTTCTGTTCTTAATTGCTAGCAGGTATATAGCATAGGGAATAGCATGATCCCAGGCTTCTCCTCATCATCTGATTCTTTTCCTTTATCTAACTAAATCAGCTCCCTGACTTAGGCAGCATGATTTCCCTTCCCTCCCAACCCAGCATGGCTTCCCTCCCAACTGACCTCTCTCAGAACTCAACTCTCAACTCAACTAACTGACAATTTGGGAGGATGCCACAATTTGTATATCTTTGGGGAGTGTCTCTAACTCTGACTCATAGCAAACCAGAGCCGGATACAGATTGACCCACACACACCAGAGGGCGTTCCAACCAATATCCACCCCTCAGATTGACATCCTCAGAGTTGCTAGGCCTGCCCTTGAATACTGATACATTATTCAAGGCTGGAATGCACACACATAGGCCTAAAGAAAGAAGTAAAATTTCCACTGCCTGCACTAACAGGACTGACAGAGGAAAGGCCCAGAAAAGGAAGTAACTGCCAGCAGGCTATGTTACATAAACATGAGTTCCTTTACTCATTTGATCTGTCTTTAATCTTTGGATAAATATCTGAACTGTAGCCTCTACTATGATCACATCAGAGGCTCTTACAATTCTGAATAAGGTACCAATTCTCCAATAATGCAACATAAATTATGTATTAAAACATTTGCTTCACAAATGGACCAACCAAATGGACCAGCCACTTTTGAAGCTTAGATCGAATTACGCCTTTATGTTCATATGGGGATTTAAGGGTTTTATTTTGTAATCAAAATATTTTATAATTTTATAATCAATATTTGGTCCTGCAGAACTACTGTATGAATTCAAATATCCACAGACAACCCTTCTTTAAGTCAACTTTTCCAAAAGGTGCAAACAAATGATGTCAGAAGCTGGCTAACACGTTCCATGCATACAACTGGAGGACAAACCGGTTCATAGAAAATACTGCAATATATTTTATTTTTTATTTTATATCCCCATAACAGTGTAGGAATATAGATAGGACTTCTCAATCACAACCTAATATATTTTGTGAATAGATTGAAAGGTTTCACATTTAGGTGTGCAAATACCATGTAACCTCTATTCTAGGAAAAGTAACTGGTATTTGTTATCAAAATAAATCAGCATGTTTAACAGCACAACACATACTTTTATAGCTAGATGCTTTGCCAACAACTTTGTGTCTTTAAAAAAAAAAAAAGTAACCAAACCTGGTACAGGTTATTTACATGTATATTGATTGCCAAATAGAAAAAGTTGAAAAGTGTAAGGCAATGAAAGCTGCTCTGAAGAGCTTGCAATTTAATTGTTGATACCTGAGGCAAAGGGAGATAAAGTGATGGGTCCACTCAAAAGTACAGGGTTACATATAGAAGGTATCAGGTTAGCCCGTGGAATAAATAAAACAAAAGTAAGGTAGAAGTAATACCTTTAATGGGTAACTAATGTTTAATTAATAGAGGTGCAAGTGTTCAGGATCACCAAGTTCCATCTTGAGGTGGGTTTTCACCTAAACAAAAGTACAAAGCAAAAAATGTGAGTGATATGAAACCTTAAAAATTAAAAATATCACTCCCCTTAAGCAAAGGGAAGTAATAAACGAGAAATATAGACCACACACTTTAAATGAAAACTTCCTGTGATTATTGAAATGAACTGCAAGTACATGATGTTTTGTACAAACCTATCACACACAGAAAGTTTGGATGCCGACATTTCAGAAGGCTGTGATTTGGGTAACTTTGTCTGCAATTACACAGCCCCCACCGCTCCCAGGACTGTGGAGCTCACCCCTCCAGCTGATCCCACTACAACCAGGGAGGTAAGCTGGCAAGAATCTGCGTGGGTGGCTAGCTCCCTGAGTGCATTACCTCCTTCCTGGCTCCCAGCAATACCGCCCGGGTCAGCAAACCAGCACAGCCAGACCCTCCCTCATACAGGACAGGATCGCAACAGGGATGCAATATGCTCGGCAAGGGTGAGAGAGTGTAGTGCGGGCTGTGTGGACCAGTCAGCGCCACATACCTGAGTCCCCACTAGAGAAGGGGTGAATCCACCCAAATCCGTTTCCCGCATTTCTTGCATTTTCCCCACAAAATCCGTTCTGCAGTGTACAATCCACTGACGGATTTAGTCGGATGTAATCCACGCGGATTCATCAAAATCCACCATTGGATACAATCTGTTGACGGATTTGTAGAATCCAACCTGCGGATTCACCAATCCATTGATGGATTCTTAAGAATCTGCCAACGAATTTGTGTATCCGAGGATTGGATTCTACAAATCCATCCATGGGTTGCGGAATCTTCATAGTGTATTGGTAATAATAATTTAAAAAAATCTGCAAAACGTGAATCTCCCATTTTGAGATTGATCCGTGGTAATCTGCGGCAGATCCAAATCTGCCAAACCAATTTGCCCATCACTTGTCCCCACCGACCTCAGATCCCCAACTTTGTACCGGTAATATTGGGGAGAGAAAGAACATGGATCTAGCTATTGCTCAAGAGCCAAAGTGTGCCTCTGTGTGATTCTGGGGCACAACTCAGGATGGTTTTTTTCCCCAGAGCTCTCATCTTAAAGGGGGAGGAGAAAATCCTGTCATGGGATACCAGGACTCTTTCACGGGATCAAGCCCCAGACAGGACACAGAGATCAAATAAACGGGGTTTATTTTGGCTGGAGTCAACACACAACACAAAATCACAACAGAGCGTGTAATCACAACTCTCAGAGAAATACAGGGGGGAATTGTAGTCGCCTAGGTGTCTGGCGCCACAGGAATGACTTCCCTGGCACAGCATCCACTCCTGTAGGGGTCCAGAGTCTCCAGCCAGCAATGAATGAAACTTGTGACAGCGCAACTTCAAATATCCTGCTCAGGAGAGCAAGCAGCATCGACTTCGGATGTCTCTGGCAAGTCCTCAGAGCCCATCGCTTAGTCTATCTGCATGCCAACCCTGAAGAGATCTGTGGAACTCAGATCGTTCGCTGCTTTTCTAGGTTCCTGGTCTCCATAGGAAATCATGGAGAACAGGACAGGGACCAATCCCTGTGCTTATGCTGTGTGTTGGGCTAATCACAGCGCGAGGGCAGCCACTCTGAGCTGGGGGTGTGATGGGGAGGCTGAAGCAAGGAAGGCAGGCATTACGAATCAACAAATGATAGCAGTGCTTACCTCCCCCAGCTCTCAGTGCCGGCTCGCTATCTGCTGATGATATAGGCGCCTCTCTGTCTGGGCAGACAATGTCTCGCTCTTTGGACCAAATCAAACCAGATAGGAGGACTGCCCATTCACACTCTCCTTTGTCTTCAATACCCTCGTGCAACAAGCCAGACCCGGATTCCTGGGCACGCAGGCTGGGTAATTGAATTACCAGCCGGGCATCCCCAGGGAGCAAATAAATGAATTTAACAGATATATCACACACAATCTACATACAATAAAAGTGTCCCTGTACATTTCTAAGGTTAAACCATAACATTCTGGCTACATGAGCCGCAGGCAGATCGATATACAGGGGGATCCTGTACATCCATCAGACGGATAGATCAATGACTGGGCTTAACCTTTATTAATATGAGCCACATTGCCCTTCTTGTCACAGTGCCGGATACACAGGGGCTCAGCAAGCTGTAAAGTTAACCCTAGCTTGCTGTTTGCTCTACACTACTTGTTTGAAAAAAAAAAAACCCAATAAATATAATCAGAGATTAATACATGCCGACAGATAATCTTAAATTAAATTTGGTATAATTTTGTAACTCCAAATGTCCAAAGGATATATGGCTTTCTAAAATGTAGGTACTGTCAAGTCGTTTCTAACTATATTATGAAAGAATTTACTTATAGCAAGGTAATTCCAAGAGAAACTGCTAAATCAGCACAGATATATAAATCCATTATAAAGTTCTTGCTCCTCAGGCTGTGTGGCCACACAAAAACACAATAGAAAAAAGGGAGAGGGTGGCGGCCCTACCCAATGCATAAACTCACTATTTCTTCGATAGTCCTCAAAAAATAGTTGTCTTTTCCAAGCGGGTGCTGCATTTTTATATCTTTCACGGGAACATGCAGGTGATATGATGTATCTTGCCCAACGGGCCCGCCTTGAGGTCAGGGACACGTTATATCACCTGCGTGTTTTCGTGAAAGAAATAAAAATGCAGCACCTGCCTTGAAAAGACTATTTGGTGAGTGTCCTCCTTGTAACGACTATCCAAGTGTAACGGGTATTCCCCCCCCCCAATCGCAGATTATACTGTGGAGGTGTAGGAATATACAAGGTTACTCAGGTGTGGTGCATTACCTGTTGGCTCACAGGAGGGCTGAGCTTCCGCCACGGGGAACCTGGGGTAATTATACTAGGGGTGATCACTTACAACATCCTCTCGGTACAGCGCCTCCACCTGCGATGGCTCCCACCAGAGGGGGAGTGGTTCCTCGCAGGAAAATCACAATAATAATCACTTACACGACAGCATGTATATTAACTATATGACTTTACTAACACACATATCACACATTACATAACATCATAACCTTATCATCTCAGGCCCAATGTCTGGCGTTCCCACCCAGTGTCCTGTAATCCCCCACCCAAATGTCCCGTACTCCTACGGAGGTCGTGGGTGACTGCGCAGTCACTATGAACTAATAGGCCTGTTGGTGCACATATAATTCAGAGGTACATTCTGAGCACTCCGATGCTCGGGCCTGCAACACTCTTCTCAAAGGGTCAGACGCGCGATGCCTCCGTCTGATCCTTTCCAGGTGATATTCTCCGTGGACCTCAACGTGGGTCCGAACTCCGTCACTGGAACCGCAGCATCCGCTGAGTCCCTCTCTAACAATACAGCAACGTGACACACCCTGCACTATAGGCCGTCCCTATAGCACAGCATCCTTAAGTGGCTTAAGGGTCAACTCCTAGGGCATTCGGGGTTGCCTATCCTATATAGGTAGGTCTTGTACCCACCCTACTCATAATACGGGCCCTGGGCCATGGCTCCCCGGATTGGTTACCGCTATGAACCCCCCCAGTTGCCTCGTACTACGCGCAACGCCGCCCTGGGCAATGGCTCCCCGGATTGGTTACCGCTATGAACCCCCCCAGCGCCTCGCCACTCGCAACACGGACCCTGGGCTATGGCTCCCCGGACTGGTTACCGCTATGAACCCCCCAGCTGTCTCGTGCCACTAATTCACCTAAACGCCTGCCGCAACGCTCTGCAGACTAACCTCAGCCCCCTTTATCCCTGGCTATTCCCCAGCTCTGACTACCATGAGTGACAGGGTCCCTCTCAGAGACTATCCCTGGCAACACTCACTAACCTGAGGGATAAGGGCTAACTTGGACCTTAGGGCCGCTGGCCTAGTGCAGGGAGTCCCCGGCTCCTGCACCCTACCTCCTTCCTTCCTTGGGCTCCTGACTCTGACTCCCCGTAGCTCCAGCCCGCCAAATGTATCCACTTGCTTCTTAGAGATCCTGCAGCCCTATTGGCTCCTATGAAGCACCTGGTGTGCTTGGCCCTAAGCCTCATGGGAGTTGTAGTCCCGTGGAGGCTGTACTTACATTGGGGCCGCGTGCGCGTCGTCCCTGCGCCTACACTAACCTCTAATGGCCACCACAACCTCCCTCTCACAGTCCCTACTCTCGTGCGACTCTTTCCTAACTCTGGCCTATCTTCTGCGCAGGCGCGACTCTGCCTGACCTGCCGTGACTCTCTCTCGGCTCTCCTCACCCTCGTGCAACACCTCCCTGGCGCTAGAGTTCCTGCCGCGCATGCGCGACCACTGCACATGCGCGAGCCAAGGAACAATGGCGGCCGGCTCACCGCCCGGCTCCGGGATCGCCGGGAGTCCTGTGACGCGCGGGCGGCCCCGGCAACCGTCCCCGGCAACCCCCGAGCCGGGACCCGACCGCCCTTACCTTCCAGAGCGTCCGGCGGGGCCGCCATGGGACTCGGCGGCCCCCACGCTCGGCATCGAGGTGAGGGGGGAGCGGACACTCTGGGGAGACCTGGCTACACTAGAAACAGTGAGTTTTTTTTCGCATTGAGTGGTGCTGCCGCCATCCTCTCCATTTGTGCTCTAGAATGTGCAGGATCATGTCAACGTAACTTTGCCAGACTCCGTCAGCATTTGTATTGGTTATATCTCATTGTCTTTGCAAACAAAGGTCGTTTTAGTCACATTCTGAAGTCTCAGTTTGAGCATTTATCGGCTTCCTGAGCGGTATTTATTCTCTCTCATAAGAGAATTACTTTGGTGACATTTCCATTTCCCCTTTCAAATGAATGTCACTAAAGTGTCAGTACGAGCGTCAAACAGCCTCCTGACAGGTATTTTATTTTGAGCAGATATTTTTTTTTTGTGACTAAATGGATTTCCGTCACTTCATGAAGTGTAAGTAAGAGCATCAAACCACCTTTTGAGAGAAATGTTCATTTTCTTTTGTGAGGAGGGAATTGTCATGCATTCTGAGGCAGAGAAGGGATCAATTTGTCTTTATTCCTTCTGTTCCTATTACTTTTGCAATGGTACATGGGGAGGTTTTAGGTGAAAATGCCACTAGGTGCAGTGGCAGGTGAAAACATGTCCTCCATCTTCCACGCTGAAGAGAAATCTGCTGTTCCTAGGAGAGTGCACATGATTGGGCACTCTCCTGGTCACCTGATCACAGGAATATGTAGAGTCTCTGCAATGTTTGTTACCTGTGAGTGGTATTCTGTGGGAGGCCGCTACCACCCCACTAGCTTTTGCTAGGAGGCAATCATCCTGAGAAACAAAATGGCTTACAAGAAATAAAACAAACAAGCTCTTTTTTATTCAGCTGCATGAAAGCTGGTCTTCAGAGATGGCACTATGGGGGCTATGCACTAAGCTGTGATAAGTCGTTTTAAGAGCGCAAAGTGCTCTTAGAACGTGATGTTCCGCTGAGCGCGATTCACAGAGCCGCGCTAACAGGCACTTTGCGCTCTAAAACTGACTTTTTTCAAGAAATTTTTCAAAGTCCAACTTTGCTCGTACGATCAGCTGTTTGCGCTGAATTCTGCCCTTCGGTGGGATTCCCTAAGCTACGCAAACTTATCGTACTTGAAAGTTGCGCTGAACAAAGCTCACCAGCTAAAGGCAGGGGATAAAAAAAGCAAGACTTAGAAACATTTCTTTGTTTACATTTTTTGCAGGCACAACACCCACACCACAGGCCAGAGGGTGTCCCTGGCTGACCCCGCGGGGTCCCCGAGGGAGGCCGGGGGTCCCGCAGGTGTCCGGGGGTCTCGTGGGTGTTGTTTTTTATGGTCATTTATTGGCCGTGTATGTAATGTTTAGCTATTTTTGGTAAGCATACAGGGAAAATAAATGATTGTATTGCAAATGTTTAATTATGTTTTTAACATGTATTTGGAAGCTTTGGTTAGGAATTGTTGTGTGTAATGTAATTGATATTTATTTACTTGTAGTATACTGTATTATGATTTGGCTATAGTTTATTTCTGGAGCTTGCTTTGTAGTAATGGCTTATTGTTGGTAGTTAGATTTGTATGATGGTGGTTACTTTGCAGTTGGATCTTTTTCTCAATGGTTTTGATTTAGGAATTGAATAGTGAATTGTATAATTGATTTGTATTGTATTGTAATTGGTTTTAGATATTGATTCATTGATTGATGGTAAATGTATTTATGTTTACTTGCTTAGTTTGTATTTGATTTTGTGGATGGCATTGTATGTTGTTCAGAGTTTATTTTATTTTATTTTGAACATTGATTTTGCATATTGTTACATGATGCACAGATTAATTCCATCATGTACACACTAAAATGCAATTATTTGCCATTTGATATATATTTGTCTAGGTGATGCTTTGTTGGGAGAGGAGATATCATTTATTTTTTCAAGGGCTGCTGGTTTAATTTGAAGATACAATGTGGTGATTTAAAGATTAAGATGTCATGTTTTTATTTATGCATGTTTATGTAATCCTTTAACATTTATTTGTATATTGGTGTTATATATATATATACAGTGTTCGACAAATAATGATAACCACACACCCGTGGCGAGTGGATTTAGGCCGCTGGCGAGCCGTGCTGCCGCTCTATGAATTCCCCTGCTCGCGCCAATTTTTAAAAAATAAATAAATAATCCCACTCCCTGATTGGGTTAACGTGGGGAAGAGGGCCGCGGGGAAGAGCCCCAACCCCTGATCTCCTCCCCATCCTGATCTCCTCCCCCTGATCTCCTACCCCTCCTAATCTCCTCCCCCTGATCTCCTACCCCTCCTAATCTCCTCCCCCTCCTGCCCCTGATCTCCTCCCCCTGATCTCCTCCCCTCCTGCCCCAGATCCCCGCTTGCTGCCCGGGGGTGTCTGCCTCTGAAGGGGGTCTGCTTTGCTTTGGTGGGGGGAGCGTGCTGCAGCGTCGGCCGCTTCGGGGGGGCGTGCTGCGACGTCGGCTGCTTCGGGGGGCGGCGTCTGCTTCGGGGGGGGGCGTCCGCTTCGGGGGGGGCATCCTCTTCGGGGGGGCGGCCCCTTGCAGAGGCCCTCCTGCTGTGCAGAGGCCCCACTGCTGCCACGTGCAACCCCCTGCCTTGCGGGTGAGTGTGTGTGTGTGAGGGACTGTGTGTCTGTGTGTGTGTCTGTGTCTGTGAGTGTGAGTGTGAGTGTCTGCGTCTGTGAGTGTCTACATATGTGAGTGAGTGTGTCTGTGAGTGAGTATGTCTGTGAGTGAGTGTGTCTGTGTGTGAGTGTGTCTGTGTGTCTGTGAGTGAGTGTGTCTCTGAGTGTGTCTGTGTGTGTGTCTGTGAGTGAGTGTGTGTGTGTGTGAGTTTGTGTGTGTGTGTGTGTGTGTGTGTGTGTGTGAGAGTTTGTGTGTGTGTGAGAGTGTGTGAGTGTCTGTGAGTGTCTGTAAGTGAGTGTGTGTTTCTGTGAGTGTGTCACCCTCTTGCCCTCTCCCTGTGTCGCCCTCTCCCTGTGAGTGTGTCTGTGTGTGTGTCTGTGAGTGAATGTGTGTGTCTGTGAGTTTGTGTGTGTGTCTGTGAGTGTGTGTGTGTGTGTGAGAGTTTGTGTGTGTGTGTGAGTGTGTGTGTGTGTGTGAGAGTTTGTGTGTGTGTGAGAGTGTGTGAGTGTCTGTGAGTGTCTGTAAGTGAGTGTGTGTTTCTGTGAGTGTGTCACCCTCTTGCCCTCTCCCTGTGTCGCCCTCTCCCTGTGTCGCCCTCTCCCTGTCGCCCTCTCCCTGTCGCCTTCTCCCTGTCGCCCTCTGTCACCCTCTCCCTGTCGCCCTCTCCATGTCGCCTTCTGTCGCCCTCTCCCTGTCGCCCTCTCCCTGTCACCCTCTCCCTGTCGCCCTCTCTCTCTCCCTGTCGCCCTCTCTCTCTCCCTGTCGCCCTCTCTCCCTGTCGCCCTCTCTCTCTCCCTGTCGCCCTCTCTCTCTCCCTGTCGCCGTCCCTGTTGCCCTCTCTCTCTCCCTGTTGCCCTCTCTCTTTCCCTGTCGCCCTCTCTCTCTCCCTCCCTGTCTCTCTCTCTCCCTGTTGCCCTCCCTGTCGCTCTCTTTCTCTCTCTCTTTCTCTCTCTCTTTCTCTCTCTCTTTCTCTCTCTCTTTCTCTCTCTCTCGGGGGGCGTCTCCTGTTCACATGCGCATGCGCCTACCTTCGATGTGATGACACGCATATGCGTTTCAAGAAGGTTTTAATGCGCATGCGCCTAGCGTTCCACCAATTGTTCAGTATCTACAGTACTGTAGAAGCCGCTCAGCCAATGATATTGCTTACAGGAGAATCGCTTGACTTTTGAATCGCACTGATATTGATATTTTCAAAATAAAAAAAAACAGAATAAATTACGGCACATTAAATTACAAAACTATACGTGAAATCCGGCTCAGGCTGCAGGTATCCGTGCGTGGACAGACAGCAAGGGTTGTCACTGATGGTCGGACCATTATTGGAAGCCGGTGCTGGTGCATTGCTTGCCAGCGACTGTCGTTTCTTAGTTGGTTTTAACATGACCTTTTGCCTTTTGCCGTTTGCATGATCATAGATACAGGAAAAACCCAGTGATACACACCAATACCCTCCAATAAATTCGGGATCAATACGATAAAAACATGGATCGCTGCATAACTTTTTCCTTATTGCACGCTTCCACACATGAGGAGCTGGCGAAAATTTGTAAAAGTCATAGTTTTCGATAAAATACTGATAAATTTGAACAACTGTTGCCATCTTATCATCTGTTGCATTAATCGCGGCACATATTAAATAAGCGTACGTTCTGTCGGGTTTTTGGAACACGGGCTGCACTTGTGCACTCATGGCGGGAATCTCTGGACAATAACCAGACCAGAAACTGGTGCTTGTCTTTCTTTAATATGAAAAGCCTAAATTGATACATTATTGTAACCTCTTCCTTCAGTCCCAAAGCCAATTTACAATAGCCCACTGTGGTATCTTTTTTAAACGAAACACCTACAAGTCGACACATTACTGAAGCGCATGCGCATTACAATTCATGAATATCTGCCTTCTGGCGGACACGCGAAGAATTGCAACCTATTAAATCCGAACCATTCTCAATAAACGCATCAACCGTGCATGAACCGCGCATGAACCGCGCATGAACCGCGGCTGTGAATGCAACATGAATGCGGCATGAATGCGGCATGAACGCGGTGAAGTGCGTAGCATTCGAAAAAAAATCCCGGAAAAATGCAATGATGTTGGAGAATAAAAGGGGTCACGACAGTAGTTGAGAACACCGTTCTGGACATCCCTGTAGAGTCAAAACATTAGACAGAACAATGTCACATATCATGCAATAGAATAAACACTATTACAGTTAGGTTAATTCAGAGGAGCTGGAGTAGAGGCTACTATAACCCTAGCCATACAGTGGATAAGACTCTGAGTTGCATTGAAATACTATTGATCCCCAATAGCTTCGTATGGGAAACCATAAATAGAGTTTATTTAAGGAAATGTTTGAGCTCCAAATCGGTATTCATACCCATGGGCACAAGTGTCCCAAGGGTATAAATCCAATACATTTCCCTACAGTTAAGTACTGCCTCTCTGTCACCTCCCCTAATATCCTTCTGTACATATTCTATAGCACTGAATAAGAAAGTGCTGATAGAAGCCGATGGACAATTGGTAAAATGTCTGGAGACTGGGTATCTATCATCTTTATTCTTAACAGTTCTCAAGTGTTCACTGATCCTCACTTTCAGTGGTCTATCATTCTACCAATGTAGCAACTACTACATGCACATTTTAATATATAAATCACATAGTTGGAATTACATGTCATAAAGGTGTTAATTTTAATGTCTATATTTAGTGTATTTACACTTAACGGATTTAATAGGCATGGCGTATTTGCACTGGTTACAATTGCCAAATTTATAGAAACCTTTTGAGATCCTATTTCTAACCATATCACCATTTGATTTGAAAAAGCTGAGAGAGAGAGGTGGTAGCCAATGGTCCTCGCTTTTCTGAACACCAATCTAGGATTAGATTTGGTATATTGATTGAGGTCTCTATCCAATTTCAAAATATTCCGGTGTTTTTCGACGATAGATCTTATTTGATTCGCATGTTTACTGTATGTTGTAATAAAGAGAGGAATTTCTTGTCTGACTTTTCTGAGTATATGATCTATTTTGTTTCCTGTGTTTGTTATTATCATTAACCCTATACAATAGATCAGTTCTAATTGTGTGTAACGCTTTCTCAAAAGCTGTTTTAATGTCGTGATCGCTATAGCACAAACTTTGAATCTCTTTTCTAGTTCTTTTCACTGTTTTAAAAAGGTCTCATCATTTGAGCATATTCTTCTAAGTCTTAGATATTGGCCTCTCGGAATCTCTCTCAACAGTGACTTGGGGTGACCACTATTAGCCATCAAGAGAGAATTACGGGAATTTTGTTTGTGAAAAATATGTTTGAATAGTTTTATTAACATCAATGTATAAATGTGAATCCAAATAATCAATGTGGTTATTATGATATACGTGAGTGAATTTAAGGTTATACATGTTGTCATTTAGATATTCTGACGAGGGGTATGACGGGGAGATACCTGCGTCTAGTAGGATTTCTGTAAGTTGATCTACTGCCTCACCCACATCCTTTAGAGGGAGATCTGACCACTCACCGTTCGGTAGGTTAGAAACATCAGGGGTGTCATCTAAGATGGACACTGGGTCCGAGTGTTCACAAGCTACTGCCTCCACAGAGAAGGGGCTCAAATGGTGGGACCCTATGTTCCAAAGCTATGCACCCACTATGGACTGTACACGGTTCCTATTAATAGATGGGAATAGGGTGATCCCTGGTGGGAGGAGGGAGAGTTCTCTCCAGAGGAGGCAGCTGAGGCCCTTAGGAAACGAATGGGTGAGATAAGGTTGGACATAGTTATGCCTACAGGCCCACCCATATTATACCAGGAAGCAGCCGCTGAGGAACCTACATTTTGGGTCTTGCCTTGCCAGGCCCATGGTCGTAAGCTATCTAAGCTAAGTAGAGCAGACCGAGCCATCATCTTAAGATACAGGCAGTCTCATTGATATGAGTATCTGTATGTTCCCGAGCCTATCATGCTGCAGATAGAGGCTAATAGAGAAGACTGGCTGAGGCAGGCAGTCATAGAATATTTAAGATCTAAGACCAGTCACTCTGTATACCACTCAGAAGAGAGATTGTGTGACCTGATGAGGGTATGGAGCATTGGGAGTAATATCTTCATGAATAGGGTGGAGTATCGCCCTGAAAAGGGTCCTGTGAGGGTGTACTTCGTCCAGGTGGATAGTGAGGAAAGGATAGTTAAAAAGCCTGCCCTAGACACTATAATTGATGGGAATAGGAATTCTCCATGTTGGGAGTAACCCATGTTATCTCATCACTGCTGTTAAAGTGTATGGGTTAAGTACCCACTGTGTGAAACATATCGGTATATATTAACTGAATACCAATGTTATTGGTTATGTTAATGCAATGTTGTGTTATGTTCCAGGTTCATCACTGAAGGATGGTACCACCAAATTTGGCTTCAAGTGGGGACATTGGATTTCCACCAGAGGGAGACTGTAGCCATGCCTGGCATGGCTACTAGTCTGCCCTCCCTGCCATGAAAGTCCTGGTAACAGTGCGGGCAGTGTTAGGACCAATCCAGGGATTTTCCCCACAGTAAGCAGCTTTCTTGAGTGACAGGGGAGGAGGGGGGCTAAGGTCTGTGTTCTGCCCAATCCGGGTTCAGGCCTTGGACCTTCCCACTCTGTACTTAAGAGGTCTCACATCTAAATTTAGGCAGTGTGTCTCTTCCCATGAAAAAGACAGGTAGTCACGCAGGGGTGTGCTTGGATCTGACACCTACGGTCCCCTCCCCTTTGGGGAGTGAGGAGTGCTACCTTTCCCCGACTCTAATTGAGAGTCAGGGAAGAGCAAGAACTGCCTTGGGTGCCCTTGGCCTGGGGTGGATGTCCAGGGACCATCCAGAAGGTGAAGCCCAAGAAGTGTATTCTGTATCCGGTATATGCTGTACAGAGGCAATAAAGGGTTCCTGTGTTCAATTATACTCCTGCCTTGGTGTGCAATCCATCTGGGGAGTGGAAGTAAATTCTCCTGCAGGGATTATCTCCAGATCCCTGGAGCCTGCAGCAGATGGAGGTGCTGTACCAACAGAGATAAAGAACGACCCCAGAAGATTCGCGGTGCACCCAGCTAGCGGGGGCCGCCATTTTAGATTGTGCGCATGCGCAGAACAGCTCAGATGTGTGGTGGCCATTAGGGAGCTTAGCGCATGCGCCGAGGGTCCCAGAGAAGCAGCCCTGCAAGGGACAGGGCGCGAAAGGGAACTACAATCCCCAGCAGCCCCAGGGGCTCATAGACATGTGTGGCTGCTGAGCCAATGGGAAGGCCAGGTTTACAGAGCAGGAGATTGATACTTTTGGCTTTCAAGACCATGCTAGTCAGAGCTGGGAGAAAGAAAGGGGAGGTGTTATATGCAGGGTGTCTGTGGCCCCTGCACTAGGCCAGAGACCACCTGATAGGCCCCAGCTAGGCCTGACTCCTATATCAAGATATACACCCCCACACCCCAATACATAATAAAAAAATACACCTCCCTTCCCAATACATAATAAATACCCAGACATAGCTTGGTCTCTGGCTGGGACCCAGTGGTTGTGGGCGGCCTGGTGGCCACACAAAGCAGTTGCCGCCGGGCCCAGCTCTCCCCTGCTGCAGGCTTCTGTCCCTCACACTCTGTTGCATGCCGATCATCCGACGTCAGTGCGCACTGGAAGTCAGCCAAGCTTACTTCCGGTGCGCCGACGTCAGAGAGGCCCGTCGCGCGCCAACGTGGGACAGAGTGTGAGGGAAAGAAATCTGCAGTTTGGGGAGAGCTGGGTCTGACGTTAACTGCTTTCTGTGGCTGCCTGGCCACCCGCAGCCTCCGGGTCCCGGTCTGTCCCCCTCTGTCAGCCACAACATACCCGGGGGAGAGTGGGTCCCCCCAAGAGCACAGGCCCCTGGGCCTTGCCCAAGTTGCCCGAGCTATAGCTACACTGGCGACACACTTTATTCGAGCTCGGCTAGTCCCACGAATTCGGGTATACCCGGGTGTATTGAGGTTTGTGACTGTTTTCTGCCCGAGTGCATTGAGGTATTTTCCAAGCAGGGATTGAAGCATTTTATTCCCGCTGGCTGCAATACTGCACAGTATATATATATATACTGCATTACAATTCATGAATTTATGCCATCTGGTAGACACGCGAAGCATTGCAGCCTATTAAATCCTAATCATTATCATTTAACAGATTAGCCGCCCGTCAGCCAGGCATGAACCCAGGCTGGGAAGGCAAACACAACGGGGCTTGTCAGAGGTGAGGAGCGGCGCATTCCAGGTATCTGCCAGGTACATACTGGGTATTTGCTCGAATAAAGTGTGTCGGTGCAGTACGCCCCTGACAGTATGCATGTGTGCATATGTGTTTATAGACTTGTGTTTATATACGGATATACACTTAACGTTTATCAATTGAAAAATACTTGCTTATACAGTATGTTATACATACATAACCAAATGACATAAACAGTACACTGTTTGCACTGTAATGTTATAGTCTGAGAAACTTGCTTTTATTTATGTTACAATTCTTTATATAACTTTTTATGCATGGAAAGATATCTAAGATATCTAGTTTCATACAACTAGCACATTTCAGTATGCACTCCGCTCAGAAAACACACCTCCTCAGAACGTCATTGGGGTTGTGGTGTAGGGGGTCAAGTTACATTTTACTCATGTTTGCTAAGGCTGAGCACTTTCCCTTAATGCATAGGCATGTTGAAGGCACACTGTGCATGTTAGAAGGGGTCAATGTGTAATTGTGCAGGAGATACTGAGTACTACTACCTTTTAATTCACAAACCTTTCTATTTAAAATCTTAAAAATCCACTTACCGTTTCATGGACAAGGTATTCACTTGTGGTTTCAGAAAGTAGGTATTGTTCAAACCTTTTAAAAAAATCTGTCTGAAGAGCTTTATCTTGAATTTTTACAAGTATACAATTTCTTAAAAAAAAAAAAAGTGTAGCTATTTGCACTTCAATATTTAAAGTAAGTGTGAATTCCTTGTGTGTGTGTGTGCATCACTGTGTGCGTCAGTCAGGGTGTGTGTTGACGTCAGTCAGTGTGGGTGTGTGTGCGCGTCAGTCAGTGTGGGTGTGTGTACGAGCATCAGTCAGTGTGTGTGTGCGTGCCAGTCAGTGTGTGCATTCGCGCCAGTCAGTGTGTGTGTGCGCGGCAGTCAGTGTGTCTGTGTGTGTGTGCACGAGCCAGTCAGTGTGTGTTGGGCGCACGCGTCAGTCAGTGTGTGTGTGTGCACAAGCAAGTCAGTTTGTGTGTGCGCCAGTCAGTGTGTGTGCGCACGCATCAGTCAGTGTGTGCATCACTGTGTGTGTGTCAGTCAGTGCGTGTGTATCACTGGGTGTGTGTGTATCACTGTGTGTGTCAGTGTGGCGCTGGGGTGGAGAGTGAGCTCATCATGTCCCCACTCCCTCCATCCGAGCAACAGCGCGCTCAGCGCTCTTTCCCCCCCCACCTCCGGTGGTGCTGCAGGGGATGCGGAGCTGCGTGGGACGCAGCATGCTCAACCACCCCCCCCCCTTCCTCTGCACAATCAAAATGATTGAGCCATCTGTGCTGAAGCCAGGAATCCTTAAAACCTGGCCTCTTGGTTGAAGTGATTTCATAAAACTAGTGCCCGTATCCTCAAAGCAAAGCTCTCTGGACTGTATTTTCTAAAGATTTATGCTGAAAAAATGGGATGACTCTCTAAAAGATATAGGGGTCTATGCAGTAAGCAGCGAAAAAAACCATTCTCCAGTTTTTGAACTAGCCATGTTTTTGGCGTGTTAAACTCGCTGTATGCTGTAAGGGTCGAATCCCTGGCGAATGAATGCGCTACCAACATTTGATAAAATGGCGAGTAACCGGTGGCGAGATGGCTGCCTGGCGAGAAGCTGCCGAGAAGCCGTCCCCTGCCGAGATATGTCTGCAGCAGAGAGAGAGATCCGCCGCTCTCTCGGCACAAAGTTCGGCATATTAAAAATTATTTTATAATTTTTTTTTATTCATAGTGCACATGTGCAGGGGGTCTCCGGAGCTGAACCGCATTGGTTTCAGGTCCGGGGACCCCCTGCTTCCCGAGATACAGGCCCCTTTATGAGGTGCCGGTATCCCTCTGCATTTAAAGGTCCCGATCACGTGACCGCGGAATGTAAACAAAGCAGAGGGAAACCGGCACCCCCTAATGGGGCCTGTATCTCGGGAAGCAGAGGGTCCCCGGACCTAAAACCAAAGCGGTTCAGCTCCGGAGACCCTCTGCACATCTACACTATGAATAAAACACACATATCAATACACAATCATTCCTTACCTTTGCGGCTATCTGCTATGGTAACGAAGCAGCATGAATATATTTTTAATAATATTGTACAGTGAGTAGGGGGTCTCCTGAGCTGAACCGCATTGCTTTGTGGACCAGGGACCCCCTGCTTCCCGAGTTACAGGCCCTGGTATGGGTGATCGGGTGGGCAGTGTCGCCGCCATGTTTATAGCGTCCCATACGCTACGTGCCCGCAATAAAGATGGTGTCGACACTGTAACCAATGCCCCTGTAACTCGGGAAGCAGGGGTTCTCTGAGGCATAAATCAATGCGGTTGAGCTCAGTGGACCCCCTGCTCCCGCACAATATTATTAAAATATATTACTGCTGCTTCATTACCATATCAGATAGCCGCTAAGGAAATGAAGGGGTTAAGGCATAATAGCATGTTTATTGGGGACAATTGTCCCCAATAAACATTGCAATACACAACATACTGTACAATACAGTAATGGGCAAAATTACTATTATCCACAAATGGATAATAGTGCAGTTGTCCATTTAGAATACATAAAGAACAATAAATACATTAAATACATATTGCACTCACCCTTGTCCGGCTGCCAAGATGAAGGCCATCCTCATTTTCATCTTGCTAATGCCCCATCCGCTTCTGCAAAACAGAAACAAGAATAAAAACATCCAATGTAATGTCCCCTAACCCCTTAATCACCATAGCGGTTATAAACGCTACAGTAATTAAGGGGATAACCCACTCCCACCCACCACTCGGGAGGCCTACATACCCTCCCACACTAACCCCCCACCCCGTGAGGCCTAACCACCCACACCCACTACCCACAAGGGAGGCCTACCCACAAACCCTTGATGTCAATACCCCCTCCCCCCACCACCAGTACCCACAATTAAAACAATACACAGCCCCACATTAAACATCATTCTATTTATTAAATACATTACCCACCCCCTGTGCCCCCCCCATAAATACATGATTTATCCTTTTACATACAGGGTTCATACCCCAACCCCAAGCGAGTCCCCGGCGGGCTGGCGGGTCACCTGACAGACCTACAGGTTACCAGCAACTTGTTTCACACAGGTTCTGGAGGCCTGTTGGTGGGTCCCGCCAAGCGCCATGGCCCCCAGGTGGTCTCCTTGGGTCACAATTGGGTCCCCACGATAGGCCGTGGATGTCTGGGAGCCCCGGGTCAGACGCACAGGTGTTTGCGGGGCCTCGGGTGGTTCTCACGGGGGTCTGGGGAACTCACGAGTGCTCACTATGTGTCTGCGGTGCCCCCACGGATGTGGGACCACCGGATCTTCCCCGCAGACTACGGGTCCGCGGTGCCTCCACAGATGTTGGACCACCGCTTCATCCCCGCAGGTGTCACCTGTGGAACCACCAGCCTGATACACGTGAGATAACCGAGGAGACCGCAGGTGGTCTCCAAAGGTCTCACGCAGAACCAAGGAACAAACCCTGAATGTAAAAAAAATAAACCTGGCCTATACATTCAATACATACATCCCCCCCCCCCCCAACACCTACACTACAATAATGTGCAAAATAACTATTATCCAGATAGGGATAATAGATTATTTGCCCATTATTAAACACATTAACTAGCATATTAAAATAAATAAAGTACTACTGACCTTATCAATAAGAAGCCCCCGTCGCCAGCAACATCCTTGTCTTACGTTGGCCACAAAATACATAGCCAATACATTGCAATTACATTCAGATATCAATTAACCCCTTAAACACCATATCGGATAATAACTACAAAGGTAATTAAGGGGTTAAGCCACACTGGGCCGATACCCACCCTTCACCCATTCATTTGTACAGTGGCTTCATCATGCAACTATATATATATATATATATATATATATATATCCAAAAAGAGAAAGCAACCTTATAAGAAGCACACAGACATACCTTTAAAGTATAACAAAAGAAATTTATTGAAGTGAGTTTAAAACAGGGGATGAGGTTAAAAGATGAGGGGGGCTCACTCTACCATACAAGGTGAACCTGAGTCAAAGGTCTCAAAACATAAAACCGAATCTGACATGCATATAGTACAGGGAGCTCTGTAGAAGCACACCTGTAAGGTGAAGGCCCACACTGACAATAAATGTATCCACAATTGAAATGATCACCGTACAATCATCATGAAAGGTTGCATGGAGTGGAAACAGAGATAATACAAGTAGCCATGTTAAATATACATCACCACTCAGTGTAGGGGTATCACGAGCATTAAAGTAAGTCAGAGCCTGATGTCCAGGGGATGAAGGTAGAGGCCCCCCTCAGCAGACTCCCACTCCAACGCGTTTCGACTAGAAACCGTCTTCTTCTTCGCCAACTCTGATTGGCTCTAGTATACCATGTGACAGAGGCTTGGAGGAGAACGGATGTGACGTAATTGAAAGCCTGTCACATGGTACTAGAGCCAATCAGAGTAGGGATAGACTTCCCACGCTCTGATTGGCTACCGTACCATGTGAGGCCGGCCTTGTTTCTTTTAATGATGTCATCTTAAAGGCAATTAAAGCAAAGCCATTCTGATTGGCTGTGCTTTCATTGCCTTTCAGTGACGTCATCATTTTTTTTTTCTCGGCCAAAACACATGGTTTTCACGGCCCAATCAGGGCCGTGGGAACCCTGACGAAAATGTGACGTCATAGGCCTTTAAAAGCCTATGTCATCTCATTTTGAAGGCAGACGCCGAGGAGGAAGGACCTCCTACAGAAGAAGAAGGCCAGGGCGTGGCCGTAGAAGACATGAAGACACCGGAAGAGAGCCGCAGATAGAAGAAAGAAGAATAAAGATGAAGATGGATTACAAATAGAAGACCCGTGGATTGTTTTGGATTTTTATTTTAATGTTTATTATTTTATGGTTTTTTATTTTATGGGTTCCTGTGCGTCGTGGATTGGTTCGAGAGTAAGCTTTTCAACGGGAGTCGGTGAGTGGGTCAAGTAATGGTAAGTGAACTAAAGAAATGTATTTTATTTAACTTTTTTTAAAGCTTTTTTACATGTGTATTTATTTATTTTTGGTATATCATTTCTTGCCACTGTATGTATGTATGTCTAGATCGATATATACATACAGGGTAAGAAATGATGTTGTTTTAAAAGCTTGATTTGCTGTGTTTTAAAATATTTTGGCTATGCTGCTATGCATAAACGTGTGTCATGTATTTTAAAATTAGATAGATGTAATTTTTGCTATTGTATGGTGTACTATAGGTCAGGGTGAGGCTTGCTTTTGTATATTTTTTTTGGTGTCCTTCTATTTTGTATGTTGGTAACCTGTTCTCTTTAACGGTTGCTATAGTTAAATGTGTAATTGGTATGGACGCTATTTTAATTGTTTGGGGATGTAATTAATGTCTGCAAATTGATTGATGGTTAGTGGATTGGTTAAATAGTATACTTGTTTGGATGTATTTGTATTTTCTTTGGAATATGTTATTGTTAACATTCATTTGCAGAATGTATATGGTGCATAGATTGTATGCATCATGTATACAATTTAAATGCTTTGGTTTCAGTGGCCTGTTTGTAAAAGGATAAATCATGTATTTATGGGGGGCCACAGGGGGTGGGTAATGTATTTAATAAATAGAATGATGTTTAATGTGGGGCTCTGTATTGTTTTTATTGTGGGTACTGGGGGTGGGGGGAGGGGGTATTGGCACCAAGGGTATGTGGGTAGTGGGTGAGGGTGGTTAGGCCTCACGGGGTGGGGGGTTAGTGTGGGAGGGTATGTAGGCCTGCCGAGTGGTGGGTGAGGGTGGGTTAACCCCTTAATGACTGTAGCGGTTAATAACCGCTATGGTGATTAAGGGGTTAAGGGACATTACATTGGATTTTTTTATTCTTGTGTCTGTTTTGCAGCATTGGAGGGGGCATGAACAGGATGAAGATGAGGATGGCCTTCATCGTGGCAGCCGGACATGGGTGAGTGCTATATGTATTTAATGTATTTATTGTCCTTTATGTATTTAAAATGGGCACATTCACAATTATCCACTTGTGGATAATAGTCATTGTGCCCATTACTATACTGTTTGTGTTAAGGGGGGGTGTTATTTATTTATCAGTATGTATGTGTTTTGACATTCATTTGGGGGGGGGGGCGGCACATAATTGGTACTGCAGGCCTGCGGGTAGCACCCGAGGGCCCCCGCCGGCCTATAGTATCATTGATGTGCATATATGTGTATGTTAGGGGGTATAGGGTTTGTTGGGGTAATATATATATAATAATACTGAGTTAAGTTATGGTGAGTAAAAAAAGTGACAAAAACCCTCCACAGGAAAGCAAATATGCAAATACAACTGTATGCTCATCTGCATGTCTTAGGCAGGTCTGCAACCCCGCCTTTCCCCATTATCACCCAGCATACAGCACTTCCACTGCAGCAAGGGATTCTGGGAAATGACATGCAAATGAGCACACAGTGTCACTTTTTGCCTCAATAACCATTTTTAAATGGTTCCTATAGGCTTAAGCTTGCTGCATGGTCACAGCTTTGAGCACAGCACAAAAAAAATGGTTATTGAGGCAAAAAGTGACACTGTGTGCTCATTTGCATGTCATTTCAGAATCCCTGCTGCATGGAAGTGCTGTATGCTGGTGATAATGGGAAAGGCGGGGTTGCAGACCTGCCTAAGACATGAGATGAGCATACAGTTGTATTTGCATATATATATATATATATATATAATATATATATATTATATATATATATATATATATATATATATATATACACACATGTATTTGTATCAGTAAATTTAGAACAAAACAACAAAAGCGTAAGCTCCATAGCACGTAACTGAGTATAAAAATAAGGTACATTTATTTAAAAAATCAGCAACCCATAAGAATGTGCACTTACAGGATTTAAACAGAACCATTCGTGGGAGAGAAATCTCTATTGTGGTCATCGCGGTGGTAGGGTGAGTCCAAGGTTTGCGAGTGGGGTGTAAACAGCCCAGGTTCACATGAATTGGCAGCAAGATATAAAGGCATCAATGCCTGCACGTCCTTTGCTCCCTAATACAATGATTGCTAACACTTGAATTACCGCCAGCCGGAGCGCAGGAAAGCCAGGGACTCCAATACACCAAACACAACGCGATAACGTACAGCTCTACGCTTTTCGTCACACTGCGGCGACTTCATCAGGAGTATGTGATTCTCAGGGACAGCCAGTTAAATAGGCTGGATCAAGTAAACCTTTTTTCACATTGGTACTAAGTTTCACCACTAATCGTAAAACTCTAAAATTACTTATAAATATAACATACAATGAATAACAACAAAAAAAACATCAATAATTATGTGTGTCACATCACACAATGAAATAGCTAAAACTAAACAATTAATTACATATAAACTCAACTAACACAATGACATGTTAGAAAAAGCTGTCCCACTATTACCAATCTAAGTTTCATCAAATATGGGAAAAAAAAAAATATATAAATCCAAATTGAAATAAAGTCTAAACCTATAATTTTAGTTTCAAAAGATAGATATTGATGAAAATATATTAATTAGAATATAATAATATGAATACATATAAACAACCAAATACCACTACACCATATTAAAATGAATGATAGAAAAATCTAAAAAAAATTGAAAAAATATTAAATCAACCTATTTAATCCTTGTGTGATGAGAACAACATTCACAAAACAATCTTTACATTATATGTACTAAAACAAAAATATTAGATTAATAATTCACATAGTGCATTAATTAACATTATATCTAATTGCATAAATAACAACACTTGTTACATTAAAAATAACAAAATTATAAAAGATAAAGGAAAAACAAAAACGGATTAACTATATATATTATATATAATATATATATATATATATATATATATAATATATATAGATTTATTATTTATTTAGATATATTTATTTATTTGATATATTTTAGTATTTATATTTAGATATTATATTTATTTATTTAGTGTGGGGCTGTTGTGTATTTTTTTTTATTGTGGGTAGGGGGGGGGGTGGGTGAAGGGGGTGTTAGCCCCAACGGTGGTTGTTTAGGGCTTGCGGGTCGGTAGCGGGAGGGCTTAACCCCTTCATGACCGTAGCGGTATTAACTGCTACGGTCATGAGGGGGAGTGCACCCGGCACCCCCCCTCCCCCCACAAGCCCCAAACAAACAACAAGGGCCAAATACCCCCTTCACCCACCCCCGCTACCCACAATAAACCTGGCACGGTGGGTTAACCCCTTCATTGCCTTAGCGGTTTGCCGCTAAGGTAATGAAGTGGCCTTTAAATGCATTTTTCCTGCCTCGGATGCATGCCGGGGGGCTCCGGTGCTGGTATTAATGGTATCAGCTCAGGAGTCCCCCGGAATCAATCCCAGCCAGGAAAAAGGCCAGAATTTTTTCAAAGTGCCGATCCGCCGCTCATCAGCAGCCTCTCACCATCAACTAGCCAACTTTTTTTGCCGTGCTGGATTCGGCATAAAAACGCCATTCTAGAGTGGTGAATAGCGGCGCAAAGCTACTCGCCACTACTAGAATACAGCGTGGCGGAAAATGTGTCTATTTTAGGCAAAAAGTGCCTTCTCGCCTCGCCACTGGCATTTTTTTTTATTCTCGCCCCTTACTGAATAGGGGAAGGCATTTTTGGCGTGAAATTGGCGAGAAGTGCCTTTTCGCCGCTTACTGCATGACCCCCATAGTATGTTTCTTTAAAAAGAAAGTGATATTGTAGGTTTTTAAATTAAAAAAAATAGTGGTACTCAACACCCCCCAAGTACCATCACACATGACCACTGAAGATAACATATTTAAGTTTTATTACTCCTCTCAATACCAAAATGCTTTACAAACTAGATGTAGGAGGTATTTGGGCAACCAATGGTGTTGTACTTACTCAATGTGCCTGTACATTTTTCAGAATGGGGGTATGTGGTGGGAGATGATCTTTGGAGAAGAGGCAGTACAGCACATGGCAGACACACTGTGGGCAGACCGATTTTTTCACATAGTGGGAGAACTGAAGTCTGAAGAAGACAAAAACATCTGGGGAATTTTTGGCACTTAATCATTCCACAGACATACAAACAGCTAAAGAAACACACTGCCTGCAGCCCATCAAATCCCACAGTCACAGGCACACAGACCTGCAAGCACACATGGGGGGCCTTTTCATTCAACTTCAATATTGTCAATGCAAAATGGCCAGAAACGAGATGCAATTTTACGCGTTATAAATCTGGCGTTGTCGCTGAATTTACTAAGACGGATCTAAGTATAAAATGTGTATGGTTCGCATTTGCAAACTATGCGCTTTTTGGAGGATTTGCTGCAATAGTGGCCTGAAACTGACATTCACAAATCTCACCTCCCTCAGGTGGGCGAAATAGGGCCTGAGAGAGAAATTCAGAAGAGAGCCCATTGACTTATATACCTCACTATCGCTGTCTCTTTCCATTCGCCGCTACAGCAAAAGCTCTTATTCACCTATCTAGGGAGGCGAGATTTCTGGCCTTTTTCTGTGCAATCTACAAACTCGCAGCTGAATAGTACATTAATTATTTGCATACAAAAGTGGTATTCTGCACAGAATTGCGTATCCAGAACCATTTTGTGTCCAAAACAGCCGCTTTTGCACAGTACACGGGATAAGGGCGTAATAAATACAAGAAAAAAATATGCACGGACGCTTTCGTCTGGAAATGCACTTATCAGAGTACAATAAATAGGCCACATCTGAGAACACTGAGGATGATGACTGAACTCAGGAAGAAAAATGATAAGAAACACGGTTTAATTAAGGCAGATATAAGCAATCCTTGGTAAACAGGATAACAGATAACAAGAGAGGGAACCCCCGCAACTGTCTAAATGTAAATGTGTCACTTCTCCTAGGGTTATATTCATAGCCAGTGATATTGAGCTGATTATATACAAACCCTATATTCTATCATCTATCTACAGTATTCCTAGCTCTGTACTAGCTATATTATTAGCCAGGATCCCATTCATTCAGCCAGTCACACTACCTCACTGTTTTTTGGCAGACCTGGCTAGGGTTCCTTATGTATGCTAGAGTGCTGTATATTCTGCGTATTAGGGATTGTTTATACTGGCACATACTGTTACAGCAGCGACATTTAGGGTGCTTTGGTTCATTTGGACAGTGACTCACCATACTCACTGGTCCAAACTGCAAAATACATTAATAGAGGATATTTGCAGTCAGCATTCATTGATCCAGAACACCACATTCAATGTTCATATGAAGGATCTAAACGTTTAATTCTTATTTTATCACCCATTATTTTAAATTATTTTAATAAAGTGTATGTTTTAAAGTGTTCACCATACCACCTATGTGTTTAGAGTGCTCTTACTGAGTTCTTTCTCTCCGGTCTGTTGTTATAAACAGGATAACAGCAAACGTAAATAGACAGGGGCTGGCAAACAGGAACAAGGACATGGAAACAACGACAGGAGATGGGCATGGCTAACTAACAGGAATATGGATTGGCGCAAAAACAAAGTTGAAACGCCAGGAAGAGCAACTTCTTGACGTTTAAATAGGGGTAAGCAGGAAGTGGGAGAGTTCTAGGCTGCAATGCCTCGGGGAGTTGTACTCTTTTTGGGCTTACGCCCGGTGGACAATTGCAGCACTGCAGCCAGAATAAAGTTCATGAGGCAGGTTTTCTTAGCCCTGTCAATCCTGGCTAATCGCCGATGCACAGGTCTGACACCACATACTGCTTGAAGCACACATACCAAAACAGACCTACACACGCACACGCACCTAGACCTCACACACACTTTTAAATCATAGCTTAGTTTAACCCCTTGATTGTGGCCACCGACAATATGAGGTTAGGCATCTGTCTCCTTGGCAGGTGCTTCGTTTAGCTCTGCCCGTGTGAGGCCTTTTGAGGTTTCCTGTAGCCCTAGTCAAACTCATCGTACTTTGGAGCACCCAGCTGCTTAGCCGTATAGTGTCTGTGGCACAGTGAGCAGTGACATGAACTAAAATTGACAGACTCCGGGAAACTTCAAGGAGTCCCTCAGACGCAGAGATCATTTTTGATATGCCAGGACCATGAGGGGGAAATCTGAGATTCTTGGACTACATGGAAGATTTGGGAATTACCTGGAAAAATAAGTGGGGCTGTTCATTAGACAGTTCATGTGGGATGGAGGTAAGAATGAGGTGATCTTTCAATACGCCCATTCACTAAAACTCCTGTTTTACTAAATAGCAACATTTTCAATAGACTTCCAATGGATTTCCAAAGCTTTCCCCATTCCACCAAAAGTCAATGACATCAACAAGCAGGGCAAAACAAAACAGGATTTGAAGGCAAAGGATTTTGGGATATTATGTGGGACAGACACTATATTTTAGCCCTGCCTACCTAGACATACCCCACTTCCCTAGTTAATTCAAGTATGGCTTTGATCCCAAAGTGCAGTTACCCTATGTACAATGTAACCCTGTTTGGTGAATAAGGGAAAACATTTTAAACTTAAAGAAGTCATCCTCCATGTTACTCAGTATCCACATAACCACAAAATGTATTTTACTGTATATCAACAAAAATACTGGTGTGAAACAAAACTGTAACGAGCAGGATTAAACTCAGCACAGATGCCTCAAGAATGCCCCCCCGAAAGCATAAATCTCAATTCAATGTGCTCAGAACATAATAGTGACTGCTGGCTGCAAATTGTGCAATACCTATTTGTGTTGCGTAACAGTGATGAAGGTCCCAGCAAAGGGCCAAACCATTGGTTATTACTTGCGTACTTCCATAATGTATTTGCTTTAATCTGACAATATAAAGGGAAGAAGTACCTACATCGTAATGATACTGCCATTTAAGTGGGTGAACCTGGTCTGAGTCCCAGTGTTAATAAATATGTTTACAGGAGGATTATTCCTTTTCTATCACCTGCCTTGTTTGCGACATAAAAACACTTCCTCATTTAGCAAAACATTTGTTGCATTTACAATAACGCAGTCAGACTTAACAAGCCCTCATTCGCTCACCATTTCATATCGCAAACACTTACAAATAGTTACATAGTTGATGAGGTTGAAAAAAAGACATGCATCCATCAAGTTCGACCTATGCTAAATTTAGACAACAGATACTTTATCCAATATCTATACTTACTTATAGATCTAGATATTTTTGTTTGTCTCTTTCTCTATTGGAGTTAGTTTATAAACTGTGATAGTTCTTGTCAAGGCACAGAGAACTTTATTTGTCCAAATAGTGCCGATCCGGCAATTTCACACAGAAAGGCCCATTGAAGTCGCTGTTCGAACGTGATAGAATTTGGGCCAGAATCTCCCTTTGAGATCAGTTGGCGTTTCCTGTGACAGTGCCACATATAGGAGAAGCATGCGATAAACATAAATAACACCACTTCCTTTAGACTGTGATCTCCGTGACTGAGGAGTAAACATTCACCTTGTATCTGTCGATTCATGGAGTACTTGCACAGAAGCATTCAAGCACACTAGCAGCATGTTACAGAAAGTACTGCAGATTGACCAATTACACGCCTTTTTTTTGTTCCTACCAAAAATATTTATTTGTGCTTTTCACTCACTTGCAAACCTATCTAAAGAACAGAACAATCACACGGCATCAGCACCAGACACCCCCAGACAGCGTGACCAATGTGAGGTCTTCTTCTGTTGCCCAAAAAAGGATATATCTTTTACTTTCGCGGCCCACATATCAACCCACATCAACACGCATCCCGTTACAGAGATAATAACTAAGCAGGATTACTGTGTACATGTCTAAACAACATCGAACACCCACTTGATGCTCTTAGAAATGAATTGCTTTATTCTGAATATGAAATAAAAGCTTTTAACACTTCCATAACACCTGCCCTTAAAGGGTCAACAGTACAGACAACTGTTGAACCCTTGTGCCCACTGGTTAGTGTGGGTGAGAGGCTCAGTAAGCGTTAGTGGGAGGCGGCTGTAGAAGTTGGTGACTATTTGCTCAGGGAGCTGTGTGTCACTGGCTGCAGCTTTTCTGTCTCTCTGTCTCCTGCTATGCAGAGCTATTAAAGCTATTTTGAAAGTGACCCTTCAGCTTAAGCACATTCAGAAAGAGAGAGGGGAGAGAGAGAGAGAGAGAGAGAGAGAGGAGGGAGCAGCTGTTTGGAACCATGACTGAAGATGACGGATTCGGTTGTGGTGGAGGGTCAAGTCAGATTGAGAGATGGAAAAAAGGTCAGGGAATTGGACTTTTTTTCGCTCGACTTTGATTTCCAGGAAACATTTTATCCTGGATTTCCGAGGGTACTCTTGCGATTTCTGTAACCATTGTGCTTTGTCTTGTTTTATGATTCCAGTGGAAGAATAGGTGGGTGGTGCTCAGAAAACCTTCCCCTGTAGCAGGTATGTATGTAATGCATGAGCAGCTCTTCCGTCAGACAGCCTGGCAGAAAGGCAATGTACGATAACGTGATCCTGAGGTGTACGCCGTATAATTATGTTCCAAGTCTTCTGTACACTAGGATTTCTGTTGGATGCGCTCGTCTAAAATGTTTCAGTATGTTGAGACAGGAGGTTATGTGCAATGGATCAACATACTGTAATATGGTGTACCTCAGCACACACTGTGAGTTTGCGGGGTCCACTAATATATTTCTACTGTATATCAGAAGACAAAAGATGTTATTCCAAAGGGCTTACCTATATAACACTAAATATTTCTGCTGTGAAATAGCCATCACTGCCTCCGAGTTAAATGTAACTTTTTGTGTGGTTTGACACTGGATGCCTTTAGCTATTTTCAACTTTTTCACAGTGTAATAGAAATAGATTTTTTTTTGTGGGGGGGGGGGGGGGGGGGAGAGACTGCAACATTAGAATTCACTTCTCCATATGTCAATGTGCTCTTGGAGCAATTGGTTACTTTGGGGCTTCTTCAAAGCACATTTATCTGACATAAATAGAAAGAGGATATAGAAGTCTCCGTAGCGTCTCACAAGAGCCTTAGGAAAGGGAATGAGACGGTATTAGAACATGTCAGTAGGTTTCAGATTTCTGTCAAGCCAGGTTGCACAGAATAGTGTAACCTCTTCTTATTTCCCAGACCTTTTGGCATAAAACTAATATAAAACTAATGCGAAAGGCTAGGATATAAGTAAATAAGTATACACAATAAATAAAGCAGAGCACAAACATAGAATAACAGTATTTTTTTTTACAGATTAAATATTCCTTTAACATTTTTAGTTATATTATAAAACTATTTTCCTTAAATCTAGTTAAAATATATATTTTTAAGAAAACAAAAAGAAAAAAAAAGAGTTAACATTTGCAATGTTGAAGCTGCTATATTTACACTGTGATAATCTGCTCTCTACTTCAAATAACGTAGCAAGCTGCACAGTAATCACTTTATTCCACAATAATATTCAAATAATAACTCTTTGATATTGTAAAAACTACTTCCGCTACTTTGGAAACATATTATAGATGTGTAAAACTTCTGCATGGCGGCCGAGCTTAATTTGTGCAGCTGTTTGCATTAGCAGGTGTTTGAATACTTTCCAGAATGTATTTTATTTTGTTTCCATCTAAATAATGTGGTTTTTACTGAAATGTTATAAAACATTATGTTAAGTACTGATGAAGCCTAGTACAGCCACAACAATAATAGTTTTTCCTCAATAAATTGACTGAATTCTATAAAGTTAAACCTTGTGTAACTGAATAATACTTCTGAGTTGTACACAAATCCACACCTGTTTCTATGACTACAATTCTTTGAGTTTCATGTTATTGGCCTGTATACCTCTAAACTGGTTCTTACATTATCTGTGTCTAATTAATTTCCTTGGATTCCAATAGACCTACGGTATAGATTTCTCTCGGCTTCCATCTGTACAGATGTAGGAAACTTTAGAACTCAAGCTGCCAACATAACATATCGCGTTATAACACCGTTTCCATGGGATTCAATGTCAGTGATAACGCAGATTGTTAGAAAACCTTTACGTGCACCTAAAGCATGTCCTTTGGCAGGGGGGCTTCACCTAAACATGTCCTATGGCAGGGGGGCTGCACCTAAACATGTCCTATGGCAGGGGGGCTGCACCTAAAGCATGTCCTATGGCAGGGGTGCTCAACTCCAATCCTCAAGCCTCTGCAACAGGTTAGGTTTTCAGGATATCCTAGCTTCAGCACAGGTGGCTCAATCAACGGAGCCTCTGATTGAGCCACCTGTGCTGAAACAAGGACTGATTGAGTTACCTGTGCTGAAGCTGAGACTGATTGTGCCATCTGTGCTGAAGCTGGGATATCCTGAACACCTACCTGTTGGGGGGGGGGGGGGTGAGCTTGAGGACTGGAGTTGAGCACCCTTGTCCTATGGGACTAAACATGCTGCAGATAATTGTGATGAATATCAGAGCTCACAGTGTTTGATCTCCCTTCTAAAATTAAAACGGTATGATTTATTTGTGTTGTGGTCAGTGCTACTTGTGTTTTTTTTGTTTAAATTACTTTGAATCATATATAGAAATTACATATCATGCAAACTAAGCTCCCGAAGGCTGCACATCATTATAAAGAGACTCCAGGTATCAGAGGTTCTCTGCTGCATATATATACTGTATGTATATATATATAGCAAATGTAAATATACTGTATGCTCATTTGCATGTCTTAGGCAGGTCTGCAACCCCGCCTTTCACCATTATATATACTGTATATAGACCATACGATTCTGGTTGAAGCACGACATCAAGGGACTGCACACCACCTTGAGAAAGGTCCCACTGGGGGACCAAAACATCGTTTTTTGTGTCTCTTTTGCAATACAAAGAACTTGTGATCAACTTATCTGTGTGCTGTCCCTTGATGTTGTGCTTCAACCGGTATCGTATGGTCTATTATTGTGTTATGGGATAAGCACCAAACGTTTTCTTTCAAGTGGAGTGCCGGCTGTTTTTTGGATTATATATATATATATATATATACAGTATATATAGTGGAAGCACTGTATGCTAGATGATAATGGCAAAAAGCAGGGTTGCAGACCTGTCTAAGACGTGAATGTGCTCACAAATAATATTTTTATATGCTATACGGTGGAGGGTTTTTAGTCACCTTTCACCCACCATAACTTAAATAATGTGTGGTGATGACCTACTCATGTCTCAAATTGCAAAGCCAATACAACCAAACTCACACTGATGAGACCCACAAGGTCGAAACAGTCTGTCTGTGAGTGGGTTTATTGACAGGCTATGTTTAAAAGCTGTGTTTAAAGCTGCATGCATTGGCTTAAGGGTTTAACCATGTTATGTGGCCTTGAGACAAAAGGTGGCACTATGTGCTCATTTGCATGTCATTTCCCAAAATCCCTTGCTGCAGTGGAAGCAGTGTATGCTAGGTGATAATGGCAAAAAGCAGGGTTGCAGACCTGTCTAAGACATGTGAATGTGCTCACAAGTAATATTTTTATATGATATATATATATATATATATATATATATATACAGTGTTCGACAAACCTATACATTTGCTCGCCCTGGGCGAGTGGATTTAACCCCCGGGCGAGTAAATATTGGCCCAAGCAGCACACGTTTGGTACTAGGTGGCGAGTAGATTTTTTTGTGTGGCGAGTAGATTTTTTGGTGATTTGTCAACCACTGTATATATATATATATATATATATATGTATATATATATACACAAACACACACACAGCGGGTGCTGAAAATGTTCCCATTATTTCACCAGCTTTCTAAAAGGTAAATGTTGCTAAATATCCTACATACCCCAGGTTCATCAACCTCTGTTACGGTTAACGCACCTGAACAGGCATTAAGGGGCTTATGCAGAGAGGATCGTGATGTACTGGGAAAACGGCAATAAAATAGCCAAAGAATTGGCATAAATTATGGCCGTATGCAGAAAGCGCCTTTACCTTGTTTTAGCAGATGTTAGTCAAATTTCCAAGTTTTTCTGGCGACCTTGAACACGCCATATTATAGGGCAGAATGGCGCGTTCCAGCGCTTTGGTCCTTCTGGAATCGCACGCTATAATAGTATGGCGAGTTCCAGGTTCTCGCCACCTGTTTGCCGACTTTTACTCTGCTGAAAACTTTTCAGCCGGTTTTTAAAAAACGCGCCATTTTCTCCAGAGTTAAAGGTTTTCTGGCGAGTTTTTTGGCCAGAAAATGGCGCAATTCCCTTTTAGATCCTCTCTGCATAAGCCCCTAAGTACCATTCAAGTCAATGGGATTTAACATTAATCAGTAATGGAGCTTGTGTAGTTGCAGCTTCATGTAAAGATTCTTTGCATGCAGTGTTTTATTTTGTATCATCTTTCATCATCTCTGCTATTTTTCATCTTCAGAGACAACACCCGTCTCTTCTTTATACAGTACAAATATAGGGATTTTGACATCTTAACCATATCTACAAATGAATCTATCTGATTTTAAAAACATAGAATAACTGCATATTTACAATGAAAAACACATGTTGTATGTAGTATTCTTATTTGCATTGCAGTGCAGAGGATCCAATATATACAGTATGTATAACCCTTGGGAAATCTGTTTTATGACATGAACTCATCTTGTAATAGATACCGGACTGATGACAGATGTCTGTTCTGTATGTCTGTATTATGTATGTTGACAGCTAAGGTAACAGTAGGATAGTAAACTTGATTTAAAGAAAGAATATATATGTATATATACAGTACACCTTTGAGTAAGATCCTGCTAGGGATCAAAACGTCAATCATAGAACAAAAACACATTTTCTTGTTTACACTTATGCTAACTGTGCGTGCACAGTATATATATATATATATATATATAGACACACATGTAACTGCTACAAAAAATCACTAACAGTAAACAATTATCAAAAACCACAAAATATAGCAAAAATACTGCCAGTGGTGGTGCTAGGGGAAAGAAAATATACCAAAACACAAGAAAGGGAAAATCCACATAAAGCACTCTGATAAATAATGAATGCAGAAAAAGTTTATTATAGGACAAATCAAAATAGAGAAATAAGATAAAAAAAGACAGTTTTTTTCATCTTTGAATTGCACCTTCTATATCATTTCTGGAGTGTCTATATTCTCAGACCGTACAAGTGTGCTGAGATTTTGTTTTGATCATCAATCATAACATGATTACTATACACTCTGTCTATTGCTGGGACATTTAAGGTGTCTGTCCATTGCTGGTACACCTTTTCTCCTTTATTAGAGTGCATTCCTTTGACTGTTTTTTTCTAACCACAGGAATTCATTGCAGTTATATTCCATTAAGTGTATATCAATCTGCATACTGTATGTATGCTTTTTAGACCTGCAGGTCAACACTTTCAATGGGAAATAGTCAGATCCCATTGTTTGTGTAAGGGTATTTGTCCATATACTGTATGTTGCATCTATGTCAGTAGGATTCCTCAGTATTAGATTGCATTTGTGTCCCTTATATTTTCTGTTCATCTACATGGGTTTTGTGTAATATTTTTTTGTGAGGTTTTCTGTTGGTCCCTGCTTTGGTCTTAATCTTTTTTTTATCTTATTTCTCTGTTATGTTTTGTCCTATAATAAACATTTTGTACATTCATTATTTATCAGAGTGCTTTATGAGGGTTTTCCCTCTTCTTGTGTTTTGATATATAATATATATATATATATATATATATATATATGTATATATATGTACCGTGTTAGCCAAGCTTGCACAGAGTGGAGGGATAGGCTCTAGTCACAGATACATTCCAAGATGCACTGTTTTTAAGTTAAACCTTTCTTGCTTTATCCATTGTAACAGCGTCGGAAGAAGAGATCAGTGTATCTCGAAAGCTCGCACAAATAAAATCATTTCGTTAGCCACAGAACGGTATCATCTATTCGTTTTTTATTTTATATATATCTATATATATAGATATATAGCAAATGGAAATATTACTGTATGCTCATTTGCACTGATGAGACCCAAAAGGTCGAAACAGCTGTCTGTGAGTGGTTTCATTGGCTTTGCATCGAATCCCATGCTGTGCTTAAAAGCTGCATGAACAGCAAGCATTATCTTATAAGAGTTCCATGTAAAAATGGATTTCAGGCAAAAGGTGACAGTGTGCTCATTTGCATGTCATTTCCCAGAATCTCTTGCTGCAGTGGAAGCACTGTATGCTAGGTGATAATGGCGAAAGGCAGGGCTGCAGACCTGTCTAAGACGTGAATGTGCTCACAAGTGATCTTTTTATTTGAGATATATATATATAGCATATCATGTTCTTTTAATTGTAGTGAAAATATAATTTTTATAGCTTACAACATTTCAAGAACGGAGCATGCAGATGCATTATCAATATGTATGTTCTCTAATTAAGCCATGTAAATTCATACGGCAAAGTAACATTTCATTTAAAAATGCAGTGGGTTTGATAATCATATTAATAAGACATCCTTTTTTTCTAATTAAAAACTGTTGCTTGTTTTCCAATACGCATCTTCTTCCACAGATTGTCTGTTAATGTTGATGTACAAAGATAAATCAGACAGGACGAAGGGACACAAAGAGAAAAGCAGTGTGACGTTAGAAGATATTTGTGGCCTGGATCCAGGACTCTCGTATGAGGGCATGAGCCAAAGTCTTGCCATCATCTGTTACTCGCAAGTTGTTATGCTGGGATTTGATAACAAAGACATTATGAATGCTTGGGATGTGCGGATCCGTTACAGCTTAGGTGAAGGTAATTATGACATTGATTTTCAGAACCTTGGAGTTGGAGAAAAAAAATTAAAAGCTAATGGTGTTAAGATACTATTAAATATGGTTATTCTTATCATTTTTGTATAAGGTGCCAACATTTTCCACAGCCCAATACAATTCTTAAGAAGCATAAAACAACAACATACACAAAAATAACAATAAAATGAGCTCATACAATAGGTTGAGAGGTCCCTGCTCCAAAGAGCTTACAATCTAAAAGAAAGAAGGGGGAGGGTTGGTAACACACGGCATGTTGGGGTGAAAAAGTCAGGTGGTGTTGAAGTTCTATGGCTTTTCAGTGTGTGAAGAAGCAGGAGTTCTTCTCCTGCATTGGAGGCAGGTGTCATGTTGGAGATAAGAGGAGGAGGTGTAAGAATATGAGCTTCCCACAAACAGTTACATTTTAGGAAATATTTCAATAGGTTAAGGGTGGGGAAACTCCAAAGGAAAGGACCAGCCCACAAAAAGTCTAGGAGGTGTGGGAAGGAGAAGGCTACGAAGGTGGAGGAGAGAAGGGGATATTGGTAAGAGCAGAGAGGGCATATGGAGGAGCTTTTGAAGATTGGGTCTTAGATGGTTGGAGCTGCAGCAGCATAACTTTGTAGGTAAAAAACTAAAATCAAATAGAAATCACAGAGACAAGTACTTACAAATGTCGATTAGTATGATATTGCCATTTTATTGTGATAATTCAAATAAGCAATGGCCTTTTAGTAGCATTATGTTATCCCATTAGTAGCACTATGTTATCCCATTACTTGCATCAGGGTTTGCTTAACTATTCAAGTTATTATTCCTCTGGGCAGGAATACATTGTGCAATGCAAACCTGGATCCTAGAAAACTGGCCATTTCAAAGCGACTACACTAAGGCCTATATTTCCTAAGTGGTGCTATGGTGTAAGACAGTAAAGACACATTCCGAAGAGGTGCCTTGTGTTTGAAAAAGTTCCTCCCCCCCACTTCTCCCAAATTATTGCTACATTAATTGCACTCTCTTCCTTTGTGACTTTCCTACATTTACAAGTCTACTCTGTAGACACAACCCATTAAATGAAAGATACAACATGTATATATTAAAAAACACTCTTGGGATATCAAATATATAATATATATATACATATATATATATATATATAATGTTGAATGTTGTTGAATGTTGCATATTGTATGCCTAGTTTAACAAATGTTGTATTTTATTTTCTAAAGTGCTTAGTATGGTGGTGAGCTTGATGTGACACATTTCCCCACTTTTTGAAGAATTATGAAACTTGAAGCCTTTGTTCCCATTAATACAATACCATTATAAATACGCTGAATCTGTTGAATGTCTTAAAACACAATGTAACCGTGGTTTTCATACCCCCAACTGTGGTAAGCATATATTCATTTTGTTTTCTCCCTGCCTTAGTACACAGATTTCATGTTGGGGTGTTACCTGGCACCAAGTTGGAAAGTGGACCTGCTACACTCCATTTGTGCAATGACATTTTAGTTCTGGCGAGAGACCTTCCGCCTGTGGTTATCGGGCAGTGGAAGCTGACAGATCTACGTCGCTATGGAGCTGTGGCAAATGGGTTTGTTTTTGAGGGCGGAACAAGATGTGGATACTGTAAGTAATATGTTTTTTAAAGCATGTATTTAGTATATAAACTGAAGTACTGATGTGTGTATAAAATGATTATTTCTTAGCATCATTATATGTGTTGACAAGATGTGGTTTTTTTTTTTAGTTTATCGAATTGTCAGGAGCGCAGAATATAAAATAGTGCAACTTACATCGGTTTTAATTTTTCAATTGAATACATTTAGCCTTACAAGTTGATACTGGTTTAAAATGTAATCTGGCATAATGCAAAAACAATACGAATACAAAACAGTACAGATATTATACGGCACCTTGAAAAATAACCAGCAAGGATTTTAAATGAATGGAAACGTTATAGTCGGCAAAGAGTCAAGAAAGGCATGAATATGTCTAAATATTGATTATCTTGTAGAAATCTGATCAGAGAATGATTTACATTAGCATTAAGCGCTATGTATATTTATGGCGCTATATAAATAAAGACATACAATACAATACAATACAATAAATTAAATCCCTATTAAATTATTTTACCATTGCTTATGTTTGTTAATTCCCTAAGCCACAGCAATGTGTTGAATTTTCTTATAGTGTTACATACCATGGACTGCTTTAAGGTAGTTTCGGAGCAAGATTGACGTAACTAGTTTTATTTTCACCTCGTGCCTGTATACATCAGTTTATCAAGCACTTTACTCCATTTGCATCATCTTACTACTTGAAGAGTGTTAACAAGAGGAGTTAGTACATAGCCTTCTAATGCCGGGATTCACTAAGTCTTGCCTGATCTCACACCCCAATCCGGCGTTAACGCCCATTAACTTGAATGGCTGTTGAAGCCAGATCGGGTGTGAAATGCCGCATCAGACCTTAGTGAATCTCTCCCTATGTGTTTTCGAATTTGGTCCAGTCAATAAAAAAATAATATTGTACAATTCTAAGTAATACGGAGCACATGAATAATTTGTTACCAGGAATATAGATCTTTTAACATAATCATTAGCTTTTGACGTAGAATGGCTTATTAGACTATTAATGCATCAGTGAAAATATTAGCTTAATTAAACCCCTTTTTAATAGCTGTAGAAGGGTGCATTGATCTGTGCTGCAAACATGCCCTTTGGAGTACTTGGATATGGTGGTTAGGTTATAAAATCATAGCAGTATGTCGTTTCTCTGCAGGGGGACTGTGAGTGTGGGAAGTAAGTGGAAGGTGAGACTTAGTATAGATAGTTGTATCAGACCTCTCTATTGTTGTACTATATGTTGGGGTATGCTAAGCATTCTTTGACAACATTACCATGTAATCCTTTGATATTCTGAGGTATACGTAAGTATGTTGAGATACCTGGTAGTCCTGATTGTGAGGACTTTGTTAAAGTCTGCACAAGTTTTTCTGTACTACTGTACATAAAACAATTGTGATTTCCTCATGCTTCTACAGACTTTTCATACAACCTTTTTATGTAACTGGCCAGCCAACGGTGGAACGGACTTTGTCTAAGTTTGTCAAAAGTGGTGCAAAGGTTGGAGTGCAACTCCCAGGAACCACATGCAAGGTAGAGAAACCACAAATATTGCAATTCTGTGTATTCAAGTGTGTCTTCTGAGGTAGGAGGGTAATAGATGCACTCACAGGTTAGCTGGATAAAGCAGGTATCCCGCCTTTATATGTGTTTAAGGTATCAAACCTTATATGTTTACTCTTTTTAATTGTTATTAAAAGCAATAATTGCATTATGTCCATTTTGCTTCTCTCTATAAATGCACTGGAGAGGATTTCTGATACTCACAAGTCTTAAGTGATCATGGACACCCTTTCAACACCATTGGGTATAGGATATCTATTCTATCTTGAGGCTTGATGTCATATTCCCAGAGCCTAACTGCTGATTGCCCAGTTTAAGTGCAATACATGCCTGCTTTATTCAGCTAACCTGCAAGTGCATCTATTACCCTCCTACCTCCGAATTGCACCAGGTGTGTTTTTTCTACCCCACATGTGGTTTCTGGGAATCGTGCTCCAACCTTTGCATCTGTGTTCCTGTGAGACCTTGTGGGGGGTCTTTTCCTTGGAGAAGACAGCCAGAAACAGCCGAAGGGGTTGCATTTGATTTGCTTATATTTTTGTACTTGTATATCACTGCTTTTCACGTACATTTTACTTATGCATCCAACTGATTGATGTGCATTGTGTTTGTTTTCTAAGCTTTAAAAAGTGCCCTCAAGATCCTCCGCTAGGAATATGCAATAGGGAAATATTAAACGTGCTTTACTATTGAACTTCTGTATATTTTTTTCCAACTGAGTTACTACAGTATGTTATTACTACAGAAAATGAGCTGCTTGATGCAGTAATGCTGTCTTCTTTGCAGCTGTTTACCCTAGTTTGTGGCAGCAAGTTGCATACTGTACAATAATGGTAGCTGCCCAATCCTCAACAGTTGTCAAGAGTCTGAGATATAACCTACGCAAAATATGCTTCTTCAGTGTGTATTGCAAAGGCAATTCATCAGCTCAACTCAATTACTAACAAAAGCATACACAGTGCCTCCATGTACTAGTTGAGCCAGAAGGGTAAAGCTGTTGTTAACTTGCAGCCCTGAGACCAATGCATTTGTTCCTTTGCTTCCTTGACCCATAGTAAGCATTCGTTGCCTGACTACCATTATATGGTCCCCTAATATAGTGATACCTGCTTAGTATTCAGCTGCATAGACAATTTCATGAATGCGTGTTTTATAAATGGTTGCATTTTTTTATGTACAATATATGCTAGTGGTATTCTAGAAGTAAGTTTGCTAGAGGATGAATCAAAAAGCAAGATGATTAACAATACTGTACTTCTCAACAACGTTTAAAACAACTGCAGTTTTTTATGTTTATCCAAAATGATGTTTTAAGTTAAATTAATGCTGGCTTGCTTGTCATGTTCTAGAATTCTTTGGAATGTTTTTTCCCCTCACATTCCACAAACTATGCCTTGTGAGGCTGGTATTCGGTTGGTGTATTATTTACTTGGTGGTACTTATTACACTCTTTAGTACAGTATGCTTGGAATATTTTTACAGAGGAGGCAAGTGTGGAACGGGAAGATGGCAGGTTTCATCGCTAGTGTTCTGTGGCCGTAGGTTTGTGTGCAGTGCTCTTCTGTGACATGTATACTGTAACATCTATTGAACTGAACAAGCTAAATGATAAATCATGCCCATTTCAATAAAGTATGGGGGCTTCTTATTCAGCTTTTAAATAAAAAATCACTTTCTCCAGGTGTGCTTCTATGTAGGTTTATTCAATAAATTCACCTAATTTGAACCCATTTTTTTTTAAATGGCTGTTCTCATCTGTCACGACCATTGTTTTTTTTAATGTCCTTTTGACTACTGGATACTGTATATAGTTTCATCATTTAATTGTACACCCTTATCCAACATCTCCAATTATTAAATGGTTTTATGGCAAGCAGTGAAGAAAGTGGGCGTTTAGGAATAAGACATCAAAGGCCCTCGGTGAATGAAAAGCATCTTCTAGAATTAGACCATTTATCTGCAAACATCAGTAAGTCCAGTGGTTTTGTTGGCCTAAAGAAATTACACAGAAACTAATTGCAAGGTGGCCACATATATGTACTGAATAGCAAGCCAGCTTGGAAGAAGTTAATATTTCTAACTGATTTTTGACACTGAGGTTAAACAAGAAGCCTCATAGTCAGTCCAATTTTAAAAAGTCTCTGTATTTCTGACCGTGCAGAGTTAAAGCATTCAGAATATGAGTTAATCAACACAGGAGTCTGAGACTCAGCAATAATGTTTCGTAAATATTGGTGCTGTAGTTGGGGAAGTATTGTTTACTATTCCAATCAAGCTCCTCATTGAGTAGATTTCAAGGGCAACTAAATATAGGGTGACCAGTCGTCCCGGATTTGCTCGGACAGTCCCGTTTTTTTCTGGGCTGTCCCGGGCGACGGCCAGTCCCTGAAATGTCCCGGGTTTTGCCCCTGGTGCCGTGCGCGAGTTGGCAGCGGTCCTGCTGCAGGGGTGGGGGGGGGGGGGGGGGGGGGGGGTAAAAACGGGACTGACGCAGGGGTCGAGGTGGGGGTGGGTTTGCTAAAAAAAACGGGCTGTGCAGGTGTGGGGGGGGGGGGGGGGTGGGGGGGAGGGTGTAAAAAATGGGCTGCTGCAGGGTAGGTGGGGTGGCTTGGTGGGTGGGTGTACAAAACGGGCTCTGCAGGGAGTGGGGGGGGTTGTAAAACGGGCTATCTTTGGGGGGGCAAATGGTCTGCTGTGGGGTGGGGCAAACGGAGTGGTGTGGTGGTGGGAGAAGGGGTGGGGGGAGAAGGGGTAAGGGGAGAAGCGGAGAGGGGGGAAAGGCAGAAGGGAGAGAGGAGGCAGAAGAGAGAGAGGGGGGAGAAGAGGGGAGAGGGGGGCGAAGCCAGAGGGGGAGAAGGGCGGGAGGTGCGCGAAGGGGGAGCGAGAGAGGAATGGCGAGAGGATGGCGCGGAGCGGGAGGGCGAGTATGAGGAGGGAGGGTGGGAAGCGGAAGAGAGAGGGGGGGAGAAGGGAGAGAGAGGATGGGAGAGGGAGGGGGGAGATATGATGGGAGAAGGGGAGGGGAGGGGGAGGAGGTATGAGGAGGGGGAGATGCGGGGAGTGGAAGAGATGAGGAGGGGAGGGGGAGATATGAGGAGGGGGAGATGTGGGGAGTGGAAAAGGATGAGGAGGGGCAGATGCGGGGAGTGGAAGAGGAGGGGGAGATGCGGGGAGTGAAAGAGATGAGAAGGGGGAGATGTGGGGAGTGGAAGAGATGAGGGGGAGATGTGGGGAGTGGAAGAGATGAGGAGGGGGAGATGCGGGGAGTGGAAGAGGATGAGGAGGGGGAGATGCGAGGAGTGGATGAGATGAGGAGGGGGAGATGCGGGGAGTGGAAGAGATGAGAGGGGGAGATGCGGGAGTGGAAGAGATGAGGAGGGGGTGATGCGGGGAGAGGAAGAGATGAGGAGGGGAGGGGAGAGATATGAAGAGGGGGACCTGCGGGGAGTGGAAGAGATGAGGGGGAGATATGAGGAGGAGGAGATATGAGGAGGGGAGGGGGAGATATGAGGAGGGGAGGGGCTGTGTGTGTAGGTAAGTGGCTGTGTGTTTGTCACTGTGTGTGTCACTGTGTGTGCACGTATATTGGGGAGGGAGGTTTAGTGTGGGGAGGGGAGAAAAATAAATGGGGGGGTGTAAGAGAGAGGGGGGAAGGAAAGGGTGACTGGGGAGTGTGAGGTGGGGTGAGAGTGAGGTGGTGTGTGAGAAGGGGGGGTTCTCGCAAGGCCGCCGAAACGTGGGTTCTGGGCCCCGGGAAAGCTGTCTGTGGACCTGCATGGCAGTGAAGTCACTGACTGCCACAAGGACAACAAGAGACACTATTTTGCAAAGTGTAATATACATACAAGGTCAGGAATGTCACATTTTTAAAATGTCTTCATTTTAATTAATGCCTACTTTTTTTTATTTAATTTTAATTTATGGCAATTATTTATTTCATTTTAATTTGTTAATTATTTTAATTTTAATTACACATACACACATACACGGTGAGGGAGCTGAGAGAGCGAGAAAGGGAGGGAACGGGGGAGAAGAGAGTTTGTGTTATGTTACGAATTGGAAATACAGTTAGGTCCGGAAATAATTAGACACTGACACAATTTTCATCATTTTGGATCTGTACGCCACCACAATGGATTTGAAATGAAACAACCGAGGTGCAATAGAAGTGCAGGCTTTCAGCTTTAATTCAAGGGGTTGAACAAAAATATTGTGTGAAACGTTTAGGAATTGCAACTATTTTCTTACACAGTCCCTTATTTCAGGGGCTCAAATGTAATTGGACAAATTAACACAATCATAAATAAAATGTTCATTTTGAATACTTTGTCAAGAATCCTTTGCAGGCAATGACTGCTTGAAGTCTGGAACGCATGGACATCACCAAACGCTGTGTTTTCTCCTTTGTGATGCTTTGCCAGGCCTTTACTGCAGCTGTCTTCAGTTGTTGTTTGTTCGTGGGTCTTTCTACCTTAAGTTTTGTCTTCAGCAAGTGAAATGCATGCTCAATCGGGTTGAGATCAGGTGATTGACTCGGCCATTGCAGAATATTCCACTTCTTTTCCTTAAAAAACTCCTGGGTTGCTTTCGCAGTATGTTTTGGGTCATTGTCCATCTGTTAAGTGAAGCGCCGTCCAATCAACTTCGCTGAATTTGGCTGAATCTGAGCAGACAATATCCCTATACACTTCAGAATGCATCCGGCTGCTTCTGTCTTCTGTCACATCATCAATAAACACAAGTGACCCAGTGCCATTGTAAGCCATGCATGCCAATGCCATCACACTGCCCCCACCGTGTTTTACGGATGATGTGGTATGCTTCGGATCATGAGCCGTTCCAAGCCTTCTCCATACTTTTTCTTCCCATCATTCTGGTACAGGTTGATCTTAGTTTCATCTGTCCAAAGAATGCTGTTCCAGAACTGGTCTGGCTTTTTTAAATATTGTTAGGCAAAGTCTAATCTTACCTTTCTATTCTTGAGGCTTATGCATGGTTTTCACCTGGTGGTGAACCCTCTGTATTTGCTCTCGTGAAGTCTTTTCTTTATGGTAGACTTGGATAATGATATGCCTACCTCCTGGAGAGTGTTCTTCACTTGGCTGGATGTTGTGAAGGGGTTTTTCTTTTCCATGGAAAGGATCCTACGATCATCCACCACTGTTGTCTTCCGTGGACGTCCAGGCCTTTTTGTGTTGCATAGCTCACCAGTGCGTTCTTTTATTCTCAGAATGTACCAAATTGTTGACTTGGCCACTCCCAACTTTCCTGCTATCTCGCTAATCGATTTTCTTTTTTTTGGCAGCCAAAGGATGCCCTGTTTCACTTGCATTGAGAGCTCCTTTGACCGCATGTTGTGGGTTCACAGCAACAGCTTCCAAATGCGAATTCCATACCTGGAATCAACTCCAGACCTTTTACCTGCTTAATTGGTGATGAAATAACGAAGGAATAGGCCACACCTGTCCATGAAACAGCTTTTGAGTCAATTGTCCAATTACTTTTGGTCCCTTGAAAAAGTGGGGGCTACATATTTAAGAGATGTAATTCCTAAACCCTTCCTCCAATTTGGATGTGAATACCCTCAAATTAAAGCTGATAGACTGCACTTTAAGCCCATATTCATTATTTAACTGTAACTTGAATTTATTTTGGTACACAGTCGAAATAACAAAACTTGTATCAGTGTCCAATTATTTCCGGACCTAACTGTAAATAAATGTTTGAAGTAGTAATCATCCCCTCCGAACTGGGCATTCTTGGCCAACAATGCCCTGGATGTGAATTGAAGGGCCCAAGCAAAGCCCCCACCTCTATACGCACAAACACACACTGCCGCTCCCACCTCTATATGCACAAATGCACATTGCAGCCCCCACTATCTATACACACAAATGCACAGTGCAGCCAGGGTTGCCACCTTCTATTGAAGGCTAACCCAGACATAACAACATTTTTAAGATTTATTAATTATATATTTATCTTGCCTTTGGCAAATTCCCCCTCCAAATTCCGTTAAAATGGCTACGCGACGTCACGTAATGCTCATGGCCATAACAACGAGACGCGCCATGATGTCACGCTGCATCAAGTTGACATGACTACGGGACGCATTATGGCGACGAGGCATCACGTGATGCCACATTGTCATGGCAAGTGTCGTCAGTGTCTCATTGTCATGGCAACAGGGTGCGTCATGTGATGTAATTTGTTTAAAAAATGTTTTTATAAATGTGTCCCGGTTTTTCATTTTGAAAATCTGGTCACCCTAACTAAATACAACTGGTAGATGGCGTAGTTTCTAGTGGTTAATGACTTAGATCTTTAAAGAACCAATTTTTTTTAACAGAATCAGAAATGGGGGACGGGGACGGGGACTCCTCTGGAGCTGAACCCCACTGTTCTTATTTTCAAGAACTCCCAGTCCATGATATACATACTTTTTCATGTTTCTGGTTTTGTTATGTTTCATGAAGATACATAAAAAGGAACACTGCAAAATTCACTAGGTACAGTCGTTCAAGAGTAATTTCTGTGTGCAATGACTAAGGCTTGTGTTATAGCAAGAGCGTACGACGTTGCGTGTGCACATGGTGCACACGTTTTGTGCCTATAGGCCAAACGATGATGCGCACGACTGGGAGGCATGGCCATGACGTCACAAGGGTAGGCCTCACTGTGATTGGCTCACCGTGTCACGTGACATGACAACTGCTCGAAAATACAAATTTCTTTGTATTTCCACCAAACTGCCGCGCCAACGCTGTCTACCGTGCGCGCGCGTCGGCAGTGGATACACTGTCGTAGGTAGACAGGTATTTTTCATTGGTGCGGGCGTGCACGCATTTAGTATAAAACAAGCCTAAGACAGGGCTGCATTGACCTATGGGTTGTACCACATTTAATGTTTAGTTTGAAAAAAGTGGTGTCTGGAGACAAATGTTTATCTTAATGTGCCAATTTGTGCTTATGTCGTTTGAATTTTGGTCTGCCAGGTGCTGGACTGCTTACTCTTGGCTGGTTCCAAAGACATTCAACTTGGACACATCAGAATTTTCGGAAGCTTAATATAATTACAAACACAAAATGAACTACAATTATGACATCACAGTTCCTAATTAGCTGAGAGGCAGGAAGCCGCCCAATGGCCATTTTGGAAGAGGACAATAAATACTGTTATTTCTATTATACTACAGGTTCTCTGGCAGACTGGCCATCACCTGAAACATATTATACTTTTTTCAGCAAATTATGGGGAAATCTTCCATATAAAATGAGAGAGTTGTTCTGCATATATGACCCCTAATGCACTACTGCAGGGGATCACAAGATCCCAAGTTGTGGATCACAAGGTGTGATCATCGATTGGTTGGCTGCAAATTACCTCTGAATGCGAAGATGGTAAGAAGAAAACTGATTAAGAAGACAAAAACAATCAACATCAAGAATCTCAAGAATAATGGCAGAGAATTTCAATTGGAGATGTCAAATCATTTTACCTTGCTCAAAATGCATAGGGAAACTTTAAGAAAAATGTATGTAAATATTATGAAAATTGTAGTTGAAAGCTCAGGAAAAAATAAATGGAGGAATCGTTAACAAACAACAGGGTAAGAAAATCTGAAATGAGACAAAGCCGTTACTGAGGAAACGATAAGAAATTAAACAATCCCAAGACACAAGAACAACAATTAAATATGAATGGCGGCTGAAGACGACCCGCACATGTGTAACAGAAGATGTAAGAAAATGTAACTGTGATATGGTGACGAACACTATCGGAGACAACAAAAGCTTAAAGAAAACAAAGCAACAACTTATGATTGGGAAGAACATATCATCACACTCAAACAAGACCACGGATCACCAATAAAAGACAGGGCACTTACAGTATCAGAATTGAGGACTTCTACATGAAATAGTACAAGAACACAGATACTGTACCAGAGAGCATAAGCTAGCAGACGAAGAGCGAGAAGAAACCACCAACGATATACCATGCATTCTACCAGAAGAAGTGGCAAGTACATGAAGAATGGGAAGGCCCCCCGGGAAAATGGAATTGCAACAGAAATCTTTCAAATAAAAATCACTTGTGAGCACATTCACATGTCTCAGCCAGTTCTGCAACATTGCTTTTCACCATTATTTCCTAGCATACAGTGATTCCACTGCAGAAAGGGATTCTGAAAAATGACATGCAAATGAGTATACAGTGTCATCTTTTGCTTAAAATGCAATTTGATATGGACCCCTATAAGCTTATGCCGGCCGCACAGATTTTCTGCCCAGCCTGGGTTAACCAGTAAACCTACTCACAGACAGCTGTTTCAACCTTTTGGGTCTCATCTGTAACAATGCTCGTCTCAAATAGGAAGTGACCCGCAGGGCTGAGCAAGGAGTGTGAAAGAACCGACCTGAGCCGAAGGACAGAGTCCTGAAAGAGTAGTCAGATGTAGACCGAAGGCGGCAGAGTTGCGTAGTTGTGCGGATACAGAGGTTGAGACCGGCGGAAGATAGGGATGGTCTGGGTACGTAGCCGGGTCTGGTAACGGGAAAGACAATCGAAAAGGGCATAAACTGAAAACCTTGCTTGGCAACTTCCTGCTTACAGGGCTGTCCTTTTAAAGGAAGTTGCCAGGAGCAGCAATGGAGAATCCTGCCACAGAGGACGAGCTGGAGCAAAATCCTGGAGCGGACTCTGAAAACCCAGGATGGATTTTGCAAAACCAAATATCATTAGTGTGACAAGAGACAGGGGTGCCCAATGCTACATCCCATTGACAAAACATATATGGTAAAAAGTATAAAGTAAAATACTTCAATAATAATAAAAATAATAAATACTTGGTTATTTAGTTAACCCTTTGGCCAAAGCGTCATAAGCCTGCATACCAACGCCAAGGTATAACCAAATTAATGCAGGTCCTACACTGCATTGTGAACACTTCCTTTTACCTCTGTAAGAGGGGAAGAACCATCATAGGTCCTGTTCCTGCAGCAAATGAAAAGACCTCCCAAGTTAAAAAGGTGAAGGAGGAGGAGTGAGATCTGGGGGGAGGTGCCAACAGCCCCCAAACAACTGCTACCAGTCAGAAATTGATTAACACACATTCCCAGCTAGCTCAAACTCCCACACCCACCATATCATCAGTGTGAGGCTGGTTATACTGACTTTGCAAATCTTGAAATATTAAAAGAAGCGGGGGGGAAAAGTATAGAAAATTCATGCAAAACATTTTACAAGCTGCTTGAAGAACAGGAAAATTCCAGAACAATGGAGCAATGCCATACTAGTTATCCTCATCAACAAGAAAGGAGAAAAAGAAGACCTCAATCAGTCTACTTCCAATTACTTTCAAGATTTTTTTACTATGATACTAATCGGCTGCAACAGACCCTGGACTTTGACCAACCTGGAGCACAAGTTGGATTTAACAGTGGCTACAACACCATAGAGCACACATCCAAGTCGTACAAGAAGTGATTTCCCGAAGTAATTGTATGATCTACCACTCAGTTTAGGATTTGTAGATAATGAAAAAGCCTTTGATTCTGTCTACCGGTCAACAGTTTTAAAGGCATTAAGAAAACAAAGCATTGAAGAAGGGTACAGGTGGTCCTCGTTATCCAACGTTTCACTTGACAAAGAATGGCATATCCAACGCTTTACAATGCAACCCTAAGGCCGTTTTTCAACGCCGGAATGCGTTGTCCAACGCTCACCGCCACTGATTAACACGGGACTCACTTTACAACAGTTTCACTATCCAACCCTACTTCCAGAACGGATTCTGTTGGATAACTGAGGACTGCCTGTATATTGATATTATAAGGAACATTTATGAGAATACAACACCAACCATTAGATTAAATGATGATACAAGCAAGCTAAGGATCAGCAAGGGAGTGCTACAGGGAGACACCATGTCAACAAAGCTTTTCAGTGGACATTAAATGAAAAGGGAATCAAAATTAACGGTGAAAAATTGAGTCACTTAAGATTTGCAGGTGACATTGTTATATTTGTCTCAAGTCCTGAATACCTCCAGCAATAAATCAGGTAACTCACCGAAGAAAGTAAGAAAGTTGACCTCTATATGAATCTAATCAAAACCAAAATTATGTTCCATAAATGTATCAAAGAAGGAGTGGCTCAGAGAGTAAAGACACTGACTGGCACCGAGTTTGGAGCACTTGGTTCAATTCCCGGTGAACTAGAAGTCGAGGATTATGTTTACTTTGTAAGTATCAATAGATGGGAAACCTTTAGAATTAAATAAATAGGGGAATGAAGATGGGATGAAGCGTATTTGAAAGAAAAAAGACAACTCTTCAAGGGAAGATGAAAATTTGCACAAATACATCCAAGGACATATAAGAAAAATAAATAGAAAAAATAGTTCAACACAGTATAGACAATATCACTGTCGAGAAGGTGTTGTGAATGAACATAAATTTCAGGCAGTGAGGTTATACAGAGTAACCAACTCTTATAGATGTAACCCTGCTTCCGCCCTTCCCCCAGACTCTACGGTGGTGTCTAGGGTGCATGAGGGCAGATTACATGCGGTGTGGTGCGTACCTGTGAGGAACAGGAGGGCCTGAGCTTCCCGCGATGTTGTGGGGGAGCCAGGACCGGTCTTCTGGGGTGGTAGCCTCCATGATCTCTTAGTGGTGCAGCGCCTCCATTTCTATACTCCCAGGAATATGGGACAGGACCGGTATAGAAGAACCCCTTGGGTCCCAGGGTAATACTTTCCAATTCACACACAGTCTTTGATAATAACGAATAGTCTCTTTTATTGACAGAGCAGCAATCTCCCAACGATAGTGGCTTCCAGCAGCCGCAACAACAATAGCCAAGACGTGTTATTACGCCGCTCGCCTTCCACACAGATAATTCCTCCTCTCCTTCCCTCCAAGTCTCTCCTCCGACAGGATGGTCTGGGCTAGGGCTTCAATACCCCGTAGCCCACCCCCGAGGTTATCCTCGCGGTGGGTCTTGGATTCTCCCCATCACCCCTGGCAGTGGGGTGAGGGCATTGGTCCACCAAGTCTATAATTCTATCAGCTCTACTAAAGGACGCTGAATCTTTCCGCTCCTCTCTCTCTCTGCTAATGCACTCTGCGCAGGGGAGACCGTAGTCTCCTCCAACTCCTCGGACCGATCCGCAGGATTCTTTGACTCACGGCATACTAACTGAACTGCATACTCCCGGCATAACTAACCGGCAACTCCAGACTCTCGATATCACTATCAACTCTAACTCTACTCACCGGAGTTGGCTGCTAAATATAGAGCTAGCCCCGCCCCTCGTGATGTCAGCAGAACCTCCCCTCGTGCTCACGCCTGCAGCAGAGTCCAGGCCTGCGTCTACCACTCAGGATAGGGCTATGAACGGGGAAAACCCATGATGATTACTGGTGCCTGATCTTAACAGGACTTACCACAGTAGAAGGAAGATAGGTATAGCCTGTGCTGTTTACAGGGGGCTACATAGATATCCTGATATCCTCTGCAGAAATCCACCAAGGCACAGAAGGTTCCGTATCAAATCAGAGAAGAGGGGGAGGGGAATCCCTCATAGAAAAAACAAAGCAATAATAGTGAAGATTGCTTTAAACCAAAATATCACAAAGTAATGCACTTACAGAACATAAGCAGCTTTGAGACAGGCATTCAGACCACCCGGGGGTTACAATCTGGAAATGAACAGCAGCACTTCCTTTCCTCCGAGTGCCCATTAGATAGAGAAGGCTCTGCGGGACTACAGCCCCCAGCATGCATAGGGGCAGGAAGTCAGGTGCACCAGAACAGCCAATAGGGCTTCCCCTGCAAGGGGAATATAGATAAATTTCGCGCGCTGCAGCCACGTTAGTCGGAGCTGGGATGCAAATAGGATAGGTTGTGTATGTGTATGTGCAGGTGTCTGTGGCACCTGCACTAGGCCAGAGACCCCCTAGGCCCCAGCTAGACTCCGACTCTCCTGTGTAGCTTGTGGTTGCTGCAGGGACAGGCCCATAGATAGGGACACTGCCCCTGTAGAACCAGAGCATAGGGACACAGCCAGGACACGGTGGCATCCTGAGTCTGGGTGATCTGGGACCAGATCATCCCCATGTGATACAAAGACTATTAAGGTGGTACCATCCAGGAGGGACCCACCCACCTTAGAGGCAGAGGCGTCGCGGTTCATCATTGGATCCGTGGATCCCATCTGCGTTATCTGCGGGCCCGGGTATGGACACACCCGGCAGGTACCTCATCTCACCAAGTGCACCAACGATACACAGGCTAGTGGGGCAGCGGTGTCTCACACACTTGGTGGTTCTGTGGCTATTGGGACGGTACGGTGCCCGGAGCACCTCAGTACATTGGGGTAAACCCCACAGGGGTGTGGACACAGTGTTGGGAAGGCACGGTGAGGGGTAGCGGCCCTGCGAGGCCTAGAGTTGCTGTAGTGGGGTTATGGTTTAAGACTGTTCTACTGTTCCATGTATACAGTAAATTGTTATTGTTTTACTGCATCAGTGTGTATTGTTCATATATGGTCCTGCTCGGGGCTATCCCACATAGTTAGGATCCCGCGCAGGTGGATGCGCTGTCCCCCATCGATTCAGGTACACCCCAGGCTCCCAGCGGCGGAGGTTCAGGCCTCCTGTGAGCTACAGGTAACGCACCACACACACCGTAGCCGCCGCATCTCCCAGGCGGCGGGTGAAAGTGCGCTACACATACATATATATATATATATTGTACTGGGTTTGGGTTTTGAGCTTGCGGGGACTGTGTGTGTGTTTACTTACAACGCCAAGCACCTGTCTGCCTGGAGTTGCAGGTGTGAACCTGTAATTTGATGCAATTGAAGAATAATGTTAAAACAGTCTACTGTTAGGATTTGTATGCATTGTAGCACTAGAAATAGCACAGCTTTGTGTTGGTGCGTTTTCTACTTGGTGTATACTGCAGCTATTAAAGTTGCAGTTCAAGCAGCCTTTTAATTTTTTCCCCCTATTCAATATGTGCATTAATACAATCTGCACACTGAAAAGTGATTAGCGAAGCTGCAGATTGATTCGTTCTCCTGTAATGGATCGCTTTGCATCGGGATATTTAATTCAGTTATTATGGCACTACATTACCCACAATGCAAAGTTCTGTGTGGAAGATCATGTGACCAGGCAGTTACTAGATACAATTGGTGCACTGCTAGAGAGAGGGCTGGGCTCAAGAGCCAAAGCCTGTCAGAAGGAGTAGGGGGTGTGACTTTATAAATAGTTTCTATAGAAAGAAAAATGCTTCCTACATTAGAAACATTAAAACTGTCTTTAAAATATGTTTATAAAAAATAAAAATATAAATGCTACAAGTATTTTCTCATAGCATAGAACTGATTTATTAAAAAAACACACATGTAGGATATTGCTTGAACTGCAGCTTTAAGGACAGCTAAATTTAAACCAATAGGTGCCGTGAAAAGTTCAATGTAACTGATCCCGAATTTAAGTGTATAAATAAATGTATGGCCACATAACAGAAAACATACAGTAGGCCTCTCAATGTTTATTTTCTGTCAAGATAGGTTCAAATAACAGAATCTTAGAGAACAAAAAAACAATGAGAAGGCTGGTTACTAAAATGTTATCAAATACTGAATACAGGCATACCCCGCATTAACATACGCAATGGGTCCAGAGCATGTCTGTAAAGCGAAAATGTACTTAAAGTGAAGCACTACCTTTTTTCTCACTTATCGATGCTTCGGTAAAGGTAGGGAGTCGGTATTGCTGTCCAGGACGTGCTGACAGGCGCATGCGCGAGCTGCCGTTTGCCTATTGGGCGAGGGGAATCAGCGCATCCCTACTAACACGGTCTGTAGGGCAGAATAAGTGTCCGTACTCGCGAAGCGAGCATACGGACACAGGGGTATGGTGCTGTTGAAAATATGTCCATACTCGTGAGGGTACGTAACGTGAGTGTCCTTAAACCGGGGTATGTCTGTAATACAGAGTAAAATGTAACTAAAGTTGCACTACGTTTTGAACATGCAATGACAAATTATACGCCTCTTGAAAGATTATTCTAGAAGTAGTAGCCTAGTACTATAGTGTATGTGATTTAGTTTGCCTCACAGAAATAACAGCAGAAGTAGCTAAATGTGCATGGGACAAAATCGAAATAAAGGCATATATTTTTCATGGAATTGATTAGTAAATGTGAAGGTACTACGTGCCGCAGTGCTAATACCCCTTCTGTGGCCAGGAGACACCCTACAGCCTATTCACTTGAATATAGTAGCACCACGTAACAAATTTCGGCCTAAACATCTACTGTAGGAAGCAACGAAGACTAAATTACACTGCCAATAGTGGCTAGAAGAAATGTATCTTTCAGTATTAGAATGGTTTGTAATGTGACGTGCAGAATAGTACTTCAATAAAATGTAGTATACAGAGAAGAAGTTTATCTTTGGCTAACACATATTTTGATATTCTTGATCTGTCAGGCTGTGTCAGTATTCAGTAAGCACATTGAAGCGCATTTACCTGGTAGTGAGTTGTCTTAACAAAGCTTCTAAAAGAAAAATCATACGAAGATCCTGCTTAAAATTATACAAATATAGAGTATTGACAGTTGTCAGGATGTGTAGGTGTCCGACAGCAATTAAATAATAAAGTTAGGCTGAAGGGGTACACACTGTTTAATTCTACAGCATACTTTGAACCTGCCACTGTAAATGATATGTGGGGGAAATCTAAACCGTGCTATTTCTCAATGATCCTTATTCAATATGCCGGGAAGCCACTTCCCTGTTTTGAAGAAGATTGCAGTCCCATTCATTTGAATGGAGATTCACTCTTCCCCAGTACTGGGAAGCAGTTTCATAGCATATTGAATAAGGGTGAACAAGTTATAAGTGCCTATAGGAGACAAATAAAAAAGAATGGTTACTGTATTGGTCATTTTTGGCATATTTAAAAACAGGAAAGATAAAATGAATAAATAGGTAGTATTATTTATTTTATTGAACCAACACTTGTTTACTGTATACAAGATTTCATACCTAACAGCGGTCTTTCTATACTGCTTGTCTACTGTACACATTTTTAAATTTAATAAAAGGTATCATACTATTTTTTTTATTTAAGTTTTTTCCACTGGTGCCTATTATGTAATATTTTGAATGTTAACATGCCTCATAATGAGGCCTCTACCATCTCACGATGAAGCAGAGAAAGCAAACAATTTTGCTTAAATAGTATTTTTTGACACAAGGTTTTCTCAATCAAGGCGCCTCAGATATTTACTGGGAAGCTCTGGTATATGTTTTTCAACAATATATTTCAATACTCAATTCGATGTTCGTGGTTCACCACTGATTTGGAGGTTAGATGAGGAGGACGTGGTAACCCGGTTTAGGACGTTGCTTGCTCATATAGCTCCTCTTTCCATGCCTTTCAGCACATTCTTTTCTCTGCTGCAGTAAGGGAGTAAATATAGAATCGCACTGTCCTGCCACCAAACAGGGTAGAGATGGCCTAATTAATTTAAATCAACACAATGTATCCAGGTTTGTATTTTATGTCACAAACAAATCTGCAGTACTGTCAATAGTTTTTTCAACAAGCAGTTGCATAAGCATTCTGCACCACTTCAACTAACAGTTACAACTCATCCACTATAAATTGACCTTCAATTTGTGCTTTTTACAAGCAGATGACTGGCTTTGATCTGCCATTTGTTCTCTTATTTAAAGCTAACCTCATTTAAGTCAATTATGACAGATTAATGAATGTAACTGGATACCACTACAAAGAAGCCCAGCACAGAACCATTGTGTACATACGCATGTACTGTATAGTCTGCGTGCTTCCTTTTATGATAATGTTCTAACCTATTTCAAAGTCAAAAAGGACAGAAGAGTCAATTCAGAGTCTATTCACGGAATTGAGACGGCGCTGGTAGAGCACTAGTACACAAGAAAGTCTCACTCAAGTCCATTGGAGTTTATGTGTGGTAGTGCCATTTAGCACTTTTATACTCAGTATACTGTATAAAGGCATGTTCAGCTGTTTGCACAGTGCCATTCAGAGTTAATTACCACATGAATTATAATTTATTTTTTGTTTTATACATTGGAACAGGGACCTACTTATGTATTGTTATTGTTGTCTTACCACGTATTAATCAGTTTTTCAATGCTTGCTCCTGTCTTTTCCCTTATTGCAGGTGTGTGCAGCAGGGAGGGCATGAGATTTTCTGGAGGGAGGTGGTGGGGCGGCGGGGGGGGGGGGCGCAATAGTTACAGAGGACCCACGTTTCCCAGAAGGATTTAAATTAAATGCCGGGGGTCGCGCGAGGCCTCTGTTACTTCACTTGCCTTGGCTTCCAGCGACATGTCGCCATGGCAACCCGGCATCAAATTACGCCACTGTGGAACGTTACATCACATTGCCATGACAACGGGATGTCACATGACCCCGTTGCATTATTTGATGCCGGAGCTGAGCATGGGGGAGAGCAGGCGGGGGTTTGTGGGGGGGGGGGGGGGAGAGCAGGCAGGTTGACGCAGGGAGAAAGGTTTGCGCACTGCTGCCTCATTGCACTGTCCTGGGAAGGTTCTTGGCACATTATAAATAATGAATTATAATAAAATATATCCTTTAGACCAGGGGTGCTCAACTCCAGTCCTCATGACCCCCCCAACAGGTCAGGTTTTCTGAATATCCCTGCTTCCAGGTGTCTCAGTCAAAATCTGAGCCACCTGTGCTGAAGCAGGGATATCCTGAAAACTTGACCTGTTGGGGGGTCTTGAGGACTGGAGTGGAGCACCCCTGCTTTAGACGTAACTAGAGTGCCTAATATTTCACATACTGTAGCTGTAGACAGAAAATAAAAACTTTGCAGTGTGTCAAAGTAACTTTTTTAATTCATGCTACTGTAGAACTGTATAAACAATAAATATTCCAAGCATCCTTTGTGGTAAAAACTTGATGCTAGATTAAGTTATTCCGGATAGCTTCAGCTGATTCAGATGTTTTAGTGCATCCATTTCTAAACGTTAAAAAAACAAGTGACGCCCTTTAAATTCTTTTCTGGATCCAACAAGCAAACTAACTTTCAGGTGAGTTAAACTGACATTCAGCATACAATGTAAGAAAATGCACCATAGGATATTTATCAAGTTCCCAATGATTTAAAACTACTGTAGCCAGGTCCCCCGCTGTGGCGCTGTCCCCCCCCCCTCGCGACACTTACCGCGGCAGCAGGGAAGTATTAGCCGTTCGTGGGGAGATGCGGGAGGGTAGGCGTGGATAGCGCGACTCTCTGGCAGGCGGCCGGTTGTCAAGAACGTGTGCGGACGCGTTGCCAGGCCGCTGTCGGGTCCCGGTGCAGGGCGCCGCCATAGGGACTTGCGCACGCATGCGCAGAAGACATTTTGGCACGGGGAAGGCAGAGAAGGTCGCGCATGCGCAGGACGAGCGCGCGAAAGGCCACCAATGAGAGGAGGGCTCTGTAAGGGGACTTCAGGTCCCATGAGCCTCTGGAGCGGCCCCATGATGCCAGGGAGCCAATAGGGCTGCAGGAGCTCTCTGCTTGCAACAAAGAGATACAATTCGCGGGGTTTGGAAACAGGCAGGCAGCTAGGGGAAGGAGGTAGGGTGCAGGAGTCAGTGACTCTCTGCACTAGGCCAGCAATTCCCCTAGGCCCTAGATAGCCCTGAGTCACACTAGTTGAGTGTTGTAGGGACAGGTCCTAGGTTAGGGACCCTGCCCCATTAGCTATTCGCTAGTTAGGGATCCAGCGGACGCTGTGTTTCCCGCCACGAGGCTTGGGCTCAAGCCCTAGCCTTAAAGAGAGCTGGACTATCTTCACGGACTTGGTAGTGTGAGACAGTGGGATTACTGGATACGGGGTGGGATCCTTCCGTGGGAAGGGCGCATAAAGTGTTGGCGTCCGCCGTGACGCATAAGGTATTGGCGTACGCCGTGACGCATAAAGTGTTGGCGTCCGCCGTGACGCATAAGGTGTTGGCGTCCGCCGTGATGCATAAGGTGTTGGCGTCCGCCGTGACGCATAAAGGGTTAGCTTCCTGCGAGATGCAATAGTTAGTGTCCCCTCTAGAGAGGGGCACCAGTTGATGCTATATGTGTATGTATGTTCATGTGTTCACTAGTAAAATCAATGATTGGTTACACACGTTGTGCTGGTTAATTATATGTGTCCTGCGAGGACCAATTCCTGCTTTGCTAGGAACCATCGCAGGTGGAGGCGCTGCACCAAGTACCAGAGTACTTCTAGTCGTAATATATAAGCCCCCAGGTTTCCCGTGGTGGAAACTCAGCCCTCCTGTGAGCCAACAGGTAAAGCACCACACCCTGGTAACATTGTATGTCCATAGCACCCACACTATAATCCGCGATTGGGTGGGGGAATACCCGTTACATTTGGAGGCGCTGCTGAGATCTTTACCTGGGGTGCCCCGTTCCAAATTTTGTTTCCAACTTTGTCCGTTTTAAGCCGCCATCATGTCCGTGCCATCACAGCAGGACGTCCATGCCTGGGCCTTAGCGCACCAACTATCCCCAAGACGCGCCCTTGCAGTGACGGGAGTAGCAATTGATACGGATTTATCCGCAGTGCGCACGCAAGTAAGAAATTGCCCGGGGTTGGCCACAGCCCGGGTGATAGACTATAAACTGGATGCTGACGGCCGGGGGGTCACCTATCTCCTGGGCACCATGAGTGACATAGGCTTGGAGACGGTCCCCCATGTATTAAACCTACCCGAGCCCTCCGCAGAGGACTGCCGCATGATCTACCCTGACACCCAGGCTCCCGAAGAAGCGTCCACCAGTACTGGACTACACCCGAGCCAACGAGTGACCAGTACGCCTCACAGGGTAGACCCCCCTAAGGTCTCTTTCACCTCAAGTTGGTTAGAGGTGTTGCCAGCTGGGCAAGGAGCCCATCCATCCCCCCTACCCCTGATAGACGGCCTGGCGGGGCCCCAACCATGCCTATCGTAGGAACTGGGACCGGTAGTCAGACATTTAGTGGAAATCTCTCCGTGAACACAATAGCCTCCCAACTAGTAGAAGCTGTAACCATTTCGACCCAAGCACAGAACTACCGGAAACTCAAGGCCTTTTCTGGGATCCTGCCGACGCCTGCGGGAGAAGAAGGGATCGAGGCATGGAGGGACCATACGCTTCCAGCCATAGCGGAGTGGTCGTGTTCTGAAGCCAGCAAAAGATAGAGGCTGGTCGAATGCCTCCGAGGCCCCGCCGCTCGGCTAGTGCGGGCGCACCGAAGCGTGGAAGGAGAAGTTACGGCCCAGGAACTAGTGGAAATGCTAATTAAATCCTTTGCCCGAAAAGACGATGAGGATGAGCTACTGGCTCAGTTCAAAGCCCTTCGACAACGGGAAGGTCAAGATTTATCTGCCTTCGTGTGCGATCTACAGCTGTCCCTGTGCACCCTCCTAGACAAGCATATCATTTCCGCGGCCGAAGCGGATCGCTACCGACTCAAACAGTTACTCAAGGGATCGTTGCCTGATCACAACATAGCTATAATGATGCGGGCTGCACCGGTCGCGGTAGTACCCCCAAATACGGGGAACTAATGGATTACATCAGAGAACATGAAGTGCAGCGACATTTTCATGAATCAAAGAATCCTAAAGCTATCCCCAAGAGTGACCCCGTGGTTCCCTCGACCCCAAAGGGTAAGAGATCTTCCGTCCCAGAGGAGGAAGCGATCCCCAAGCTGCCCGTAGGGAGAGTCGTGCTCCGGAGAAGTCATCATCCACGTACAAGGATCGATCAGAACGCCGCAACATAGTTTGCTACAACTGCGGGAAGAAGGGCCACGTCTCTTACAACTGTACGGAGAGGGAGGACTCTCCAGAAGAAAAACCGCCCGACAGAAGAAACCCAGCCCGGTCGATGGTATGCCTAGTACAAACTGCCGAGTCAGGCTCGGAAACCCCATCGGGAGCCACCGATGTTCCTGTGGACGCCAGCCCCGGGTATGAGGCCTCCACCCAGGAAGCCCTTAGCCAAGTAGGTCCCGCGGCTATCGTACGGGTGTTACTGGAAGGGATCTATGCGGCAGCCCTACTGGACACGGGATCACAAGTGACCATCATATACCGCCTATTCTATGACCAGCACCTCAGACACTGCCCCCTGAGAGCGGCCAACCATGTGAAAGTACGGGGATTAAGCAATGAAGACTACCCCATCGATGGGATTGTAAGGGTGGAAATAGAAATACCCCAGCTGAATACCGGCAAGAGACACCCCATGCATGTAGCGGCCCTGGTCTGTCCGGAGCCCCAAGACCAGTACAAGTACCCGATCATCTTGGGCACCAACGCTGATCTAGTACAAGCGGTGATCCGAGCGTATCTGAAAGAAACTAACGAGTTGCCGCTAGCCACCTCTCTCCTAGATCCGGTCCTGCGAGAAGAGTGCCAACGGGTATATGCCATGGAGCGCCACGGGGATCTCTACAACCGTCAACGCGGACTGACGACCATATTACCAGGGGGAGTGCAAAAGATGGCCGTCTGGTGTTGTTATCCCGAACGAGATGAGAACGACCAGCTGTTCTCTCTGGAGAATACGCCTGAAGAAGAAGAGGTTCAGAGAGGGTATAGGGTATTACCTGAAGTGAGGGAGTGGATGGCTAAGATCCCTCTACGAACCCATGTGTATGTACAGAATCTCTCCCCCTTTTCGATGGAATTTGATGCCGACCAGAAGTTGGGTTGCATCTATCCGGTCAGCCCGGTAGAAAACACGCCTCAGGTGAAGGCGGCGGCCGTGGATGAGCGATTAGGCGATCTGGACTTCAACTTCGGTGAGTCGACACTGCCCAACAAGTGGAAAGAACGGCTGACAACCCAGCTGCTTCAACGACGACATGTGTTCTCCATGAGTGAGATGGATGTGGGGTGCAGTCGCAGTGCCCAACATACCATTCGACTGAGTAATGCCACTCCGTTCCGAGAACGTTCTCATCGCATCACCCCACGGGATGTGGACGATGTGAGGAACGCCATACAAGACATGGAAACCGCTGGGATCGTGAAGGAGTCTCGGGGACCCTACGCGTCACCCATAGTGGTGGTGCGGAAAAAGAATGGGTCAGTACGACTGTGTGTCGACTATCGAACTCTGAACAATCGTACGATACCGGATCAGTACAACCTTCCGCGCATTGAAGAGATCCTGAATGCGCTGAATGGAAGTCAATGGTATAGCGTGCTCGACCTCCGATCTGGGTACTATCAGGTACCTATGAATGCGGAAGATCAGGAGAAAACAGCTTTCGTCTGCCCCTTGGGCTTCTACCAGTTTACACGTATGCCCCAAGGTATATGTGGGGCGCCTGCTACCTTCCAACGGCTGATGGAGAAGACTATCGGGGACATGAGCCCGCGGGAGTGTCTTGTATACCTGGATGACATCATTGTCTTCAGAAGAACTCAAGAAGAGCACAAAGAGCGGTTACTAAAAGTGATAGACCGTCTGGGGAACGAAGGGTTGAAATTGTCCCTAGACAAGTGCCGGTTTTGCCATACCTCAGTGACCTACGTGGGACACATCGTGTCTGCCCAAGGGATCGCCATCGACCCCGCCAAGGTAGAAGCAGTCGTGAACTGGCCTCGTCCCGAGAATGTCACGGAGCTGCAATCCTTCCTGGGTTTCTGCGGGTATTACCGCCGTTTCGTGGAAGGGTACTCTAGTAGGGCGAAACCCCTGAACAATCTGTTGAAGATATACCCTGAAGAAACCGGGAGGAAGGCTGTATCTGCTCACCAACCGTTTGGTGATAAATGGACGTCTGAGTGTGAACAGGCTTTCTCGAAATTGAAGAAATGTCTGACCGAAGCGCCGGTGCTTGCGTATGCTGATCCCGAACAACCATACGTTCTGCATGTGGATGCCAGTCTCAATGGACTGGGCGCCATCCTGCACCAGAAGCACCCCGAGGGCCTCCGACCTGTCACTTACATCAGTCGCAGTTTGACTCCCAGCGAACAGAGGTACCCCGTCCACAAGTTGGAGTTTCTGGCTCTCAAGTGGGCTATCACCGAGAAGCTCCACGATTACCTGTACGGTGTTATCTTCGAGGTAAGGACGGATAACAATCCCCTCACCTACATCAATACCTCGGCCAAATTGGACGCCGCCGGACACCGCTGGCTGGCCGCCCTAAGCAACTACAGTTTCTCCATGAAGTATAAGCCGGGACCCTTGAATATAGGGGCTGACGCTCTATCCAGACGACCCGGGTTAAGTGCTATTCCAGATGATGGGGAATGGGAGGAACTCCCCGGACCCGGAGTGCGAGCTATGTGTAGCATGGCTGCCATCGTCGACGACCAAGTGGCCTTTTCAGAATTAAGAGTGGCCGACTCATTGGGATGCCGGTCGCAGGCTGTCCAAGCCGCCTACTGCGACCCAAAAGGGATGAACATCACGCATGACAAGGTGTTACGGTGGAAAGATCTGGTAGACTACCAAATACGAGACCCTGTCGTTAGTATCATCAGGCGAGCCGTTGAAAAGAAGAACCCAGCCCTTCTGAAATGCGCGCCCAATGACTAGGTGGGCTTGCTCATGCGGGAATGGGACAAATTCGAAATAGACAATTGTTTACTCTATCGGGTGGTGCAATACCACAACCACCCGGATAGGCAACAATTAGTCCTCCCTAAGAACTTACAATACCTGGTGTTGAAGTCCCTACATGATGATCATGGACATATTGGTATAGACAAGACTTTTAGGTTGGTCAGAGATCGCTTTTTCTGGCCCAAGATGCGAGAGGCCGTTGAACGTCACTGTCGCCGCTGTACTAGGTGTATACAGCGTAAGACCCTGCCTAAACGAGCCGCCCCCATGGGCCATCTAAAAAGTTCTGGTCCCATGGACCTTGTGTGTATGGACTTTCTGTGCATTGAGCCTGATAGCCGGGGAATATGCAACGTGCTGGTCATCACAGACCATTACACCCGGTATGCTCAAGCCTTCCCAACTAAAGACCAGAAAGCCATCACCGTGGCGAAGATATTATGGGAAAAGTACTTTGTACATTACGGCCTTCCCAACCGCCTTCACTCTGACCAGGGACGGGACTTCGAGAGTACATTGATCATGGAACTGCTCAAAATGCTGAACATTGCCAAATCCCGAACGACCCCGTATCACCCCGAAGGAGATGCACTACCCGAACGTTTTAATCGGACCTTACTAGACATGCTCGGAACACTATAGAGTGCTCAGAAATCGGAGTGGAGTCGACACGTGGAGGCCTTGGTGCATGCGTACAATTGCACCAGACACGAGTCAACTGGATTCTCCCCATACTTCCTCATGTTTGGGCGAGAGGCGAGATTGCCAGTGGATGTGCGTCTTAGAGTCTCAACGGATGGGATACATAATGACACCCATTTCAAATATGTGCAACGACTCAAAAACAGCTTGCAGCAGGCGTACCAGCAGGCAGAGAAATCCACCACTAAGCTAAATGCTGACAATAAGAGGCGATACGACCATAAGGTCACATATCGGGAACTTCGGCCAGGAGACGCTGTGTTGCTTCGGAACTTGGGCATCCCAGGAAAACACAAATTGGCCGATCGATGGAGAGATAGAGTGTATGAAATAGAATCCCAGATGCCTGGCCTCCCGGTCTATCGCATCAAAGACACTGAATGCCGGGTAAAGGTATAGCACCGAAATCATCTTCTCCCCATTCCACAAGTGGGAGATGAAGAGACAGAGATGCTGTCCACACCGCTCAACGGTGAGCCCAATTTATCAGAGTTGGGTCAAGAGACTGTCAATAACGAGACCCACTCTGAATCTCCTGAAGATCCTATGGAGGGACCCTCTCAAAGGGACTACTCCACAGAAGGGGCATCTCCCGGAGGAGCTACGGGTAAAGGGCTCCGTAGGCCAATGCCTACTAAGGTGGCACCAACAGCCCAGCCTTTGGATGCACAGAGCCCGTGCTTTGTGCCTAACAGAGACTGTTCAGAGACAATTCTCCCCTCAAGGGAAGAGGCTGAGCCTCAGGACTGTGTTTATCACTCCCCCGAGGGAGTTGCCGAAGAACAGCTTCGCCGGAGCCAAAGAGTGAGGTACCCTCCAAATCGGGTAACCTATGATCAAATTGGGGTACCCCATTATGAGGCTCAGCAGTGGGCTCGCAACAGAGTGCAGTCTGTCATTGTTATGTTCACTGAAATGTACAATCTGATCTAGGAATAGTAAGAGTGTATGATGTTGTGCCAATTTTCATTATATTACTTCTGTATATAGTTACATCGAGTTGTGTCCCAAGCGAGGACGTTGGGATTTTACCAGGGGGAGGATGTAGCCATGTCCCCCGCTGTGGTGCTGCTCCCCCCCCTCGCGACACTTACCGCGGCAGCAGGGAAGTATTAGCCGTTCGTGGGGAGATGCGGGAGGGTGGGCGTGGATAGCGCGACTCTCTGGCAGGCGGCCGGTTGTCAAGAACGCGTGCGGACACGTTGCCAGGCCGCTGTCGGGTCCCGGTGCAGGGCGCCGCCATAGGGACTTGTGCACGCATGCGCAGAAGACATTTTGGCACGGGGAAGGCAGAGAAGGTCGCACATGCGCAGGACGAGCGCGCGAAAGGCCACCAATGAGAGGAGGGCTCTGTAAGGGGACTTCAGGTCCCATGAGCCTCTGGAGCAGCCCCATGACGCCAGGGAGCCAATAGGGCTGCAGGAGCTCTCTGCTTGCAACAAAGAGATACAATTCGCGGGGTTTGGAAACAGGCAGTTGGTGACCGGAGCAGCTAGGGGAAAGAGGTAGGGTGCAGGAGTCAGTGACTCTCTGCACTAGGCCAGCAATTCCCCTAGGCCCCAGATAGCCCTGAGTCACACTAGTTGAGTGTTGTAGGGACAGGCCCTAGGTTAGGGACCCTGCCCCATTAGCTATTCGCTAGTTAGGGATCCAGCGGACGCTGTGTTTCCCGCCACAAGGCTTGGGCTCAAGCCCTAGCCTTAAAGAGAGCTGGACTATCTTCACGGAGGCCAAGCACGCAGTGACTGCGGCCTGCTGGCAGCAGACAGATCCTCGCCAAGGTACAGACGGTGCGGAGCTGCAGTGATATTATCCACGCCGGAATTCACCCCACGCGTAGGAGGATATCCCGGCAGATCCAATCCCAGTGGTATAGCAGCACCCATGGCTGGAGCCAGGGCAGGTACCGTTATAAAGTGCACCGACAAGGCCTATCATCAGACATAGTGACTGCGCAGTCACACCTGTATATGTATATGACTTGGTAGTGTGAGACAGTGGGATTACTGGATACAGGGTGGGATCCTTCCGTGGGAAGGGCGCATAAAGTGTTGGCGTCCGCCGTGACGCATAAGGTGTTGGCTTCCGCCGTGACGCATAAAGGGTTAGCGTCCTGCGAGATGCAATAGTTAGTGTCCCCTCTAGAGAGGGGCACCAGTTGATGCTATATGTGTATGTATGTTCATGTGTTCACTAGTAAAATCAATGATTGGTTACACACGTTGTGCTGGTTAATTATATGTGTCCTGTGAGGACCAATTCCTGCTTTGCTAGGAACCATCGCAGGTGGAGGCGCTGCACCAAGTACCAGAGTACTACTAGTCATAATATATAAGCCCCCAGGTTTCCCGTGGCGGAAACTCAGCCCTCCTGTGAGCCAACAGGTAAAGCACCACACCCTGGTAACATTGTACTGTATGTCCATAGTACCCACACTATAATCCGCGATTGGGTGGGGGAATACTCGTTACACTACTATATAAAACAATTGTAAAAATAGCTTCAGATGTATTAAAGAATCCTTAGAAAGCCAGTGGGTATTCTTTATTTGATCATCTGGTGGTTTAGTACTGGAATTGCAGATGGTAGACTGAATGATTATCATTCGTTCAGGTCTCGTTTCTTAACTCTTCTCCGGAGCTTGGTAGGAAATGTGCATAGAGATCATCCTTCTCCTGATCCTTAGAATTATGACCACTCCGCAGTGGCATGTAGATCAAGAGAATATAAATTAAGAGAAACACCAAGGTCAATAGATATTCAATTTGTGTGAATTATGTTCTTTGTTGACTTTGTTTTCAAGTGGCATTATGTTGCAATATTGAATCAGCTATAATTACATTTACCATAGTTCACATAAAGTAAAAGGACAAATGGCAGATCAAAATCAATTAACTACCCTTACTTAGCAAAACTAAATAAAATGACAACTGCAACTATATTACTGTCTGAAGGGAGTCCAAATGGTAAGCTTATCAATCATGTAAAAATAGATTTAAAAGTAGAGATAAGGGAGTTCGGAAGATTAAAATCTGAAACCCCGAACCTTGGCAATAGGAGAAAAATTTAGCGCTGTGCTATTGGTTTAATTTGAGGTTCGGGTGTCGGATTATAAAAATCTGAACTCGCGCCTCTCTGTTAAAAAGCCATGCTATACTAAGGCTGTTCCTGATACCCTTTAGTTATCATTAAGTGTATCATCAGTTCCCTCCTAGACATCATATGGGTGAAAGTTCCACTGATAATACTGTATCTAGAACAGAACTGAATTTTGATTTAAACAGAGGAAATAGTGGTGGTGTCAAGGTGACAATTAAAGGGTCCTTTTTGATTTGGCAGATAATGGGGAGAAATATGAGTTTGTGGTGTCAGGGTAAATAGGATGTCTCAACACTCGGATTTTCTTATTATACATCTAATTGTACAGGCACCTTAAAATATAAGAAAATTACATATAAAATACAGGGAACAGGGATAAGAACATTAAACTTGTATAGTAAGTAAACATAATGAAAAGGGAATCACTGTCACTTCATTAAAAATAGTTACTAAGGGAAGTTGCCACGTTACATTTTTGAGTGGCTGTGGTTGGCGAATTGAATCCTGATGGGGACTACGCCAGATGGGATAGCGCCTTGTCCCTAGACCACAAGGGAATTCTGTGCTGGCGGGGCAACAAAGAGCAACACAGGGTGTCACGGGAGACCAGGATTTTTAACACCTATTTATATTTGTACCGGGATTATGCACTAGGCTAAACAAGGTAGTAGAAACAAAATGTAGTTTATTTCTGTAAACCTGCGTATAACAGGAAGAATTACACCCTATAAAGAGAAAGGCACACTTACTGACGGTCTGGGGGAGAAATCTAGGTTCTGCTAGGTGCAGGGCACCTGCTTCGGTAGGCTTACCCTGACCCAGCTCTCCTGGTCCTCTTTTCGGCTTGAAATCCTAGCCACGACCGCTACGTTCGATTTGTAGAGCTTGGCCGCAAAAGACGGGACTTAGTCTCTGCGAGGCAGACATTCCTAGCTTCAAAACGAAGCCGGTTGCTCTGCTATTTACAACAGAGCAACTTTAAAAATCCCACCTTAGCTTCATTGACACAAGTCACTGGATGGTCTGGTTCTCTGCCTTCGCCATCTCCTTACATACACTCCACTTAACTATCCTTAGCATGGAGGTAGGAGGAGCAGCCAATCAGAGCGTGGGAACCCAATCCCACTAGTCCATAAGAAACAGGGGATCGTTTCTCGGCTGATGTCAGAGGAGGAGGCGTTTCAAGCCGGCTCGGGATGCCCCGGGGGCGGGACATACGAATTGACCAATGGGAAACGTGCCGACATTCTGCCACTTCCCCCAGTGAACCCGTTGCCACCTACGGGGCAGGCTCTACTAAGTCCGGCAAACCAGAGTGTCTTCCCAGCAGGGCGTCTCTGTTCTCCGGACTCAGTACTCCACCCTGTTCCAGCCACTTAGCACCCCGACACCTCTCAACATCCCGTCTCCTCTTTGCACTACAGACTCTATGCAGACATGCTGGCACCTTAAGCAGATGCCCAGGCTGACTGCATAGAGACTTATAAGAAATGTATAAAACACAATAAAACATATTTTAATACATGGGGGACCTTGGGGAGACTCATAGCTGTAAGGGAAATACGACTGAGATATCTGGGCTCGAAAACCAGGAGTCTGGAATCACTGGGCAGCTCCGGTGTAATTCACCCCGCGTACTGGCAAATCATGTCTGCTCGCCGGTGAGAATTAGTGGACTACCGGTAGCTCCGGCCCCCGAACTCCTGGAAACAAAAGAATTGTATTTCTATCAAAATATCCCACCTAAAACTTACAGACAGCAAGTTTCATGAGTCTGGGGCAATGGGAACATGGAAAGTGGAAAAGCAGGAGTCACTTTAACTTTTCATGCAATGATACCTGGCCCCTGGCGTATAGTGCTAGGTAGCTGCCAGGGACCCACGGGACCCAAGGGTAACCAGATGGGCTTAACCTTTATTGTACTGTATAGCCTGGTTACCCTTGCCCATCACACAGGGGTGGCGTTCCACACCCCAGCACAGGATGTGAGGACACCCAACGGCACTTTGCAGACCTCTGCTGTCTGACTATACGGCTGCTCTCTTCAGAGGGTACCTCACTCACTATGGGATCACACAGGCTCTCGCGAAAACTGGTATTGACTGACAAAAATACACAATGGATTCTGAGGAAGATGGGGCTTTCTACCAAGCCAGAGGTCATAGAGATAAAGATGCAATTGGCAGACAATGGCAGCATACACAGCATGTGAGCAAACAATCAGTACAGAAAAAGAGCTTTTAAACCAAGATGTGGTCCTCTCTTTCCACCATCCGGCTTATCCGATGCTTTATAATTGTTACGCCGGTGCTGACCGCAGACCAGACCCATCCCCTGAGCTGAAGGGGGAAGTGGTAATACACGCACCCGCAGCAAAGGGAGCGTGCCCGGAGTGTGGTATAATGCGTTGCCAGGCCAGGTGTAGTAAGGTAGACAATACTTGCCAGAACCGGTTGTAGAGATAGAGTGAAGAATGTCTTGCCGAAGTCAGGTAGTGGAGAGTGGAGATTGGTCGTAGTCCAAGCCGTGTTCAAGGGGTTACCAGAGAGGGCGTTGTCCAAAGGAGAGCCGAGATCGAGAGCCAGATGGGGTAGTCGTACAAGCCGCGTCAGAACCTGTGAAAACACTGAGAGAATCCAGAAGTACTTCCATACAGAGACTATGTCGAGCAAAGACTGAGAGCAGAGAGGAGCTAGATAAAGCAGGAAGGTCCAATTAGGAACGGAGGCAGGACAGGAAGAGCTACAGGGAGACACTGCAGATTGGTGCAGGCATAACAGGCCAGGTGAGTCTTGTTAGTAACCTGAGTATGCCCGTGCAGTGTGCGGGGGCGGAGCCTGAGGTCCGGGGGATGGGAATAAGAGTGTGCAGACTGAGCGTGCTCCGTAACTCGTGTACGTGTGTGAAGAGAGCCAGTGGATGGTGCAGGTGTGCGTGCAGGAGGGCGTGGGCGCGCCCTGCGCAGAGCAGAGGACTCGCCAAGGGGAGTGATCCCGCGACGGCGGCAGGGGTGAGGAGCCGTGGAGGCCAGTAAGGCAGGATTGTTTTGTGTGTCCCGGGGCTCACTGCGGGGAGGGAGTGCTCTGTGTGGGGAGCGAGGAGAACGCCGATTCCTGACAATAATACATAACAATGGGCAGTTTTTCGATGCCAAAAAGCCTTATCCGATGCTCACAGACACTCATATCCGATGCCACACTTACAAACAAGTTCAAACAATGGGGAAAATGGGTTTCACTTTATGGCGATTCACTAGCTTAGGGGGGCTCAAACTGGTGGACATGCAAGATTTTCTATGGCGGGGGGGTGAAGGGGTGCAGCGGTTACAGAGGTCCTGCGCTCTTCCCTAAGGCATTTAAATTAAATGCTGGGGGACAGCGCGAGCCCTCTATAACTTCACTTACGTTGGCTTCCAGCAACGCATCATCTTGGCAACGTGGCATCAAATGAGGCCGTGGGGTCATATGACGTCACGTTACCATGGCAACGTAATGTCACATGACTCCGTGGCTTCATTTGACACCGGAGCCAAGGAATGGGGGGGGGGAGGGGGCGAGCAGTGTGGGACAGCATGCAGGGGGTTGCAGGTGGAAAAGTTTGCGCATCCCTGCACTAGCTGACGCTATTCTCAAGAACGCATGGTGTCGGATAAACGAGGGACGCCTGAATACAGAAAAGCCTAACACTTACGGGAACGCTGGCTGCACTAAGCATAGCTGTCTCTGTGCAGAGGTTTTTCGTAGGTCTATGTGGTCTCAGATGGAAAGTTCTTGTGGGGGGAAGAGGGTCCTAATTTGCAGATTTTCAGTCGGTTCATGTGATTTAAGGCTTGTAAGTATCACTAATCTTACCCCCCTCCAACCCCCAAAAAGAGTACTGAATACAGACCAAGGCGGGGTAAATATACTGGGAAGTTCTAGTAGGTTGTAGGCAGGTGTAAATGCCGGAGCTTGTTGAACCAGTTATTCAAGCTGGTGGTATTCCAGCCAGATACAAATCAATCAATCATTGTGCACACAGGATTACAAGCTGGCCAATCCAAGTTGGAGCTGAACTAGGCCGCCTACCAAAGGCTACAAAAGGGCCAATCTGGTCAGTCAGTAGTCAATCAGCCCATGTTTATAAACCGGCTAATCAGTAACCAGCCAATCAGGTTGAACCCAGATTACAAATCGGTCAATCAGTATCCACTGGTGCGGACAGCCCCTCAAATAGAGCTGAGCCAGTAATAAAGCAGGAAACAGGGACCAAGGCAGGAACACTGTCCCAGACTGAGTGGCACCAGCCTTTTGGCCTGCAGAGGGCTGGGACATGAAAAGGACTGTCAGTTCAAGACGCGCCTGGTGGCTACAAACATTACAAACAGCATAAGTCACTGTTGTGAGAGGCATAACTGAGCAGATAGTGGAAGACCCGGGATGGACTATAGCATTTGCTTGAGTGCATGTCCACCTCCCGCCACCATATTACCAACGACACAGCACAAGGTATAAATGAAAAAAAAGTAAATAGAAAATAAATTTCCATGAAAAAATTAATGGAAAATATGTACTCAGAGTTGTAGCCTGTGGCCGGTAGGATTGCCAGGTGTCCAGTATTGAACTGGACTGTCCTGTATTTGGACACTCTGTCCAGTAAAAAATAAGAGGTAATACTGGACATGTATGTGTCCGGTATTACCTCTCTGGACATAGTGACCGGCTTAGGGGGCCGCAGGATTTCCCATAGCAGGGAGAGAGCAGGGCTGTTGCTAGGGGGCTGGATAGCTTCCTCCATTCTGATTGACTGCTTCTGAGTAATGAAGCCAATCAGGAGGAGGTGTCAGGAGCCTGGGGGTGGAGCCAAGGAGAGGAGGAAACAGCATGGAGTGAAGAGAGGTATGTGTCTTTCACCATTGTATCCCGTATTCTTGGAGAAGAATACTCTAACCTACCCTACCTGCGGGCCGTCACATATGTAAAATAATACGTGTTGTAAATGAAGTATTTTACTAGCCCAGCATTATGCTGCTAGTATGGACACCTGACTTTCACATTTCGTTTGCAGGTATGAAAATCCATATACATTTTTTTACAAAGATGATAGAGGCATAACTTTATGATAATCATGCTTTCATATTATTTTCATCAACTGAAGCAAAACAAACTGTTTATAAACTAAACTAACTTCTGTAATAAACCCCTAATGCAGTTTTTGGCTTAATATATATTATACATTTGGAAAATGTTTTGTATGGTAACCTTACAACCGACCATTGTAATGACAGAATTAATCTTTAAGCATTGAATGATTGGTTGCAGATTGCATTTCACTGTGTCATTTTTCATACAGAAAGAGAGAGAGAGAGCTTCGATCTAGTAAGCAGCTGCATGGTATTAAAGTGACGCATACCACATATAACTGGACTGCCAAATGCTTGTGGGATGAACTCAGTTCCAAGACATGACTGAGACATAAAATGTCTAGCTCTGGATTTCTGAATCGGGACTTGTTAAACTTTAACCTTTTGCCAGGACAGAAAATGTACATTGATAAAATACAGCTCTCCTCAAGTCAGATCTCAGGGGGCGGTAGAACGTGTGAACTGATTTACTTACACAATCATTGGGAGACAGTTTATTAGTTGTTGGAGCATTATATAAACTGTTTTTCTTTTAAGGAAAAAGGATTAGTGACTCAAAGTTCATGTTGTAGGTACTGTACCTGAGTTTCTGACCTTTGAGCCGAGCACTGTCTACTGTATATATATATATATATTGCAAAGATATCAGGTGCACAGATACAATAGGGTTAAATATATTCTTAAATATGCAGCCACAATGTTGGTTTTAGTACAAAAACCTGGATATCTATGATATATATAGCATTCGGCGCAATAAGAAAAAAAGTGTCCCTATTGAAAAAACCCTGCTAGAAGAGGGACTGATATTGTATGTTAATAGTAGATCCGATAATGTTCTGAACATGTTGCAATAAGCAGTAGAAAATGTCATTGTAACCGGAACATAGAAAAATATTGTGCAGAGAAAGAAAGTTATAGCATGCAATGTTGCATTCAAATCGTTGATGTAAATCTTTAATTTGCCTGCTTCTTTCGGATGAAATACTTAATTGTGAAAAAATAGTGACAGTTTATATAACCGTGTGTGTGTCTGTGTGTGTGTGTGTATAATACATAGCTGTCATCAGCACTGTTAAATGTTAACGTTTATTTAATCCATATCAAAAATCCAAATAATAAAGCCGAGCGATGTTTCGGGCCAACTAGACCCTTTCTCAAGCTGCTTTAAGAACCTTTTTAACATTTTGGAGTTTTGAGGACAACTATTTATTTGAAGATATGTTCCTGATCGATTTTGGTGATACTCGATCGTCCTGCGAGGACTTACCAAGATAAATACCAGGACTTATCAAGATAAATACCAGGACTTACCAAGATAAATACTTCTGTGAACTTTTTTATGGAGTGCCCCTATAATAATAATTGTGCGTGTGTGTGTATATATTTATTTAACCGTGTGTGTGTATATATAGTCGTGGGGCATGTGTGGCTGGTGAGAAAGTTGCACAGATATGAAACTCTGCCAAGAACTGCCATCAGTAAATATATTTCTTAGAAATCACATTGACACTAACTTGGGGTGAAAATGTTTTAAAAAAATGTTGGCGAATACTGTTTCAGCAAAAATGTGGGTGTGGCATTTTTGATTCTGCAAAACAACAACAAGCCGTATAAACAATATGTGCTAAATTTGTGTGAAATTGTGTATAGATTTATATTAATTGTACCCATTATGTTCTCCATATAAGATTCCGAGTTTATTAATTTCTATAATTAAGTTTAGCCTCTATAAATTGGAGGCCGAACACAGATTTCCAAAGTTTGTAATCAGTATAGGTCTCTTTGATTGGACTCCTGGACTATTTATATCACGTGAGTGATAGTAGAGTCCATCCCCTGATTAAATCCGCTTAGATGGAAGAAACGCGTAGGGTCAGTGTTGTGAGTGAGCTACGGTGGCTGAGCGAGACCCAATCCTGAGGCCGGAGAGTAAAGCTGCTGTAATCAGCCCTCGTGGACTGGGAACCTAAAGAATAGGAACTCTTCTCTGCATGAGCGGGTTGCCGGAGGACCATACAGATGGCGACACAGCAGTGTTCATCTGAGGTTGTATTTACCTAATTTTAAGACCTGCTAAGGAACAGATGATTGTTATTATGTCCTGATATGTAAAACCATAGAATTCAATAGGGTGTACTTTCTTTTTCACACAACTGTTTGTATATGAAAAATATATAAAACAGCGCTAAAAATGACAAATTATCATATAATATAGATACAACAAACACTAGATGAGCTATAGCAAAGATAAAAGTACCTAGAACACACTGACTCTATGAATATGAAACTATAACTAATACAGTAAAATATACTTAATCCTTGTTAAAAGTCCAAGCAGTGACACAATATGAGGTCCAAAAATGGAGATTAGGATTCACAGGCAGCCTTCTCCACAGGGGAAACTAATCCCATACATGATCTAGGAAAGGAGAAAAAGGGAAGGGAAAAGAGAGGCACGCTCTCCTGGTGTAATATTGCTTGGACAGTTTATTACACTAATAAAATCAACAGTAGTTCATCTCCCAAACGTCGGCTGACAACTCGCATGTTTGAGTATAATACTCAGTCAGTCCCCAGCTTGGCTGTATATACTTCACGCTGCTTCCACACGTGTAGTCTGTGTTGTGCGTCGTATATATAATGTTTTAGATGTACAGTTGACTATTGGTTGTTAACCCCTTCATTGCAATGTAGTTTGCAGGGGTTAATTTGCAAAACTACTAAACTTATCTTCAGTTATGATGTAAGAGTTAAAAATGGCAGACAAGGTGCTCTCATTTAATTGCAACAGCGTGTTGCTAAACGGGAGTGTACCTTTGACTTTAATTCCACTTCTATGTATGACCATAGAGTTAGTGCTGGCCAAATTCCCACTCAGCTAAATATAGATCACCTGTAACAATGCATAGGGAATGTTTTACAAATGTTTCACATGTTGGTCAGCTCTACCTCGTAGTGGAAAACAAATACTGACGAGCCTTTCCAAGCATAGTTACATGGCCAAAATAATTTGAATATTTTATTTTGGAGATGTGTTATAGGTTGTGATACATTTGAATGGTCCAATGCAAGGGTTCTTCATAGATTAAATTATTGTGTACAGAGCTGTAAAACCTCACAGTTCTTGTCTTAAGGAGTACACACAGCTTACCGCAGTGTACCTACTCTTAGCACTAAAGGGGAAATTCACTAGCGCTCGCCTGCAGGACAACGCAGCCGATCCGACGTCAACTGCCATTGATTTAACCCCTTGAGTGCCGTAGGGGCCGCGGAACCAGGTTGCCTGGTCTTGTGGTCGCTCCATGACTGCTGATAGAACACATTCTCCTGCCAAAAACGAGCAACTAAATAAAAGCGGCCATTTTTGTTTCCCATTTTTACTTAATTTTTTTTTCTGTTGTATTGAAGCAGGGTGTCTCTGGAGCTGAACCCCACTCATTTCAGCTCCGGGACCCTTGCTTTCCAAGATACTTACCTCCATTGCGGGTGCCAGTAGGTGCTATGGCTCGCTAGCTGGGTTCATGTAATGGCAGATTTTCAAAGCTCCCCCTTCCTACGGTCCAATAGGAAGCTGGGATGTCATCTGGTGCAGCTCCTATTTGTCCACGTGACACGGGAGCTTTAAGCTTTACCAAGATACCAGCAGCCCATTCGGAGGAAGGTATCTCAGGAAGCAGGGGGTCCCGGGAGCAGAAATTAATAGGGTTCAGATCCAAAGACACTCAGCTTCAAACCTATGTAAAAATACAATAAAAAAAAAAGACTGCTTGGATTTCTCCTTTAAGATGTAGCTACCACATCATGGGGCCCTGAAGTGCTGGTACTGCAGCTACAATATGTCCAGGTACCAGGGTTAAATGACAAATAATGCAGATCGGGTTCATTAACACAATAAACATTGATAAGATACATAATCCCCTTCGTTTCCTTGGGCACCATTTTCATTTCGGGGCAGCATGTAAGACGTAGCTGGCTAAAACTTCTTACACTAAATTAAGCTGTGTTGGTGTGTCAATAGTGAATGGGCAATTTGATGTAGTATGAATCAAACTTGCTCTATAACAACTGTTTGCTTATTTTATGACATTTCTGTGCCTTTAAAAATGCTGATGACTTGTTTATGTCATTTTGACATTTGGAGTCACACTAAGTTTTTAAAGACGGATAATCTCACTTCACAGTCCATTGGTGAAATATATTTATTTCTGCCCCATTTTTCACATTAAATGTAACTGAAGAAAACATTCCTTGTTGCCTTTGGAAAACTGCCAAAACATCCATTTGCTAACATGATCCATGACAAACATAAAATGATTAATTGTGTGTAATTATTTTTGTAATGGAGACATACAGATGCAACTGCCGATTTTGAGCCATCATGTGAGGAAAATTAACAAGCATTTCGCAAAAACTCTGCAGCATAGTCCTTAGACGCTGTAATGGCCCATTGGATTAACACAGCGGGGGTCCCTGCATTTGACTGGGACTCAGCCCAGTAGCAATCACACAGCATGAGTCCCATTCAAATGCAGGGACCACCACTGTGTTAATCCGATGGGCCATTACAGCGTCTATTGACTATTCTGAGGATTTTCCCTGACATGTTCATGGAATTCCTCAGTATCTTGCCCCAATTTTACCTGTATTTTACCCAGAAGCCTCTCTCCCCCCGCGTCCCCCCCCACCCCCATCCTTCCTTTGTTTTGTAACCAGAATAGAGGGGTCACTGGAGCTGAACCGCTCCAGGGAATCCTCTAGTTCCTGAGATAGTTACCGGCTTCCAATTGGTCCATGTGATTTAAACAGCCATTTTGTTTTTCCTGGTGGGGACTGAAACACACTTCTTTTAATGATATGTATCTTGGGAACCAGGGGATCCCTGGATTGTACTTCCACTACAAATAATAAAAGGTATATATATATATGTAATAATATATACAATAATTTGAAGTGGAAGTATCTGGCTAATATGTACTGATGTAGCCTTGATTGTGTTATGAGATATTTGGGTAGACTCTCTACAAAGCGTGTAACAGTTCAATAAGAGACCAAAGTATCTTATTAAAGTTCAGCTTTAATATAGATAAATACAGTGCTTATATTACAGATCAAAATTATTACCAGAACATACAGTTACAATAGATGCACACAATTTCTTGAAATAAAAGAATAAACATAACGATTCCCTATACTTTACCACATGTAATCTAGTAACTTTACCAAGTTAATACAGTCGCTGCAAAGGCAAACAAGATCTTATCTTGCTTTTAAAGGGCAATGGATGGAAGGGAAGAAAAAAAATTATGCCCCTTTATAAAGCATTAGTAAGACCACACCTTGAAAATAAAGTAGTGTATAATTTTGGGCACCACTCCTTAGAAAAGATATTAAGGAAATGCAGAGAAGATCCACCAAATTAATAAATGGGTGGATAATCTGATTTATGAGTAGAGGAAAGCTATATTAGATTTGTTTACATTACAAAACAGATATCTAAGAGGGGATATGATAACTATATACAAATATATTCGGGGACAATATAGAGAACTTTCAAAATAACTATTTATCCCAAGTGCAGTACAAATGACACAGAGTCATACCTTATGGTTGGAGGAAAAGAGATTTCACCAGCAACAAAGGAAAGGGTTCTTTACTATAAGGGCAGTTAAAAAGTGGAATTCGTTACCCATGGAGACTGTGATGGCAGATACATAAGATATCTTAAAAAAAAGGTTGGACATATTTTTTAGAAAGGAGAGATATACAGGGATATACCAATTACGGTAAGTAAACATTGGAAAGATGTTGATCCGGGAGTTATCTGATTGTCAGGAAGGAATTTATTTTTCCCCTTATGAGATATCATTAGATGATGTTTCACTAGGGTTTTTTGTTTGCCTTCTTCTGGCTCAATATACAAATATAGGATAAAGTATCTGCCGTCTAAATTTAGCATAGGTTAAACTGAATGGACATATGTCTTTTTTCAACCTACTATGTACAACTACATCTACTATGTAACTATGTAACTATCTAATAGGTTCTTCCCAGAGAGGTCACTGGCATGGGAAAGATAAAAATATCTGATATCAAAACACACCTGTTGAATTCTGCTTTCATAACTTCATGACAAGATCTATATACCCTTCTTCTCCCATTGAAAACAACATAAGCTCACCCCTATCATCTATCAGCCATTTGGCTGACATTTTTACGACTTAAAAGAAAAACCTTCTTCCTGTTAATTTTAAAGTTTTGCCTCAATATATAAAAAAAGTTTCGCAATGTTATTTCTATAATACCTAGACAAACGTGATTCATATCAATAGGATTGGGCGAGTTTACTGAATGTAACAAGACTACAGGTTTGCTCCTACATTTGAGTGACAAATGGACATCTGTCCCTTGCCACCTCATAAACATCAACTGTTGTCATCATTTGATTCGTCTCATTGCAATGGTTACAAATATTTGTTATTCTTGAAAATTGCTGTCAGGCCCATAATTCAAGATTTAATATAGCCCTCAAACTAAGTGGTGACGAAGGTTTTTTTGATGCTGACAGCCCATAATCTGGGTATTTTCTACAGACTTCCAAACTATATATTTGTTCAACTTTTAGTAGGCCATCAGTGATAATCCCCAGGTTAAGCTCCCTTTCTAGATGAACACCAAAACAGGAAGGGTCTTGACCTGTCATAGAAACAATTATTGTATTTTTAAGACAATTTGTAGGCAACGTTAACCCCTGAAGTGCCAGATTGATTAAAATACTTAATATATCATGATATTATAATGACAATTGGTATAAAGTCTATTTGATGAGACCTATTCTAGGTGAACTTGGGAAGCAGATCAGAGGACTCTGGGCTGGACTAATCAGTGAATGAAACAGATGACTAAAAAATGAAATATTTGAACACATACAGTTTTTAACACAGTCATTTACTTTTTGTCATTGAGAGAGGGGTTGGGGGTGAGAGAGGTTGAGGGGTGAGAGGTGGGGCATGAGAGTGAGGTGGGGGTGTAAGGGAGGGAGAGAGAGGTGGGGAGAGAGAGAGGTGAGGGTTTAAGTGAGAGAGAGAGATAGAGGTGGGGTGTAAGGAAGGGAGAGAAAGGTGGGGGTGTAAGGCAGGGAGGCAGAGAGAGAGGTGAGGGTTTAAGTGAGAGAGAGAGAGATAGAGGTGGGGTGTAAGGAAGGGAGAGAAAGGTGGGGCTGTATGGGAGGGATTGAGAGAGAGAGCTGGGGCTGTATGGGAGGGATTGAGAGAGGGAGAGAGAGGTGGGATTTGTAAAGGACAGAGAGGGGAGTGGGAGGAGGGGAGTAGGAGAAGGGGAAGAGGTTGTGTGTAGGGGAGAGGGAGTGAGAGATGGTGAGCATGAGAGGAGGGAGAGGTTGAGAGTGGGGAACTGTGAGGCTGTGAGGGAGAGGATGAGAGGGAGGGGAGAGAAGATGAGATGAGAAGTGGGTGTGTGAGAGGGGGTGTGTGTGAGAATAAAGGGGGAGTTTTGCAACCCGCTGACACCGGGTGGAGAGCCCAGTGGAAACTCTAGTCCTTGGTCCCCGGGAAAACTGTCTGCGCCCCTGTCTGTCTGAATATGTGGAGGGCGGGGGGTGTGGCTGTTATATGTATATAGAGAATGGAGGCAGTGATACGTCTACAATTTTATTTTAATAAAAGTACAGTAAAAGTTCAAAAGAAAATATAGAATATTATGTTTATAAAATCAATAAGACTATATAAAAGTATCTATAATATTTATGTAAAATAAAAAAGCATACATTTAGCCAATAATTGTAATAATCTCATTAGAACAGGGCATTATTGGCCAGTAACGCTTTGTTCTTTGGGGATACTTAAATATTACACAGTTTCAGTAGGATTGAAGAATATCACAACAACTCCCATAGTATCTCAAGAGAGGGAACAATAAAACCCGCTACATATGTATATACGTCTATGTATAAAAAAAGTGCTTTACATTCTTGCAACAGTTAGAATACAACTCCTTTTGTTCTAAATTGCTTTTTATGCTGATGCAGCGGTAAAAGGGTTAACTATCCTGTTTCCCATATGGTACACTGCATAATTTTATACAAAAATAAATCCCATAGCTAAAGAACATTACTGTCAGAAAGGAGGTTGTGGATTGTGGAAGCAAAAAGTCAGTGTGAAAAGAGAAGCTACTATTGTGTGCACATCTATATATTATAGAAGAAAGTAATTCTCAATTCTACAAATGCATTCCTTTGTGTCGCTAAAATTGTAGTATTATTTTGAGAATGCACTTTGTTCTGGAGACTAATTCTCCCATGAGCATGTATCTGCTGGTATTCAGTAATTGTTAAATGTAAAACAGTGGATTTATTCACCCAAATGGCGTTGCATTGTGCTCATGTTCAGTGGGCTGTTTGGTGAGAAGGAAAATGAGACGTTAGGGATAGAATGAATGGTAAAGAACTGCTGACAAGTTATGGAATCATTCTGTTTAATAATACATCTGTGGCATACGTTGTTTAGCAACCTAGGGAATAAAGTGGGAATGTTCGTCAGCCTATAGTTGTAGTTATTATAGAGAAACATTTTTTATTACTAATAAAAAATATAGAAAAATTGTTAATCTATCAGCCAGTGTATTATTTTTATGGAAGCATAACAATACTCACACGTTTCATTTGCAGATTTTGCAATGCTTGGTGATGAGGGGTCTTGCTGCTTTCATTGCTTCTTGGGGTTACCTGCTAAATGCAGATGCATCGGGATGCTGTTGCTGGCACATACATAACAGGTGTCAGAAATGTCAAAGACATTATAGGAGTCAGGAATACAATTTACGTGTTCTGCCAGTTGCACTCATGTCAAAGGCTTGAAAACACTGGCTTAAATGATTCCCAAAAGGCATACTGTTACCAGCCTGCTGTTTTGTAATCCTCAATAGCAACTAACAGGACACTTGGGCCCTCTGTTACAGATTTTGAATGTTGAATGGTTGGGGACATTCAATTAATGCTGCATTGTGTGTGATGGGGCTGTAATTATTATGTGACCACCAGCAATTTTTGTATAAGGCAGGAGAAGACGCACACCAGGATCAGTATATTGCCAGCGCCGAGAGCGGCCTCAGATTTCAAGTGTCTACATCAGGGCTGGCCAACTCCACTCCTCAACGGTCAGCAACACGTCAGTTTTAAAGGATATCCCTGCTTCAGCACAGGTGGCTCAATCGGTGACTCAGTCATTCTGAATGGAGGCCCATTTAAATGTTTGGCTATGTCCACCTTTAATTGGAATTGTGCAGTTATGAGTATTGTTTTATAAAAACAAAATGGATCCCTCACAAAGCAGGAGGGACGAAATCTCTTAAAGTAAAGCACTAATGCAAAAAAGTTAAAAAATAATAATGAATTTATTAAAAAAAATAAATCAAAATACATCATTAATTGGACACAGCTCACTAAAAAACAATTATAAACAGTGGCAGGACTCGCAAATATCACTCGGCCCGAATAAAAACCCAGTGAAAAGCCACAACCGATAATATAACCTGGGGGCTTCAGGGAGACTCTGTCTAGGAACTCACCGATAAGTCACATTTTACCCAGGTATAATCACAAACACTGTACAATAGTGAACCTAACCTACATGATGTCAAAGCAACACAATATTGCCCAGAGAAGACCTGCTGCAGCATCTAATAGAGAGCTAGTATAAATGGCAAGTAGCATGAGAAACAAATTGCTTTACAGAATGTACTGTAACATGCTCATTTTCATTAGGAGAAGTGGGTTGGAGAAGAACTTGCTGCTTGAACAGTTTGTTCAGTTTAGGTTTAATAGTTCACAACGTAAAGCTCAGAAATGTGAAACGCTTTAAGGACAGGATCGGCTTTAACATATTTTGCATAATCTCAATGCATTAATATTCATTTGTATTTTTGTGATTTAAATGGAATGGAAGAGAAATAACAAGGAGCAAAAAATAAAGAACTGTACTTGCAGAATGAGATATACAGTATAACATTGACCTGTACCACGTGCTGGGAAGCTCCCCTGCCACGTATCTCCCAGGTGTCTCGGGTGCCAAAGGAACATTTAACTGGTACCCAGGAACTGGAAGTGTTCTGCTTTTAAAAGATGCCTGGGGCAGTGAGCTACAAGTGTGAGCAGCAGAACTTTCCAGTATCTGGCTTAGTTCAATGCTAGAGCGGCTGCCCTGAATGGCAGTGTTGTGGGTTCTGATCCTGTTGGGCATGACACCAGTACCCCTTCATCATAAGGGATTTTAGACTTGGGGTGACCATATTTGTCCCGGCATAAACCAGGACATATGTCACGTATGCGCAGTCGCAAGTGCCAACTGCGCATGCACGAACATCAAGCACCGACTGCACATGCACTAATAGCAAGCTGTGACTGCGAGTGCGAAAACCGTGAGCATCGACTGCGCATGCACAAATGGCGAGCGCTGACTGCACATGCGCAAACGGCGAGCACTGACTGCACATGTGCAAATGGTGAGCTCCAACTGCGCATGCGCAATGAGCGGTTGCCGGCCACACATGCGCATCCGGTCACCCTACTTAGACTTTTCAGTATTGGTTTTATGCAAATATTTTCTGAGGAAGTCGGTGTGACTCATTAATTACACTGCATATAATATTAGCATATTTCTCAGGTCTGCTCCTTTTTTTGTACAGATGTCCTTCCCTTTGTTATTTGGAGCAAGGTTTGAGGGGATATACTGTATATACTAAACTTAAGACTTGAATAAATTATGTTCTCTTTCTCCCTCTCCAATTTATTTAATTTTTAAAAGGGGGAGTTGTTTGAAGCGGTTTTGCACTTAACGGAGATACTAGAATTTCAGCGATTTGGTAAAAAAAAAATTGTTTTTACTCCTCTTTGGTCATTCTGCTCAGATTTGCAGAGCCGGAATGAAACTGCTTCTAAACAAAGCATTTTTCTGCCCGGTTTAAACATGCGAAAAGGGCTTACAGAATACCAAGCCTGCAAGGGCTCTTTCCCCACGGATATGCACAACTCGCAGGTACTAGAATATGCCCCACTGTGTTAAACGTGATATCTTTGGTTATTCACACTTACCTACTGTATTCACTAAAGCTATATAGGGAATGATGAGCCACTAATGAGGTACAGACTCAGTGCCGGCTTGACAGAGGTTCAGTCGGTGCCTGGGCACCAAGCCCCGCGCTTACAGAGCCCCACGCTCTCTCCCTCACCGTAATTAAGCTGATTGACCAGGGAGAGCAAGGGACCTCTGTAACTCTCTTACCTTCTCCGGCGGCATCTCCTCACGCAGGGTTCCATCATCATGGCTCCGCGACATCAATTGGCGCCACGTTGCCATGACAGTGGCACATCGCAAGGCCCTGCAACGTCACGTTGCTATGATAACAGGACGCCCATGACAATGTGAAGTTGCATGTCACGTGACATCACCTTGACATGGCAACGCAACACCATTTGACATCGTGGAGCCATGATGATGGGACGGCGAGGAGATGCCACCGGAGAAGGTAAGAGCCAAGGCCCCGCATATGTCCCTGCACCGAGCCCCACAAATATCCCAGCCGTCCCTGGGAACAGTAATATTGTTCTGGGTATGCTATAGATTGTGGGCCCCTGTGCAAGTGTCATGAGATTATCTGCCTAATCAACTAAACATTGCCATTAGGCACTATTTAACTATTTTATATGCATTTGACTGAATTACGTAGATATATGAGTAGCATTAACGCAAGCATAATAGCTCTGACAATCTCATTTGCAAAAGCAATCTTGAGTTACATTTGAATGTGCATTACCAGGATTCATGTGTTTTGCAGAATATAGCCCAGGGTGCATTAGACAGACTATATAAAAAGCCTAGGAGGAGGCGCTTGTGGAATGAATAAAATTACATGAAGTGAATGGAAAGAAGGATATTTTTGATATATTCAGGACAGCATAAAAGTTAAATACGCTGGTGATATTGTATATCGACTTCTGCTTATGGTTGGATTCATATAGCAATGGTTTAGGTAGAATATAGTAATTGAGCATTGCGTTAATGCAACCTGTCCTACGTTGTTTTTGTTTCCTTCCAGGGGCCGGAGTTTTTTTCCTCTCTTGTACAGAGGGAGATCAGATCAGCTTTCTCTTCGACTGCATCGTTCGTGGCATTTCTCCAACAAAAGGCCCGTTTGGGCTGCGTCCAGTCCTCCCAGGTAAATACTGGAAGTATGGAATAACAGGGATGTGCAGGGACTTTCTATGTCTAGCACACACAGCATTACTCTTATTAGAATCACCGCTAACTAGCTCGCTGCAGGAAAAGTGCAAAGTAGTTTTGATTTTTAAATGTGGCGTCAATGAGAACTTCAGTGTTTGGGTGATACCTTTTTTATTTGGACTGACAATAGATATTATAAGTAGGGTGACCAGACCATCGCGCATAAGACAAGCTTTCGAGAGTTCCCCTCTCTTCCTCAGGTCAAGCGATTCTTATAATATCTATGGTTAGTCCAAATAAAAAGGTATCACCTAATACTGAAGTACTCATTCACTCTACACTATCGCAACTGGACTAACACGGCTATTTCTACTTAATTCATGATTTTTAGATGTAAAAATATTCATTTATAAGCCAAACTTAGCCAATTTGATAGTTGATCTTGCTCATGCATACACACACATTTATTTCACGGTGTATGTTGTTTTTAAATTTCCTAATGTCAGAAATGGGTGCAAACAATATTTTTGAAAGCATTAGTGTGATGGCAGTTTAGGTAATAAGCAATAAACATGTTCCCCTTAAGCTTGCAAACCCCTAAAAAATGATATCTATTAAACCAGGGCTAGCAAACACCAGTCCTCAAGGGTTACCAACAGGTCAGGTTTTAAGGATATCCCTGCTTCCGCACAGGTTATTGAGCACTGATTGAGCTACCTGTGCTGAAGCATGGTTTATCCTGAAAACCTGACCTGGTGGTGGCCCTTGAGGACGGGAGTTGGCTACCCCTGTATTAAACACTTCCAATTAGTTCTGCATATGAAGATTGTACAGTATTTAATATATTCTTTCAACGTTTGACATAAGTACCATGAGCACATGTGCTACTTAATTTTATAATCTTAATATATAAAATCGAAAGGTTAGTGCTATCTGCGGTGAATCTGATTGGTCCTCAGCCTCTGGCCAATCAGATTGGTGGGTCTGACGTCACTCAACTGCCACTCTCTTCCCCCTCGGCCACACACACACACACACACACACACACACACACACACACACACACACCATGTCACACACAGCATGTGACACACACCCTCCTACTCTCTCTGTCTCCTCCCCCCCATCACCTCACGGGCGCCCTGCACCGGCTCCCGTTGAGGTGAACGTGGCGCTCACTTCCCCTCCCTCCCCTGCCTACACTCTCCTCCCTCCCCGCCAGGCACTCACTTCCCATCCCTCCACCGCGCTCCCACTTCCCTCACCGCCCCGGCGGGGGGAGAGGGCAACTGTGGGCACGGCACCTCCTGGAAGACCGTCCTCCCCACCACCCCGCAACCTTCCTATAAATATACCAAGCTCCCCAGGTGTCCCCACCTCAGGCCCTATACCGCTCACCTCCATCTCCTCGTGCCTTTGTTCCCTCTACCCGCAGCCTTTATTGTGTGCTGAGTGTGTCACGAAAAATTGGCTGCCACAAGTGGTAAGAATGTCGGCTAACCATCCCAGAGATGAGGGCAGGCAGGGAGTTGTCTCCACCCTCTCCCTCAAAAGCCAGAGGGGAGGGAGATGCGTGGCTCCGATGGTGGACTGTGGTAAGACCCGCTCCCCGGCGCTCTCCGCCCCTTCCCCCCACACACTCAGAGCAACTGCTCTCTTGTACTCTCAGCCACCCCCCACCCCCACACACACTCCTCTCACCACACCACCCCACAACACTCCAACAATCCCCAACAAAAACCCACCCCACAACTTCCTCACACACCCATCCCCGACCATCCCCTAAATTAATCATTATTACTCTCATCTTCACTCTCATAATTTCTTTCATCCTCTCAAACAACAAAATGATCTATCCTTTGTGCCAACCAAGGGAGTCCCGATACGAGGCCAACGAGGGGGGATAAGAAACCATGGCAAAAAAAAGACCAAACAAGACCAGGAGCGTTGCATCCTGCCAAAGTTGAACTGAAACATGCACAGGGGAGAGGAAATCCATGCCTTTGATCCCCCCCTGCCACCTTCTGAACGACCACCACTGCACTTTTGACGATACCAACATCCCCCTGCCAACTTAACTTGAAGCAATCCCCCCCTTCCTTAAAATACGCAACCTCCCCCCCCTTCCCTTTTACGGTCCTTTCTATCTCACACCTAACCCCACCTGTCCGCTTCCTTTATTCGCCCCCCCTGGCCTGTGAGACGACCCAACCCCTGCCTTTGAAGACTTCACCCCCAACACCACCATGCCTTTCCAACAATTCATATCACAAACACCCCCCACAACTACCCCCCCTTCCTTTACTCCCCCCTACGCCTTCACCCCCCCCTGTCCTTTCAAAATATCATTTCAAATTCAACATCAACACGCCCCCAACTAGCACCTGCCCGCAACCCCCTCCCTTTCACGCCTCAATTCAAAACTCCCCCCCCACCCCCCTGATTTCATGCCCCAAACCCCCTTCCCACAACCCCTCTCACCCCCCCCCCCCCCACAACATCACCTGGCCTCTCCCTCCCCCATTCAAACACAGCCCCCCTCTCCTTTCACAAACCACCCCCCTTCCTTTCACACCCCCCATCCGGCACACCCCCTTCCTTTCAACCCCACAACCAACAATTTCACATTCAAAAAAAACCAATCACCTTTCAAATTCAAACGCCCCCCCTTGCCTTTAAAACCCTCCACCCAACCTCTCCGTACACAAACCACCCTGACCCCCCCTGCCCCACAATCCCTGCCACCCCCACTGCCATCTCATGCCATGCCCCCAACCGCCCTCTCATCCAGTGCCCCCCCTGCCTTTCACGCCCCCTCCCTGCCTTTCACGCCACCCATCCCCACCCTGCCTCCGGGCAACGCCGGGTATATCAGCTAGTTAATTATAAATCAATGATCTACTGTATCTTAGCTGCAGATGTAGGGAATAATATAACTTATCTCATTGAAACATGATAAGCACATATCAAAACATCCATAATAATACATGAAGCAATGATGTGTCCATTACAAACCCACCCAGCATTCCAATATGTATCACATAAGAAGCAATGATTCCCTGCATCAAATTGCAACATGCAATTGTGTTCCCAGACATTTGTCAGAGTATCATGTGAATACCATTTTATTACTTGCAATAGAACATGGACCCCTGAAAACAATACAGGCATACCCCGCTTTAAGGACACTCACTTTAAGTACACTCGCGAGTAAGTACATGTCGCCCAATAGGCAAATGGCAGCTCACGCATGCGCCTGTCAGCACATCCTGACCAGCAATACCGGCTCCCTACCTGTACCGAAGCTGTGCGCAAGCGGGGAGACTATAGAGCCTGTTACAAATGCGTTATTTACATCAGTTATGCACGTATATGACGATTGCAGTACAGTACATGCATTAATAAGTGAAAAGAAGGTAGTGCTTCACTTTAAGTACATTTTCGCTTTACATACATGCTCCGGTCCCATTGCGTATGTTAATGCGGGGTATGCCTGTAGTTGCATACTGTATCATCATAGCAGCTGCATGTTATTGTGACGTTACAAACTCATAGCAGCTGCATGTTATTGTGACGTTACAAACTCATAGCAGCTGCATGGTATTGTGACGTTACAAACTCATAGCAGCTGCATGGTATTGTGACGTTACAAACTCATAGCAGCTGCATGGTATTGTGACGCTACAAACTCATAGCAGCTGCATGGTATTGTGACGTTACAAACGCTGCACCAAAAACTACTTAAAATCTTCAAATGCTCCAAAACATAGCTATTTTTTTTATTTATAAAAATATTTTACCCAGAAGTAATACATTGAGAATTACCTCTTGTTTTCAAGTATGTCCTGGGCACAGAGTTAAAATGACAAATAATACATGGTTACAAATACAGTTACATTAGTGAGCAGGGTATACATTATATACAAGACATTGCATGCACAGTTAGAGATAATATATATTATAGGCGTATATAACAGTTACAGACCAGATTAAAATGTGAGACAGCCTTAGATTTGAAAGAACTTAAACTGGTGGTGGCTGTGAGAGTCTCCGGTAGATTGTTCCAGTTTTGGGGTGTACGGTGAGAGAAGGAGGAGCGGCCGGATACTTTGTTGAGTCTTGGGACCATGAACAGCTATGCCTATGTGGCTTATTTTTATCCAATGTTTCTAAATGTGAAGCTGATACAGTATGCTAATCTTTATTAAATGGGGTAATATACTGTACGGATAGATTAACATCCATATTTACCAATGTGGTTTTGAAAACTGTGTCACGATACATCCTGCAAACTGTGAGGTGTTTAATCGATTTTGTGATTATTTTGCTATATTAACCCTTTCTGCAAGCAGGAGTCTGCAAGGGTTGATTTGTAAGTAGTTATATCAGCAGTACTATGTACATTTAAAAATACCTTCATGTCATGACGGCCTTGTTTTTGAAATATGGATTATTAGTTTAAAATTGCAGTTCTATTTAGCAAAACAATCTTACATTTAATGCTTATTTCATCATTAAGAATTTATTTTACAGCTTTAAATTTTAGGCAAAAATACCTAACCTCGGCGATCATACACTACAGGCATACCCCGGTTTAAGGACACTCACTTTAAGTACACTCGCGAGTAAGGACAAATCGCTCAATAGGCAAACGGCAGCTCACGCATGCGCCTGTCAGCACGTCCTGAACAGCAAAACCGGCTCCCTACCTGTACCGAAGCTGTGCGCAAGCGGGGAGACTATAGAGCCTGTTACACATGCGTTATTTACATCAGTTATGCACGTATATGACGATTGCAGTACAGTAAATGCATTGATAAGTGGGAAAAGGCAGTGCTTCACTTTAAGTACATTTTTGCTTTACAGGCATGCTCCGGTCCCATTGCGTACGTTAATGCGGGGTATGCCTGTATATTGTTGCTGTAGAGGTAAAAGTTGTTAACTACAGTACATTCTTTGAGTATTGAGGAAAAGGCGGTCAAATGTTCTTTTTGACATTATTCCAAAATCATTCTTAATGAGTTTTATATTTTGGTAACTCTGAACTATGACTAAATAGGCATGTAATGAGTTTTTCAATAGAAATATCAAGAAATCCCAAGTCAGGAAGTGCATATAGGGAGTTTTTGTCAAACATGCACGTAATGAGTTTTACCTCTAACACAACAATATCTCTTTTTTAAGTGACTAGTTCATGATTCATATCTCGCCTTCAAAGTTAATCTTGGCTAAATTAGAATCAGATTGTTAGGAAATCACATTACAGTGGTTAAAAAGACCCTGCCAAAAATGTGCATAGTTATTTACATAGCAGATGGTGATGCAAAAAGACATGCGTCCATCAAGTTCAACCTATGCTAAATTTAGATGACAGATACTTTACCCTATATCCATACTTACAGTATATTGATCCAGAGGAAGGCAAAGAAAAAACCCCAGTGACATATCATCCAATGATATCTCATACGGGGAAAAATAAATTCCTTCCTGACTCCAAGAATTGGCAATCAGATTATTCCCTGGTTCAACATCCTTCCTGGTTTCCTTATTTGGAATATCCCTGTATACCTTTCCTTTCTAAAAAGATGTCCAACTTTTTTTTTACATATCTATTGTATCTGCCATCACAGTCTCCATGGGTAGTGAATTCCACATTTTAACTGCCCTTACTGTAAAGAACCGTACAGTACTTTAATATTTCTCCAAATAGAGAATATATAGAGGATTTCACACCAAAAGATGGAAATTTAAGCACATGAAATGTGATAGGCTTATTGAGACTGCACTTTTAGTTTACAGTTTATTGCTATTATAAGTAATACAATATGTTTTCCATAAATATCTGATCGTATCCAGTGTAGCTATTTACATGTTAAAACTTCGTCACCCAGAGTACGTTGAGTAGGCAATTACATATATTAATATCTGGGTAGCTTAGTGGGGTGTCAGGTTGCAAAGGAAGAAGACGACCAACGTGTAAAGCAAAATAAAGAACAACCAGGCATTCCACAAGAATTACCGCTGCGTATAAATAGCACCTGATACAACACAAACGGGAATTGATTGCATTCCATTTTCCCCCTTGTACTTCTGCTGTAGGAATTTATAATAGTGCTCAAGCAAAAGCAGTTCATTTATCCATAGTACAGTAGTATGGTAAATACAAATCTTACCTTCTAAGGCATGTTTCATGAGACTTTATTCTCAGCATAATTCCTAAACATTAACACACACATGTAATGTGAGAGCAAGCATTTGTTGATAGCCTGGGCCAATGTAACACATGTTAATTTAGACTCTTAATTAAAGTGTAACATTGTTCACAATTCTGTAGCAAGGAATAGTATACAAATTAGGGATACCATTGTGTATAATAGGTAGCCACACACTACTTAAACAAAAAAATGGTGCCAAGAAATTGTGGGACTAGCTTCGTATTAGAAGCAGTATTAGTAGTAGTACTATAAGTAGTATGTAAAGAAATGCCGTAGTTTCTAAAGTTCTTCACATTTTTGTTTGTTTCTTTTAGACCCAAATTTAAACCCTGCCTACATGGAAGAAAGAGTTGCCCATGAAACCCTGCAGTTAGAGAAACGTCTCAGTCTGCTCTCTCATCTGAGCCTCGGAGGTAAAAAAAAAAAAACACACACAAAAAACAAAAACAAAGGGAATCCTTATTATAGGAAATGGCTGGTATTGTAGGATAGAGATTATTAATTGGTACCAAGCCATAAGGCACATTGGCCTTATGAGGTTGAAAATGTGTGTTATTCGAAGAAAAAAAAAGTATATATAAATTATTTTTATCAGGTTATTCTCTAACATGTTATTGCATAAAAACAACGTACGTTGTTACCAATGGAATGTTTGTAAGATAAATGGAATGGAAATGAGTTATTAATGCAAATTCTACAATTGCCATACTATTCACCAAACTCTGATACATGGAGATATCGGGTGACTGACAAACAACACTGCAACATGTTATCACCTAATTCCGGCTGATGTTAGATCTATCTTGGCTATGTTTATAATTGCCAATGGAGACATAGGCAAGATAAGATTAGCCAACCTAGAACAGGTGATACAATGCATTATATTACAATGTACTGTAGAACATATTCATACGGTATATTAACCGATTAGCAGAAAACGTGGCCAGCTAGCCATGCACAACCAATGACTGGCTTGTCACTTGGGCCACTAAAGGCTTAATATTGGCACATATGGTATGGATGTCAAGCTGTTACAGTCTCTTTAGGATGTTTATATTGTATGCTAACTCCTTTGGTGCCTGAAGGCATTGATTTGCAATGCATTGGTAGCCGCAAACATCGAAGGGGTTAACTTATTTTGTCCCGTGTGTTATGGTGAGCTCTCCCATACATGTGCTTGTTTGTTTTTATAATTTACCGGAGTGCTGGGGACCACAAAAGCTGAAAGCAAAAAACACAAGATCAAGGCAGTTTCAAAATCCCTAAAACCCAACGTTTCATCATTATTAAGCCTTTCTTATGACCTATTTCATTCTGTATAAAAGCCTGCCCATCTATAATCTTTTCTAATATTTGATTGAAATTGGAGTTTTGGTTACATATTATGGCCAATGTATGAGAAGTTTGCCCACAAGGCCAAGGTACGGTATGTTCTCAGTTCAATTCCTCACGCTTGTCTCTTAAAAAATAACAAAAGCAGGGGGATACATATGTTTATTGCAGCGTTCTGTCCGTTTAAAAAAATCACAAAGGATGAATTTTATGTTGCATCTAATTTCAATAAAATAAAAATATAGAATTAGCACAAAGGTCAAAATTATTTTTTTACATCTTCGTTAATCACTTTAAAGCAGAAACAGATTTGAAGAAAACTTAAGTAACACCTCTTGGAGACAGAGGGGGTTATGCACAAAGCAGTGATAAGTATTTTTAAGTGAGATAAATGTTTTATGGCGCAATTTATGGCGCAATTTTTTTTAGCAATGACTGTGTTTTGATGATAAAAAGCCTTTTAAGTGCGATACTGCAGTGTTATCACTGCTTTGTGAATCGCGGTGCACGCAATATTGAGAAATAAAGGAATTTATCTCACTTAAAAACACTTATCACTGCTTTGTGCATAACCCCCAGAGAGTGTTAAAAAAATACTAACCTAGAATACATTTTAGCATAGTGAATGGAACTACAACCTATGTGAGTGCACCGCTTTGCCCCCCCCCCCCTCTTTTCAGGGCTATCAAAACGGTTTATTTAATTCTGTAAAAATCATTTTAATGCTACAAATGATATGCATTACATAGGACACAATATATTGAGCTCTGCACGGGTAGACATAACCATCGAAGAAAGATGATTATTCCATTCACGCTGCATTAATGTACAGATGTAGCAAGACTCACTATCTCCAGTGCCCCAGTCGAACAGTGGCTGCTGCGGAGGGTCCATGTTTCTGAATGAGATCCTCCACAGTGCCAATTCTTCGGTGCCACATCCACCATTGTCCCATGACTGCGAGTTTCAGCGGCACCAAAGACAGTTTAGCTACATCTGTATCAAGCTACTTTGCAATGATTTTTCCCACATTCCTCCATCATTCTTCATTCGCCAGTATTAAGAATGACTAAGCTCCATTTTCATGGAAGCAGTATTCAATATAGCATATTAGGTAACGTTAACCAAGAATTACTTCTGTAAAAGGCAAGGTGTTATTCATAATGGCTGTTATTGTAAATGACATGAAAATGAGCTCATTATAGCCCATATATAGATACATAGTAGAGGAGGTTAAAAAAAAAAAACATGTCCATCGAGTTCAACCCATATGATATTCATTGAATATTCACAATGCTCTATTAATGTTTGCGCAGAAAGACTTTCACTAAGTGCCAATGTGGGTTGTCACACCTTGGTCCAGCGTGATCTGCCATTGAAGTCATTGGCAGTCACTATCACATCAGAGCTTGATAAATGAGCAAAAGAGACCAATTTAGGATATATGACTTGTATACCTCCAAATAGATTAACCTATGCTCCAAATGGAGAGATACCTATGCACACACCTGGAAAAAATGCAAATGATTTCAATTGGCATATTTTCCAGGTGTGTTCAGAGGTACAGTATCTCACTGTGAGGTGCATAATTTCTGCTCTGCTTTTACATTGTAATACTGTAGTTTGAAGTTTATTTAATTGTGTAAAACATTTGAATACTTGAAGCTATATGCATTTCATAGGGACCTACATACATCAAGCTCCTCAAAAATGTATTTTCTTCCATGTGTTTTATTTTAGGGGATGATAGGAGTTTATCCAGCTCCTCTTCAGACACCAGTCATTCAGATGCAAGTGCTGGAAGTAGGTTAACAATTTGGCCTGAGCCATCTCTGGCCAGCACCTCAGCAGAGAGTCATGGGATGGCAGCAGCAAAAGGCCTTCACCTTGGAGAAGATAACGCTTATGCTGAAGCTCTCCGTGTTACAAAGCCACCTCCGAAGCCCCAACGGTCTAGACAGTTGCAGGAAATAGGCCGTCAAAGCTCCTCTGACAGTGGAATAGCTACAGGTAGCCACTCTTCCTACTCTGGAAGCTTCTCTTCCTATGCTGAGAGCCTGGATATTTGCCATGGTGAGGAGTTTGGATCATTGCTTAGCTTGCCATTGAACTTCGCTTCAGATCAGAATGTATGTACTTGCCAGCACACTGATCCCCAGAGAGGCTCTGAGTATCAGGTTCCTGGCTCTGTCAGACATCTATATGACACACCCCGAAGTTTATTACTGGCAGCTGCTAGGGATACTCAACACAAGAGTTCAGATTCCACATTATCTAAGGACCAGTCACAAGCAAGTCAAGGCATTATGGATGCTAAGCTGTTGGTACCACCCATGGAGACAAAAGCAACAATTGAGCAAACCCAGGACCGGAGTAGACACCCATCCTTACTTCAGGAAAGCAGCAAAGACTCAAGTGATGAGATATACATGGATTTTGCTCCGAGAAGGACAGCTACAAAAACACAGGCACAGGCGCCAGAACCGAAAAGTAGTGAGTTGGCACCATCTGCTGGAGTCCCAGTGGATTCCTGTGAAATATGCAGTCCCCACCCTGGGATTACAAGAGCTCTTTTTACAGCATGTCCAGTCTGTGGTGGACTAAAGGTAAATACTTTTTTGCAGTGCTTATTGTAACAAGGTCCAGTTACAACATAAACCCTATTTATTGATGTTGTTCAACAAGTTGGTTATTCAACTGAAATAGTTTATTTGTTTCTAAATTATGAGGAATACCATAATTTTGATTATTAAATGATTGTGTCCACTATTTAGCATTTTGTAGGTCCCAAGTAAGAAGTCTCCTTGGAAAAATTTTGCGTAGGTCGTAAATAACATCTCATTGCATAACTGCAATAATTTCAGAACTAAGTTGACGTAATTTCTTTTATTGTTAGTTTATTGGTTTGCGCTTGGTTACATGATTAAAAACCTAATTTCTGTCAAACCCCATTGTCAAGCTTAATGTGCTGTATTTACTAAGCGGTGCTCGTACATAAGACATATTCTAGCACTGGAAGACGCCTTAAGGCACATTCACCGTATAGAACCATTTATCAAATATGGAATAATGTATTTGCCATGGAACAATGTCTTTTTTTTCACATGAACATATTTTAACAATAAAGCTTCCTATGAGTTAGAGTTAATTGAGGTATAAACTGTTTTTGTCCTTAACTCTAAACACCTATGTATAAACAATGTTCTATAGTCACGAAATATCCTATATGAATGTAAAAGGAGAGACAGAGGAGGAGAGGAGGGATGCTAAGGCTATTAGTAAAGAACAGGAGATAATGTGAATTGAGAGAGAAAGTGTTAGAAACTGAACCATGGTAATGCACAGTCATTGGTATACAACCTTCATTAATATGGATGGATGAATGGAGGGAGGGAGGGAGGAAGGAAGGGAGGGAGGGAGGGAGGGAGAGAGAGAGAGAGAGAGAGAGAGAGCACAGAAGGATGCTACAAGCAATCTCAATTGAACTGGTTCCTGCAAGGAGCAGAGTTTATACCTGTTACTGATAATAGAGCCATTTTACCATTTGTGCAGGCTAATGGGCCTATGCATCAAGGCAAAAGTAGTATAATTCCAGGGAAAAAATCTACACAGTATATATTTAGGAAATCGATGCCACTGAAATAAAAAATAGTTTTTTCTTTGTTACATCTGGTACCGTTTTTTTCCGCCGAATTGCTCCACGTTTGCCTTTATCCAAAGGCCTCTTTTATGTTTGAAGTAGTCCTGGAGTGAGTGGAACCCCAAACAGTGTTGTTTGCCTGTAATGTCATATTTTACCTGCCACATGTACAGTACATTAGACATGTTTTGTTTAGGAAGAGATTGACCTATTTCGTAACCATTGCACACACATGTTTCTAAGTACTGTAAACAAATCAGTCGATTTGATGGCTTTAGCAGAGGTAATTTTATCAAACAAAAATAGGAGGGAATTATTTCTAAAAAATGTAGATACATTATCTTGATTATGCAACACTAGCTGAGAGACCCGGCGTTGCCCATTAGTTAAATTTTCTGCACCCTCCTCTCCCCCCTATTTGTGTGCTCCCCTTCTCCCACCCCCCAGAGGGAGGGACAGTGGACAGGAGGGGGGAGGCGGGGCGGACAGTGGACAGGAGGTGAGGGGGAACAGGAGGGAGGGGGGGGACAGGAGGGAGGGGGGGACAGTGGACAGGAGGGGGTAGACAGTGGACAGGAGGGGGGGGGACAGTTGACAGGAGGGGGGGGGGCAGTGGACAGGAGGGGGGAGACAGTGGGAGGTTAGGTGAGTGAGCGCTGGGGAGGGAGGTGAGGCCTTTTTTATAAGGGGGCTGGTAGCCATGAGTGTTTATTATAGACAGAGGGTGGCCTTCACCCCACACAAAGCATGTCCGCCCACTCTGTCTGACATTGACACACCGACTGGCTATGTCTGGATTCAGACTGACCCCGCAGCGCGGGTAAATCCTGTAGCCTCTCTGATAGAGGGAGCAACCGTCATGCGCCAACGGGAGAGGGGGAGGGGGTGAGCGCGAGGACAGTGACGGGTCTTTGGGCAGAAAAACACGCACCTGACAGGAGCTGGACGGGAACAGACCGCCTCACTATTGGCAACGCCGCCATCTTGTGTGACCTTACGCGAGTGCCCAGCAGATTGGGTGAGCGCGCGGTCAGTGGCGGGTCTTTGGGCGGGAAAATACGCACCTGACAGGAGCCGGGCGGGAACAGACCGCCTCAGTATTGCCAACGACGCCATAGCCTGAGGAAAGAGAGAGCGACATCTGGTGGGAGCAGCAGCAGGAGTAAGGGGGTCCTTCCAGAGGCTGCCTGGTCACTGCCTGTCCCCCCGCCAGGAGGGAGGGAAGTGAGCGCCGGGGAGGTAGGTGAGTGTGAGTGTGAGTGTGTGTGTGTGGGGGGGGGAGTGGCAGTTGGGTGACGTCAGAGCCACCAATCTGATTGGTCCTCAGCCTCTGGCCAATCAGATTCACGGCAGCTAGTTCCAACCTTTCGATTTTATATATTAAGATAGGAAATAAAGAAACATCTACCTTGCAGAAATCATGAATGCCATTTCTGAAATAGCAGATACATGTCCATTAGATAAATGCTTTTCAATCTTCTCATAAGGGAACGCCATCATATTAGAAGAATCAGTTTAAATCTGAACATACCATTGTTCGGTAACCCAGGATATCGTACAATATATACGGAATACGGGGATCCCAGAAGATAACGATAGATGTAGAAAACATGTTGAAAGCACATTTATGCAATATGCCAATTCAAACATTGAAATAAAAAAAGAGTAAAAGACCCCAGGAGGATGGAGGGTTTTTGCTTTGATAACATTCAAAGTAATCAATAATTTGGCTTCTTGAATTATACTGTACACTGGCGGCCCGCTTTAGTCTAATGCAGCCGCCACCGCGGGTAATTTAAATGCTGGCAGACGTGTTTTTTTTCCGTCTTGTTGTCGGCGCTAGTTTCGGCGCCGCAGGCGCTCCATTGTGCTCTCCATTGTTCGGCACGCCTGCTCCATTGTTCAGCGCCATTAGCGGCCATTGGCGCTGAACAGGAGAGGGGCTGGCACGCGGCCGAGATGTGGCCAAGTTCGGCGGCTGCCGAAAAAAGCCCCGAAAAATTACGGGTATCTGTTAGGATGAAGCTGGCTGCAGCAGTACATTACATTTCTTAGGGGCCCGTAAATGGGGGAGTGTTTTTCAATCTAGTGTTTTCTTTACCCTTAGCCCACCCTGTCCTTATCAGAGAAGCAATTCAGATAAAGGGAGAGAGAGTGAATGGGCCTCCCATGGTGCAAACTAGCCAGAGGAAACCAAACTTCGCTCACCATATTAAAGGCACCGGTCATCCAGATGTAACCCCCCACTTAAACATGCAAGAGATGTGTAAAAGTTTCACAGCGAACTTTGCGAATTTCGCCCTTTTTTTAGTTTGCTTCGATTTACAAGTTCACTTAACGCTAAAAAGCCAATGGTCATTTCATGTTCGATTGAGTTAAATTACTTTTGCTTCTGAAAATTTGATTGAAATTATAAAAAAAAAAAAAAAACTTTTTTGTAGTCTCGGGGCTGCTATTTCACCACTTTTAAGTAGCGAAAGAGCAAATTTTGAACAATTTTGCGCTGTTGCTCTAGGACTTTTGACTCCCAATGTTTCAGCAAAATATGTGCGGGTTTTGCAAGCCTTTGGAAAGTTCAATGGAAACTGTGAAGCAGCAAATCTACACAGAGTCTCACATCTCTAGTCCCTGCCATAGTACACGGAGGTCCGAGCAAAAATCTTCCCTTTAACTGGATTCATAGGATTCTTATCTTTGTTAAAAATGGGGCTGTTTATTTGCACCTGTTTTGCCCTGGCGTTGCATCTTGCAGACTTTTAATGCAGCGGTGTGCAAACTGGGGGGCGCGCGGAGACTGTCTGCGGGGGGGGGGCACGGGGTTTATAGAGGCCCCGTGTGCTTCCCGAAGGCACTTAAATGAATTGCCGGGGAAGCGCGAAGGCGTCTGTAAACTGCACTTACCTTGGCTCCGGCAGCTCCTTACATGCGTCGCCATGGCAACACGGCGTCAAATGACGCCGCAAGGTCATGTGACATCACGTTGCTATGGCAACATGACGTTATGAAGCCGCCGCCGAAGCAAAGGTAAGGAGGGGGGGGGGGCGGAGAGAGGGGAACTCAGGGGGGCGCAGGGAAAAAAGTTTGCTCTCCCTTGTTTTAATATTTAATCACTAACCCTAGACGGCATCCCAAATAATTCAAAAACACATCCTTTGCAACAATCTTCCTTGTAACACCTGTAAACCCGTTACATGTACAGTCATTTGTAGAGTAATTTGTACACATATAGCTTTCTACACTCATACATGTGTATTTACTCCTATCCCCAACTGTATATGTATATGAAACAGAGCGCTGCAGTAACTTACTGTCGTAAGTGATTGCGGGTTTTCTTCAAACTTGAGATCTTTTCTGTTTAACATTCCCCAGTGGAATCTAACATATATGGAGACAGATATACAATGGGGTGAGGGTCAAGATGGTGCAATTTGTTCAAAGATGAGGAGGAAATATTTGCATTTGTGTCAGTTTATACCAGCATATATATATATATATATATATATATATATATATATCATTTTGCTTCTTTTATTTTGCACAGCTGCAGATAACACCACTTAAACCTGGTGGAAGTATTTAATGCAAAAATAAAGAGAAGATACGGCTCAGTGAGTGAAGGCATTAATCGTGGTAACAATAACACTGAGTTTTAATCAAAGGTTAAAATCCCAGTGTGAGCTGCTTGTGACCTTGGAAAAGTGACTTTATCTCCCTGTGCCTCAGGCACCAAAACCATAGATTGTAAGATCATCTGAGCAGGGGCTGTGTCTTTAACAAATTCCATGTTCTGCGTACCGCGCTGTACTGTAATTGTGACGCGCTTTGAGTTCCATTGGGTGAAAAGCCCTTTATGAAATAAAGTTATTTTTATTATTAAAAGAAAGGGGGCAGGTAGGCACTACAGCCCTACACCATGTAATTAATATCAACCAATCCGATGGATAATGTAGGCGCTCCAAGGAAGATACAGTATATAAGGTAGAAAGAACACCTCTGCGAAAGAGGCAAAAAGATAACTCTTCCAAAATCGTGCACTTAAAAGGTGTTTGCAAAACTATCAAAATATTTATTTATATAATTTCCAATGCGTACATACATACTTAATAACACTTAAAAACACATATTATGTGCTGAAGTCAGTCCATAATTCATATAATATGGTAAATAAATCTTTTAGCATATATATGAGTGTATACCCAAAATGTGAAACCAAAATGGATCCATATATGAGTAAAATACCAGGGTATGGAGTGTGGTGTAGATGGTAATAAATGTGCCAGATATACAGTATAAATCTGCAGTATAGTATATAGCAACAGCATAATATCACCCAATACAATATATATATATATAATTGCAGCTGAGCTGTCAGGAACAAAATAATGAAATGTTCCAGTAGTGTACAAATTAATCCATAAATAATCCCTGTTGAACGTCAGTTAATAACATCTGTCATACAGTATCATATTGGTTACGAAAAGAACTGTCCCAGAATGACTTAGTAACTTTCATATACTGTACTGAAGCTATAACCCGTGCAAGTTCCACGAGGATAAGATCCCACAGTTTTCTTCATTTTAGTCTGACTCGTACAGAAATTACTTTGTCCCAATTTATCATGCAAATTGGATGAACTTCTTCCCCCCATTTTGGAAGGTCCCCATCAATTTGCCATACTCATTTATTACAATATATACCACACTCCATACCTGAGTACATTACTCATATGTGGATCCATTTGGTTTCCCATTTTGATTATACTGTACACTATGCTAATACATTAATTTACCATATTAGATTAGGTTATATGAATTATGGGTCTTTTTTAGCACGTTATAAGTGTTTTTAAATGTTATTATGTATGTACTGTATGGATCAATAATTATATCAATAAATATTTTTACATTTTGCAATCACCCTTTTTGTGTCCGTTTTTGGAAGATTTATCTTTTTGCCTCTTTATCAGTGGTGGTTTTCTGCTGGATGTATTCGATGCCAAGACAAAGAAAGACTGCACCAGTTACAGACGCAACATGTGCTATATATAATAATATTGTACTGATTATCACCAGCCCTAACTCATTTTATGTGAAGAACTCCCCAGCAGGGGACAAACCGGTGCACAGCATTGATGAATAGATGAATAATCAGAAGGATTTATTAAATAAAAAACATGGACAAAAAAGAAAGCACTGATACAGTCACTCTAACGCGTTTCACACGCAGTGTGCTTTATCAAAGAGTGAACATGCAGGGTTTTTGTTCACTCTTTGATAAAGCACCCTGCGTGTGAAACGGGTTAGAGTGACTGTATCAGTGCTTTCTTTTTTGTCCATGTTTTTTATGGAGGGGGAAGGTAAGGAGAAAAGGAGAGTGGAGGGAGGGTGGGAGTGGGAGAGGGGAAAAAAGATGGGGGGAGTAAAAAAAAGGGAAAAGATCGTTTCCTGAATAAGATGCTGGCAACGTGTTTTTTTTTCCGTCTTGTTGTACTGGCGCTAGTTTCGGCGCCCGAGCAGGCAATTCCAGTTGTAGCTCTCCAATTGTTCGGCACAACGACCTGCTCCATTTTCAGCGCCATATACGGCCATTGGCGCTGAACAGAGAGGGGCTGGCACGCGGCCGAGTGTGTGCCAAGTTCGGCGGCTGCCGAAAAAACCCCGAAAAATTACGGTATCTTTAGGATGAAGCTGGCTGCAGCTTACATTACATTTCTTAGGGGCCCGTAAATGGGGGGAGTGTTTTTCATCTATTGTTTTCTTTACCCTTAGCCCACCCTGTCCTTATCAGAGAAGCAATTCAGATAAAATGGAGAGAGAGTGAATGGGCCTCCCATGGTGCAAACTAGCCAAGGAAACCAAACTTCGCTCACCATATTTAAAGGCACCGGTCATCCAGATGTAACCCCCCACTTAAACATGCAAGAGATGTGTAAAAGTTTCACACGAACTTTGCGAATTTCGCCCTTTTTTTAGTTTGCTTCGATTTACAATTTCACTTAACGCTAAAACGCCAATGTCATTTCATGTTCGATGAGTTAAATTACTTTTGCTTCTGAAAAATTGATTGAAAAATTAAAAAAAAAAAAAAAAAACTTTTTGTAGTCTCGGGGCTGCTATTTCACCACTTTTAAGTAGCGAAAGAGCAAATTTTGGAACAATTTTCGCTGTTGCTCTAGACTTTTGACCCCAATGTTTCAGCAAAATATGTGCGGGTTTTTGCAAGCCTTGGAAATTTCAATGGAAACTGTGAAGCACAACATCTACACAAGTCTCACATCTCTAGTCCCTGCCATAGTAGACGCTGGAGGTCCCGCAAAAATCTTCCCTTTAACTGGATTCATAGGATTCTTATCTTTGTTAAAAATGGGGCTTTTATTTGCACCTGTTTTGCCCTGGCTTGCATCTTTGCAGACTTTAATGCAGCGGTGTGCAAACTGGGGGGCCGCGGAGACTGTCTGCGGGGGGGTGCACGGGGTTTATAGAGGCCCCGTGTGCTTGCTCCCGAAGCACTTAAATGAATTGCCGGGAAGCGCGAAGGCGTCTGTAAACTGCACTTACCTTGGCTCCGGCAGCTCCTTACATGCGTCCCATGGCAACACGGCGTCAAATGACGCGCAAGGTCCATGTGACTCACGTTGCTATGGCAACATGACGTTATGAAGCCGCCTGGCCAAGCAAAGGTAATGAGGGGGGGGGGGCGGAGAGAGGGAACTCAGGGGGCGCAGGGAAAAAAGTTTGCTCTCCCTTGTTTAATATTTAATCACTAACCCTAGACGGCATCCCAAATATATGCAAAAAACACATCCTTGCAACAATCTTCCTTGTAACACCTGTAAACCCGTTACATGTACAGTCATTTGTAGAGTAATTTGTACACATATAGCTTTCTACACTCTACATGTGTATTTACTCCTATCCCCAACTGTATATGTATATGAAACAGAGCGCTGCAGTAACTTACTGTCGTAAGTGATTGCGGGTTTTCTTCAAACTTGAGATCTTTTCTGTTTAACATTCCCCAGTGGAATCTAACATATATGAGACAGATATACAATGGGGTGAGGGTCAAGATGGTGCAATTTGTTCAAAGATGAGGAGGAATATTTGCATTTGTGTCAGTTTATACCAGCCTATAATATAATATATAATAATATATATATATCATTTTGCTTCTTTTATTTTGCCCACTGCGAGACCACCACTTAAAACCTGTTGGAAGTATTTAATGCAAAAATAAAGAGAAGATACGGCTCAGTGAGTGAAGGCATTAATCGTGTAACAATAACACTGATTTTAATCAAAGGTTAAAATCCCAGTGTGAGCTGCTTGTGACCTTGGAAAATGACTTTATCTCCCTGTGCTCAGGCACCAAAACCATAGATTGTAAGATCATCTGAGCAGGGGCTGTGTCTTTAACAAATTCCATGTTCGGCGTACACCGCGCTGTACTGTAATTGTGACGCGCTTTGAGTTCCATGGGTGAAAAGCCCTTTATGAAATAAAGTTATTTTTATTATTAAAAGAAAGGGGGCAGGTGCACTACAAGCCCTACACCATGTAATAATATCACCAATCCGATGGATAATGTAGGCCGCTCCAAGGAAGATACGTATATAAGGTAGAAAAACACCTCTGCGAAAGAGGCAAAAAGATAACCTTCCAAATCGTGCACTTAAAAGGTGTTTGCAAAACTATCAAATATTTATTTATATAATTTCCAATGCGTACATACATACTTAATAACACTTAAAAAACACATTATGTGCTGAATGCAGTCCATATTCATATAATATGGTAAATAATCTTTTAGCATATATATGAGTGTATACCCAAAATGTGAAACCAAAATGGATCCATATGAGTAAAAATACCAGGGTATGAGTGTGGTGTGTAGATGGTATAATGTGCCAGATATACAGTATAAATCTGCAGTATAGTTATAGCAACAGCATAATATCACCCATACAATATTATATATATAATTGCAGCTGAGCTGTCAGGAACAAATAATGAAATGTTCCAGTAGTGTACAAATTAATCCTAAATAATCCCTGTTGAACGTCAGTTAATAACATCTGTCATACAGTATCATTGGTTACGAAAAGAACTGTCCCAGAATGACTTAGTAACTTTCTATACTGTACTGAAGCTAAACCCGTGCAAGTTCCACGAGGATAAGATCCCACAGTTTTCTTCATTTTAGTCTGACTCGTACAGAAATTACTTTGTCCCATTACAGGCAAATTGGATGAACTTCTTCCCCCCATTTTGGAAGGTCCCCATCATTTGCCATACCATTTATTCCAATATATACCACACTCCATACCTGAGTACATTACTCATTGGATCCATTTGGTTTCCCATTTGATAACTGTACACATGCTAATACATTAATTTACCATATAGATTAGGTTATATGAATTATGGGTCTTTTTTAGCACGTATAAGTGTTTTTTAATGTTATTATGTATGTACTGTATGGATCAATAATTATATCAATAAATATTTTTCATTTTGCAATCACCTTTTTTGTTCCGTTTTTGGAAGATTTATCTTTTGCCTCTTTATCAGTGGTGGTTTTCTGCTGGATGTATTCGATGCCAAGACAAAGAAAAGACTGCACCAGTTACAGACGCAACATGTGCTATATATAATAATATTGTACTGATTATCACCAGCCCTAACCATTTTATGTGAAGAACTCCACAGGGACAAACCGGTGCACAGCATTGATATAGATGAATAATCAGAAGGATTTATTAAATGAC